>CM029441.1:9340720-10540720 GCA_017140255.1 Eucalyptus paniculata subsp. matutina | reverse complement strand
ATAACTTGAACATTGTGGAAAGAGAAGCTGCAGAGGTCCTGAAGGTATGTTATGGTCCAATCATTTGAATTCTGGCACTGAAATATATGGCTAGAAATCTTTGGCGCCGTAAATAAACAGAATTTAAGTCATGCCATGCAATCAGTAGGTTTTCTCCTTTTGGAACGTGATCGATTGATCTTCGGGTAGAAGATTATTCTTGCCGAGTAAGCATGTATAGTTTTTTATATAACTCATTTTTTGCAGACATCTAAAATAAAGCAGCAGGAAGCCATTAGGGAAAGTGAAGAAGAAATCCAGAAGTGCGCTTTTGAGCTCTTTTCACTGGTTGATATGGTGTCAAAGCACAAAGAGTACATGGAAAGCAAAATCTCCGAGATGAAGACCAGTCTCTCAGAGACTGCCAATGCCATCTCAGCAGAGTACAGAGCCTCCTTGCCTGGACAAATGGACAAATGAGCTCGATGATTTGAAGCTTGTGTATTGTCAAAAATAGAAAGTCATTTAATAGCATTGTAAATCCTCGATTTCTCATTCTTTTTTGTTTTCTGATCAAGCAAACTGCCGTTCTATTGCTTGCTTCTCTCCTCACTGGTCTCTCTGTGATCTGGTACACAACTGCATCATTATGTACATGCCATAGTGTTCTTGAACAAGTAGAAGTGTCTTCTTCTCTTGTTCGTTGGCCAGTGTCCTCTTGCACTGGCTTGAAAATGAATTTGTCAATCCAATCAAACTTTGGAGGGTTGTTTTTATTGCAATATTTTAGGTATTACATTGAAATACTTGAGCGAATGGTTCCCTAAGGTTCAGGTGAGTCGGGTGTAATAACGAAAGTCATTTCTTCTTATCATTATGTTCTCAACCCATTCGGTGGACACACCTTTTATGTACAATAGAAGCTCCAGTAGCATATTCTGTACTCTTGACAACTACGACGTGAATTGAGAAGGGTTCACGTTTGATTACATTGCGGTGGGGAACTCCCAGCAAATTGAAGAAAATGAAGAGCTGATCTCAAATGCCAAGAGCAATGGAAGCCTCAAAAATCAGAAACCTGATTGCCAACTTAAGTACAAATTTTGTGATGTCAACATGTATATTTGATCATTTACAAGCATAAATGGGATGAAAATGAATTGCCACTTTAAACTCCAATTGATTTTTATGCAGTAGAAAATTTGGCCATTGAAAACAAAAATAGAGAAAGGAAAGGAAATGCTGGCCCATTGTGCCCTCTCGTAACCCATTTACACATTTAGCCAAATGCTACACACTCCCCATCAAGACATTTACACAAAAGGAAGATCTAAAATTGACAAGAGAGAAAAAGGATAAAGGAAAATGAAGAAAAGGTTAGGAAGGACTCTCGGGATGCACCGCTATGTTTCCAAGAACCCTGCCTCCTAGATGTTGAGCGTGAGCGTATACCACAATGTAAAATCAGTTTTTGCTCCTCGTGTTGACGGACCCTATTGTTGTCGGTGCAAAATTTTCATCACACGATACAAACGCTCATCTTGAAGCGACATGTCGCTAATAAAAACAAGCAGAAAGGAAGCTAACGCATGTTCCATCGCAGATATTGAGTGTGTCCAATCTTGATCGATTTACTTATCCTGCAGAAGTCACGTGCATCTATCTACGCTTCCTAGAGGCAGAAAACTTGTCGGTCAAATGCGCCACGGCCTCATCATCGTCTTTGTTTTCTTCCTTTCTTTCTAACGGAAAATATACAACACGGCATTCTATTTACAATTCCCAGATAAACAATGCATGCTCAACTTGAGCAGAATAAGGACGCCAAAGAATGAGTTGCAGCCCAAGACCGCTCGCAAGGAACGTCAATCCTTTGAGAAGCCCCATTTAATACATGCCCATCAGTGTCAAAGAGAAGTTATCTGGCAAGAAAAGCATCACATCACAACCTTGGCGACGCCTCGGGCGTGTTAGCAAGTCATCGATGTGCCGCTGACCATTGAGTGGCTCAGAGAATTTACAGCAGCGTTTTGATTGCACTACCAACAATTTAATTGGAAAATACTATGACGACACCCCCAGCATTTTGGCATATTAGATTTACACAAACACCAAACAGAGCTGACTATTGTTCCATTCCGTTTTTCCTATCCGAACGTCTATCATAATGAGTTAAAACTCTATAGCTGGGCAGACTTTTTTTTTTTTTTGAACAGGAGCTGGGCAGACTTGGTTTGCAATCAAAACAACGAAAGGACGAATCTAAAAACCAAGAGTTTTGACACTATTGAGGCCGCTAAGAAAAGTCAACAGGCAACATGAAAAATATCTAATAAACATATGCTTTCAACACACGAGAGCATTTCGTTTTTTTTTTGGGAGACTAAACACTCTTCCAAAAGACGCCCACCCCAAAAGAAGGCGAGGCCTTCCGATTAACTTGGTCGCTGAAGTAGTCCAGAACTCCCATCCGATGTCCAATAAAAGCTCTTAGCACATGAGGCAACTTTGCGAGGAAGTTCGACAATTGCAGGAAGAACAAAGCCTACTTATCCACTTTCGTTTCTCAAAGCGTCACTGTGACAGGTCACTGTGACTCACTGTCACGCTACTGAAACTTTCATGTTCATACTCCTAAATTCTTATATATGCTAAGGGAAACTGCAACTCTGGTTGTTTCCATGGCTAGCCAATTAACCTATGGCATACCAATTAACCACCGTGGAAAGTTTCAGGAAGATATGGTGGAATAATTAAAACTTACAGAGAAAACTGTATAACGTTTCAAGTTTGTTAGGGAATTAGGAACATTATGGTTACATGGACTGTTTGTTCCAATTTAAGAGTTATAACTAGACTGTAAATGTTATGAATTTTTGAAGTATACAGTACAAATGTGGTAAAGTTGACGAAAGTATCTTCCTCCCATGTGCTGAAAAGAAAACCCCCTGGAGAGGGATGGTGGCCGAGTAAAGCCGTATGAGCCTATGTTGTTGAAGTGAGGTGAAGCAAAACCAGTATAAGTAGGTGGCTAGTTCACGAAGGGATCGCGTAGCAACTCCACCGCGGTAGGCCGATCACTGGGGTTTACTTGCTAGCATTTGACGATGAAGTCACGAGCTTTTCCTGATAAATCGTTGGGAACTTCAGGAAATACACCCTCCATAATTTTGCAATATACTCGCCACTGCCACGATAAGAAAGAAAACGTAGCAGAGAATCATAAATACAGGGGGAACTAACATATGACGGCTGGATAAATCAAATAAGATCTGTAGACTAATCTAAGCACATCATGCTTCAGGCAATCATCTGCCATGATCAGTCCTGGAATCACGGTTATTGCAGGAGTGGGAGATGTGGATGATATGTAACGGTTCACTGGGACCAATGTGCGAGAGCGGATTTCAAAAAAGAAAAGTGGTTTATTCTTTTTATCATTGCATATCATACTTTCAGAGAAGATAACATATTTATGGCCTAGGACGGCTAGAAAATAGCAAGAAAATAGGAACAGATTTCCTACTTCCTAAATCTAAGGATTCAGAAATATAAGGAAATAAAACAAATTGAAACAAAATAGTTTCCTATCCCAAGAATTTCTCTGAATTTTTCGATAGACAACCATGCTAAATTACTTAAAAGAGAAAGTCAAGATTCAAATATTCGACAGAGTTTTCACACAATGTTAGCTAACCATTTGCTCCAGAATCCACACCATCAGGCATAAATACTATGCATATCCGTTAACACAACCGTATTCTCGATAACTGTCATTGATTTATCTATTCTCCCTTTTCTATGTAGTACGCTTACTCAATTTGTTTTCTCAGAATGACGGCCTAATAGACTCATCACAACATGTGCTCAACTTATTTAGTAACTCTGTCCTACCATGAATCTTGAAGAAATAAAATAAAATGAAGGTTACTCAATTACATACTTCAATTGAATCAGGATATGGAGGCTTGCGTGTTAGCATCTCTAAAACAGTGCACCCAAGGCTCCAAATATCAGCTGCCGACCCATAGCTAGCCTTGTTTCCACTCATGATAACTGTCATTGCTTAAGAATAAGAAAGAGGAATCTCATGTAAATACCATGGAATAAGGTTTGATCCTATTCGTGGGGATTCCATAAATATTCCATTCCAAAAGTAGAAAGTTTGAATTGGAAATTTTTTGGAAATTGGATGAGGTTGCCTCAACGGATCCATGTTGGCCAAGTGTTCTCAATTCTAAGTTCAGCGCTTAGAAGTACCATCGGAAAGCATCGTAAGGCATAATTCCAATTTTACTTCGCCAAAAAAAATTGATCTTACCAAGAATGTTCAAAATGATTATCAAAGAGAAGCAGAGGAATTTTACTTAGTGATGGCTTCATAGACATTTCCATTTGCCCCACCTCCCAAGTACTCGAGCTGTTTCCATGAGATGTCCTTTGATAAGAAGTCGGAATCATCAGTCTTCCCATCTTCAGCGGCCACCACCTCGGTGCTCTTCACCCCCATTTTGCGTGGTCGCCGCCGTGCGCTTCCGCCGACGAAAAAGGGTGAAAGAGAGGGCGAAAAAGGGGACGAGTAAAGGCTTTGGAATTCCTAGAAGAAGAATAATCTGGTCTTTTGCAGGCGTCAAATTGTATGTTTTCCTCTTTCTCTCTGTCTCTACTGGCGAAGGGAGACGAACTCCAATTAACCGGGAAGCGCGAGGAGCCTATCGAGCCCAAGACAGGCCTGATGTATTTTTATTGTTCTGTGATCATCGAATTAACCTTGGGTATAAACAAATATAGACAGAATTCGAGTCGGGTGGCCATCCAATCAAGTCGTGAGGAACCTATCGAGCCCAAGACCGGCATGATGTATTTTTATTGTTCTGTGATCATCGAATTACAGAATTCTTGTTTATATTGTTCTGTATAAACAAATATAGACAGAATTCTAGTCGGGTAGCCATCCAATCAAGTCGTGATCCCTCCTCCTTTTAAAACGTGATCGATTCATCTTCTCTTTCGGGCAGAAGATTTATCCTTCTTGCAGAGCGAGCATGTATAGCTTCATACCGGCGTGATGCGTTTTTCCCGACCTGGGGTTCTTTAGCAAGCACCTTGAAAAAAAAAGAAGCAACAGGGAAGCCATCAAAAGAAGAGCCAGAATAAGAAAATCTCGAAGCTTGCTATTTCTTTTTGTCGGTTGACGCGGCATTGAAATACAGAGGCGATTGCATTTGGTCGCCTGTATTTTAATTGGAATACGATATAAGATTACATAGATTGGGATAGGACATCAAAAAGACATAGATTGGGATAGGACATCAAAAAGGTCGAATTAGAAATCTTAAAATTGAAAATTCTTGAAAATCTTTAAAAAATCTCATTTGTCCGCAGCAAAATTTCCCGCCATATTCAGATTTCACAACTTTGGATTTCGTCTTGAACTTGCTCCTTTAGCTCCTCCTCCGATTCATCTCCTTCACCATCAATTTTGCCGGATCCACCACACCTCCACCTTCGGATTACCGTATCAGGTCTCTTGGAGATGATCCGAAGCATGCAAATCGTCGAAAACAAGAAGTTGGGCAATAGCATCGTAAATCCTCGCTTCCTTGGCCTTGATGTGTTTTCTGCTCAAGCTACTGGCCGTCTTGCTGCTCGATTCTCACCTGGACTGGTCTCTGTGTGATTTGGGGGATACTATTGCCTCCATTTATGCACGTGCCATTTTGTACTTGAAAGAAGCAGCGTGTCTTCTAGTCTTTCTCTGTCTTCTTGCACTCAATTTGGAAATGAATCTCATTAGTGGTTTGAAGTTGCGTTTGTCTAATGAAAGATGGCCGTGTCATTACCCCTATCCAGGATTTTGGGTGTGACACATCCAGTGTCCAATAAAAACTCTTCCACATGAGGCAACTTTATAAGGAAGTTCGACAACAGGAAATACAAAGCCTATTTATCCAGTTTCGTTTCTTATAAGGTCATTGTTACTGTCATGCTACCGAAACTTTCATATAGATATTCCCAGATTCTAATATATGCTAAGGGAAGCTGCAACTATGGTTGTTTTCTTGGCATAACAATCAATTCCACAAACCTCTAACCTGGCAAAAGACAAATTAACCTATAGCATACCAATTGACCACTAAGGGCAACTCACTCAATTGAAAGTTTCAGGATGATTTGGTGGAAACATTAGAGCAGACAGTAGAAACGTGAAAAAAGGGTGTAAGGGAATTGGGAAACTAAGCATGGACCCTATAATTTCGTGGACTATTTGCTCCAAATTTAAAAGTTTAGTGTAGAATGTTAAAAGTTGAATAGGTAGGTTCGGAGTAAACAGTAGAAATGTGGTAAGTTGACCAAGGTATCTTGTCATTAGCCCAAAAGAAGAATACTCCAACTAGCCATCTAACAACAAAAATACAAACAGAAAAAGTAAAATTACCTTCACAGCAATTAACCAAAAAGGGATGGCCTAGCAAAAACTTATAGGTGGCTTCTTCACGAAGGGATGGTCTAGCAACTGCGCTGCAGTAGGCCGATCATTTGGGTTTACCTGTAAGCAGTTAAGAATAAAGTCTCGAGCTTCTTTTGATAAAGAATCAGGAATTGGAGGAGGTTCGCCCCTGCCAATTCTGAACAATGCTTGCATCTGCCACAATAAGAAAGAACGTAGTAGAGGCTTGTGTTATTCATAAATCCAGGGGGAACTAAGAAACGACAGCTTGATAAATCAATAAGATCTGTAGGCAATTCTGAGCACGTCATGCTTCGGGCAATCATCTACCATGTTAACAGTTCACAGGGACCAACAACATAAATGTTTTCCAACTACTCCTAATTAAACGTAAGTATCTATTCCTTTTTGCTCAAATTTTTTAGAGTCCTAATCTAAACAAAAATGTAAACATAAAGGGGGCGTTGGCTTTATGTTTGACGATGGCTTTGATAAGAACGGCATTATTTTTTTTCCTCTATAACAAAAGCAGTCTAACCTTCAGAATTGCTCAGAAGACGAGAGCACTTCAAACTTCAGTAGCAGCCATTCTACCAAAAGGGGGGTCTCTAAGCTGTCGTGCCTAAAAAGGGATAACATCATGAGGTGATTTACTGGCTAGAGCCAGTAATTACCATTCCTTATGGAAAACTTACAACGTGTACAGAGAAGTTGCCAACTCAACGTAAGACATGAAAGTTATCATAGTGTTCGACAGTTACCAACCAAATTGAAAAGTTACCAACTTCCATATCGAAAGTTACTAATCCTAGTAGAGACGACAACCACTTAGGTCATTGATTGATTCAAAGAAGAGCAGGGAAGGATCAACACTTGAAGGCAATGAGGGAAACACTAAGGTTGATGAAGGCGAGTGATAAATCAGAGAACAACAACTCAATAAAAGGACACTGCAGGGAACATAAAGCAATCAATATCTGCTCCCAGGACTGGAGCAGACTCTTCAAGTACCATGTGACAGTGAAAGAGAAGATGGAGAGATTGTTGAGACTAGATGGTAAAGTCATATGTGTTCCCCACGTCATTTGATGGGACACTATTTACATATATACAATATGCGATTATCTAAACGTATGCCACCGCACACCGTAAATTTATACTAGTAATTAAAAGTATAGACAACAATGCCAAATTTGAAAGAGAAAGTCAAGATTCACATGGTCGACCGAGTTTTCATTCCACGTTAGATAAACATTTGCTCCAGAACCCCAAACAACCATTCGCCATAAAAACTATGCATATCCTTTGACACGACTACTCTTGATAAATATCATTGAATTCTCTGTCCTCTCTTTTCTAAGTAATGCTCTTACTCATTTTATTTTCTTAAAATGACAGCCCAATGGAATCGTCAAAACATTTGCTCAAATAAGTTAGCTCACACAAAAAGTAGCAATGACAAAAAAGTCGCAAATAGTAAGTTATACTGGCAAAGCATGGATCTCGAGGATATAAAACATAAGAAAAAGGTTACTTAGTAACATACTCCTTCTAAGTCAGAATATGGAGGCCGGCAGGTTAACATCTCTAAAACAGTGCACCCTAGGCTCCAAATATCAGCTGCCAACCCATAGCTGCCGTTCTTTAGATTGACGACCTGCAGTTACGATCAACAAGGATGAAAAAAAATGGAAAAGATATGCGCCTAATGCAGCTGATGATAGTATGTTAAAATAATGGCAGTGGAGGGTGCAAACCTCAGGTGCCATCCAAAAAGGGGATCCTTTCAAGGATTTAGCATCATTCATTTTGGTGACCTGTATGAATATACACGGTAAGTCGATATGTCATTTTCAGAAAAGTAAAGGACAATGCGTGTCACTCTGTGCATTTTTATACGTATGTTTGTCAGGTGTGCACATGTAGGTATCTGTAAATGCATCTTTGTTGCTCGCGCACTGTGCATGCGTATGTATATGAGCATGTGCCTTTGTTGCTAGCACATGCGCGCGCGCGAGAGAGAGAGAGAGAGAGAGAGAGAGAGAGTTCATTTTCACTGACGAGACATACCTTTGCCAATCCGAAGTCTGCAAGTTTCACACATCCAAACGAATTAACCAGTATGTTAGCACATTTGATATCCCTACAGAATGAAGGAACTGGAAGCATGAGAAACCAGCATGACTGTCCGTAGGACTAATAAAAGATAAAAATTTTCATATTCATCCTCACAGTTAACAATATTACAAAATCACATTTGCACCTTCAGGCATTCACATTGTAAAATAATCTTGTCTATGCTAGATAATGCTGGACAAGGTCATAGCGTCACCTTGTTGTTTGCTGATTATCACAACAAATCTCCTTCTCATAACACCACATTTTGGTTCAAAGATTTGATTACTCCCTCAAATCCAGGAAAGTATTTGGATAAGTAAAAAGAAGTATTATCAAAAGGCGCCAAGGGTGTGCGCCATGAAACAAAATATATAAGTTTCTGTGTTCTTTGTTTAGTTAGAATCTCTCTCCTTATTAAAATCAATCATCCATTAGAAAGAAAAGTTTGCTACATGCAAAGTCAAGCATCTCTCTTATAATACCTGTGGAGCACATTCCGGTCATGAAGATACTTCAAACCATTTACAATTTGCCTAGTGTATGCAGAGACTTGGGAATCTCTCAAGTTGTATTTGTGATACATGGTTACAAGTGAACCTTTGTTCATGTACTCAAGGAAAATGTAAAGCTTCCTATCATCCTGGGAGAGGAAAATCCAACCCAAAAATTTCAAATCATTAGATGGAGGAAGACAAAAATGAATATAAGGCACGTTGAAAACACATAGGGAATACTTTAACACCTCCAATTACATGCAAACTGAACTGAGAACATCACACAGAATTGATGAAAAGGGAGCCACAAACGGAAAGAAATTAAGGGATGGATCTGAAACAATGTTAGAACCCAAAAATTAAGTCATGAGGTGGAAGGAGGCTACATATATATAAAGGCCCATAGAAACTTTATAAACAAATGATAAGAGATATGGTAACAAGATACGTTAGAGACAATATACCAAAAAGCAGATAAAACAAAACATACTACATCAGTGATATTTATGTTTTTTTCAATTTAATTGTGTCGGATGTCTAGGCCTCTTATAACATACTAAACGTACTAGTCATCGGATCATGTCAAGACCCTACCCACAGCAATCGGGTGTACCAAGGCAAGAGGCACCTAGACAAGGCCCTGAGGTTGGTCACGCTTCCTCAAGTGCAATTGGTGTTGAGGACCCCCTCGACAACCGATCAGTGTTCAGTGACAATCTGTTTGATGGGAGTTAATTTAGTTAAAGGTTACATCAGATGACAATCTTAAAGCAATTTTGTGAAGTTAAAAAGGAAAGATAAGGCAAGAACGAATAAGACCGAGCTCTTCTTTCGCTTTTTTCCTCGCACAACACAAATATCCAAGTTATAAGCACTCATCACGGTTTTGAGTTGCAGCAGTGCCAGCATAGACACTTGCACAGTTCACCCGGCTGAAGAACAAGAGGTCATATTGCATTAGTCCCTCATTCTCACAAAACAAAGTGGTGGATTGTTTGCAAAAAAAACCAAATTTTGTTTGACAGCAACAATCTTTGCATGTTTCATCTCCAAAAAGAAGTTATGTCGTGGCATTTTCTTAGAATCTGATGCTTCTTGCCAAACTATGTCTAGAAGAAAAAATGAAAGGTACTCAAATTGTAACGACCGGATCCCACTGTGTAATATTGTTCGCTTTGGATACTGAGTCCTCACCGCTTTAAAACGTGTTACTTACAGAACCCAAGCCTTATAAACTAGCTTAGGACTTCCTCTAAGCAATGTGGGACACGAGACATGCCCCTTCCCTACGCATGTTCGGGGACCGAGGCGACGCACCGCCATCCCTCCTCCTTGCGTACTGCCGCTTGAGCTGTCACACTGTCCATCCCTTAGGACCAGAGCGCTCTCGCTGGCCTCACACACGGTCGGGAGTTGGCTTTGATACCATTTGTAAGGACCCGGCTCAGGCGGCAGTGCGTTCGCGCCTCGGTCCCTGGACGTGCGCATGGAAGGGATAAGGTTCCCTCTCTAGTCCCACATCGCTTAGGGGGAGTCCAGGGCTAGTTTATAAGGTTAAGTCTTTTAACCTGTGTAACGTGTTTTAAAGCCGTGAGAACTCAGTATCCAAAACAGTGAATCAAAAGTTATAGACAATGGAGAAATGGTTGGAAATTAGTCATCCGGACCATCAGAGGATACCTGAAGGTTAAATGACTTCTCTTTCTTATCCTTTTCCCCCTTCATGTTTTATTAGTCGAGGCTGCCCTTTCTCTAAGCGCTAGATTCCTTTTTATTAAACCTGAGAGTTTGACCTGAATCTTCAGTTTGCAGGATAGCTATTTTGTAAATCATCCACCTCCAGAAAACAAAGGGGTTAATTGATTACGAGACAGGCTCTCTTTAAAATTGCAGACTTCATAAACTGACGTCTACTCTACATATTTTCTTTACTCATATAATTACTATTGCGGGTAATAGTCAATTCATCGTGAACTTTTACTTTTGGTGGGAGGGGGACCTAATATGTCTGTCTCTGTCACAAGAGGCTGCAACAGCTAAAAACCTGCAACTGCTGTGATCTTATTCACAGGATAATTGCAGCTAATATATGCAGTGATTATGATGCTACCACTATATTGTTTTTGCTCAGCGATAACATAATTGATGCCACAGTGAAACATACTGTTGAAAGCAACTTAGGAAGAAGGAACCGCACCTTTTGTGTGCCGAGGTATCGAACTATGTTCTTGTGTTCAAACTGACGTAAAAGAGAAATTTCCTGAAAAGAATGCAGGGTATCACTAAAAAGAAAAAGAAAATCCATTGAACTTACACCAGATTTATGGTGGTATATACGGCAGTCTTATAAATAATTTAGCATATAGATCAACTTGGCAGTTATTAGAATGAGGTTAGTCGAGTGGTTATGCCTAAGGGTCAGTTCACAAGATACAGAAAGAAACAGTCAGTACCTGCTCAAGCTGCAACATGCTCTGCTTGCCTTGGCTTCCTTGATCTAACAAAAAAACCTCCTTTATAGCAAAAAAGAATCCATCCCTGTGGAAACAGAGAAGTGTGAGAGAGAGAAATACAAAATAAATAAATACCAATTCTTAAAAAGAAAAAGAGAAGAGAAAGGAGCTATTCTCATCAATATCACTAAAAAAAGTTCCTTAGCTTTCAGCATTTGAATTTAGAATTTTCTAAATCACATTTCCTGACATACTGATTTGTCACACTATCTATTCATCAGAAGGAAAAAAAGAAGAAAAAAATAGCACTAGTAAAGTTACAGAAAACAATGGAGAGCAACTAAACATATTTTGAAATATTAGATCTTTACTTCATCGATATGTTCAATAATCAAGAACGGTCTTCAATAAGTACCAATCATGCTAGAGCTCCAATTCGAAAGATGAAAATCAGGCACTTCTGGCAATTGGATAATCGTTTGTCATGTCTGTTTAAATGCGGATAACATGTTCTACTGCATACGGATGACTAGCCCAAATGTTGCCAATTGTAACCACACCAGCCGTCAAAACTTCAAAAAGATATCACGACGGAGATCAGCAGTTGCGCTTTCCCCCAGAAAATGCGCATAGCGAGAATAACTTACCGATTATCAAAGAGAAAAGGAAACGAATCTTACTCGAGGATGCCTTCATAGACACTTCCGTACGACCCGCATCCCAAATAATCGCCCTTCTCCCATTGGACGATCCTTCGTCTGAAACTCCCACCGGCGGAAAGGGTGATTTCCACATCATCCTCATCATCATGCTCCTCATCTGTAAGAGAAGTGGACACACAAGAGTGCCAATCATCCTGACTTTGCGAAGTGCTTCCATCGCTAGACTTCCCGTCGTCTCCACCCCACAAATCCTCTATATTCAAAGGGTGAACAGGAAAATCCTCGTATCCTTGAGGACCTAATGAGTACAACAGATCCCAAGTGGAACTAACGTTGTCCACAACAACAGGCGGCAACTTAACTGGCGGCGGGGTAAGGACCGGAGGCCTCAATCCCCCAATTCCTTCCCCAGCAATCTCCATTGCCCAACGTTTACAAACTAGACGTACTTCAGGAAAAAAAATAAAGGGGCACTTGCAAAGGCTTTGAAAGCTTCAAGATGATTTTTTTTCTCTTCTGCAGGATCGGGTGGATATGGTTTCCTCTCTTCGCCAACGTAGAAGACACAAGTCAAGCGGGCGTAATTGACTTTTTTCCCTTAGGAGTTTCTCGGGAGCTCTACACAATTTTGCTAGGAAAACGACTATTTGGCTTATTATCGCATTGAATAAGAGTTGACATTTATTCTTACTCTATGACAGAACATCTGTATTGTATACCTGCAAAATGGTGATCTAGGCCTGGAATCCTCAAAAAAATGAAACTCAAAGACATAGTAAGAGTAACTACCGTGCTACAGATCCATTTTTCTCTTCATTCTTGTGGGAACACCATTAACATAGCGGCGATGCCCTGATAAAGATTGGACGCGGGCACAACGAACCTGACCCGTAAATGATCCATTCATCGGTTTATGGTGACAAGTATCTATGCATATATCCCTTCTGTTTTTCCTATCCGAATGATTATCAGAGAGAAGCAAAGGACTTGGCATCATTTGGAGCCTGACCAGAATGATCCAATCATGGGTTTTTTCTGTGCGTAACTGAGTTAAAACTCTTTCGCCCGAAGGACTTGGTTTGCAATCAATCAACAAAAGGAGGGATCTAAAAATCAAGAATTTTGACACTATCAAGGTGCCTAAGAAAAGTCAATAGGCAACATGAAAAAAATCTTATAAGTCAACCGTCATGTCCATCCCGATGCTTTAAAACATGAGACCATTCGTTTTTGGGAGACAACACTCTTCTAAAAGACACCCACCCACAAAAGAAGACGAGGCCATTCGATTAAGTTGCTCCCTGAGTTTGTCTGGGGTTTCCGTTCAGTATCCAATGAAAGTACTCTCAAGGCATGAGGCAACTTTGCGAGGAGGTTCGACGACTGCAGGAAGGACAAAGCATATCGGTCCACTTTGGTTTCTCAGAGTGTCACGTCACCGTCACACTACCGAAACTTTCATTTTGATACTCCTAGATTCTTATATATGCCAAGGGAAACTGCAACTACGGTTGTTTTCATGGCATGACAATCAATCGGACACACCTCTCCCCTTTGGAAATGCCAATTAACCCATCTTGTACTGATTAACCACTATGGAAAGTTTCAGAACTACCTAGTGGAATGATTAAAACTTATGGACAAAACTGTAGAATGTGACAAGTTTGTTAGGGAATTGGGAAACGGACCATAGACACTATAAATACATGGACCATTTGCTCCAATTTAAAAGTTTAAAGTAGACCATTAACGTCATGAATTTTTGGAGTAAAACAGTACAAATGTGGTAAGTTGATGAAGGTTTCTCCCCATTTGCCCAAAAGAAGACCTTTAGAGCTATGAACCGAAAAGGGATGGCATGGCAAAACCTTATGACAATTTGTTTTTGGGCAAAAAAACGCTCCAAGTGTTATAACTTGGCACAAAGGAACACTTAAAATGCCATAATTTACGAAAGGTATACTTAAATGTTACATTCGAAGAAAAATATAATTTACAAAATGTACACTTAAGTGCTACATTCGAAGAAAAACGGATTACTTAAATGCCACTCCGGCTAAACCCGGCCAAAATGCCGACGTGGCATTTTTTCGGCGAAGAGAGTCCAAAACGACGTCGTTTTGCATGTTGACGTGGTCAAATAATGCAAAAATGGCATTGTTTTGGGCTAATGTGGTAAAAAAAATATAAAAATTAATAAAATTAAATTTAGTTAAAATATTAACAAATAATAATTTTAAAAATAATTTTTTTTTTTAAAAGGAAGGGGGGGGGGGGAGGGATTAGACCTTAGCCGCCGTTGCCGCCCCGCTGCTGACGGCGGGGGGAGGGTCGGCCGGGGTCACCGGGCCTTGGCAAGGGCCATCAACCCTCGCCGGATCTAGGCAAGGGCTGTAACCCTCGCCGTCGGTCGACTGGCATCGTCGGCCCCTGGCCAGGGCTCAGTGACCTCGGCCAACTCTTTCCCCGCCGTCGCTGGCCCTTCCAAACAGCAGTGGGGCGTCGGCGGCGGCGACTGAGGGTTGATCCTTCAGCCGCCTCCCCCATTTCCTTTTTTTTTTTTTTAAATAAATTTTAAAATTATTATTTTTAAATATTTTAACTAAATTTATTTTTATTTTTAATTTAATTAAAATTTATAATATTTTTTATCACGTCACGTTAGCCCAAAATGACGCCGTTTTTGCATTATTTGGTCACGTTAGCGTGCAAAACAGCATCGTTTTGGGCTCGCTTCGCTGGAAAAATGCCACGTCGGCGTTTTAGCCGGACTTTGGCCGGATTGGCACTCAATTGATCCATTTTACTCCGATTTTGACACTTAAGTGTACCTTTCATAAGTTATGACACTTAATGATTCATTTCTGCCAAGTTATAACATTCCAGGGGTCCGCATGTGTTTGTTTTTGTAACAAGGTCAAGCAAAACCAGAAGTAGGTGGCTTCCTCACTTCTTCACAAAGGGATGATCTAGCAACTGAGCTGCAGAAGGCCGATTCTTCGGATTTCGTCTCAAGCATCTGCAGATGAAGTCTCGAGCGTCTTTTGATAATGATTTCGGAAGTGGAGGAGATTTTCCCTTGCGAATTTTCACCAATGCTTGCTCCTGCCGCACTAAGAACAAAAGCATAGGAGACGCCAGTGTTAATCACAAATCCAGGGGGCACTAACATATGACAGCTGGATAAATCAATAAGATCTGTAGACAAATCGAAGGGCATCATGCTTCAGGCAATCGTTTGCATTGATCATTCTGGAATCACGGTTACTGCAGAATTAGGAGACGTGGATGATATGTAATAGCTCACAAGGGCCAATGAGTGAATGCTTTCCAACTACTGCTAACAAAGCAAAAGTATCGATTGCTTTTTGCTCAAAATTCTCAAGTGTCCTTAATCTAACCAAAAAGTAAAAGAAATGGGGCGTTAGTTGCACGATTTATGATGGCTTTGAGTAGGATAAATGTCAAATTGCACTTGTAGTAGTAATTAAAAGTATTAGATAGGAATGTCAAATTGCTTAAAAGAGAGAGCCAAGATTCAAATATTCAACTGAGTTTTCATACCATGCTAGCTACAACATTTGCTCCAGAATCCCAACCAACCATCGGCCATACATACTATGAATATATTTCTACACGACCATAATCTTGGTAACCGTCATTGAATTCTCTGTCCTCTCTCTTTTCTATGTAGCGCCCTTACTCATTTTGTTTTCTTAATGACAGCCTAATGGACTCATCACAACATGTGCTCAACTTATTTAGTAATTCTGCCATAACATGGATCTCGAAAGATAAGGTTACTTAATTACATACCAGCCCAAAGTCAGAATATTGACCCACGCGTGTTAACATCTCTAAAACAGTGTACCCAAGGCTCCAGATATCAGCTGCCAACCCATAGCTTCTGTTGTTTACATTTTTGAAGACCTGCAGTCACAACCAATGAGGATGAAAAAGAAATGGAAATGATATGCGCCTTCTACAGCAAATGACAGCTTTAAAAAAAAATGACAGCAGAAGGTGCAAACCTCAGGCGCCGTCCACAAATGAGTTCCTTTGAAGGATATAGCCACATTCATTTAAGTGGCCTGAACTAAAAAACGGAGAAAATTGATATGCTATCTTGGAAAGGTAACCATGCTTCACTTTGTGCATGTCTATAGTGCGTTTGTAATGTGAGAACACATGTATTTTTACACGCATCTTTGTTGCTCAATCACATGAATTCGGATAATAATTTGTTAAATCGAATTTGCTGAAAAATATTTTCCAAGTAGATTTCAAATTGGATGAAGAAGCTTTTTTTTTGTCCATAGCTACACAAAGGAAGAAATAAAATAAAGATAAAAAAAAGTGAGGGTTTTTTTTTTTTTTTTTTGTATGTGCATGAGAAGGCAGAAGAAGAATCCTCATTGGAGTTGGATTTGGTGAAGCAATGGGGCCCAAAGTCTAAAGTGTTGACTTTGGCACACATAAACCGTCTAGCTATTTTTTCTTTTTGAAAAGGAGAGGGCCTCACGAAAAAGCAAAGAAGCCGCCGCACAAGCCTTGAAAAGAGAACGCGAAGCTATATGTATGTGGAGAAAAGACAGACGCCTCAAATTTTGTTTCGGTCTATGTAAAACGTTATACTTTGAACTTGAATGTACGGTAATTTTGTGCCATGAATTTACGTTCAAGTAAGTTGTTTATTTACAAACACTTTAAATTTAAGATTAAATTTAGATGTGAAAAACACTTGAGTGTGTGAGTAATTGTAAACTCTGTTTTTTCGATTATAGTGAATTATTTACTACTAGCTCTCCCGTGGATGTAGGTACCGATACTTGGACAGAATCACATAAATCTCTAATGTCTTTATTATTTTTCATTTATCTTTTTGGTGATTTTCGTATTGACGTAAATTATAAAATCCTATCATTTCCACGTATTATATTTTCAACAAGTACAAAGCATATTTGTCTACTATGAATTCTCAGAGTGCCATTGTCACTGTCATTGTCATGCCACCGAAACTTTCATGTCGATATTCCTAGATTCTTATATATCCCTAGGGAAATTACTACTAAGGCTTCGTTTGTTTTGCGAAAAATAACTTTTGGGAAAACGTTTTGCGGATTTTCCGGCGTTCGTTTCATAGAAAATGAATTCCTTGAGGAAAATGTTCTCCATCAAAAAAAAAAAATTCTTCTAAAAAAGTGGAAAATCTTTTTCTCACTTAATCTCTTATCTCACTCCTCTATAAATCATCACTTCTTCCTCCCCTTTCTTCTTCTTCTTTTCTTTTTTTATTCAAATTATTTTTAATTTCCTTTTTCTTTTTATTTTCTTTGTATCCCATTTTCTTCTTTCTTGGCTAGTCGTCGGACCATGTGAACCTCAAGCTCGTCGATCTCAAACTCAAGCTCATTGATCTAGCGAGCCTCGAACTTGATGCTCGCGCTCGCCAATCTGGCGAGCGGAAAATATTTTCCGAAACATTTTCAAATTTTAGCTGAACACTAGAAAATATTGTCATTTTCTTGGAAAATGACTTCGAGCAAAATATTTTCCGGAAATGACCAATTTTCCACGAAACGAACGGACCTTGATTGTTTTCATGGCGTGACAATCAATTGCACATACCTCTTGCCTAGCAAAGGACAAATTAAACCACTATGAGTAACTCACTCAATTAAAAGTTTCAAGATGATCTGGTGGAAATATTAGAGTAGACAATAAAAACATGAAAAGTGTGTAAGGGAATTAGGAAATCGAGTATAAACCCTATGATTATGTTTGGTAATTAGGATAAAATTTAGAATATTTTAACGTGTGTTGGTGCCGGCTCAAGACAAGATAAAGTATGATATAAGAGAAATATAACTCGAATAATATTATCCCACAAAGAATATGGGATAATGATGGATAAAATTTCTAATATCTATAATAAGAAAGTTATTTTTCTCAAATAACAAACTTCTTAAATTAATAAAAAAAATTATAATTCAATATAAATAATATTTGAATTTTAATACAAGAAATTCAAAATAACAAGAAATAACAATTTATTTTTTTTAACTCAATCTTTTTTTATTTATATATACGAATTTAATTCTATCTTATAATATAAATTCAATATATTAATATTGATAGATTTATATTTATTATATATTTTTGGTATTTTAGTACTTTAGGTATACTAGTACGCTTTACTATCTAATAAAATTTATTAGAGAATGATGGAAGGGGAAAAATGGAAGTAAACAAGAAAAAAATAAAAAAATGAAAGGAAAAATAAAAATAAAAAAGCATATAAAAATAAAGTAGGCAAAAGTGTAGCAAGAGATTTTTATCATTTTTGATTGTGAACTTTTTTATTCACTTATATTGATATGCCGTTTATATCAAATAATGTATATGATATCATATGAATATATCTAATTTATTACTATGGTTCACCATATAATAAATAAAATTTCATATCATATCCTATCCAATTCTACCATAGTTAGAAATCTGGATAACCAAACATGGTCTACAATTGCATGGACTATTTGCTCCAAATTTAGAGATTTAGTGTAGACTGTTAAAAGTTAAATAGGTAGGTTTGGAGTATTCATGAGAAATATAGTAAGTTGATGAAGGTATCTTGCCATTAGCCCAAAAGAAGAATACTCCAACTAGCAATCTAACAACAAAATTACAAACAGAGAGAGTAAAATTACCTTCACAGCAATGAACCAAGAAGGGATGGCCTAGCAAAACCTTATGACGACATGTTGAAACGAGGTGAAGCAAAACCAGAAGAAGTAGGCCGCTTCCTCACAAGGGGATGGTCTAGCAACAGCGCTGCAGAAGGCCAATTATTCGGGTTTACTCGTAAGCATCTAAGAATTAAGTCTCGAGCGTCTCTTTATAAAGAATCAGGAACTGGAGAAGGTTCGCCCTTGCCAATTCTAAGCAATGCTCGCATCTGCTACAATAAGAAAGAAAACGTGGAAGAGGCTTGTATTAATCATAAACCCAAGGGGATTTAACATATGACAGCTGGATAAACCAATAAGATCTGCAGACAAATCTAAGCGCGTCATGCTTCAGGCGATCATCTGCCATGTTAACAATTCACACGGACCAACTGCTTAAATGTTTTCCAACTACTCCGAATTAAACGTAAGCATCTATTCCTTTTTGCTCGAAACTTTTAAGAGTCCTGATCTTAACAAAGGAGTAAAAAGAAAGGAGGCATTACTTGTATGTTTTGCGATGGCTTTGACAAGGATGGCATTATTCTTTCTCCTTTATACTAAATAAAATCCAAATATAAGCACAAAAGCACTGCAACTTTCAAAATTACTCAGAAGACGAGAGCACTCCAATCCATTCTACCGAAAAAAACGGGGTATCCAAGTTGTCGTGCCTAAAAAGGGATAACATCATGAGGTGATTTACTGGCTAGAGCCAGTAATTATCATCCCTTAAGAATACTTACTACGTGTATGGAGAAGTTGCCAACTTGACGTAAGGCATGAAAATTCTCATAATATTTGAAACCAAATTAAAAATTCACCAGGGCTGAGTTCATTTCGTGGAAAGCAATTTCCACAATAGTGTTTTTCGGATTTTTTAGCATTCGTTTCACGGAAAATGAAGTGATCGAGACTAACGGAAAAAAAATCTTTTTAATTAAGAGAAAATGTTTCCCACTTTTCAAGTAGGGGAAAACATTTTCCTTACTTTCTCATATCTCACACCCTTGCTAACCTTCTTTTCTTTCTTTCTTTTTTTTTTTTTTTTTATATGAAAATTTTGAATTTTAATCATTTTTCTTTTTCCTTCTTTCCGGGCTGGTCACCAGCCATGCCGAGGACCAATAACCGACCATAGGCAAGCTTGAGCTAGCCACTCATTAGATAGGCAAGCGTAAGCCCCTAGCTCGTTGATTTGGCGAGGCCCAAGGCTAGCAATCCTGAGGATTGAGGCTCGCCCGGTTGGCGAGTGCAAGCCTTTGGCGAGCGGTGAGCTTGCTTTTGGCTGTGTGACATCCTGAATTCGACCATATTTTGATAAAATGAAATATGCATATCATCGGCGTGCCTATGGTCCTTTTTTTCTAAACTGATCACTCACGAGTTAACTAACCTATTGGATGAAACCGTTAAGGGATATATCCATAGTAAAATCCCTAAAAACTACCTAATTGGTTGGATTGGACTAAAATCGTGTCCAATCGATTTTAACCATGAAATTTGAGTCGGTTTGAGAATCGAATATTCGAGTATGTCACAATTCATTTTTAGGACCGTCTCATCGCCTGTCAATTTTTTGACTAGTCCAAAATTTCAAGAAAGAAATTATCGAATAAAAAATTGAATACCAGAAGAAAATAGAAAATGGAGAGAGAGAAAAGAAATTAAATAATCATTTAATTGAAGACAAGAAAAAATTAAAAAGGGAAAGAGAAAAGAAAAATAAGAAAAATATGATTTAATTTCTTTTCTCTCTCTCCCTTTTCTCTCTTTTTTCTCTCTCCTCTCTCCTCTCCTCTCCTCTCCCTCTTCGTGCGGACACCCCCCCCCCCCCAACCGACCGAACACTCCCTTTGCCAATTTTAAATTGGCTTCTCTTCCTTCTTCTTTTCCTTTTTTGACTAGTCAAACCCTCTTTCTCATCTCTCCTCTCTCTCTCGACACTCTCTCTGCCCGTGCAACCAGCGAGAATAAATCTGAACCAGAAGCAGCAGCTCGCAGAGACAGCAGCTCGCCGTCGCTTCTCCACCCCGACTCACGCCGCAAGCCGTTCTTGCCCGCGCATCACCCGCTCCGCCTCTCTCTCACCCTCCTCAGCCACCGCCGACACCTTCTTCCTCCCCCTCGGCCTGCTGCTCGACGTCCCAACAGATCTGGAAGGACGCCAGAGCAGAAGCTGCAGCTGACGTCGCCGGAGTCGGACCGCCTGCGCACCCGCCGCTCGCCGCCGTCCCGCCGTCCGCGCACGTCCCCGCGTCCACCGCTTGCTGCCGTCCCTACCATGCGACCCAACTTCTGTCCGTCCATTGGAGAGACTGACCAGCCACCGTGAGCGGCCGAGCAAGCCACCGGAGCCACCGTGCGACCTCACCGGACCACCACTTGCCTTCCCGACCCTTATCCGCCCCTAACCATCTCTGTTTTCCCCTGTTTCGCAGCCAAACCAGCAACCCACGGAGTGGGTTTCCAGCTGGTTCGGACCCGCTTTTGGGCCGTTTCCAGGCCCCGAACCCGAGCTGTGCTTTGGGAAGTATTGTTCCTCACATCGCCCCGTCGGATTGACCCAATTTATGAGCGATTCCGGTAAGTAATCTCACTAATCCCTGATTAATTGGCTAATTATATGTTTAAGGGCGGTTTAATTTTGATTAATTAGGTTTATGTGGTTAGATTAGTATGTATTAGTGTTTATTAATCAATTGTGATGTGAATTAGACAAATTGATTGTGCAATTAACAAGTAGATGTGGTATACTATTTATTAAAAGTATCTCAAGATTTTTCCCGACCCTTAGTGGGCTTCAATTAGGCTTTTCGGGCCTAAGTAGAATTTTTTGGTATTTAAATATTATTTTTCGGAATTAAATTAATTAATTATTTAATTTCTAAAAATTCAACTGGGATGGCCAGTGATCGAAATTTTATGCTGGTGATCATGGTGAAGTTCGTTTATTTAATTGGGCATTATTTTGAGCTAAATGGAATTTTTAATATTTATTAATTAATTTTCGAAATTAATTAACTAATTAATTATTTTCCGGAAATTAAGATTGACATAGCCGACAACCGAAATTTCGTGCTAATTTTCGTGGCGCAGTCCGTTTATTTATTTGAGCTCCACGTTGCATGGAATTAAATAAATTGTGATATTTTAGGGATTTACCCTAAATTGATTGAAATTGATTGAGATTGAATTGTTGATTGGTAAATAGCCAAGTATGTTATTCAGCATTTATAATGCTTTGTTGAGTTGATTTGATTATTTGATTGAGAAATCGTTGGACATTGGTTGTCGGTATTGAAAGTAGGTTGGTAATCACCTAAAAGAAAATATGTGGGCTCAGTGAATTGGAATATCACCTGGAGAATGCACGTGAGTTCAGTGGTTGAATATGTCATCTTGGCGAAGAGGTCGCCTTAAAGAATGCACGTGACTCGGAGACTCTGTATGTCATCCTAGAGAATGCACATGGCTCGATGACAGAGTTCGGCATCTAAAAGGACACGTGGCTCGGTGAATTGATGCATCACTTTGATGAGATAGCACCTAAGAGAAGGCACGTGGGCCCGGGCATCGTAAAAAGGACACGTGGCTCGGTGATCTGATGCGTCACTTTGGTAAACGAGTACCTTAGAGAATGCACGTGGGTCTAGTGTTTGAGAACGATATCTAAAAGGACACGTGGCTCGGTGATCTGATGCGTCACTTTGGCGAATGAGTGCCTTAGAGAATGCACGTGGGTCCAATATTCGGAAATAACATTTAAAAGGGCACGTGGCTCGGTGACTTGATATACCACCTTGACGAAGAGGTCGCCTTAGAGAATGCACGTGGGCCCAAAGTTTGAGGCACGTGGCTCGGAGACTTGGGATGTCGTCCTGGAGAATGCACGTGGCCTAGCTTTTAGATACTCCTCAGTGGAGAATGATTTGTGTGACATGTAATTGACTAGTTCGATTTGTTTGGAGTAAATTGGTGCCTATTGTGAATTGTACTGACTTGCAGGTGGGATTTGAGGTCAATGTAAGTCCTCTGCTCTGTGCGTGTTTAGGCAGCCTATAGTATAATGGTTTACTAATCGAGCCTTAGTGGGGTAGAATTCGCTGAGACGTAGTCTCATCCCAGTTTGGGGAAAACATTTCAGGACCCCGATGAGGAGCTGAGGAGGAGGAGTTTGAGAAGGAGAACTCTGGGGTGAAACCCGAGGAGAAGAATTTTGGAAGAAGAAGATAATCTCGAGAGAGACCTTGAGTACGTGTGACATCCCGATTTTCCAATTCTGGTTTCAATTAAATAAATCGGGCATTTCATCTTTGCGTCTATAGCTCTCTTCTCTGAGTTGGCCACTCACGAGATAACTAGTTTATCAGGTGAAGCCGTTAAGGAATCTAAACGCAATAGACTTGAGAATTCGACCATGAATCGGCTACTCAACCATATTAATCTGCAAGGATCATTACGACACTGTCAGAATCGAACAGAGATCAGTAATAGGTCGATTCGACTGAGATATGTGATTAGAGTGTGGGTGATTCCACCTGATTGCAATATCCTTGTCGATCGGCACTAGATCGATTCTTCTGTCGTTTTGGGTACCCTGTGTCTATAATCGAAACCTCGAGATTTCTACGACAATCGAGAGTCGCCAAGGTGTCAAAGATGCACTTTGTGGCTTGAGAATAATCAACCACAAGTTAATTGCACAGAAAATTCCTAAAAGCTACCCGGTAGATTAGGACACGCTAAAGTCGCGCCAGATTGAATTTAACCGTGAAATTGAACCCGATTACAGAAATTGGAAGTTTTGTCAAGTCACAATTCATTTTAGGAATGTCGATTCATCTCCAGAAGATTTTTCTACAAACCGAGATTTTTGGCAGAAAAGCAAAGTAAGGTCGTTTTTGTTCAGAATTGTCAGAGGGTCATTCTTTATTGAACCTTTGGGATGCAAGTTGGATCATTTGATGGGAAAAAGTCATGAGACGGACGAGGATACCTTGATTGATTTAATTGAGCTTCAATTGGATGGAATTGAGTGAGAATTGATTGAATTTGATGTACAAATGTATGAAATTCGTATACCATGGGGGGAGAGCTATTTTGCACCTATTGGAAAGGTTGTGGAGGAAGATTGAGGAGAGAGAGTGGATGATGTCATGTGATGTCATGGTGGGGGCAAAGCAAATGAGGTTTAGACAAGTGTTGAGCTCTAGTGAGCCACCAAGGAGGCCTCCTCTTCAGCAGACCATCTTCTTCCTTCATTCATGGCTTTCTCCATGGTTGAGGCTTAGGAAAAGCTCAAGAGAACCAGAGGAAACCGAGCTCACCAGCCCCTCCATCGTCGCACACCCGGAAGGCCATCGTCGGTTGTTTTCCTCCCTTGTTTTCCCCTCGTTCCAGTTTCTGCTCCAGCCGACCTTTCGCCAAAGATCTGAGTAAAAAGTTAACTTCCCGGTTGAATCAGCAAACGAGCCACCCATTGCCGCGAAGACGACATCCAAAATGTTCCGAAGCACCTTGCCGCTTGCCGGAACGATTCTCCGGCCGTCCCGTACGGCCGCCCGAAGCCGCCGATCGCCGGATCGTCTAGACTCGCCCAGTTCCGCCTGTTTCGGGTTTTCTTGCTGTTTCGCCCCATTTTGACCGTTCCTTTGCCCGTCCCAACCTCCTATAAGATCCCCAAGACCCCCGGGAGCCATTGGTTGCCAACCACCCGCTCGCCGGAGCTCCGATCGGCCCGTTTTCGCCATTGAAATTGCTGGTTTCTTCTCTCAGCTCAGCCCGGATCGGCGAAGACAGCAAGGTTTTGGAGACTTCGTGGCCCGTTTTCAAGCCCTTCCCTCCTTGGTTGGTGTCGCCGCTTTGGGGTTTATCGACCGCCTTGGCGTCGTGGTCGCCGTGAACTCACCGGCACGCAAAACCGGTGAGTTTATCCTCTAATTCTTGCTTAGTGAGTTAATGACGCTTAAGGGGTGTTTAGATTAGTCTAATTAGGTTTATGTGATTAAATTAGATTATTTTAATGTAAATTAGATTAGTTGTATGCTTAGTTTAATGGATGTTTAATTAGGGCTAATTGTATGATTAAATTAGTGTAATCTTGTTTAAGCCATAATTAATTATTTTAAATTAATTAATTATTTCGAATTTATAAATATTATTTTATTAAATTATATTATTATAATATAATATTTAATTATTTAATTTTCGGAATTAAATTTAATTATTTAATAATTTCGAAAATTATGCCGGATGGCCTATCATTAGAATTTCGCGCTGATCGCAGCAGTGTGGTCGGTTTGTGTTAATTGTAAGCTTAAATGAGAAATTGAGTTATTGATGATTATGATTAATTATTCCAAAAGTGTGGAATTGAGTGATATTGATGAAGTTGTGGTATTTAACTTGAAAATACCCGGTGTTGGCTTTTAGCACCGTAATTGGTTTGTATAACCAGTTTGAATTGATTGGATTGATTGATTGATTGAATTGAGATATGAGTTGGTTTATTATTGAATGATCAGCTTTGTATATATGTATCCGCTTAGGCGAGCAATTATGATATACATATATATTGCGGCAGCTTCTGGTGAGCTATAGTATACTATATGAATATTGCGGCAGCTTCTGGTGAGCTATTATATTATCTATCAGCTACAGCTTTGGAAATCATATGTCGTATTAACGATTGGTTTGGTAGACGGTATGGAAAGATAGATAATATGACTGAATTGAATCATTGCGAATGATTGGATTGATTGAATTGATAGACCGATATAAGTGTCGGTAGTTTCAGCTTGTACGAGCATTGCTTGAATATGAATTGTACTGACGTGTAGGAAAGGGACTGAGGAGAGGTAAGTCCTCTATCCTATTTGTGTGGCTAGAGCGCCTTGAGGCGTATTTTCTTCCTAATTAAGTTTTAGAGGGTAGAACTCGCTGAGACGTAGTCTCATCCCGATTGTGGGATAATATTTCAGGTCCCTAGATGACGGTCGTGGAGGACCGGAAGTCCTGGAGTTCGGAAGATGGAGGCTGAAGAATTGGTGAATGTGTCTGACAAATTGGTCATAGGAAAATTCCCTTTTTGTTGAGCCGGTCTATTTTATAGTCAATCCAGTGTTGTATATAAACCTATGTGTTTATAAGAAAGCTTGTTTAGTTGTGATTGATTGCCTGCTTTTCTATCCCAAGTTAAATGTTGTCAGGGGATTTGTTTCGCTTCCGCATGCATAATAAAATTTAATCGGTCGGCGACATGTCTTGGGAAGTCGCATTTGTATCGACCAGAGTGGGATGTGCGCGCGCTCGGAGGATCGGGGCGTGACAGTACGGCCCAAATGGATTGAGATTTTATCTTCTTTTGAGATCTCCATTTTAATGTGAATAAAGATAGAGTAAAAAGTTGTGAAGTAATCTGGTTTGTGTTTTGTGTAAAAGTTTGGTTATAAGTTTCAATATGAAAAATATGGCCCTGCTTTTTCTATCCAATCGATTTACTGTCTGAGGATTTATAACTGCTTCCGCACGTGCTTAATAAATGAAAGGGTCGACGATACATAGTCCTGAGATATCGCATTATAAAATCGATTAAATGAGAAGGATGTGCGCGTGTCCGAGGATCGGGGCGTGATAGGCTGGTCGCCGTGGATGGCAATCGACCAAAAAAGGAGGAAAATAAAAAAAATAATAGGGAAAAAAAAGAAAAAAGTAGAAAGAAAATTTAAAAATAAAAATAATTAAACTTGGATTTAAAAAAGATATACACAAGGAAATAAAAAAATTATTAAAAGGAATACACAAAGGGAAATCCAATTGAATTTCACACCAAATGGCTGAAAATATTTTCTAGTTTATTTTTAAGTTTCAGATAAATACCCAAAAATATTATCATCTTTCTAAAAATAATTTTTTTAGAAAATATTATTTAAAATGTAATATTTTCACGAAATGAGCAAGCCAAACTTCCGTATCCAAAGTAACTAATCGTAGTAGAGAAATCAGCCATTTAGGCCGACGATCAGAGAAGAGCAGCCAAGGGTCAACACTCGAAGGCAACGAGGGAAACACGACGGTTGTTGAAGGCTAGTGACAAATCAGAGGACAACCGCATCATGAAATGACGCAGCAGGGACCGCGAGGCAGTCAATGTCAGTGCTGCTCTCTGCACTGGAGCAGATATGGTCCTCTTAGCGTAAAATATGGATTTGAAAAGTCAAAAAGAGAAAAAAGTAAAAAAAAAAACATAAAAAGAAAATGTTGACTCGGTCAATGACGTCATAAGTGAGCGCTTGGTTTAAAAGAAGACCGAGAGCTCCCTCGACCGGAAAACAGAGAATGAAAGGGAAAGGAGGGAGATGAAAAAAAAAAAAAAAAAAAAAAAGCGGGAAAAGAAAGTTTTAAGAGTATCCATTAAGGAGACCTCGCCAAGCCATATGACTTCATATCACAACGCCCAATAAGTGTTCATACCCCTCTTCTTCCGATCGAAGTAATTTCTCGGAGTTAGGTCACACATTTTAAGTTTTGTAAGATTTGAGCTGTAGGTCTAATTTTTGAGATGCTAAGTCATGGAATTTTATGGAAATGGTAAATTATGTTGTTGTAGAGTTGTGGGGTTTGATGGAGGTTGGTTTGAAGCAACGACTTGGTTAGAGTAAAATTTTGGGGTTTGTGTTCAAGTTTCACATCATTAAGTTTGAGTAATCGCTTTGACTAAGTGATTTATTAGTGTATAAAAGTTGTTTCATTAGCGATTAGGTATAATTTAGCCGTTTTGTAGTTGAGGTAGAGTTTATTTGGTTTTAATGTTGATTCTCGTTTAGTTGTTAGGATCACAAGTTCGTCTACTCAGTCACTTGTTATTTGGTCGTAGGCATTGCCAAGTACGGAGGAGGTTGTGGATTGATGTTGATGTTTAATATCGCTATGAGTCCATTGAGGTGCTTATGGGCACACGCATAGTAGTTTAGGATAGATATCCTTGTGGGCTAACCATCTGCAATATAGGTAGAGACTTTGCTAAGAGAGGGGATGGTCGCCTTGTCATTGGGTGTTTTGTGTGACTATGGTTGATATTTAAACACAAAATTGGCCAATGGAATGGACTATTAATGTATGATGCAATACAAGCTTATCAATAGAATGAATCATTGATATATAATTTTGATAAGATTGATTAATGAATTGGACCATTGAGATTTGTTTTTGATATTATTGTATGAATATTTATGCTATGAATATAGCTATAATGAAGGATACGTAACTATAGATGCATAATCAGTGCTCAATCTACTTAAAAATAGATGCATTAGTCAATAGACTATCGTTGCTTATTCCATTCATCTCTCATCTCTTTTAAGTCCTTAATTTAGTGATAGCATTATTGTGGTGGGGACTCTTAGCAATTGGATTTTGGTGATTTGAGACCTTGTCCTATGGATGGAAAGACAGCCATGTCATTACCTCTATCCTTATAGGATTTGGAGGGTGACATGTCCATGTCCATGTCCAATAAAAGCTCTTAGCACATGAGGCAACTTTGCGAGGAAGTTAGACAACTGCAGGAGGCACAACGCCTATTTATCCACTTTTGTTTCTCTTAAGGTCGTCGTTACCGACGCCACCAAAATTTTTATATTGATATTCCTAGATTCTAATACATGCTAAAGGGAAACTGCCACTATGGTTGTTTTCGTCAGTCAATTGCACAAATCTCTCCCCTAGCAAAAGACAAATTAACCTATAGGATACCAATTAACCACTATGGATAACTCACTCAAAAGTTTCAGGATCATTTGGTGGAAATATTAGAGCAGGCAGTAGAAACGTGAAAAGGTTGTAACGGAATTGGGAAACTGAGCATATACCTTATAATTTAGCGGACCATTTGCTCCAAATTTAAAAGTTTAGTGTAGACTGTTAAAAGTTGAATAGGTAGGCTTGGAGTGAACATAGAAATGTGGTAAGTTGATGAAGGTATCTTGCCATTAGCCTAAAAGAAAGACTAGCAGTCTAACAACAAAAATACTAACAGAGTAAAATTACCTTCACAGCAATGAACTAAAAAGGGATGGCCTAGCAAAACCTTATGACCATATGTATGTTGTTGAAACGAAGTGAAGCAAAACAAGATTAAGTAGGTGTAGGTGGCTTCCTCACAAAGGGATGGTCTAGCAACTGCGCTGCAGAAGGCCGATTATTCGGGTTTACTTGCAAGCATCTAAGAATTAAGTCTCGAGCGTCTCTTGATAAAGAATCAGGAACTGGAGGAGGTTCGCCCCTGCCAATTCTAAACAATGCTTGGATCTGCCATAATAAGAAAGAAACGTAGTAGAGGCTTGTGTTAATCATAAATCCGAGGGGAACTAACACATGACAACTGGGAAGATAGCCAAATTGAAAATTCACTAACTTCCATATCCAAAGTAACTAATCCTAGTAGACAAGACAGCCATTTAGGTCAACAATCAGAGAAGAGCAGCGAAGGATCAACACCCGAAGGCAATGAGGGAAACACCACGGTTGATGAAGGCGAGTGACAAATCGAGAGATTGTTGACCACACAATGAAATGACGCAGCAGGCACCACGAAGCAATCGATATCAGTGCTGCTCTCAGGTCTGGAGCATAGATGGCTCTCTTAGTTGCTCAAGTACCATGTGACAGTGAAAGATCGAGAGATTCTTGAGACTGAATGGTGGGGTCATATGTGTACCCCTCATTTGGTGGGATGCCGTTTACATATGTACAATATGCGATTATGTAAGCGCATGCCACCGTACACTGTAAACTTGTACTGGTAATTACAAGCATTCGACAACAATGCCAAATTACTTGAAAGAGAAAGTCAAGATTCAACTATTCAACCGACTTTTCATACCATGTTATATAACCGTTTGCTCCAGAATCCCAAGCAACTATTAGCCATAAGTACTACGCATATCCTCCTGACACAACCATACTCTTGATAATTATCATTGAATTCTCTTTCCTCTCTTTTCTAAGTAATACTCTTGCTCATTTTGTTTTCTTACAATGACAGCCTAATGGACTCGTTGTGACATGCGCTCAACTAAGCTAGCTCACACAAAAAGCAGCAATAACAAAAGAGTTGCGACTAGTTAGTTATTCTGGCAAAACATGGATATCAAGCGTATAAAACATAAATAGGAGGTTACTTAGTAACATACTGCTTCCAAGTGAGAATATGGAGGATGGCCGGTTAACATCTCTAAAACAGTGCACCCTAGGCTCCATATATCAGCTGCCAACCCATAGCTTGTGTACTTTAGATTGACGACCTGCAGTTACGACCGACAAGGATGAAAAAAAATGGAAAACATAGGTGCCTAACGTAGCTAATGACAGTATGTTAAAATAATTGCAGCGGAGAGTGCAAACCTCAGGTGCCATCCAAAAAGCAGATCCTTTTAAGGATTTAGCATCATTCATTTTAATGGCCTGTAGAATATACACAGAAAGTCGATATGTCATATTCAGAAAAGTAAAGGACAATACCTGTCACTTTGTGCATTTCTATAGGTGTGTTTGTCAGGGGTGCACACATATGTTTTTGTAAATGCATCTTTGTTTGCTCGTGTGCACTATGCATGCGTATGTATTTGAGCATGTGCATTTGTTGCTAGGGCGGGCATGCGAGAGAGAGAGAGAGAGAGAGAGAGGTCACTTTCACTGATGAGACATACCTTTGCCAATCCAAAGTCTGCAAGTTTCAGAGATCCACTTGCATCAACCAGTATGTTAGCACATTTGATGTCCCTACAGAATGAAGGAACTTAAAGCATGAGAAACCAGCATGGCCGTGCGTAGGACTAATAAAAGATTAAAATTCTCATAATCATCCTCACAGTTAACAATATGCAAAATCACATTTGCACCTTCAAGCATTCACATTGTAAAATAATATTGTTTATGCTAAATAATGCTGTACAAGGTCATAGAGTCACTTGGTTGTTTGCTGATTGTCACAACACATCTACTTCTCACAACACATTTTGGTTCAAAGATTTGACAACTCCCTTAAATCCAGAAAAATATTTGGATAAGTAAAAGAAGTATTATCAAAAGGCGCCAAGGGTGTGCGCTATGATACAAAATATATCAGTTTCCGTGTTCTTTGTTTGGTTAGGATCTCTGTGCTTATTACAATCAGTTGTCCATCAGAAATGAAAAGTGTACTACGTGCAAAGTCAAGCATCTCTCTTATAATACCTGTGGAGCACATGCCGGTCATGAAGATACTTCAAACCATTTAGAATTTGCCTAGTGTATGAAGAGACTTGGGAATCTTTCAAGTGGTATACTTGATAAAGGGACGCAAGTGATCCTTTAGTCATGAGCTCAAGGAAAATGTAAAGCTTCTTATCATCCTGGAAGAGAAAATCCAACTCGAAAGTTTCAAATTATTTGATGGAGGAAGACCAAAATGTATATAAGGCACATTGAAAACACATAGAAAATCCTATCACATGCAAACCGAATTGAGAACAGCACATAGAATTGATGAAAAGAGAGCCACAAACAGAAAAATTAAGGGATGGCTCTGAAACAATGTTAGAACCCAAAAGATTAAGCTATGAGGTGGAAGGAAGCTACATGTATATAAGGCCCATCGAAACCTTATAAACAAACGATATGAGATATTTTAACAAGATACATTAGACACAATATACCAAATAGCAGATAAAATAAAACATACTACATCAGTGATGTTTACGTTTTTTTTTTTTTTTTTTTTTTTCATTGTGCCGGATGTCTAGGCCTCTTGTAACACCAAACTAATCATCGAATCATGACAACACCCTACCCACAGCAATTGGGTGCACCAAGGCAAGAGGCCCCTGGACAAGGCCCTGAGGTTGGTTACGCTTCCTCAGGTGCACTTGGTATTGAGGACCTCCTCGACAACCAATCAGTGTTCAGTGACAATCTGTTTGATGGGGGTTAATTAAGTTAAAGGTTACATCAGATGAAAATCTTAAAGCAAGTTTGTGAACTTAATAAGGAAAAATAAGGCAAGAATAAATAAGACCGAGCTTTTCTTTTGCTGTCTTCCTCGTACAACACAAATATCCAAGTTATAAGTGTTCATCACGGTTTTGAGTTGCAGCAGTGCCAACAAAAACAGTTGCACAGTGCACCTGGCGGAAGAATAAGAGGTCATATTGCATCAGTCCCTCATTCCCACAAAACAATGTGGTGGATTGTACGCGTACAAACCAAATTTCGCTTGACAGCAAAAATCTTTTGCATGTTTCATCTCCAAAAAGAAGTTATGTCGTGGCACTTTCTTAGAATCTGATGCTTCTTGCCAAACTTTGTCTAGCCAAAAAAAAAAAAAAAAAGGTACTCAAACCTTTAAACCACCAAGATAAGAACTACTTCCATCACAATCATCAATTCCATTTTTAGTTCCCTCTACTGCAGAGGTTAAGAACTATATGATGTTGCATAAAAATGAGTGGAGCTAAATGACCCACCAGACAAGAAATGGTTGTGGAGGAACTCCACTGTTGTTACTACAGCCGTGACCAGTTATAGACAACGGAGAAATGGTTCGAATTTAGTCATGTGGACCTTCAGATTGTCAGTTAAAGGATACTTGAAGATTAAATGACTTCGCTTTCTTATCCTTTGCCCCTTTTATGTTTTATTAGTTGGGGCCACCGTTTGCCATTGTTGGAAATGGTGATCCATTTTTTAGAATTTCCTAGAGTTGCTAAACTACAATCTAGGATTCTCTAGATGAAGTTTTGAATGATTAAAAATTGTGGCTGAAAATGTCCAGCTTGTAAGAGAAATCTAGAGAAGTCCATGCTTCAAGAGAAGTCTAGAATTCTCTAAGATGGTTGTACTTAGTTAGTGTAAATGCCTATAAAAATGCCGTAACCCATTGATGTAAAAGAGGGTGAGAGGAGCATGAGATAATACTCCATATCTTAAAGCTTTATCCTTTAATTATCCTATCTTGTCCCTTGTCCATCCTCTACAAACTATACTATACACTTGCACATAACATCACTAATAAAAAACTATCATCAATACCACATGCTTCCACGCACATTTAAATTCTAACAGCCATAAAGCATCAGATTCCTTTTTATTAAACCTGAGAGTTTGACCTGAACCTTCAGTTTGCCAGAAAGCTATTTTGTAAACGATCCACTTCCAGAAAACAAAGGGTTGATTGATTACAAGACCGGCTCTCTTTCAAAAGGAGGAAAAAGATTACTTTGAGAGAGAGAGAGAGAGAGAGAGTTTTCATAAACTGACATCTACTCTACATATTTTCTTTACTTATATAATTACTATTGCGGGTAATAGTCAATTTATCCTGAACTTTTTTGCGGTGGCAGGGGGACCTAAAATGTCTGTCTCTGTTGTGAGTGGCTGTAACGATTAAAAAGCCGCAACAGCTGTGATCTTATTCAAAGGATAATTGTAGCTAATATATGCAGTCATTTTGAAGCTACCAATATATTGTGGCTGCAACCACAGCCATGTTCCCCTAAATATTTTGCTCAGCGATAACATAATTGATGCCAAAGTGAAAGATACTGCAGAAAGCAACTTAGTAAGGAGGAACCACACCTTATCTGTGCCCAAGTATCGCACTATGTTCTCATGTTTAAACTGACTTAAAAGAGAAATTTCCTGCAAAGTAAGGACAGTATCACTAAAAAGGAAGAGAAAAGAACATCGATCGAACTCACACCAGATTTATGGTGGTATATACGAAAGTCTTATAGTTTAGCATGCACATCAGCTTCACAGTTATAAGAACGAGGTAAGTCAAGTAGTCATGCCTAAGGGCCAGTTCACAAGATACAGAAAGAAACAAGCAGTTACCAGCTCAAGCTGCAATAAGCTCTGCTTGCCTTGGCTTCCTTGATCTAACAAGGAAACCTCCTTTACAGCAAAAAAAATCCTTCGCTGTGGAAACAGAGAAGCATGAGAGAGAAATAGAACAAAAACCAATTCTTATAAAGAAAAGGAGATGAAAAGAAAAGAACTATTCTCATTAATATCACTGAAATAGTTCCTTAGCTTTCAGCATTTGAATTTAGAATCATCTAACATTTCTACGGATGTTTCCCATACATACTGATTTATCACACCTTCCATTCATCAGAAAGAAAAAAAGAAGAAAAGAATTGCACGCTATTCAAGCTAGTAAAGTTGCAGAAAAACAATGGAGAACAACTAAACATACGCTATTTCTGAGATACTAAATCTTTACTTCATCAATCTGTTCAATAATCAAGAACGGTCTTCAATAAGTACCACAGCAATCATGCTAGGACTCCAATTCGAAATATGAAGATCAGGCACTTTTAGCAATTGGGTAAACATTTGTCATGTCTGTTTAAATGCCCCTTATGTCAATCAAATTGATAACAAGTTCTGCATATGTATGGCTGGCCCAAGTGTTGCTAATTCTAACCACACAATTCAACGCTCAGAAGTGCCGTCAAAACTTGAAAATGACATCGCATGGGAGATCAGCGGTTGCACTTTCCCCCATAAAATGAGTATAGCGAGAATAACTTACTGACTATCAAGAGAAAAGCAAACGAATCTTACTCGCTGATGGCTTCATAGACACTTCCAAACGACCCACTTCCCAAAAACTGGCCCTTTTCCCACTGGGTGATCCACCTTACATCATCCTCATCATCATACTCATCTTTAACGGAAGTTGACAAACAAGAGTGCCAATCCTCTCTACTTTGCGAGGTGCTTCTTTCACTAACCTTCTCGTCATCTCCATCCGACCAAACCTCTTTATTCAAAGGGCGAACAGGAGAATCCTCGTCTCCTCCAGGACCTTCTTGAGGACCAAATGACTTCAACAGATCCCAAGTGGAACTGACGTTGTCCACAACAACAGGCCGCAACTTAACTGGCGGTGGGGTAAGGACCGGAGGAGGCCTCAATCCCCCAATTCCTTCCCCAGCAATCTCCATTGCCCAACGTTTACAAACCGGACGTACTTCAGGAAAAAAAATAAAGGGGCACTTGCAAAGGCTTTTTTTTTTTCTTTTTAACAACGCTTGCAAAGGCTATGAAAGCTTCAAGATGATCTTTTTTCTCTTCTGCAGGATCGGGAGGATATAATTTCCTCTCTTCGCCAACGTAGAAGACCCAAGTCAAGCGGGCGTGATTGACTTCTTTCCCTTAGGAGTTTCTCAGCAGCTCCGCACAATTTTGCTAGGAAAACGACTGTTTGGCTTATTCTCGCGTTGATAAGAGTTGACATTTATTCTTACTATATAACAGAACATCTGTATCGTATACTTGCAAAAAGGTGATCTAGGCCTGGAATTTTCCTCAAAAAAATGAAAACTCAAAGTTATGGTAAGACTAACTACCGTGCTATGGATCCATTTTTCTCTTCATTCTTGGGGGACCACCATTAACATACCGGCAATGCCCTGATAAAGAATGGACGTGGCCAAGCCTCATGATGAGCCTGACCCATGAATGATCCAATCATCGGTTTATGGTGACAAGTGTTGGGAATAACGGATCCCCGAAAACTGGATTCGACACTGAATCGAACCCCTAAATCAATGCGGAAGACGAAGCCCGGGAATAACACGTATCACCGATCGTAAAGCACACCACGGATTCGAGCGTACTTTGTTAGCCACAGATTAAACACCAATGCTGAAGACCGAGGAATAAATTCTGATCCGATGATGCCAATTTGCCTTGAAGGGAAGACGGTGTCGCCGTAAGCGTTTTTCTTCTTTTTCTTGGAGGGAGAGAGGGAGAGGAATGTACGTACGTTCTTATGCCAAAGGGTGTCTTCTCTCTCTCTCTCTCCTCCCTTTTATACCTTCCCCCATCCACGGGCCCTATTCCCGTGGGCTGGGCTTTTTGGGCCCAACTTGAGCGGACGGGCCAACTCAGGCTCATCAATAAAGAAAAAATCCATCATCTCCCACTCGCACATGGTGGTCCAAAATCAACATGGGCGGACAGGCCCTACTCAACCCCATCAGAGAAAAATCCATCATAAACTCTCACTTAACATGGTGGGCTGAACAGAATCTTCTTTTCCTCTCTTCAACATTCATACCGGTGAATAATCCGTGCGATCAACATACTTTGAGAGCTCGTTGCCATACATCTGTTAGGAATGTATAGCAGGTCATAATGGACATCACATCCTGAGTAGATTTAGTATGCAGTACCCTAGATCGATCGATCACATTTTACATCTCTCTTGATCTCTTTTAAACAATGATATATATATTATATTCACAATTATGATTATCATAAAGACATTGTATTCACAATTATGATTATCATAAAGACAGTCATAATTGGTTAACCGGTGAATACAAAACTACAATGTAATTCTCCAAATTCGATCTTCCTCTTTCCTTCAAACTCTCAATTTCAGTTCAGCTTGCTTTTCTAGAAATGTCCCATTAGATCGAATCACTCATGACCATTGGCAACATCCTAAGATAGTAAACACTAAATAGAAATCTTAAGAATAAGTAAGAGTCATGAGGGGACTAAGAAATTGAGGAACTCTCTTCCTCAAGAGTCTCACACGACATAAAAGTTGAGATCAAACTTTTGCCACCCTTATTGGTCGTCTCATGCATACGTAGTATGAAATATGTATTACGGTATTAACTCCTTTCCCATGGAGCGTATGTCTATACTCTTCAATACCGTACAGATGATAGTTCAGACATACCCAATGTCTAACTTGAGTTCACGTATCTACTCATTCACAAAATTCATCAGAACTTACATCTGGCATCTTAGACAGATAAAGTAAAATATGTGGGGTATTTTACTTTCGGACATAATAAGTATTATATCATCATCTTAACACCTAGTTAAGGCGACATACATGTTTTAAGCTTGAGCTCTCGATTATCACCTAGATAATAAGCTTAAAAACAGTCTCATCTCTATTTATCACATAGTAAATAGAGGCGATTACCCGTGTGAGTGGGCTAATCTTATATCTGTCCGACATACTTCTCAACTTAAAGTAATGCACTAAGCATTAAGATGCATAAATATCAAACAAAGATTCATAGGCATTAATGATGAAAACACAAATTCATCAAATGTGAACACTTAGGGAAATTACAATATTCAGTACATTAGCCTCTACGCAATCCTAGAAATTTCATATGGCCACAAAACACATCTTTAGGTATTGGCTTTATCATAGGATCTGCTACCATTCTATGCGTAATATGTACTCTAAGTTCACATTTTTTCGTGCAACCATATCCTTGACAAGATTATACTTGGTATCTATATGTTTGGTTTTGCCATGATATTTTGGATCTTTGGTATACGCTTTTGCTGCTTGGCTATCACAGTTAACCAACAATTAATCTGCAGCACTTCCAATAATACCTAAATGATCCAAAAAATCTCTTAAGCCAAACACTTTCTTACACTGCTGCTGATAATGCCACGAACTCAACTTACATCGTGGACAAGGCTATACACTTTTGTTTCTTACTGCTCCAACATATGGTGCCATTATTCGGTAAGAAAACAAACCCAAAGGTAGATTTCCTTTCATTTAAATCTCCTTTCCAATCAACATCAGAATAGCCTTCGAGTTGCAGATCCTTTCCTTAATAACTCAGCGTATAATCAGCAGTCCCCTTTAGATACCTCAGTATTCTCTTAACGGCTTTCCATTGTGCTGGACCTGGATTGGATTGGTATCTACTCATCATTCCAACTGCAAAACATATGTCAGGTCTTGTACACATCATAGCGTACATAAAGCTTCTAACAGCACTAGCATAAGGAACATGTTTCATTTGTTCCTTCTCTTGTGGAGTCCCTGGACACAGTCTATGGCTCAATCCTTCACCTTTTGCAATAGGAGTATCTATGGGTTTACAGTCTTGCATACGAAATCGTTCAAGAACATTATTTATATATGTTTCTTGCGAAAGAGACAACGATCTCTTCAAACGATCTCTTGAAATCTTAACTCCAAGAATGTATGCAGCCTCACCCATATCCTTCATTTCAAAGTTAGAAGACAACCATCTCTTGACAGTATTGACAAACTCCATATTACTTCCAACAATTAGTATATCATCAACATATAATGATATGATCACAAATTGATCATTGGATATTTTGATATATACACAATGATCATAATCTATTATTGTAAAGTCATATGCTATTATGGCATTATGAAAACGTATATATCATTGTCTTGACGACTGCTTAAGGCCATATATCGACCCCCAAAGTCGACATACCTTTTCTTCTTGGCCTTTCACTATGAAACCAGCAGGTTGTTCCATATATGTTCCTTCCTCTAATTCTCCATTGAGGAAAGCAGTCTTTACATCCATTTGATGTAACTCAAGATCCATACTAGTCACTATTGCCAGAATAATGCGAATCAAGGTAAATCTCACTACAGGAAAAAATGTATTTTCATCATCAATTCCTCCTGTTGATTATACTCTTTCGCCACAAGACGAGCCTTATGCCTTTCTATTGAGCCATCAACCTTTCGCTTTATTTTGAGAACCCACTTGTTCCCAATAGCTCTACGTCCCTTTTGGAAGATCAACCAGTTCTCAGACTTGGTTTGACTTCATTGACTCTATCTCCTCTTTCATTGCATAAATCCATTTTTTCTTACTAGGGCATTTCAAAGCCTTATTAATATTTCTTGGCTCATCCTTATCTCGTGGAGCAATTATAAAAGTTTTTCCTTCAATGTCAAAATGTCGACGGGGAATACTTTGGCGACTCGTTCACCGTATGGGAGATTGTACACTTAGCATATCATTCCCCATCATGCTCCCACTTGGATTAGGTAATGATGATGTCGTCACATCAGGTGGTTGCAATTGACAATGAGTTGAATTCAATTCATCACATCTCATATTACTCCCACTTGGACGAACTCCACTGACATCATTATCTTGATCCAAGGTTTCAAATAGGGAGTAATTTTCCCTTATTTCGCCCCTCTTAGGAAATTCATCCACTAAGGATGTGACATCTCGTGATTCAAATTCAGTTATACTCCCACTTTCCTGCTCACCTATGAACACATACCATTTTGAGTGTTTGTAGTATCTCATGAAAATACTCTTATTTTCTTTGGAACCCAATTTCCCAAACTTGTGAGAGGACTCATGAGTATAGGTAGCACAACCCCATGGCTTAAGAAAACTTAAGTCCGGTTTTCTAACTGTCCATAATTCATATGAAGTGGAAATAACTGATTTGGAAGGCATCCGGTTAAGTATATTGGCAGCAGTTAACAACGCATCACTCCAAAAAGTGATAGGTAATGCGCCATCTTGGATCTAACCATTCTAGTAGGGTTCTGTTTATTCTCTCTGCAACACCATTTTATTGAGGAGTATATGGAATAGACAACTATCTTTCTATTCCTTTTTCATCACATAATTTTTTGAACTTATTAGATAAATATTCTCAACCTCGATCGGATCTAAATATCTTTATTTTCTTGTCTAATTGATTTTCTGCCAGGTTCATAAACCTTCTGAAACAACTTATGCATCAGATTTATGAGAAATCAAATAGACATATTCGACTCGAGTATAATAAAAAAGTGATGAAATAAATAGCCCCTTGCCTTTCTCTCACATTCATTGAACCACAGACGTCCAAATGGATTAAATGCAGAGGAAATTCAGCTCTTTTACCTTTTCCAAATGGTTTCCTTGTCACATTTATCCCTACTAATAACATATTGACATCATCACAATCAATATTTAGTACAATAAAACCATTCGGTAAGTGCTCAACATATGGACAAACACAAATCGACACCTTTTTCAATATTGCCAACAACTAGCCCTCTTTGGCTAGTCTATTCATATGTTGTTGGCCCATATGACCAAGTCTAGCATGCCACCATATTCACATCATTATCATATAAGGTAGAAGATGTGAAACAAGGGAATAACATATTGACATCATCACAATCAATATTTAGTACAATAAAACCATTCAGTAAGTGACCACAACCATAGTAGTTTGTATCTAAACACAAATCTACACCTCTATTATGAAAGTTCATATAAAAACCAAGTTTGACCAACACCAAAACAGACACTTAAATTTCGAAACGAAAAAATCTCCTGTGCATTTAGAATTTGAATTTGATGATTGGTTGAAATAATGTGATTGTGATGAATGGGGATTCTTTTTATAAAGTCCCAAGTGTCGAAATTTATGGAAGAGTTGGTCGTGATTAACCACATGCATGTTCAATTGTGCCGATGAGGCCGTGTCACCCGGGCGTATTTTCTTTCTAATAGTGCCAATCCCTTTAACTTCAGCTTTGGAGTTATTTCCAATATAGATCCACTTAGTTCCAATTGATATCGTTTTATAATATGCTTCCGCATGTGCATTAATTCCATGAAGGATCCTCTATCCTTTGCTACATGGAGTTATTTCCAATATAGATCCACTTAGTTCCAATTGGTATCGTCGGAATTCCATGAAGGATCCTCTATCCTTTGCTCCCCGAATCTACATTCCACAAAGGATTGGATTCAGCCTATAATGCAGAACTTGACACATAAGCAAAATTTTCAAAATGTACAAGAGGTGTATACCTTCTTTGGCTCACGACAGTCGCGAGCATAGTGACCTCTCTTGTCACAATTGTAACATTTCACCCTTGACATTTTTCTTCTCTTTAGGACGTTTTCCTCTCTTGTGTTGGTTAACTCTTGATTTCTTGCAACAAGAACTTGATCCTTTGCATTCCCACGTATTGAACGAATCAATACGTTTGCATTTAGAGCTCAAAGCCCTATATGAGCTAGAACCAGCATTGCAAATATCTATTTTCGGCTCACATGCCGTCAAGCGGTCCTCTACCAGCTCAAGGTGGCGCACAACATCCTCAAAATCTTCCATAACATGGTCAAGAGCTTCTAGTGCTTCTTGCTTTTCCATCACATATTGAATCTTAGTACTCAATATTCCACAATTGTTGCCGTTCATATCAGCAATTACGTTCTTAGTTGCTGAAACTATCGATCTGAACACATCAGACATATATGCACGAAATAATTAATGCCTATCATTTATGCATCCCTATTTGCATAGACCCATCATATTAATGAATAATTTCAAGTAAGGCTTCAGAATCAAAAGGTCACTATATTTCCAATCATCCTCCAAAAATCCTAACTTAAAATTATCATTAATATAATTGTCTTATGCAAAATCAATTCTATGAAGTTACAAAAACTTTTATTACTACCCACAGCTAATTACCCACAGCAACCAGCAATAGCAGAAAGCAAATAAAATCTCAACATCCAATAAAATAACAATGCTTTCACATGATACAACTAACATATCGGTTGCTACATCAACAACAATTAGGTAGTAAACATTACATAATTAATCAAAGAAATAAATAGGGAATGTCCCTTCTAATCTATCAGCCATAATATCTGAGAAATTTGAAGGCACATTTGCTAACCATGGAAAAACTTTTGGAGAGCTTTCATGTCGCCTCTAAGGTGCATTCACTCGGCGCCATGTGACGCTCAATCTAAGGGTTGAAGTTTTGGCCAACTCAATCCTGTAGTGCTCTCTTACAAAAGCTTCCACCAGCCTCCTATAACCCGGGACCACGTTGACCTCCCATAGTCGATCCAACACTGCTTGCCATTCGGGTGGAAGAGTGTTCATCAAAGCCGGCATCTTCTCAAAATCCGGCATAAGATAACCATTCCAGATGATTTCATGTATCATCTGATTGACCCTGACCACATGTGATACTAAATCACCATCATGCCACCGATAATTAGCTAATTCTGACATCAGCCTTTTAAGTCTTGCATTTCCCTCGTCTGTTCTCGGGATTGCAAGTATCCTTGCATAACGCATCATAGTTCCTGCAACAAATGCAGAACTAAAAATGGATCACTTATAATCCATAATAAATATAAGGGAAAATACATAATTTTCCAAAATTCATACAACAAATGCAGAATTAAAAATGGATTACTTATAATCCACATAGGCATGACTGAAAAAGAAACAAATTCTTTTTTTTTTTTGTCAACGGTCAAAGTCAACGGTCAACGGTCAGTCAACAATCAACGGGTCACATGGTCGGGTCAACGGGCGTGCGGGTCGAACCGGTTGACCGGTCGCGACGGTCGGACCGGACGGGCTGGTCGGGCCGGTCGGACGGTCGGACGAACCGACCGCACGTGCCGCACGCGTGCGCTGGCTGACGTCACGCAACGTCAACAGCACGTGCCTCGCGCGTGAGCGTGCTGACGTCAGCTGCACGTGCGCGGCATGCGCCAGGCCGATCGGGTCGGGTCGGTCGCCGTCGAGTCGGGTCGCCGGTCGGTGACCGGCCGGCCAACCATTGTCGGCGATGACGTCATCAATGACGTCATCCCAACGGTTACCGACCGTTGGGTGACGTCACGATGACGTCAGCGAGTGACGTCAACACACGTCGGTTTGCCGACCGGCGCGTGCCGTTTCGCCGGTCGCCGGCGCGCACGTGCCAGTTCGTCACCGGCGCGTGTGTCGCACACGTTGGCCATTGCCAGCGCTTCGGGCGCGTCGCGCTCACGCGCAGCGGCTTCTGGCCGCGCGTGTGGGCGCGTGCGGCGTCTCTCGACGGCGTGCGACATGTCGCCGGACTCGTCTCGACGTCGCCTTTCTCCCCATATATTCAAAAAACGATTTCGACTTACGAAAACTCAGAAAAATGGCCGAACAACGCTCGGGTGTCGGGATTTCTCGCCCCGATCCTTACGGCCGAAAATTTTTCGCGAAAAATCAATCAAAAAACATCAAATTGATCGGGAAAACGTGAACTAGGGCTTTGATACCAATGTTGGGAATAACGGATCCCCGAAAACCGGATTCGACACTGAATCGAACCCCTAATGCGGAAGACGAAGCCCGGGAATAACACGTATCATCGATCGTAAAACACACCACGGATTCGAGCGTACCTTGTTAGCCACAGATTAAACACCAATGCTGAAAACCGAGGAAGAAATTCTGATCCGATGATGCCAATTTGCCTTGAAGGGAAGACGGTGTCGCCGTAAGCGTTTTTCTTCTTTTTCTTGGAGGGAGAGAGGGAGAGGAACGTACGTACATTCTTATGTCAATGGGTGTCTTCTCTCTCTCTCTCTCTCTCCTCCCTTTTATACCTTCCCCCATCCACGGGCCCTATTCCCGTGGGCCGGGCTTTTTGGGCCCAACTTGAGCGGATGGGCCAACTCAGGCCCATCAATAAAGAAAAAATCCATCAACAAGTATCTATGCATATATCCCTTCTGTTTTTCCTATCCGAATGATCATCAGAGAGAAGCAAAGGACCTGTCATCATTTGGAGCCCGACCACAATGATCCAATCATGGGTTTATCTGTGCGTAACCGAGTCAAAACTCTTTCGCCGGAGGGACTTGGTTTGCAATCAATCAACAAAAGGAGGAATCTGAATATCAAGAATTTTGACACTATCAAGGTGCTAAGAAAAGTCAATAGGCAACATGAAAAAAATCTTGTAAGTCAACCGTCATGTCCATCCCGATGCTTTAAAACATGAGACCATTAGTTTTTGGGAGACAACACTCTTCTAAAAGACACCCACCCACAAAAGAAGACGAGGCCATTCGATTAAGATGCTCCCCGAGTTTGTCTGGGGTTTCCGTTCAGCATCCAATGAAAGTACTCTCAAGGCATGAGGCAACTTTGCGAGGAGCTTCGACAACTGCAGGAAGGACAAAGCATATCTGTCCACTTTGGTTTCTCAGAGTGTCACGTCACCGTCACACTACCGAAACTTTTATGTTGATACTCCTAGATTCTTATATATTGCAAGGGAAACTGCAACTATGGTTGTTTTCATGGCATGACAATCAATTGGACACACCTCTCCCCTTTGGAAATGCCGATTAACCCATCGTGTACTGATTAACCACTATGGAAAGTTTCAGAACAACCTAGTGGAATGATTAAATATGGACAAAACTGTAGAATGTGACAAGTTTGTTAGGGAATTGGGAAACGGACCATAGACACTATAAATACATGGACCATTTGCTCCAATTTAAAAGTTTAAAGTAGGCTGTTAACGTCATGAATTTTTGGAGTAAAACAGTACAAATGTAGTAAGTTGATGAAGGTTTCTCCCCATTTGCCCAAATGAAGACCTTTGGAGCTATGAACCGAAAAGGGATGGCATGGCAAAACCTTATGACAATTTGTTTTTGTAACAAGGTCAAGCAAAACCAGAAGAAGGTGGCTTCCTCACTTCTTCACAAAGGGATGATCTAGCAACTGAGCTGCAGAAGGCCGATTCTTCGGATTTCGTCCCAAGCATCTGCAGATGAAGTCTCGAGCGTCTTTTGATTAAGATTTCAGAAGTGGAGGAAATTTGCCCTTGCGAATTTTCAACAATGGTTGCTCCTGCCGCAATAAGAACAAAAGCATAGGAGACGCTTGTGTTAATCACAAATCAAGGGGCACTGACATATGACAGCTAGATAAATCAATAAGATCTGTAGGCAAATCTAAGGGCATCGTGCTTCAGGCAATCGTTTGCATTGATCATTCTGGAATCACGGTTACTGCAGAAGTAGGAGACGTGGATGTTATGTAATGGCTCACAAGGGCCAATGAGTGAATGCTTTCCAACTACTGCTAATAAAGTAAAAGTATCGATTGCTTTTTGCTCAAAATTCTTAGGTGTCCTAAATCTAACCAAAAAGTACAAGAAATGGGGCGTTAGTTGCACGATTTATGATGGCTTTGAGTAGGATAAATGTCAAATTGCACTTGTAGTAGTAATTAAAAGTATTAGATAAGAATGTCAAATTGCTTAAAGAAGAGAGCCAAGATTCAAATATTCAACTGAGTTTTCATACCATGTTAGCTAAAACATTTGCTCCCGAATCCCAACCAGCCATCAGCCATTTATACTATGAATATATTTCTACACGACCATAATCTTGGTAACCGTCATTGAATTCTCTGTCCTCTCTCTTTTCTATGTAGTGCCCTTACTCATTTTTTTTCTTAATGACAGCCTAATGGACTCATCACAACATGTGCTCAACTTATTTAGTAATTCTGCCATAACATGGATCTCGAAAGATAAGGTTACTTAATTACATACCAGCCCAAAGTCAGAATATTGACCCATGCGTGTTAACATCTCTAAAGCAGTGTACCCAAGGCTCCAGATAGCAGCTGCCAACCCATAGCTTCTGTTGTTTACATTTTTGAAGACCTGCAGTCACAACCAATGACGATGAAAAAGAAATGGAAATGATATGCGCTTTCTACAGCAAATGACAGCTTTAAAAAAAAATGGCAGCGGAAGGTGCAAACCTCAGGCGCCGTCCACAAATGAGTTCCTTTGAAGGATATAGCCACATTCATTTCAGTAGCTTGAACGAAAAAACAGAGAAAGTTGATATGATATCTTGGAAAGGTAACCATGCTTCACTTTGTGCATGTCTATAGTGCGTTTGTAATGCAAGAACACATGTATTTTTACATACATCTTTTTTGCTCAAACACATGAATTCGGATAATGATTTGTTAAATTGAATTTGTTGAAAAAGATTTTTCAGATAGATTTCAAATTGGATAAAGAAGCTCTTTTTTGTTGGACTCCTTATAGCTGCACAAAGGAAGAACTAAAATAAAGATAAAAAGAAAAAGTGAGGATTTTCTATTTTTTTTTCTTGTACGTGCACAAGAAGGCAGAAGAAGAATCCTCTTTGGAGCTGGATCAATGAGTTGGATTTGGTGAAGCAATGGGGCCCAAAGTCTAGAGTGTTGACTTTGGCACACACAAAACCGTCTAGGTATTTTTTCTTTCTGAAAAGGAGAGCAGAGCACGAAAAAGCAAAGAAGCCGCGCGTCCAGACGCCGCACAAGCCTTGAAAAGAGAACGCGAAGCTATACATACTTGAAGAAAAGACACGCCCCAGTTCTTGTTTTGGTTTATGTAAAACGTTTTACTTTGAGTTTAAATGTGCGGTAATTTTGTGCCTTGAATTTAAATCCAAGTGAGTTATTTATTTACAAACATTTTGGATTTATGATTAAAGTGTGTGAGCGATTGTAAATTATGATTTTTCAATTATAGCGAATTATTTGCTATTAACTTTTCCGTGGATATAAGTACCAATACTTAGGCCGAATCACGTAAATCTCTAATGTTTTTATTATTTGTCATTTATTTTTTTGGTGATTTTCGTATTGATGTAAATTATAAAATCTTGTCATTTCCACATATAAGCATATTTGTATACTATGAGTTCTCAGAGTGCCATTGTCACTGTCATTGTCATGCCACCAAAACTTTCATGTCGATATTCCTAGATTCTTATATATCCCAAGGGAAATTACTACTAAGATTGTTTTCATGGCGTGACGGTCCATTGCACATACCTCTTGCCTAGCAAAGAACAAATTAACCATTATGAAAACATGATCTGGTGGAAATATTAGAGCAGACAATAAAAACATGAAGGTGTGTAAGGGAATTAGGAAATCAATTATAAACCCTATAATTATGTTTGGTAATCAGGATAAACTTTAGAATATTTTAACCTATATTTGGTGTCAGCTCAAGACAGGATAAAGTAGGATATAAGAGAAATATAGCCGAATAAAATTATCCCGCAAGAAATGTGGGATAATAATGGATAGAATTTTTAATATCCATAATAAGAAAGTTATTTTTCTCAAATAATAAATTTCTTAAATTAATAAAAATAAAATTATTATTCAATATAAATAATAGTTGAATTTTAATACAAGAAATTCAAAATAACAAGAAATAACAATTTAGTTTTTTAATTCAATTTTTTTATATATACGAATTTAATTTAATTTTATAATATAAATTCAATATATTAATATTGATAGATTTATATTTATTATATATTTTTGGTATTTTAGTATTTTAGGTATACTGGTACACTTTACTATCTAATAAAATTTATTAGAGAATGATAAAAGGGGAAAAATGGAAGTAAAAAAGAAAAAAAATAAAAAATGAAAGGAAAAATAAAAATAAAAAAGCACATAAAAATAAAGTAGGCAAAAGTGTAGCAAGAGATTTTTATCATTTTTGATTTGTGAACTTTTTTATTCACTTATATTGATATGCCGTTTATATCAAATAATGTATATGATATCATATGAATATGTCTAATTTATTACTATGGTTCGCCATACAATAAATAAGATTTCATATCATATCTTATCCAATTCTACCATAGTTAGAAATCCGGATAACCAAACATGGTCTACAATTGCATGGACTATTTGCTCCAAATTTAGAGATTTAGTGTAGACTGTTAAAAGTTAAATAGGTAGGTTTGGAGTATTCATGAGAAATATAGTAAGTTGATGAAGGTATCTTGCCATTAGCCCAAAAGAAGAATACTCCAACTAGCAATCTAACAACAAAACTACAAACAGAGAGTAAAATTACCTTCACAGCAATGAACCAAGGAGGGATGGCCTAGCAAAACCTTTTGACGACATGTTGTTGAAACGAGGTGAAGCAAAACCAGAAGAAGTAGGCCGCTTCCTCACAAGGGGATAGTCTAGCAACAGCGCTGCAGAAGGCCGGTTATTCGGGTTTACTCGTAAGCATCTACGAATTAAGTCTCGAGCGTCTCTTTATAAAGAATCAGGAATTGAAGAAGGTTCGCCCTTGCCAATTCTGAGCAATGCTCGCATCTGCCACAATAAGAAAGAAAACGTAGAAGAGGCTTGTATTAATCATAAACCCAAGGGGATTTAACATATGACACCTGGATAAACCAAAAAGATCTGCAGACAAATCTAAGCGCGTCATGCTTCAGGCGATCATCTGCCATGTTAACAATTCACACGGACCAACTGCTTAAATGTTTTCCAACTACTCCGAATCAAACATAAGCATCTATTCCTTTTTGCTCGAAACTTTTAAGAGTCCTGATCTTGACAAAGGAGGCATTACTTGTATGTTTTACGATGGCTTTGACAAGGATGGCATTATTTTTTCTCCTTTATACTTGTTGGAAGATATGCCGAAGATATGCACAGATTGTGATGGATATATTTTCCAAATTGTAATTGATTATTTTTGTATCAATCTAGGATTAGATCTGATATACTTTCCTTTTATTGAACATCCTCTGTACATTATTTAATCCTCTTTGTACATTGGAACAATCAATGAAGTGCACAGAATACATTACTCTCTATTCTTTCTATTCTACTTGTTTTCACTCTGTTTTCTGACATGGTATCAGAGCCGTGTTCCTTCTTTTTCTGACTTCCGCACTTCTTGATTGCCCTCCGGACGTTTCTTGTCTTGGTTGTTGTAGGAACACTAAACCTGCACAACAAGATTAGCACTCCGGTGTAGGAATCAGTATTTAAGCACTTCAAAATCATAAATATTTCCTTACCGTTTTCTGCTTTCTTACCAACATCATGGTTAAGGAAGATTCATCAATTTCTGAAGGAAAAATCCCAGAAGAGTCGTCTGTGCAACAAGAACAGCCGAACCAGGGACAGCCCATCGCAGGCCAAGCCACTTCGGGACAACCGATCGCAGCTCAGCATGCTTCAGGGCAATCCATCCAGTGGCTCCCTATTCAGATGCCACCCGGCCCATGGATCTACGGGCCCACTCAACCAAATCCATGGTCGATGGGTCAAGGCGTCGGAGAGCCGGTTCAACTTGGTGGAGGCCCATCAATCGCTTTCGGGGCAAGCCAAACCACTGGGCCAAACCCAACGAATACGGATTATTTTCAACCGAGTATTTCGGGTCCGGGGCCAAATCCCTACCCGGTTTCTTGCCGTATCCGTTCGTCGCCGCCAGCGGTTGACTAAAGCCTGGTGATCCGCTCTACACGACGACGGGTGACGGACCGGAGCTACGACTCATCACGCAACAACTATCAGGCCCCGACAACTACTCAAGTTGGTCGGTGGAGTTCCGGTGAGCCTTGGTCACGAAAGACAAAGAAGTTTTTATTGATGGTACTTTACCGATCCCTTTGGATGAACGCATGGCGCGACTGTGGAGGAAGTGCAATCAGTTAGTCCGAACATGGATCGGCAACTGCATTACCTCCGAAGTGGTTGCCGGACTCCCGCCGACGGAAGATTCGAGAAAAATGTGGGACAATATTAAGGAGATGTATGGAAAATTAGATAGGGTTAAGATTTTTACCTTGACCCAACAACTCTCGGATCTAAAACAGGGCAACATGAGCATCGCCGCGGTTTACAACAAGCTCTCCACCTTGTGGAACGAATTGGAGGCAGTCGAGGAGAAGTTAGAGGGCCCAGATCTTACCTTACAACAATACCGCGCCATTCGAGAGAGGGAAAAAATTACCAGATTCTTGCTGATCTTGAACGAATCTTACCAGAGTTTCCGGTCTCAAATATTGGTGATGGAACCCATGCCGACTCTTGGCCGGATCTATCAGCTTGCCGTCCAAGAAGAAAGCCAGCGTTTTGTTGGCCCCGATCTACACAAATCCGGCGACGGGATGGCACTCGCAGCTCATGCGAGTCACGGAGGAGCCATGACCAGAGAATGTGAAGGAGGATGGGCGCCGCAGATCTGGTTTGCAGGAGCAAACCCTAAAACTTTCAAGAAAGGAACGAACGGTCAGGATCTAATTGTTCGATCCGACGGTTCACGTGGACTCAATCCTTTCGCTCGATCGGACGGCTCACGCGGAATCTCTCCAGCAGGATCGGACGGCTCACAGCTTTTTCTTTCAGCGCATGGATCCAACGACCCACAACGCTCCTTTTCCGCGCATGAATCCAACGGCCCAAATGAGGCTGCGATGGCTTCGACTTTTAAACCATCCAACGGATCATATTTTGCCACGTCATCAAAGAACAATGGGCAAAATTTTAAAGGAAAAGGTAAGTTATATTGCGATTATTGCAAACGTCCACATCATACCATAGATAATTGCTGGAAATTGCATGGTAAACTTGGAGAAAAAGGAAAAAGGGATTTTCCGACAGCTTTACAGGTGACAGGGCAGCATACTGATAGATCAAATCAGTCAATTACTCATGATCAGTATCAAGAGATTATGCAGGCTCTTAAGAAGTTGGATGTTTTTGAGAGCACCGGGAGTTTTACAGGTACTTCTTATTGTTTGTTGAATTCAATTTCAAGGACTGCTTGGATAGTTGATTCAGGTGCTAGTGACCACATTATCTGCAATGAAAGGTTCTTTTCACAATCAAAAAAATTAGATTTTCCTATCTCAGTCCAACTTCCAAATGGAAATGCTACCTATGTCACGATGATTGGCACAGTAATCCTTAGTCCTCTTATCACACTTCAGAATGTCTTTTATGTTCCAGAATTCCATTTCAATCTCATATCAGTTTCTCGAGCTTGTAAGGAAAACTCATGTCGTGTCCTATTCAATCATGATCATTGTCTGTTTCAGGCCCTTTCGACTGGCAAACTGATGGGCTCGGGTAGAATTTCGCAAGGGCTATATTTTTGGACAAGTTTCTCCAGTAATTTCAATTCATCTTGTATTGGATTGAATAAAAAATCATTGTGTAATATTACTACCAATGATAAGCTTTTCCTTAATCATCAACGACTGGGTCATTCTGCTGCTTTCCCTTACCCTCAATGTTCAATTTGTCCTTTGGCAAAACAAGCTTGTATGCCTTTTGACAATAGCAAATCTCGTGCAAAGGCCCCTTTTTCATTAATCCATGCTGATGTTTGGGGGCCCTATCACACACGCAATCGTGATGGTTCTCGTTTCTTTTTAACACTTGTGGATGATTTTTCTCGTGCCACATGGATATTTCTGATGCAGTCAAAAAGTCAAGTTCTTTCTCACATAAAAACTTTTTTCTCCCTCTCCAAAAATCAATTTGGAAAATCAATTCAACGTATTCGTACTGACAATGGAAGAGAATTCTTCAATAGTGAATGTGCATTTTTTTTCTTCAAACGGAATTTTGCATGAGAATTCTTGCACATATACCCCACAGCAAAATGGTATTGTCGAGCGTAAACACCGTCATCTTTTAGAGGTAGCTTGTGCTCTTAAATTCCAGGCTTCCATTCCTGAGACATTTTGGGGAGATTGTGTGGTCACTACAGCTTACCTGATAAATCGAATGCCAAGTCGCATTCTCAACAAGAAGACACCTTTTGAGATGCTATATGGAAAGAAACCAGAACTTCAACACTTGAGAGTTTTTGGTTGTTTGTGTTATGTGACTACAGTGGGGCCACGAGATAAGTTGAGTCCACGAGCCAGGCAATGCATATTTATGGGATATCCGAGTCTCACAAAGGGATATTGGGTTTTTGATAAGTCGACCTGGGAATTTTTTGTTAGCAGGGATGTTGTTTTCCATGAGACTATTTTTCCTTTTGGTGACGATTTATCTTTACATGATGAGTCTGACAAGGGCATGAATAATCATCGTTTTTTTATTTGAAGAGGATCTATCTCCTGGACAATCATACATCATTGCACCTTCATCACAACCACAAGGTATAATTTCCTCTCCAACAGTAGCTGTGGATACTTTAGCTACACTGAACGAGGAGGAGCATAATCCTTCATCAACAACAGCATCTCCAGTGTCTAATGAAGAAACACAAGTGTTTTCACAACCAACACCACAAAATAATCCGCCACAGCGTTCTGGACGTGCTACTTGTTCGCCCACATGGACAAAGGACTATGTTTGTGTAGCTTCAAGTTCTCAAGGTACTTGTTACCCTATCTCCTCATATGTCTCCTTTCATCAGTTATCCTCGGATCATATGTGCTGTGTTAGTCGTATGTTTGAGGAAACAGAGCCATCAAATTATAGTGAGGCAGTCAATGATCCACGATGGCAAAAAGCTATGGAGACAGAATTGCATGCATTAATGGAAAATCATACATGGGACATTGTTCCTTTACCGTCTCATCGAAAACCGATTGGTTGCAAGTGGGTATACAAGATTAAATATAAAGCCGATGGATCTGTAGAAAGATATAAGGCACGGTTAGTAACCAAAGGCTTCACTCAACGAGAAGGTTTCGATTATCATGAAACATTTTCTCCGGTAGCGAAAGATGTTATAGTTCGCACTTTCTTGGCAATTGCTGCTTTTCGTGATTGGTCATTGCACCAAATGGATGTTCACAATGCCTTCCTCCATGGTGACTTGGATGAGGAAATTTATATGGACATTCCACCGGGATTACGGAGACAGGGGGAGTCTAAGGTATGTCGTCTCCACAAATCCTTATATGGTCTCAAGCAGGCTTCTAGACAGTGGTATGCCAAGTTTACGGATGCACTTATGGGAGCAGGATTCAAACAGTCCAGACATGATTACGCCTTATTCACATGGACAAAAGGTATGTCATCTATCTATTTGATGATATATGTTGATGGCATACTTATTATGGGAAATGATGAATCTGCTGTGACAAGTCTCAAGAAATATTTGCATTCCGCTTTCCATATTAAAGATTTGGGACCACCCAAATACTTCCTTGGCATTGAGATAGCTCGTTCAAAGCAAGGGATCTCACTTAGTCAACGGAATACGGATGCACTTATGGGAGCAGGATTCAAACAGTCCAGACATGATTACGCCTTATTCACATGGACAAAAGGTATGTCATCTATCTATTTGATGATATATGTTGATGACATACTTATTATGGGAAATGATGAATCTGCTGTGACAAGTCTCAAGAAATATTTGCATTCCGCTTTCCATATTAAAGATTTGGGACCACCCAAATACTTCCTTGGCATTGAGATAGCTCGTTCAAAGCAAGGGATCTCACTTAGTCAACGGAAATTTGTGTTAGAAATTATATCTGAAGCAGGTCTATCAGGATGTAAACCAGCAGTTATTCCTATTGAGCAGAATGTTAAATTGACTATTGCTGATTATGATGCGAGTCTACAATCTACTGAGGATGATTTGTTGCTCAAAGATCCATTAAGCTATCGGAGACTGGTTGGGAAACTTATTTATCTCACTATGACTAGACTAGATATATGTTATGCGGTTCAAACGCTGAGTCAGTTCATGCATAGCCCCAAACAGTCTCATATGAATGCCGCATTAAAGGTTGTGAAATATTTGAAGAAATGCCCAGGACTTGGGATTCTTCTTTCTCGTGATTGCAACATGGAAATGACGGCTTACTGTGATGCTGATTATGCGACTTGTCCTATGAGTCGAAGATCTATCACTGGTTTCTGCATCAAACTTGGAGAATCATTACTTTCATGGAAAACAAAGAAACAGTCCACTGTCTCTCTGTCATCAACTGAAGCTGAGTATCGATCCATGGCCAAGACCGTATGTGAGGTAGTTTGGTTACGAGGCTTACTTCTAGATCTCGAAGTACAAGTCAAGGGATCAACCTTACTGTTCTGTGATAATGATTATGCACTTAAACTCGCGGCAAATCCAATAGTACATGAAAGAACAAAACACATAGAGGTTGATTGTCACTTTACTAGAGAAAAGATTCAAGAAGGGATAATCAAAACAAGAGGAATTGGGACTACCGAACAACCTGCAGATATATTCACCAAGCCTTTATGTCAACGGCAACATGCATATCTCCTAAGCAAGCTAGGTGTCTTAGACATATACAAGCCACCAGCTTGAAGGGGAGTGTTGGAAGATATGCCGAAGATATGCACAGATTGTGATGGATATATTTTCCAAATTGTAATTGATTATTTTTGTATCAATCTAGGATTAGATCTGATATACTTTCCTTTTATTGAACATCCTCTATACATTATTTAATCCTCTTTGTACATTGGAACAATCAATGAAGTGCACAGAATACATTACTCTCTATTCTTTCTATTCTACTTGTTTTCACTCTGTTTTCTGACAATACTAAATAAAATCCAAATATAAGCACAAAAGCAGTGCAACCTTCAAAATTACTCAGAAGACGAGAGCACTCCAATCCATTCTACCGAAAAAAAGGGGGTCTCCAAGTTGTCGTGCCTAAAGAGGGATAACATCATGAGTTGATCTACTAACAAGAGCCAGCAATTACCATCTCCTTAAGAAAACTTACTACGTGTATGGAGACGTTGCCAACTTGACGTAAGGCATGAAAATTCTCATAATATTTGAAACCAAATTAAAAATTCACTAGGGCTGAGTTCATTTCGTGGAAAGCAATTTCCACAAAAATGCTTTTCGAATTTTCCAGCAATCCTTTCATGGAAAATGAAGTGGTCGGGACCAACAGAAAAAAATCTTTTTAACTAAGAGAAAATGTTTCCCACTTTTCAAGTAGGGAAAACATTTTCCTTACTTCTTCATATCTCACACTCTTGCTAACCTTCCTTTCTTTCTTTCTTTTCTTTTTTTTTTTTAATTAAATTTTAATCATTTTTATTTTTTTTTTTTTCTTCTTTTTGGCCATGTCGACGGCCAACGACCGCCACAGGAGAGCATAAGCTGGTCACTCACTAGATAGGCAAGCACAAGCCCCTAGCTCGTCAATTTGGTGAGGCCCAAGGCCGGCAATCTTGCGGATTGAGGCTTGCCCAGTTGGTGAGTGCAAGTCTCTGGTGAGCGGTGAGCTTGCCTTTGGCTGGTTGCCGTGGCTGGCAATCAATCAAAAAAGGAAGGAGGAAAATAAAAATAATAGGGAAAAAAAGAAAAAAGTAGAAAGAAAAATTAAAAATAAAAATAAATAAAATTCGATACACAAGACAATAAAAAATTATTAAAAGAAATACACAAAGGCAAATCCAATTGAATTTCATACTAAGCGGCCGAAAATATTTTTTAATTTATTTTTAAGTTTCAGGCAAATATTGAAAAATATTATTATTTTCTTAAAAATAATGTTTTAGAAAATAATTTTTAAAATGTAATATTTTGTCGAATCGAGCGAAACTTCCGTATCCAAAGTAACTAATCCTAGTAGAGAAAACAGCCATTTAGGCCGACGATCAGAGAAGAGCAGCCAAGGGCCAACGCTCGAAGGCAATGAGGGAAACACCACGGTTGACGAAGGCTAGTGACAAATCAGAGGACAACCGCACAATGAAATGACGCAGCAGGGACCACGAAGCAGTCAATCTCAGTGCTGCTCTCAGGACTGGAGTAGATATGGTCCTCTCAGCGTAAAATATGGGTTTGAAAAGTCAAAAAGAAGGAAAAGTAAAAAAAAAAAAAGAACATAAAAAAGAAAATGTTGACTCGGTCAATGAAGTCGTAAGTGAGCGCTCGGTTTAAAAGAAGACCGAGATCTCCCCCGATCGAAAAACAGATAAAGAAAGGGAAAGGAGGAGGAAAACATAAAAAAAAAAACAAGAAAGTGGGAAAAGAGGGTTTTATGCTTATTCATTAACGAGACCTCGCCAAGCCAATTTGACTTCGCATCACAACGCCCAATAAGTGTTCATACCCCTCTTCTTCTGATCAAAGTAATTTCTTAGAGTTAGGTCACACATTTTAAGTTTTGTGAAATTTGAGCCCCGGGTCTAATTTTTGAAATGCTGAGTCATGGAATTTTATGGAAATGATAGATTATGTTGTTGTAGAGTTGTGGGGTTTGATGGAGGTTGGTTTGAAGTAACGACTTAGTTAGAGTAAAATTTTAGGGTTTGTGTTCAACTTTTGCATCATTAAGTTTGAGTAATTGCTTTGACTAAGCGATTTGTTAGGGTATAAAAGTTGTTTTGTTGGCGTTTAGCCGTTTTGTAGTTGAAATAGAGTTTTATTTGGTTTTAACGTCGATTCTTGTTTAGTTGTTAGGATCACAAGTTCGTCCGTTCGTTTAGTCACTTGTTATTTGGTCATAGGCATTGCCAAGTACAAAGGAGGTTGTGGATTGATGTTGATATTTAATATCGCCATGAGCCCATTGAGGTGCTTATGGACACACGCATAGTAGTTTAGGATAGATATCCTTGTGAGCCAAACATATGCAATATAGGTGGAGACTTTGCCAATAAATGAGATGGTTGCCTTGTTACTGGGTGTTTTCTTTGACTATGGTTGATATTTAAACACAAAATTGGCCAATGGAATGAACTACCGACATATGATGCAATACAAGCTTATCAATAGAATGAACCATTGGCGTATGATTTTGACAAGATTGATTAATGAATTGGACCATTGATATTTGTTTTTGATATTATTGTATGGATATTTATTTGTGTGACTATGGTTGATAATTAAACACAAAATTGGCCAATGGAATGGACTACTGACGTATGATGCAATACAAGCTTATCAATAGAATGAACCATTGGCGTATGATTTTGACAATATTGATTAATGAATTGGACCATTGATATTTGTTTTTGATATTATTGTATGGATATTTATGATGTGACTATAGCTATATTGAAGCATAAATAACTTATTCTCTTATTATAAATTTATATTCCAGATTTGAGTTAAATGAGTTGTGGTTTGATTTTGTAAATATACATAATCAGTGCTCAATCTACTTAAAAATAGATGCATTAGTTAGTGGACTATCGTTGCTTATTTCATTCATCTCTCATATTTTTTAAGTCCTTTATTTAGTGGCAGTCAGAGTGACAGCATTATTGTGACAGCATTATCGCGGGAACTTTTAGTAGTTGAATTTTGGTGATTTGAGACCTTGTTCTATAGATGGAAAGACGGCCATGTCATTACTCTATCCTTATAGGATTTAGAGTGTGACATGTCCATGTCCAATAAAAGCTCTTAGCATATGAGGCAACTTTGCGAGGAAGTTAGACAACTGCAGTGAGGCACAGAGCCTATTTATCCACTTTTGTTTCTCTCAGTGTCATCGTTACTAACGCCACCAAAATTTTTATATTGATATTCCTAGATTCTAATACATGCTAAGGGAAACTGCAACTATGGTTGTTTTCGTGGCATAACAATCAATTCCACAAATCTCTCCCCTAGCAAAAGACAAATTAACCTATATAGCATACCAATTAACCACTACGGGTAACTCACTCAAAAGTTTCAGGATCATTTGGTGGAAATATTAGAGCAGGCAGTAGAAACGTGGAAAGGTTGTACCGGAATTGGGAGACTGAGCATATACCTTATAATTTAGTGGACCATTTGCTACAAATTTAAAAGTTTAGTGCAGACTGTTAAAAGTTGAATAGGTAGGCTTGAAGTGAACAGTACAAATGTGGTAAGTTGATGAAGGTATCTTGCCATTAGCCTAAAAGAAACACTAGCAGTCTAACAACAAAAATACAAACAGAGAGTAAAATTACCTTCACAGCAATGAACTAAAAAGGGATGACCTAGCAAAGCCTTATGACCAATATGTTGTTGAAACGAAGTGAAGCCAAAAAAGATTAAGTAGGCGTAGGTGGCTTCCTCACAAAGGGATGGTCTAGCAACTGCGCTGCAGAAGGCCGATTATTTGGGTTTACTTGCAAGCATCTAAGAATTAAGTCTCGAGCGTCTCTTGATAAAGAATCAGGAACTGGAGGAGGTTCGCCCCTGCCAATTCTAAACAATGCTTGCATCTGCCACAATAAGAAAGAAAACATAGTAGAGGCTTGAATTAATCATAAATCCAAGGGGAACTAACACATGACAGCGGGAAGATAGCCAAATTGAAAATTCACTAACTTCCATATCCAAAGTAACTAATCCTAGTAGAGAAGACAGCCATTTAGGTCAATGATCAGGGAAGAGCAGCGAAGGGTCAACACTCAAAGGCAATGAGAAACACCACGGTTGATGAAGGCGAGTGACAAATCGAGAGATTGTTGACTACGCAGCAGGACCACAAAGCAATCGATATAAGTGCTGCTCTCAGGACTGGAGCATCGATGGCTCTCTTAGTTGCTCAAGTACCATGTGACAGTGAAAGATCGAGAGATTGTTGAGACTGAATGGTGGGGTCATATGTGTACCCCTCATTTGGTGGGATGCTGTTTACATATGTACAATATGCGATTATGTAAGCACATGCCACCGTACACTGTAAACTTGTACTAGTAATTACAAGCATTCAACAACAATGCCAAATTACTTGAAAGAGAGTCAAGATTCAACTATTCAACTGAGTTTTCATACAATGTTAGATAACCGTTTGCTCCAGAATCCGAAGCAACCATTGGCCATAGATACTATGCATATCCTCTTGCCAAAACTATACTCTTGATAATTATCATTGAATTCTCTGTCCTCTCCTTTCTAAGTAATGCTCTTAGTCATTTTGTTTTCTTACAATGACAGCCTAATGCACTCATCAAGACATGCGCTCAACTAAGCTAGCTCAGACAAAAAGCAGCAATAACAAAAGAGCTGCAACTAATTAGTTATTCTGGCAAAATATGGATCTCAAGCATATAAAACATAAATAGAAGGTTGCTTAGTAACATACTGCTTCTAAGGGTGAATATGGAGGCTGGCGGGTTAACATCTCTAAAACAGTGCACCCTAGGCTCCATATATCAGCCGCTAACCCATAGCTTCTGAACTTTGGATTGACGACCTGCAGTTACAACCAACAAGGATGAAAAAAATGGAAAAGACATGCGCCTAATGTAGCTAATGACAGTATGTTAAAATAATGGCAGCAGAGAGTGCAAACCTCAGGTGCCATCCAAAAAGCAGATCCTTTCAAGGATTTAGCATCATTCATTCTAAAGGCCTGTAGAATATACACAGAAAGTCGATATGTCATATTCAGAAAAGTAAAGGATAATACCTGTCACTTTGTGCATTTGTATACGTGTGCTTGTCAGGCGTGCACACATATGTTTTTGTAAATGCATCTTTGTTGCTCGTGGGCACTGTGCATGCGTATGTATTTGAGCACGTGCGTTTGTTGTTAGCGCACGCGTGCAAGAGAGAGAGAGAGACAGACAGACAGACAGACAGAGAAGTCACTTCACTGATGAGACATACCTTTGCCAATCCAAAGCCTGCAAGTTTCACAGATCCACTTGCATCAATCAGTATGTTAGCACATTTGATATCCCTACAGAATGAACGAACTTAAAGCTAAGAAACCAGCATGGCTGTGCGTAGGACTAATAAAAGATTAAAATTTTCATATTCATCCTCACAGTAAACAATATTGCAAACTTACATTTCCACCTTCAAGCATTCACATTGTAAAATAATCTTGTCTATGCTAGATAATGCTGTACAAGGTCAGAGTTGCTTTGTGTTTGCTGATTATCACAACAAATCTACTTCTCATAAATCCACATTTTGGTTCAAAGATTTGACAACTCCCTTAAATCCAGAAAAGTATTTGGATAAGTAGAAGTATTATCAAAAGGCACCAAGGTTGTGCGCCATGGCACAAAATATATAAGTTTCTGTGTACTTTGTTTGGTTAGGATCTCTGTCCGTATCAAAATCAATCATCCATCAGAAATGAAAAGTGTACAACATGCAAAGTAAAGCATCTCTCCTATACCTGTGGAGCACATTCCGGTCATGAAGATACTTCAAACCGTTTAGAATTTGCCTAGTGTATGCAGAGACTTGGGAATCTCGCAAGTTGTATTTGTGATAAATGGTTGCAAGTGAACCTTTGTTCATGAGCTCAAAGAAAATGTAAAGCTTCTTATCATCCTGGAAGAGAAAAGTCCAACCCAAAAATTTCAAATTATTAGAAGGAGGAAGACAAACATGTATATGAGGCACATTGAAAACACAGGGAATACTTTAACACCTCCTATCATGTGCAAACCGAACTGAGAACAGCACATAGAATTGATGAAAAGAGAGCCACAAACAGAAAGAAATTAAGGGATGGCTCTAAAACAATGTTAGAACCCAAAAGATTAAGTTATGAGGAAGAAGGAGGCTTCATGTATATAAGGCCCATTGAAACCTTATAAACAAATGATAGGAGATATTTTAACAAGATACATTAGACACAATATACCAAATAGCAAATAAAGTAAAACATACTACACCAGTAATGTTTACGCTTTTTTCATTAATTGTGCTAGATGTCTAGGCCTCTTATGACACCAAACTCATCATCGGATCATGACGACACCCTACCCACAGCAATCGGGTCTACCAAGGCAAGAGGACCCTAGACGAGGCCCTAAGGTTGATTACGCTTCCTCAAGTGCACTTTGGTATTGAGGACCTCCTCGACAACCGATCAGTGTTCAGTGACAATCTGTTTGATGGGGGTTAATTGAGTAGAAGTTTGCATCAAATGAAAATTTTAAAGCAATTTTGTGAACTTAACAAGGAAAAATAAGGCAAGACTGAATAAGCGATAATCATGGTTTTGATTTACAGAAGTGCCAGCATAAACAGTTGCACATTTCACCCAGCAGAAGAATTAAGAGGTCATATTGCATTAGTCCCTCATTCTCACAAAATAATGTGGTGGATTGTAGGCTACAAACCACATTTTTTTGACAGCAACAATCCTTGCATGTTTCATCTCCAAAAGGAAGTTAATGTCATGGCACTTTCTTAGAATATGATGCTTCTTGCCAAACTATGTCTAGGGAAAAAATGAAAGGTACTCAAACATTTAAGCCACCAAGACAGGAACTACTTCCCTCATGATCAACAATTCCACTTTTAGTTCCCTCTACTATAGAGGTTAAGAACTATATGATGCTGCACAAGGATGAGTGGAACTAAATGACACACTGGACAAGAATAGATGGAAAAAATCAGCTAGTGGAGGAACTCAATTGTCGTTACCACAGCCACAACCAGTTATAGACAAAGGAGAAATGGTTGGAAATTAGTCATGTAGACCATCAGATGGTCAATTAAAGGATACTTGAAGATTAAATGACTTCGCTTTCTTATCCTTTTCCCCCTTTTGTTCTATTAGTCGGGGCTGCCATTTGCCAGAAAGTGTAGGATTCCTTTTTATTAATCCCAAGAGTTTGACCTGAATCTTCAGTTTGCCAGAAAGCTATTTTGTAAAATCATCCACTTCCAGAAAACAAAGGGTTGATTGATTACGAGAGAGGCTCTCTTTCAAAAGGAGGAAAAAATTTACTTTCATAGAGAGAGAGAGAGAGAGAGAGAGAGTTTTCATAAACTGACATCTACTCTACATATTTCCTTCACTCATATAATTACTATTGCGGGTAATAGTCAATTCATCACGAACTTTTTTTGTGGCGGGAGGGGGACCTAAAATGTCTGTCTCTGTTGCAGTGGCTGTAACAGCTAAAAAGCCGCAACAGCTGTGAGCTTATTCAAGGATAATTGCAGCTAATATATGCAGTGGTTATGAACCTACCACTATATTGTGGCTGCAATCACAGCCATGTTCCCCTAAATATTTTGTTCAGCGATAACATAATTGATGCCAAAATGAAAGATAGTGCAGAAAGAAACTTAATAAGGAGGAACCACACCTTGTCTGTGCCAAAGTATTGCACTAAGTTCTCATGTTCAAACTGACTAAAAAGAGAAATTTCCTGGAAAGAAAGGACAGTATCATTAGAAAGGAAGAGAAAAGAACATCTATTCAACTCACACCAGATTTATGGTGGTATATATGGCACTCTTATAAATAGTTTAGCATATACATCAGCTTGGCAGTTATAAGAACGAGTAAGTCAAGTAGTAATGCCTAAGGCCAGTTCACAAGATACAGAAAGAAACAGCCAATTACCTGCTCAAGCTGCAATAATCTCTGCTTGCCTAGGCTTCCTTGATCTAACAAGGAAACCTCCTTTATAACCACAAAGAATCCATCACTGCAGAAACAGAGAAGCACGAGAGAGACAAATATAACATAAATACCAATTCTTATAGAGAAAAAGAGAGGAGAAAAAAAAGAGCTATTCTCATCAATATCACTAAAATAGTTCCTTAGCTTTCAGCATGCTATTCAAGCCAGTAAAGTTGCAGAAAATCAATGGAGAACTAAATATACGCAATTTTTGAAATATTAGATCTTTACTTCATCAATACATTCAATAACCAAGAATGGTCTTTACCAAGTACCATACCAATCATGCTAGAACTCCAATTCCAAATATGAAGATCAGCACTTTAAGCAACTGGATAAACATTTGTGATGTCTGTTTAAATGAGCGTTACGTCAACCAAATGATAACATGTTACGACTAGCAGTGCTCAGAAGTGCCATAAAAAACTTCAAATGACATCACAATGGGAGAACAGCAATTGCAATTTTCCCCACAAAATGCGTACAGCGAGTAAATCACTGATTATCAAAGAGAAAAGCAAAGGAATCTTACTGGCAGAAGCCTTCATAGACACTTCCAAACGACCCACTTCCCAAAAATAGGCCCTTGTCCCATGAAGTGATCCTTTGTATGAAACTCCCACTGGCAGAGAGGGTGTTCCCCGCATCATCCTTGCTCCCACTGGCAGGGAGGGTGTTCCCCACATCATCCTTATCATCACACTCCTCATCTCTTAAAGAAGTTGACAGACAAGAGTGCCAATCATCCATACCTTGCGAAGTGCTTCTTTCACTAACCTTCTCGTCATTTCCATCCGACCAATCCTCTTTATTCAAAGGGCGAACAGGAGAATCCTCGTCTCCTCCGGGACGTTCTTGATTCAAAGGGCGAACAGGAGAATCCTCGTCTCCTCCGGGACGTTCTTGATTCAAAGGGCGAACAGGAGAATCCTCATCTCCTCCAGGACCTTCTTGAGGACCGAATGACTTCAACATATCCGAAGTGGAACTGACTTTGTCCACAACAACAGGCCGCAACTTAACTGACGGCGGGGAAAGGACCGGAGGCCTCACTCCCCAATTCCTCCCCCAGCAATCTCCATTGCTCAATGTTTACAAACTGGACGTACTTCAGGAAAAAAAAAAAAAAGGGGGCACTTGCCAAGGCTTTGAAAGCTTCAAGATTGTCTCTTTCTCTTCTGCAGGATCGGGAGGATATGACTTCCTTTCTTCGTGGAGGTAGAAGACCCACGTCAAGCAGGCGTAATTGACTTTTTTCACTTAGGAGTTTCTCGGGAGCTCCGCACAATTTTGCTAGGAAAACGACTGTTTGGCTTATTCTCGCATTGAATAAGAGTTCACGTTTATTCTTATCATATTACGGAATATATGCATTGTATATTTGCGAAAAGGTGGTCAAGGCCTGGAATTTTCCCCAGAAAAATGAAAACTCAAGGACATAGTAAGGCTATGTTTGGGAACCTTCCGAGAACAATTATTTATATTCTTTTATTTCTCTAAATAAAAAAAGAATAAAATTTGTTTGTAAAATTTTTATTTTTGAGAACAAAAATTTATTTTATGTTTTCGAGGAATAAATTTGAAACAAAATCAAGAAAAAGAAAAAAGTTACTTTTTATTCCTAAGAACAATTTTTAAAATAAGTTTATTTTTTTCTTTTGCTCTCTTTTCTCTTCTTCTCTTCCCCTTTCTCCTTCTTCCTTTTGGCCTATCACCAGCCATAGCAGGGGCCGACAACACCAAGCTTTGCCGTGGTTGGGCGAGGCTCGACCTCGCGTTGACTGGGTTTCCGTTCAACGTCCAACAAAAGTGCTCTCAAGGCATGAGGCAACTTTGCGAGGAGGTTCAACAACTACTAGAAGGACAAAACATATTTATCCACTTTGGTTTCTCAGTGTCACGTCACCATCATTTTGACAGCTTGAATTTTCACATTTCGTTTTCAATTAAATAAATTGGGCATTTTGTCGACGCGCGTATGGTGTTATTTTCTAAGCTGATCATTCACGAGATAACTAAACTATCTGAAGAAGCCACTAAAGGATTTTAACTCAATGGACTTGAGAATTGATCAAATTGATCGTCAATCGTGTTGATTTGCAAAGTCATTCATAAGACCGTCAAAAATCGATCGCATCAGAGCAGATAGGTCGATTCGATTGAGATATGTAATTAGTGTTTAGGTGATACCACCTAATTGTAAAATTATCGTCGAACGGCACTAGATCGATTTTTCTGTCATTTCTGTACTCGGTGTATGTATTTGAAATCTCGAGGTTTTCACGATAACCGAGAGTCGCCAATAAGTCGGAGGTGTACATATGGTTCGAAAATAATTTACCACGGGTCAATTGCCTAAAAAAATTCCTAAAAACTACCGATGAACCGGTCGCTAAAGTTGCGTTAGATTGAAATTAACCGTGAATTTGAACCCGATTTGAAATTGAAAGTTACATCGTATCGCCACATCTATTTTAGGAACGTCGACTCATCCTTCGAAGAATTTTCGGAGATTTCGAAATTTTTACAGAAAATTGATTTGGACGTCGTGGAAAAATAGTGGAAATTTGGATGGCGCAAATTAAAGGAATTTGGACTTCCAAGCCGAGCCTTTGAGTATTGGGGAATTGCAGAAAATTGTATGGGATTTTTCTTCAACGAAATTGGAGGTCGAATTGGAGAAATCGGAAAAATCGAATGAAGCCAAAATTTAAGAAATTCGGAGTTATGAAAGGAGGCTGCATTTTTGGCATCAAAAGTGGGTTATTTGTGATTAATTGGGCAAGAAAGAATTATGGGGAACATTAGAGATATACATGAAGCTTAGGAGGACCAAACAATTATGATTTAGGATATTTTATCATGACTTTTTGCTCCCCTTCCATCCAAGCTTCTCGAGCACGCCAAGCAACCGGTTCTCTTCCTCCTTCGTGGCTTCTACTTCTCCATTTTTTTTCATCTGCTCCTTCGGCCGTTGCTTTTTCCTTCATTTCGTTCCAGCGAAGTCCCTTCCACCACCCACGTGCCGCTGCTCCATCTTCGGCTATTTCCTCAACCGAAACTCAGCTCCACCTCTCCTCCAATCCCGCGCCACTTGTCCGCGTCCCTCTCTCGCTCGGTTAACCATCAACCGAACAGCCCCAGCAAACTCCCTCAAGGTTAACTCCTCGAAGCCAGCTCACGATTCCTCTCCATTTTTGGCTCGTTTTCCCTGTCGAGTGCCAGCATTTCCACCGACAAATCGCTCGGCCCACCTCTAATTTCCCAGCTTGCTGCCGTTCGTGTCTTCTCCCCAGCTGCCAACATTGTCGCCCTTGGCCATCACCACAGCAACATCTTCAACGCCAGCCTTCGATTGTTGACTCCTCACGCGGCCTCATCTCCACGTAGCAGCTCACTCGAGTTCTTGTTCGGCCCAGCTTCTTCAACGCAAATTCAGCAGCCCATCTCGAAGCCACTTGCAAGCTTCAGCCCGTCTTCATTTCATCAGCCCAACCCCAGCAGCAGCCCACGCCATTTGAAGCCCAACTGAAGTCAGCCCATCTTCATTTTCAGGAGGCCCAACCGCAGCCAAGCCCAAGCCCAGTAATTTTCTGTGGGCTTGCAAGGCCTTTGGGCCCGGTCCGAGTGTTTATCGACGCCGCCGAAAATTCAGATTTCGGCCGCCATCGGGCCATTGTTGCGGTGAACTAGTTTCCGTGATAAACTGGTGAGTTTATGCACTAAACTCTTCTTAGTGGGCTAATGACATTTAAGATGTGTTTAATTTAATTTAATTAGGAATTAAGTGGTTAGTTAGATTAAATTGGAAATTTAATTATTTAATCGTGCATGTTAGGTGGTTAGAATGGTTTAGCTAAGGCCTAGATAAATCGTAGATTGGTTCGGTATTTTTCCGAACCCGTTTCGATATCTAATTTAGTGATTTTGGCTTAGGTTAGTATTTTTAGAATTTAAATTGATTTATTTAATTAATTTCCGTATTATTTTTTTATTTTTTTATTTTTTTTACAGAAATTAGGCGGGGATAGCGATGACCGAATTTCGTGTTGATTGCAATGGTGTGGTTAATTTCTGCAATTAGATGTTAATTTGTGCAAATTGAGTGTTGATGTGATTTTTGGTTATTTATTCCAAAAATTGGTGATTTCAATTTTTATTAAGAAAATATCGGTGTCGGATTTTGATACTGAAAATAGTTTTAAGTATTATATAAAATAGTAGGATTTTAAAAAGCAATGGTATCACATTTTCTTGGTAGAATTGATCGTGTACCCACATACGACTACTTTACTAGTTATTTCTAATACGAAGAAAATAGGCTAGGATTACCATTTTAATATAGGCATTTGAGTGCAAGGCACGGTGTCCTAGGCCGAGATTGAATTGTTATATGTTGATTAAAAGAATCGTTCCTGGCTGTTAAGCTGGACGTTACCCCTATATGGGATGCCCCTAGACAATGGGAAGCCGGTCGTAGTAGATTTTGGACCTGTGCTCCTTCGGGAAAGCCGTTTGATGGAGACGTTGCCATGCTCAATGGAGTGAGGTGATGTCTAGTAATGCCAGAAGACTACCGAACAAAGAGTATGCCGTGCTATGTGCCGATATCAAAATTAGGAACGCATGATTAATTGAGTTGAATGCGCTAGATTATGGAACAAAATTGTGTAGCACAGTATGGGAAGTGTCATAACAATTTGGCCCTATAATTAGGACCCTTGTACTTATTTGAGAATTGAGTATTGCGTTCCAATTAATTGAGCTTGAGTGTTGTTTTGGATTGCAATATGAATTGTACTGACCTACAGGGGGATTTGAGACAAGCTAAGTCTAATTGATTGTGTGATTGTGTGGTTATGAAACTTCTTAGCGTATTTCCCTCCTAATTGGGATTTAGAGCATGAACTCGTTGAGATTTATACCTCACCTCGTCGTGAGCTAAATTTTCAAGGTCGTCAAGTGGAGAACCTAGAGTAGAGAGAAGGTGATCTGAAGTGTTGGTTAGTTAGGATCACTTCTTTTTGAAGGGCTAGTCTTTTGTAGTCTTTTGGCCATAAACTTTGTACATGACTCAGTGTATATATAAATGTGTGTTTTATTGGTGAACTTGTTGTCTTGTTTTTCTATCCCAAGCTATTGATGTCAGGGGATTTTATTATTCGCTTCCGCATGTGTAATAAAATGAAAATGATCGGCGACTAATCTTGGGAAGTCGCAAATTTTATTGACCAGAGAGGGATAGGCATGCACCCGAAGGTCGGGGCGTGACAATCATGCTATCAAAACTTTCATATTGATACTCCTAGATTCTTGTATATGCTAAGGGAAAATGCAACTATGGTTGTTTTCATGGCGTGACAATCAATTGGACGCACCTCTCTCCTATGGAAATGCCAATTAACCTACCATGTACTGACTAACCACTATGAAAAATTTCAGAACAACCTAGTGGAATGATTAAAACTTATGGACAAAACTGTAGAACGTGACAAGTTTGTTAGGGAATTGGGAAACGGACCATAGACACTATAAATACATGGACCGTTTGCTCCAATTTAAAAGTTTAGAGTAGACCATTAATATAATGAATTCTTGGAGTAAACGGTACAAATGTGGTAAGTTGATAAAGGTATCTCCCCATTTGCCCAAAAGAAGACTTTCAGAACTATGAACCGTAAAGGGATGGCATGGCAAAAACCTCACGACAATTTGTTTTGTAATGAGGTCAAGCAAAACCAGAAGCAGGTGGCTTCCTCAATTCTTCACAAAGGGATGGTCTAGCAACTGCGCTGCAAAAGGCCGATTCTTCGAATGTCGTCGCAACCATCTGCGGATGAAGTCTTGAGCATCTTTTGACAATGATTTCAGAAGTGGAGGAGGTTTGCCCTTGCGAATTTTCTCCAATGCTTCCTCCTGCCACGATAAGAACGAAAATGTAGGAGACGCTAGCGTTAATGACAACTCCAGGGGGAGTTAACATGTGACAGTTGGATAAATCAATAAGATTTGTAGACAAATCTAAGGGCATCATGCTTCAGGCAATCTTCTGCATTGATCATTCTGGAATCACGGTTACTACAGAAGTAGGAGACGTGGATGATATGTAACAGCTCACAAGGGCCAATAAGTGAATGCTTTCCAACTAATGGTAATAAAGCAAAAGTATCTATTGCTTTTTGCTCAAAATTCTTTAATGTTTAACCAAAAAGTAGAAGAAACAGGGCGTCATTTGCATGATTTACTATGGCTTTGAGTAGGATGGTATTACTTTTTCTCCTCCATAATAAATAAAATTCATAGATAAGCACTACACAGTGCAACCTTCACAATTCACTCGCAAGACCAGAGCACTCCCACCTTCAGCAACAGTCATTCTATTAACAAAAGAGTGTTTCTGTGCTGTCGTGCCCTAAAAAGGAATAGCATCAGGAGGTAATTTACTGGCTAGAGCCACTAATTGCCATCCCTGTTTGAAAACTTACTACGTGTATGAAAAAGATGCCAATCCATCAAAATTGTCATAATATTCAAAAGTCACCAACCAAAATTGAAAATACCTTCCATATCCAAATAACTAACACTAGCAGAGGATCCAAGTCAATAATTGATTCAGAGAAGAGAAGCGGAAAACCAACACTCGAAATCAATGAGGGAATCGACAAGGTTGATGATGACGAGTGACGGATCAGAGGATAACCACACGTTGAAAGGATGCAGAAGGAAACACGAAGCAATCAATGTCGGTGCTGCTTCCGGAGCTGGAGTGGAGATGGTGATAACTATATTAGGATTTGAAGGACAAGCTAGGTTCCATCGCCCACCCCCTCCTCCCCTCGAAAAAACCCTTCATTATCTTGTCCTCTCTCGCCATGATCACTTTTACACATTAGTGGTTTCGATTTAAAAAAAAAAAAAAATTGTTGGGATAGCAAATTTTTAAAAATCATACTGAATACAATGTACGTGGGATAAACGTGCAACACACGTGCAATATACGTGCAACATATATGCAATATAATTCGTCGAAGAAAATGATGGGGTAGATGTGTTAGGAGCCCACGCATCTTCCCCATCATCTTCACAATTGTGCAGGGGCAACCAAACTTATCAGAAATTAGTGTTGCTAACACCAACCCAAGCAATGAGAACACGGCAAGGATGCTCATCATGAGCTAAAGCAGCAAATCGCTTGGAGCCAGGTCCGTCTTGATATATGGCGCAAGCCCGCTCATCAATAGTTGAACTGCCAAAATTTAAAAAATAATAATAACGAGAAAATCTATTTGCAAAAAAGTACACCAAAATCACTAGACTAACGGTCTTCCCTTCACAATATTGAACAAAAGAGAGACTAACCATAAGCTAGCGAAATGGTGGTCAAAGATGTAGCTAAGGCGTAAACAGTGGCATACTTGTTCGGAAGCGGCCTCGCCGAAGGATTGAAGTCCTCAATCCTTCCTTGTCTAGCAATGAACAAATGAATAAAGATCAGCTAAGGTATCATCATCTGTCTAGCAGTGACTCAATCCACAAGCTTCAAACGAGAGGCATGATAAAAGAATATCATATAAAATTTCGTAAGTTATGATATTCGATCGCTAAAAGTTAAACTAGGCAATGAACAATTAAGAGATAACAGCGCTTAATAACCTCACTCTAATCTATTGTTGCTTTTGCAATTGATTTCTTTATTCTATTCAAATATACGTTATACCACGCCCTTGCTCTTTTCACTATCCACTATACTATAAATCAATGTCCACTGCACCAATACTCAATTGATACTTGTTTTTATAAAAAATAAAGAGGGAGATATCAAAACGAACCAATCTGGATGATCATTGTCGACTGGAGGAGGAGCCAATGCATCTTCCCCGTCGTCTTCTAGCTCTATCTCTATCTCGTGTGCTCCGTAAGCCTCCACATCCTCTTCTTGCTAGTGTCCCAACCCATTTTTGCCATTCTCTCCTTCTTCTCCTTCATGGAACATCTACAACAAAAATGTCCGATAGCTATCGTCTGACTCTTCATCTCCTTCGTTGAACATCCGCAGCAGAAATTCCCGATAGCTATCATCCATCCCAAATGGCTGACAATCCATCCACTCAAGTGTAGGGATGACGAGCGATTCTAAGAGAACAATGCTGCAAAAAAAATCGAGATTATTTCCCTTTTATTTTCACGAATTTTGTTTTAAATGACGATAATATCCAAACAAGGTCTGCCATTGCTTTTGCAACGTACGTGCGATAAACGTGCAACGCATATGCGATATACGTGCAACGTACATGCGATATAATTCCTCAAAGAAAATGATGGGGTAGATGTGTTAGGAGCCCACGCATCTTCTCCATCGTCTTCACAATTGTGCAACAGCGACCAAACTTATCAAAAATCAGTGTTGCTAACACCAACCCAAGCAATGAGAACACAACAAGGATGCCCGTCACAAGCTAAAGCAGCAAATCGCTTAGAGCCAGGTCCGTCTTGATATATGGCGCAAGCCCGCTCATCAGCAGTTGAATTGCCAAAATTCAAAAAATAATAATAATGAGAAAATCTATTTGCAAAAAAGTACACCAAAATCACTAGACTAACAGTCTTCCTTTCACAATATTGAACAAAAGAGAGACTAACCATAAGCTAGCGAAATGGTGGTCAAAGATGCAGCTAAGGCGTAAACTGCGGCATACTTGTTCGGAAGCGGCCTCGCCGGACAATCGAAGTCCTCAATCCTTCCTTGTCTAGCAATGACCAAATGAATAAAGATCAGTTAAGGTATCATTATCTGTCTAGTAGTGACTCAATCCACAAGCTTCAAACGAGAGGCATGATAAAAGAATATCATATAAAATTTCGTAAGTTATGATATTCGATCGCTAAAAGTTAAACTAGGCAATGAACAATTAAGAGATAACAGCCCTTAATAACCTCACTCTAATCTATTGTTGCTTTTGCAATTGATTTGTTTATTCTATTCAAATATATGTTATACCACGCCCTTGCTTTTTTCACTATCCGCTATACTACAAATCAATGTCCACTGCACCAATACTCAATTGATACTTGTTTTTATAAAAAGAAAAGAGAGAGATATCAAAACGAACCTGGATGATCATTGTCGACTGGAGGAGGAGCCAATGCATCTTCCTCATCGTCTTCTAGCTCTATCTCTATCTCATGTTCTCCACAAGCCTCCACATCCTCTTCTTGCTGGTGTCCCAACCCATCTCTCCCATTCTCTCCTTCTTCTCCTTCATGGAACATCTGCAACAAAAATGTCCAGGTAGCTGTCGTCCAGCTCTTCATCTCCTTTGTTGAACATTCGCAGCAGAAATTCCCGGTAGCTATCATCCATCCCAAATGTCTGACAATCCATCCACTCAAGTGTAGGGATGACGAGCGATTCTAAGAGAACAATGCTGCAAAAATAATCGAGATTGTTTCCCTTTTATTTTCACGAATTTTGTTTTAAATGACAATAATATCTAAACAAGGTCTGCTATTGCTTTTGCAATTGATTTGTTTTTTCTATTCAAATATATGTTGTAGCACGCCCTTGCTCTTTCCATTATCCAGTGTACCAGAAATCAATGTCCACTGTACCGAGCCCGATAGCTCTCGGGGTGGATTCAGCTGTGCAATCTTCCGCATTGTACTGGGACAAGCTAGGTTCCATCGTCCACCCCACTCCTCCCCCTCAAAAAAACCCTTCATTCTCTTGTCCTCTCTCGCTATGATCACTTTTACACCTTAGTGGTTTCGATTTGAAAAAAAGAAAGAAAGTCAAGATAGCAAGTTTATAAAAATCAGACTGAATACACATGCAATGTACATGAGATAAACATGCAACACACGTGCGATATACATGCAACATACGTGCGATATAATTCCTCGAAGAAAATGATGAGGTAGATGTGTTAGGAGCCCACGCATCTTCCTCATCGTCTTCTAGCTCTATGTAGATGGGATACTATTTACATAAATACAATATGCGATTATCTAAGTGCATGCCACTGTCCACCCAGTGTACACTTGTAGTAGTAATTTAAAGTATTAGACAACAATGCGAAATTGGTTAAAAGAGAAAACCAATATTCAAATATCAATCGAGTTTTCATACCATGTTAGCTAACCGTTTGCTCCAGAATCCCAACCATCAGCCCTACATACTATCCACATTTTTTAACACGACCATACTTTTGATGATTGTCATTGAACTCACTGTCCTCTCTCGTTTCTATGTAGTGCCCTTGCTCATTTTGTTATCTTAGAATAACGGCATAATGGACTCATCACAACATGTGCTCAACTTATTTACTAACTCCGGCATAACATGGATCTCGAGGATATAAAACATAAAAAGAAGGTTAATTAAATACCGGTTCAAAGTCAGACTATTGACCCCCGCGTGTTAATTTCTCTAAAACAGTGCACCCAAGGCTCCAAATATCAGCTGCCAACCCATAGCTTCTGTTGTTTACATTTTTGAAGACCTGCAGTTACAACCAATGAGGATGAAAAAGAAATGGAAATGGTATGTGCCTTCCACAGCAAATGACAGTTTTTTCAAATAATGGCAGGGGAAGGTGCACACGTCAGCGCCGTCCACAAATGAGTTCCTTTGAAGGACTTAGCAGCATTAAAGACAGAGAAAGTTGATATGTTATCTTGGAAGAGGAGTTTGAGACACCTAGAGTGCCATAACTTGACACGGGAGATACTTAAGTGCCATAACTTCGAAAATGTACACTTAAGTGCCAATTTCGAAGTTAAATGAAACACTTAAGTGCCACTTCGGCGAAAATCCGACCAAATGGCTGACGTGGCAATTTTCCGGCGAATTTGGTCCAAAACGGCATCGTTTTACACGCTGACGTTGCAAGAAAATGCAAAAATAACACCGTTTCGTGTCTAACGTATAAATAATAATATAAAAATTAATTAAATTTAAATTTAAATTTTATTTTATTTAAAATATTCTAAAAATTTAAAAACTAAAAAAAAAAAAAAAAGGGGGAGGCCGAAGGGGGCTGCTAAGGGCTGAGCCCTCGCCACCGCCGCCTCCCCTCCGTCGCTGGCCCTTCCCGGCAATGGCGGGGAGGCGGTGGCGGCGAGGGCTCAACCCTCAACCGCCCCTTTCGGCCTCCCCTTTTTTTTAAAATTTTTAAAATTTTTAGTTTTTAAATTTTTAGAATATTTTAAATCAATTAAGTTTAAATTTAATTTAATCAAATTTTATATTATTATTTACACATCAAACATGAAAATGCGTCGTTTTTGCATTTTCTCGCCAAGTCAGCATGCAAAACAACGCCGTTTTGGACCAAACTCGCCGGAAAATTGTCAAGTCAGCCATTTGGCCGGATTTTCACCGGAGTGGTACCTAAGGGCGTGCATGGAAACGTTTCCGGAACACTTCTGTACGGATTTTGTTCCCAGGAACAAAAAAAGAACATAAACGCGTTTGGTTGCATTTCTGTTCTTTTTTTATTTTTTTGTTCCCGGAACAAAATAAGAACAAAAACAAGAAACAACAAATTGTTGTTTCTTGTTCCATAAACAAAAATGAAAGAAACGTTTCTCTCTCACTCTTCTTCTTCTCTTCTTCTTTTCTTCTTCTTTTTCTTCTTTTTTCTTTTGCCGGTTGCCGGCCTCGGCCATGGCCGGCAACCGGCCGTTGAGGCTCGGCCTTGCCCAGATCCGGCGAGGCTCGGCCTCGCCGAATCTGGGCGAGGCCGAGCTCGCCCCAACTAAGCGAGGCCGAGCCTCACCCAACCACGGCGAGGCTCGGCCTCCGAGCCTCGCCGTGGCTGGGCAAGGCTGCCGGCCGAAAAAAAAAAAAAAATAAAAAGAAAGGAAAAAATGAAAAATAAAATAAAAATGTTTAAAAAATTAAAAGAAATAAAAAAAGAATAAAATTTACCAAACGTGTTTCTATTTATTTTTTATTCCCGAACCAAACGTTACCAAACGCATTCTTTTGTTCAAAAATTGTCCCCCGAAACAGAAACACTTTTTTTTTTCTGTTCCCTAGAACAAAAAAAGAAAAGAAACGTTACCATTCGCACCCTAAGTGTTCCATTTAACTTTGAAACTGACACTTAAGTGTACATTTTCGAAGTTATGACACTTAAGTGTCCTCCCATGCCAAGTTATGACATTTGGGCTGTTCTTCTACCCTTGGAAAAGTAACCATGCTTCGCTTTGTGCATGTCTATACGTGTGTTTGTCATGCGAGAACACATATGTATTTGTACATTCATCTTTGTTGCTCACACGCTTTATGCATGCGTATGTATTTGAGCATGTGCCGTTGCTTCTCACACATGAGCGCACGCACAGAGAGAGAGAGAGAGAGATTGCTATCGCTGATGGGACATACCTTTGCCAATCCAAAGTCTGCAAGTTTCGCAGATCCACTTGCATCAACCAGTATATTAGCACATTTAATATCCCTGCAGAATGAAGGAACTGGAAGCATGAGAAACCAGCACAGCTGTTGGTACGATTTATGAAGGGTTTTCATAACCATCCTCACAGTTAACAATATTGCAAATTTACATTTCCACCTTCAAGCATTCGCATAGTAAAATAATCTTGTCTATGCTAGATAATGCTGTACTAGCTGATAATGTTACTTCGTTCTATGCTACGGACATTACTAATGCTGCGAACATTGCTACATACAAGAGGCATGCGGACTTCTTGGCAAGATTGAATGTTGAATATGGTCATATACGCATTCAAGTCTTTAGTTGGTCTTTACTCCCTACTTTGGAACCATCACATGCATTAGTTCACTCTAAAGAAAGCCTTGTAGGATAGCAATGCTCAATCTATCTATTATTGATCGATCTACTCTACAAACCAATGTTGGTACTGTTGTCAAATCTGATTCATTCGCTCGATATGATGATACCTTGTGAAGTGTGAGCATTGCCATAGGCTGTTCATACTAAGGCTACCTGTTGAAAGTTATATGAAAAACCTACAGATTTTAAGGCAAAAAGGGGCACAAAGAAAGGCAAAAAACAAGGCAAACCATATTGAAATTGTTCCTATTGCACCTACTACTGGTATCAGTTTATCCTAGGAAGAACTCCAAGCATTTTGACGTCTATTGAAAGCTTATGTTGCTACAACCTCCTCCATGGTTACCAATTTGCCTTTTCATTCTACTTTGAACCTATCCACTTTAGGTATCTTCTTTGGGGGATTTAATACATCAATGGCTTCAAGCTCATGGATTATTGATACAGGGGCTATAGATCACATGATAGGTTCTTCTAGTCTTGTTCATAATACACCCCTACTTCTGGTAGAGACAAAGTTCACATAGCTGACGGAATCCTCTCCTCCTTTGCTGGAAAAGTGTATATCAATCGTTCCTCCACTCTTCCCTTGTCTTCTGTTTTACGTATCCCATCATTCTTTACTAATCTCCTTTTTGTTAATAGTCTAACTCGAGACTTAAACTGTAGAGTAACATGTTTTCCTTATTGTTGTGTTCTCCAAGATGTGGTAATGAAGAAAGAGATTGGACATAGTAAATTGGATGGTGGTCTTTATCTGCTAGAGGGTAGTGGAATTTCTGCTTCGACTTTCTCTTTTATGCCTCATCAAGTTAATTAGGCTTTGATGAATCTCCACCAATGGCATTGCAAATTAGGTCATCCCCCTTTAGGAACTTAAGAAAAAGTTTTTTCAAGTCTTCTTCCAGCTTGTAATAAAGAAGAATTTTTTTGTGAAGCCTATACTTTGGCTAAACAAACCCATTCAACATATCCATCTTCAAATGATAAAAGTCGTCACCTTATCAAGTGATTCATATTGATGTGCGGGGTCCTTCTTGTCGTACTTCTATTTCTAGTCATCGATGGTTTGTCACTTTTATCAATCGTCATTCCCATACAACTTAGGTTTATTTGTTGAAACATAAGAGTGGCATTTTTTGCTATTTTCAAATCTTTCACAAACTAGTTCAAACTCAATTTAATGCTATTGTGAAAATGACATTGAGTACAATGAGGATCAATTTCGATAGTATCCCTCTAATCATGGCATTATTCATCAAACCAGTTGTGTTGATACCCCGTCACAATATGGTGTTGTCGAAAGAAAGAACGAATATTTGTTAGAGGTCACTAGGTCTCTTATGTTTGTCCGTCATGTCCAAGCTCAGTACAGGAGTGATGATATTTTAACCGTTGCTTATATAATCAATCGGCTACCAACGAGAATTCTCGATTCCCATACACTTATTGATGTTTTACAAGGATCGTCAACTTTTATTTTTCCCCCTGAAATTTTTGGTTGTGTTTGTTATACTCATAACACCACCTCTAAGAGTAAGTTGGAGCCCTGGTCTCCGCTGCATTTTTTCTTGGGTATTCAGCTACTCATAACGGTTATAAATGTTATCATCCTCCTCTAGGGACACCATTATATCTGTGGATGCAATTTTTTACAAGTCTAAATTCTATTTATTTTGCTCCATTTTCCTATGGATATTACTTACCCTTTTCCTCTGATAGTCTCTAATGGTCCTCCTCCTTCTCAAGAAGAGAACAGTGCAATGCAAGAAAATGATAGTATAGTTCCTCGAGGGACATAACAAAACAACAACTTTAGGGGGAGACATTGAAGACATATCGTTGGAGGGATCCTGCTACCAACACTTAGGTTAAGACCACTATGCATTGTCTGTTTAGTCATCATCTCTGGAATCGATTCTGCTACTTTTTATGATTCTCCTTCTGATCTTCCTATTACACTTCAAAAATGTACTAGATGTGACAACCTGAATTTTCAGAATTTGTTTTGGATTGAATAAATCGGGCCTTTCGTCGACACGCTTATAGCGCTATTCTCTGAGTTGATCACTCACGAGATAATTAGACTATCTGGGGAAGCAATTAAGGAATTTAAATGCAATGGACTTGAGAATTCGACCAGGAATTGATTGCTCGACCATGTTGATTTGCAAGGGTCATTACGACACTGTCAGAATCGATCAGAGATGAGAAATGAGTCGATTCGACTGAGATATGTGATCAAAATGTGCGTGATTCCACCTGATTGCAAAATTCTCTCAATCGGCGCTAAATTGATTTTCTATCATTTTGGGTTCCCCATGTCGGTAATTAAAATCTCAAGATTTTCACGACAACCGAGAGTCGTCAATGTGTCGAAAATGTACGATGTGACTCAAGATAAATCGATCACGGGTCAATTGCACCAAAAATTCCTAAAAGTTTCCCGGTAGACTAGGTCACGCTAAAAGCGCACTGGAGTGAAATTAACCGTGAATTTGAACTTGATTTCAGAAGTTGAAAGTTCTGTCATGTCACGATCTATTTTAGAAATGTCGACTCATCCTCCGAAAAATTTTCGGAGATTCCGAGATTTTTGCGGAAAGTCGTTTCAGACAATTCAAAAAATTAGCGAAAATTCAAACAGACCAAATTAAAGAAAATTTGACTTCAAGCTTTCGGCTTTGAGTGTTGTGGGAATTTTATAAAATTGTTCGGATTTTTCTTCACCTAAATTGGACCAATTTGGGAAATTTCATGAATAAATTGAAGCCAAAATTTAAGGAAATTTGGAGTTGGATTTTGGGGCAACAAATTTGGCTTTAAAATGGGATTAATGGTGGATTTTAATTCAAGAAAGAATTGGGGACTAAGCGATGATGAAATAAGATTTTTATTCTTGACTTTGGCAGCCCCACCTTTGACTTCTTACGCACGGTTCACCCCCCCCCCCCCCCCCCCCCCCCCCCCCGGGCGCCCTAGCTGTCTTCATTTCTCTCGAAGTCGACCTCTACCTCACGGCCTATGCTTATCTCCCATTTTTCCTTCGCCGCTCCACGGAAGTGCATCAACGCCAGCAGCTGCTTCTCCTTTTAGCTAGTGAAGCTGCACGCGTCCAAGCTGCCACGTGTCTGTTTTAATCTCCACCGGTCAACTACAGCAAATTCTGCGCCCACGCCTTTGACTCCAAAGCAGCTCACGCCAGCGAAGCTTTCCTTCCCCCATCTCTGCCGCTCGTCTGCTCCACTTCTTCGTGTCGTCTCTCCTTCAGCCTCTATCTTTGCTTTCATTTTTGCTCCCTTCGAAGACCGCTCGTTCATCCCTCATCCATGCTCCTCATCCATCATCATCTTTCTTCCACTCTCTCTCTCTCACGGCCACAAGCCCACGAACCGAAGCCCTCGTTTCCCAATTCCCCTCTGCTGCCACGCATCCCACTTGGTCAACCGAAGGAATTCTCCCCCAGCCGTGTTGACCGCCCTTGCCAGCAGCCCACGCGTCTCCAACTTCTACCGAGGCTGCTGCTCGATCGCTCAGTCCACGCCAGCTTCCCTGCCGCTTTCGCCGCCACCGAAGATCAACGAAGCTGCTCTCTCTCTTCACTCGTGTCTTCACCCAGCGTCCTCAGCCTCGCGAGCAGCAGCAGCCCACGCAAATTTTCGGGCCCAGCTTTGGCCGTAGACTCCAGCACGTTCGGCCCAATTGAAGTCCATCAACAGCCCATCTCAGCCCGTAAATTTCAGTCCAGAAAGTTTCACAGCAGCCCAACCCAGATTTAAAGCCCATCCTCAGCCCAATTCCAGCTCACTTGAGCCCGCGCAGTCAAGCCCAATTCTGAGCCCAAGCCCACGAAGCAAGCCCAGTCCAACGCAATAACAAATCTCAGTTTGGGCTGAGATTTGTTGGGCCAAGTTTAAGCCTGGTCTAAGCCTGTGGGTGTCATCGCAAGCCCAAGTTCGGCCGCCGTTGCACCGTCGTCGCGATGAACCAGTTTCCGCAATAAACCGGTGAGTTTATGCACTAAACTCTTCTTAGTAGGTTAATAATGTTTAAAGGGTGTTTAGTTTAATTTAATTAAGACTTATGTGGTTAGTTAGAGTAGATTAGTGATTTAATTAGTTAATTGTGCATGTTAGGTGGTTAGATTAAATTAATCAAGGCCTAGATAGGATGTGCTATTTATCTAGAAGGGTTCGGAAATTTTCCGGGCCCGTATCGGTACTTAGCTTAGCCATTTTGGCTTAGGTTGGTATTTTTATAATTTAAATTGAATTATTTAATAATTTTAGAAATTAATTAATTAATCATTATGTTTCCGGAAATTAGATCCGAATAACCGGTAATCGGAATTTTGTGCTGATTGCAATGGTGTTATTAATTTTTGCAATTGAGTGCTATATTGTGCAATTTGAAATTAAGTTGTAATTTTGGGAATTTATCCCAAAATTGTATAATTTCTTTAATTAATTAGAAATTACCGGGACTTCGGTTTATAACGCCAAAAATGTTTTCGGACTCTGTATAAATAGTGGGATTTTCTAAAGTAAAGATATGATATTTTTGGCTCAGATCGATCATGTACCCACATACAATTATTTTTATGGGATACCTTTAATACGGTGAAATTATGCAAAGTTGGATATTTAATTGAGGAATTGATGTGCAAAGCACAAGATCCTTGGCCAAGAGTATTGTCTTGCGATTCAGCTTCGGGGAGCTTTAACACCATTATAGATTATTAGCAGCTTCGATGAGCACTATAAATATCAACTTTGGTGAGCATTATAGTTATTTAGCAGCTTTAGTGAGCAATACTTGATTTAGCAGCTTCAGCAAGCATTAGTTGACCTAGTAGCTTCGGTGAGCAAAGTTTAGACATCAGCTTTGGAGAGCAATAATATATGAGTATGTCTATTTCAGCTTAGGTAAGCAATGTTCAAATCGACAGAATTTATAGATAGCATCGATGACATGGAGTCGAATGAGTCGACTGATTGATGGTTGAATTGAATTGTTTGGTCGAGTATTTAAATGTACTAACTTGCGGGGTGGAATTGAGGCGAGGTAAGTTCTCTATGCTAAATGCGTGATTGTGTGATTAGGACGCCTCTAGGCGTATTACCCTCCTAATCAGGGTTTAGATCGTGAACTTGCTAAGATATTATCTCACTGGTTATTGTATAACCATTTTCAGGTACTTAGAAGGTGGTCGTTGAGGACCAAAGCCCCAAAGGCTGTGGACGTGGAGTCAGAAGGATTGGTATTTGGGTCCGACTAGTATGTCGTAGGACAATACCTTTGTTTTTGAAAGTCGACCTTCTTGTAGACTTTTGACCATACTCCTTTTGTATCTAAACCCGTTGTTTATAAAAGCATGTTTGTTTGTGAATGTGTTGTCTTGCTTTTCTATCCCGATATGGTTACTATCAGGGGATTTATTATTCACTTCCGCATGTGCAATAAAATGAAAAGGGTCGGCGACTCGTCCTAGGGAAGTCACAAAATTTTATCGACTAGAGAGAGATGGGCACACGCTCGAGGATCGAGGCGTGAAACTAGAACTTGTACTCAACACCCTATATCCCATGTTGTCTCATATGATTTTGTCTAGTTCCTATCGTGCTTTTGTATCTTCTCCATCTCTTGCCTCTATTCTGTGGAATTGGCGGAAAGCTTTTGCAAATGAGAATCGAAGGCAACAATGTTGGAGGAGATGCATGCTTTGAAAAAAAAAAAAAAAATGGCATGTGGCATCTTGTTTTTCTTTCTCTTAGAAACAACCAGTAGCATTTTGTAGCCAAATAGAAGATGGATGGTACTATGCACGGATATAAAATATGGTTCATGGCAAAGGGATTCACTCGACTTATGGGATTGATTATCAAGAAATATTTGCTCTTGTTTCTAAGTTGAATATTGTTCAAGTGCTAGTTTCTTATGCTGTTAACCAGGGATGAGATCTTCTGTAGTTAAATGTGAAGAATGTCTTTCTTCATGGAGAGTTAGGAGAAGCGTATACGGAGATTCCTCTAGGTTTTCTTGTGACAAAACTCAAGGTAAAGTATGTTAGTTGAAAAGTGCACTTTATGGTTTAAAGCAATCACCTCAAGCCTAGTTTGGTAGTTTCAAAAAGTTATGGTTTCCGTTGGGTATAAACAAGGTAATGTTGATCATACTTTGTTTGTGAAGGTATCAGGTGCTAAAGTTATTATTATTATTGTCTATGTAGACGATATTGTTGTCATGAGGAATGATAATGATGAAAACAAACGGTTGAAAAAGTTTCTTGGACAAGAGTTTGAGATATAAAGGATCTTGGACAGCTATGAAACTTTTTTGGGATTGAAGTTGCTCGATCTTTAAAAGGTGTGTTTCTATCCCAAAAGAAGTATGTCCTTGATCTTTTGACAAAAGTTGGGTTATTGGGATGTCATCCCTGTGATACATCCATTGAGGCCAATACTCGTCTTTGTGAAAGGGATGGTGATCTAGTGGATAAGGGTGATTATCAGCAGTTAGCAGGCAAGTTGATTTATTTGTCCCACACTCAACTTGATATTGGTTTTGCCATGAGCCTAGTGAGTCAATTTATGCATGATCCAATACTCTCCTCATATGAATGTCGTTCTTTGGATCCTTTGGTATTTGAAGTCTGCTCTTGGGAAAGAGATTCTTTTGTGTCCTCATGATGGCTTGAAAGTTGAAGCCTATGCAATTGCTAATTGGACTGGATCCCCTAATTGAAAGTTTATTTTTGGGTATTGTACTTTCTTAGGAGGGAATCTTGTGAGTTGTTGCAGTAGAAAGCATAATGTAATTGCTTGGTCTAGTGCTAAAGCAAAGTTTTGTGCAATAACACAAAGAATTTGTGAGTTGTTATGGCTTAGGATTACTTGAAGATCTTGGTGTATCTATTCATGTTCCTATGATGCTATATTGTAATAATAAGGCTGCTATTTGTATTGCTTACAATCCTATACAGCATAATTGTACAACACGTGGAGATTGACAGGGACTTTATCAAGGAGAAGTTGGAGAGTGGTTTAATTTGTATTTCCTTTGTTTAGTCTAGTGATCAACTCACTGATGTGTTCACTAAAGGACTAGGGGTTAAATCGTTTCATCCTATTTTAGTCAAGTTGGGCATGTGTGATATATATGCTCCAACTTGAAGGGGAGTGTTGAAAGTATCTCGCTGATTGAGGTATTTGTCTATTTCCTTTGTTATTTTATGTACGGGGGCAATAAGGGTGATATTGTAATTTTGGCATTTTTGCTTTATTATAAATAGATAGCTTGGGTTTATATTGACCTAATTAAGCATTCAGTTTAATTTTTGTCTTTCAACACTTCAAAATCAACAAGACTTACATTCTCATGTATTTGTGCGTCTGTATCTCTTCAGTGCTAGTTCTTATGCCTATACTGATTCGGCACGTGTTGAGTTTATTTGTTTTGATCTCATCAAGAAGTGATGCTGTAGCTTTTTATCTTTTCGTGCTAAGTTGTTCAGAGGACAACCATAAATAATGTGTCGAGTTATTCTAAGTGCCAAGTTTGAGGTTGTAAAGCTTTAATTACGATGTTATCATCCCATCGAGTAATTTATTTCTTTTTGAGTGATTTTCTGTAGTTCTTCTCGTTCAACTACTCTTTTGTTTTGTGATTCTAGGTTAAAGCTTGGTTCAGACTACCAGTATGTGTTGGATGCAAAACGGTCTACGCCTGCGGAGGCGATGGGCATTGACTACAAGTTGACACTAAACTCGGCACTCAGCATGCATGCCGATGACATGAACAAAAGCTCGGTGGAGAAACTGAGTGTTAATCATCCTCCAGCAACAGTCCATAGAAACTGCTGCTAGAATTGAGGAGAAGAGACGTGTTGATGAAGTAAGTACTTAAATTAAGTATCAACACATAATGTGTTCGGTCTGTACATCTCTTAGAACTCGAAGTTAGGTTTTGCCTCCTTGATGAATAATATGATACCAATGAAATTACGGATATGTTGGTGAAATTGGATAGTGAAACTGACGATAACATCCATTTTACTCAGTGTAGAGTGTATTGACAAAATTGGCGCGAGAGGTTGGTAATGTAGACTTTTGGCTGGGAGATTGAGTTGAGAATATTATTGTTCATTTCAGTATTGAGGAGTAATGATACGGTGCTTGATATACCTATAGAACAAAACTGTCATAGAAATCATCATTACAAACGCGAAACGGGATTCTTTTTAATGTTTGCAATTATTTTCATTCTCTTTATGTTCAACATAATTTGGGGACTTGTAGAAGCATATGATGTGGGTGTCCTTCGAGAACAAAACTTGCTAAAAGTTATCACTAGTGTCAGGAAAAATATTGTAGGTTAACACGTGCTTTATTTTGCTTCTATACAAGTCCATATAGATGTGCTTAATCCTTTAACATCTCAAGGACCTAGCCGTATAACTCATCAAGAGAGTTAGCATATTACAAGAATTTGTGGACTACTTGCCTCGTATTGGCAAAAGCTCTAGTACAATAATTTTGCTTAGCTTGAAGGTCAAATGAACTGAAGCAAGAAATACAAGACTACATTCATAGATATGCACTGGAGGTGCAAAGGATGGTGGAGGATGTTGAAGTAGAAGCTCATAACTTGAACATTGTGGAAAGAGAAGCTGCAGACGTCCTGAAGGTATGTTATGGTCTGATCATTTGACTTCTGGCACTGAAATATATGGCTAGAAATCTTTTGTGCCGTAAGTAAACAGAATTTAAGTCATGCCTTACAATCAGTAGGATCCCTCCATTTGGAACATGATCATTTGATCTTCCGGTAGGATATGAGAGAGAGAAATAGATAGAGAGAGAGAGAGAGAGAGAGAGAGAGAGAGAGTAATTAAAGTCGGGTTCTGATTAAGTTGAGCCTTCTTCTACTTGGGAAGTGTAGTTATTTCTTCATTTTGGTGTTTGTGAAATAAACAGGAATGAAAAATGCAAAAAAAAAAAAGGAGAAAAACTCAGTATTTTGCCCCTGCATCAATAAGCCCAATTGTTGTTAGTACAAAATTTGCATGACACGATAGAAGCGCTTATCTTGACGCAACATGTCATTGATAAAAACCCCTGAATTTATCAAACATGGCCTAATATCAAACAAGCAAAATCAAAGCAAATGCGAGCTCCATCACAGATCCAAAAGATATCAAATTTTGATCGATTGCTTATCCGGTACAAGTTGTGCGCACCTATCTACTCTTCCTAGAGGCAGACAACCTGTCGTCAGAGACGCCTGTGTCTTCGTCAACCTCTCTGCTTTCTTCCTTTCAACATGGCATGCCATTTACAATTCCCAGATAAACAACCTGCTCGACTCAAGCAGAATAAAGACACTGGAAAATAAGTTGCAGCCCAAGACAACCGTTCACAAGGACAGTCGATCTTTGAGAAGCTCCAAATTAAACAGATGGCTCTCACTGCCAAAGAGATGTTATCTGGCTAAAAGAAAAAAGGTATCACATAGCTTGGCAAAGCCTTGAGAGTGTTTGCCAGTCATCGATATGACGCTGACTATTGAGTGGTTCGAAGAATCGCAGCAGCATTACCAGTGCACTACAAATGATTTTAAGTAGGGAAAACTATGATGACACCCTTGCATTTTGGCTTATATGATTTACACAAATACCAGAGAGCTGAATATTGCTCCATGCTGTTTTTCCTATCCGAATGTCTAGCATAACAAGTTAAAACTTTATAGCTGGAAAGACTTTGTTTGCAATCAAAACACAAAAGGATGAATCTAAAAACCAAGAATTTTGACAACATCAAGGTGGCTAAGAAAAGTCGATAAGCAATATGAAAAATATCTAACAACCATTACGTCCATCCCGATGCTTCAAAACATGAGACCATTTGTTTTGGGAGACAACACTCCGCCAAAAGACACCACCCGCGAAAGAAGATGAGGCCATTTGATTAAGTTACTCCCTGTATTAGTCTGGGGCTTCCGTTCAATGTCCAATTTAGGGAATGAGCGACTTTGCGAGGAGGTTCAACAGCAGCAGGAAGTACAAAGCATATTTGTCCACTTTGGTTTTTCAGAGTGTCATTGTCACTGTCACACTGCCGAAACTTTCACGTTGATATTCCTAGATTCTTATATATGCCAAGGGAAACTACAACTATGGTTGTTTTCATGGCAATCAATTGCACATACCTCTCCCCCAGGAAAGGACAAATTAACCATTGGCATACCAATTAACCGCTATGGGTACCACGCTCAATTAAAAGTTTCATGATGATCTGGTGTAAATATTAGGGCTTATGGAGAGACTGTAAAACACGCAAGTTTGTAAGGGAATTGAGAAACTGGCCATAGACCCCATAAATACATGTACTATTTGCTCAAAATTTAAAAGCTTAGTGTAGACTATTGAAAGTCGTAATTTTTGGAGTAAACAGAAGCAATGTGGTAAGTTGATGGAGGTATCTTCCCATTAGCCCAAAAGAAGAATAGTCCCACTAGCGATGCAGCAACAAGATAACAAATGAAAAGTTTAAAATTACCTTCAGAGCAATGGACCAATAGGGATGGCCTAGCAAAACCTTATGATGATATGTTGTTGAAACGAGCTGAAGCAAAACCAGAAGAAGCAGGTGGCTTCCTCACAAAGGGATCGTCTAGCAATTGATCTGCAGAAGGCCGGTTATTCAGGTTTACTTCCAAGCATCTGAGGATGAAGTCTCGAGCGTCTCTTGATAAAGAGTCAGGAATTGGAGGAGGTTCACCTCGGCCAATTCTGAACAATGCTTGCATCTGCCACGATAAGAAAAAAATACTTTAATAGAGGCTAGTGTCCATCATAAATCCAGAGGGAACTAACATATGATAGCTGAATAAATCAATAAGATCTGTAGACAAATCTAAGCACATCATGCTACAGGCAATCATCCGCCATGATCATTCTAGAATCACAGTTGTTGCACAAGCGAGAGACAGTGGATGATATGTAACAGTCCAGAGGGACCAACTATGTGAATGGTTTCCAACTACTTGCAATAGAACATGATTATCTATTGCTTTTGCTAATAATGCTCATGTGTCCTAAATTTAATGAAAACATAAAAAGAAAGCAAGCATTAGTCGCATGTTTTAGATGGCATTAAGTAGGATGGTATCATTTCTTCTCATTTTTTAATAAATTAAATTCAGACAAGCACAAATGGAGTGCAACCTTCACAATTCACTCACAAGACAGGAGCACTCCAAGCTTCAAGCGGCAGCCATTCTATCAACAAAAGGGCTTTCTTGTGCTGTCGTGCCTTAAAAAGGGGTAACATCAGTTGGCGATTTACTGGCTAGAGTGAGTAATTACCATCATTGATGGAAAATATTACTACGTGTATGGAGAAGTTGCCAACTTGACGTAGGAAATAACTTCCATATCCAAAGTAACTAACCCTAGCAGAGAAGAAAAACTATTCAGGTCAACAATTGATTCAGACAAGAGCAGCGGAGGATCAATACTGAGGGAAACACCAAAAGTGATAATGGCAAGTGACAGATCAGAGGACAACCACACAATAAGGGATGTAGCAACGAACACGAAGCATTCACAGTCAGTGCTGCTCTCAGGACTGGATCAGAGATGGCAATGACGATATTGGTTGCTCAAGGACCATGTGACAGTGAAGGAGAAGATGGAGAGATCCTTGAGACTGAATGGTAGGGTTATATGTAAACGCCACACCTATCGGGGGATGCTACTTACGTATATAAAATACATTATTATCTTAATGCATGCCACCGTACACTCAATGTAAACTTATACTAGTAATTAAAAGTATTAAACAACAATGCCAAATTGCTTAAAAGAGAGTCAAGATTCAAATATTCAACTGAGTTTTCATACCATAACCATCTGCTCCAGGATCTCGACTGTCAGCCATAAATACTATGCATATCCCTTGACACAACCATACTCTTGACAAATGTCAATAATTCTCTGTCCTCTCTCTTTTCTACATAGTGCTCTTACTCATTTCATTTTCTCAAAATGACGGCCTAATGGACTCATCAAAACATGCGCTCAACTTACCTTAGCTCAGATCATGAGTAGCAATAACAAAAATGTTGCAACTAGTTAGCAATTCTGGCATAATACAGATCTCAAAGAGACAAAACATAAAGAGAAAGTTACTCAATCACATACTTTATCTAATTTAGGATATGGACGCTGGCGTGTTAACATCTCTAAAACAGTACACCCTAGGCTCCAAATATCAACTTCCAACCCATTGCTTCTATTCAACTCAGAGCTTCTTCCCTTTGGATTGACGACCTGCAGTTACGACCAACAAGGAAGAAAAAAATAAAAAAGACATCCACTCACTACAGCTTAAAGATAGTATGTTGAAAAAAATAGCAACAGAGGACGCAAACCTCGGGTGCCATCCAAAAAGTACTTCCTAAGGAGGTTTTAGCAGCATTCATTTCTGTGGCCTGTATGAATAAACACAGAAAGTTGATATGTCATTTTGGAAAAGTAAAGGACAACACATGTCTACGCGTGTTTGTCATGCGCTCATCCATTTGTATGTGTGCTACACAATTTCAATGCCTGCACATATTCCTGCACGCATATGTATTTGTACATGCATCTTTTGTTGCTCTCATGCACGCTATGCATTGTGCATGCATCTTTGTTGCTCGCACGCCCATGCATGCGCGCATGAGTGTGTGTGTGTGTGAGAGAGAGAGAGAGAGAGAGAGAGAGAGAGAGTTCACTTTTGCTGCTGAGACGTACCTTTGCCAGTCCAAAGTCTGCAAGTTTCACAGATCCATTCGCATTAACCAATATGTTAGCACATTTAATATCCCTACAAAATGAAGGAACTGGAAGCATGAGAAAACAGCACAGTTGTGCGTAAAAGAAATAAACAACTTGAAGCATTCCAATTGTAAAATAACCTTGTCTATGCCAAATATTGCTGTAAAAGCTCGTAGTGTTACTCTTTTGTTTGCTGATTATCACAAAAAATCTACTTCTCATGACACTACATTTTGATTCAAAGATTTGACAACTCCCTTAAATCCAGTAAAGTATTTGGATAAGGAAAAGAAGTATCATCAAAAGGCACCGAGGGAGTGTGCCACGAAAAAAGTTACATAAATTTCAGTGTACTCCTTGTTTGGTTATGATCTCTTTCCTTACCAAAATCAACGTTCCATCAGAAATGAGAAGTGTAAATCACTATCTCAATTAGTCAAAACTACTAATGCAAAGTCAAGCATTTTTGTTATACCTGTGTACCACTTTCTGGCCATGAAGATACTTCAAACCATTTAGAATTTGCCGAGTGAATGAGGAGACTTGGGAATCTCTCAACTTGTGTTTGTGATAAAGGCTTGCAAGTGAACCTTTGGTCATGAGCTCAAGGAATACGTAAAGCTTCTTGTCATCCTGTAAGAGAGTAAAGAAAATATATATGTTAGAATATCCAACCAAAAAAATTTAAGCTATTACGCAGAGAAAGACTAAAAGTATATAGGGCACAATGGAACCACATAGACAAGCGAAGTGAAATACTTTTAACACCCTCTCTCACATGCAAACCAGACAAACACCGGCACATGTAATTGATGAAAAGGGAGCAAAGCACAAAAATAAATTGGGGCAGAACCTGATTCCCACTCTATGTCAGAACCCAAAAGATTAGGCTAAGGGACGAAGGCTGTATGTATGTAAGGCCCAACGAACCAAGGGATGAAGGCTATATGTATATAAGGCCCATCGAAACCCCATAAACAAACGATATGGAATATCTTAACCAGATACATAGACAACCATACCAGATAGCAAAGACATCAGTGATGTTTACGTTTTTTTTCATCCTAATGATGCTGGATGTCTAAGCCTTTTATAACGCCTATCTAATCATTAACTCACAACACACTCTTCCCACTTCCCACGGCAATCAGGTGTACGAACGCAAGAGGCCCCTTAGACAAGGCCCTAACAAACGGGGACAAGAAATCATTGTGAACATGGTTATACTCCGTAAGTGCACTTTGGTTTTGAGGATCACCTCAATAACCGATCAGTGTTTAGTGAGAATCTGCTTGATCAGCATTAATTAGTGAAAGTTTAAATCAGATGACAATATAAAAGCATTTTGTGAACTATAAAAGGAAAAATAAGGCAAGAAAGGATGGGACCAAGCTCTTCTTTTGTTAATTTCCTTGTACAACACAATCCAAGTTATAAGCATTCACCACGGTTTCATGTTGCAGCAGTGCCAACAAAAACAGTTGCATCGTGCACTAGCGGAAGATATCATTAATCCCTCATTGCCACGAAACAATGTGGCAGATAGTAGGTGTAGCAAACCAAATTTTGTTTGACAGTAACAATCTTTTGCTTGTTTCATCTCCAACAAGAAGTTGTCATAGCACTTTCTTAATATCTGATGCTTCTTGCCAAACTATGTTTAGAGAAAAATAACCCAAAGGTACTTGAACATTTAAGCCATAAGTTAGGAACTACTTCCCTCACTTGAACAATGATCAAGTCCATTTTTAGTTTTCTCTACTTGTAGAGGTTAAGAACCATATGATGTTGCATAACAGTGAGTGGAACTAAAAGACACGCTGGATTAGAATAGATGGAAAAAACCAGTTTGTGGAGAAAATCCATTGTTGTTGCTACAGCAACGATCAATTATTGACGAGGGAGAAAAGGTTGGCGCATTAGTCATGTGGACCATCAGATGGTCAATTATAGGATACCTCAAGAATCAAATCACTTCATTTTCTCATCCTTTCCCCACTCTATGTGTTATTAGAGGGGGCTGCCATTTCTCTAAGCCTCAGATTCCTTTATATCAGTCCTGAGAGTTTGACCTGAATCTTCAGTTTGCAAGATAACTAATTTGTAAATCATCCACAACTACCCAACAAAGCGTTGATTGATTTCAAGACAGGATCTCTTTAGAAGGGAGAAAAAAGACTTACTTCGATTGAGAGAGAGAGACTCCATAAACGGACGTATACTCCACATATATCCTTTACTCATTTAATCAACTATTTCAGGTAATAGTCAATTCACGACCAACTTTTCTTGTGGTAGGAGGGGGACCTAAAATATCTGTCTGTCATGAGTGACTGTTACTGCTTAAAAAGCCGCAACTGCTGTGATCTTATTCTCAGAATAAATGCAGCAAATACATGCACTGGATGATGCTACCACTATATTGTGGCTGCAACCACAGCCATGTTCCCCTAAATATTTTGCTCAGTTCCGATGATATCATAATCAATGCCAAAGTGAAAGATACTGCAGAAAGCAACTTAATAAGAAGGAACCACACCTTGTCTGTGCCGATATATCGAACTATGTTCTCATGGTCAAACTGACTTAAAAGAGAAATTTCCTGAAAGAAAAAAAAGCAGAGAATCACTAGAAAGAAAGAGTCAAAAGAAAATCTAGTGAACTCACACCAGATTTATGGTTTGTATATACGGCAGTCCAATAAGTAATTTTGGTATACACATCAGCTTGGCATTCATAAGAAAGAGGCAAGTCAAGTAGTCATGCCTCACGACCAGTTGACAAGACAGATAGAAACAAGCAGTTACCTTCTCAAGCTGCAACAACATCTCCTCGCCTCGGCTTCCTTGATCTAACAAAGAGACCTCCTTTATTGCGAAAAAGAATCCATTACTATAGAAACAGAGAAGTGTGAGAGAGAAATAGAACATAAATGCCAATTGTCTCGTGAATGATACCTTAACCAGACAAAGTTAAAATAATTCTTGCATAAAGAAAGAAAAAAGAAAAAGAATTATTCTCATCAATATCATAAAGATAGTTCCCTAGCTTTTGGCATCTGACTTCACTATCAAGTAACAGTTTCAAAATCATGTTGCCCTCACACGCTGATTTATCACACTATTTATTCTTCACAAAAGGGAAAAAAAATAAACAATTGCACGCTATTAAAGCTATTATAGTTATAGAGAAACAAAAAACAACTAAATTTCACTAGATCTTAACTTCATCAGTGTGTTCAATAAGGTCTTCAATAAGTACAATACCAATCATTCTAGAACTCCAATTTGAAATATGAATATCTGGCACTTTAAGCAATTGAATAAACATTTCTCACGTATGTTCAAACACGCCTTATATCAATCAAAAGATAACGTGTTCAAACGCATACAAATGATTAGCTGAAGTGTTCCTAATTCTAACTAGGAATGCAGCACTACAGAAACTTCAAATGAACATAGGGAGAACACCGATGAACTTCGTCCCAGAAAAATACTTATAGCGAGAATAACTTACTGATTATCAAAGAGAAAAGCAAATGAATCTTACTCGCTGATGCCTTCATAGACAGTTCCAAACGACCCACTTCCCAACAGCTCGCCCTTTTGCCAGGAGGTGATCCTTCGTCTGAGATTCGCACTGGGAGAAACAGTGTGGACTGGTTCTGATATGTCGGCAGAAAGGATGTTCCCCACATCATACTTATCATGAGACTCCTCTTCAGCAGTCGACAATAGAGAATCATCTTTTCCCGACGAAGTCCCTTCTTGACTAACCTTTTCATCAACTCCATCTGACCTGTCCTCTTTATTCGAAGGGCGAACTGGCGAATCTTCTTCTCCTCCCAGGCCCTCTTGAGGACCGAACGAGTTCAACAGATATCTCGACCGATTGCTAGAAGGGCGAGGATAAATCCAGGGGGGCTGGTGGGGCTGGAGAAACCTGCCGCTGCCGGAGGAGGAGGAATAGTGGACATGAAACGAGGGCCCCGCGTCCGCATTGGGGCGACTTTGAGCGACTTTTCCGTCTCAAAGAGAGGAAAATAAAAACCGCACTTGCAAAGTCTTTGAAAGCTTGAAATATTTTTCCTACTTTTCTTCTCTCTCGCCAAGGTAGGCGACGAAGTCAAGCGGGCGAGACTTGACTTCTTCTTGAGGAGCGATTTCCACCTCCGTGGCTTGGTCGGCTTCGCGGCATTGAAGAGAGAGGAAGACACAGCAGGCCCCCGTTCTGAAGCAGGAGCTTCCACTCATGAGTTCATCAATTTGACGTGTTAACTGCGTGGGCTTGCCCCCAAGCCACCCTTTCCACGTGAAAAAGGGTCACCAGGCGGGAGATCCCACCTTCTCAAACTCCCACCTTCTCAGCAATTAGATAGGGAAGATTTATAAATAAAAATAAAATAAGAATAACCAAAACAAAAAAATACATTAGATTATAAATTATTAATTGTAATATAAATTTTTTGATTCATACCCGACCCGACTCATTTAATAAAATCTAGAAAAAACTTGCTTCTTTATATTATATTCATCTCATTTTTACCCACTAATCTCATCACACTAGAGTTTCAATTGCACCATGGATGACTCATTCTAATGCTAATTAAGGGCTATTTTATCTTCATTTTTCTTGATTAATGTTAATTGGGCTAGTGATCCTCTTAATTGTTGTTTTACTACAAGTTATTGCTTTTTCTTAGGGAAGTCCCTTATTTCCTAGCGAAATAAGAAACAGATTACCATCGCTCAATCGAGTACGGAAGCAAAATATTGTGCCCTTGCTAATACAACTTCGGAATTATTATGATTATGGTGGTTATTAGAAGACATGGGAGTTCGTCATAATGGTGGAATGACCATTCATTGTGATAACTAAAGTGACATCCAAATAGCTCATAATGATGTTTATATATTGAAATAGACTATCATTTCATACGCTCTCATGTGCTTCATGGCAATGTTCGTCTTGTTCCCACCTTCTCAATTGATCAAACAATTGATGTTTTCACGAAGGCACATCCACCTAGGCATTTTAAAATCTTTTCTCCAAACTTCAGTTGACATCTTCTATGTCACCTTGAGTTTGAGGGAGACGTTATAAATATCTATCTTCCTAATTGATTATAATTGATTTTATTTTGATATTATAATATTTTTTTACTTTAGATAGCTATCTAGAATAACCTATAAATAGGGTCTTGTATTATTAGTATTACACACTAAAATATACAGAAATTCACTTTTTTCACTTTATTCTATGAGTCGACAAGAATGGTGTTTCCCACATCACTCTCGTCCACAAACTCCTCATCTTCAACTAACTGGAAACAGTAGGAATCGTCTCCATCGGACCGACACGTTGTTGAACGGCAACAGTGGAAGGTCGTGGAAGAAGGAGTTCTGGCCATTGGCTTGGAGCTTCCTCTCACATCTGCCCTCCCTCCCTAAGTCCTTTTGCAGAGGATCAATATACAAAATGGCATGATAAATTTTGATTTAATATACTTTATTTTATGAATTTTTAATTTATTTAAATAATATTTAAAATTTTTTAATATAATATTTAATGTGATCTCTAAAATTTATTTAAATAGTTTCTAAATTTTTTGTGCAAATATGATCTCTAAACTAAATTATATAAAGTCTAAAGATTATATTGAACAAATAAAATTTCATATTCTATATTGAGTTAAAATTTATAAATCATATTAAATAAATTAAAATTTTAAAAGTTAAATAGGAACTATTTGTGTCATCATCGCTTCTCTTTTCGTAAACAAAGATATATTAGTTGCGTTAAAAAAGGGTCAATGCAACTGTCGGTGCTCCAATAAATCAAGCCGGTCTCCATGCATTAAATTGGTTCGCGTTCTGTCCTCTTCACTGACGTAGGGAAAGGCAAGACAGCTGGACAGCAGCTTCAACTCGCGAGACGACGTGCTCAAAGCGTACACGAGCAAAGCACGCGGAGAAAAGTTTCTGGATTTTCTTGTATTTCTGAAAGGAGGCAATATTAATTACACGATAATAGAGCGAATATTCCTATGCGTAAAACCCTACTCCAATTATAAGGAAAAACACGAACCTACCATCTTTGGAAACAATCGGAAACATCCTATGGCAGGTATGGAAGGAGCACAACAATTATATTTTTCGAGGTACTAAGCCGGATGCCTGCAAAGTGGTAGATCTGGCTCGATTTCAGCAAGATAGCTACAAACAAAATGGGGATTTATGCACAGGAAAAGAAGAGGATATTGAGACATCTCCAACCTGGATAGCTCCGGCAGCAAGATCTTCAAAGCTCAGTGTTGATGGGTCTATCTGCGAGGGGTCAATGGAAGGAGCTGTCGCCTGCATTGTCCAGGACTCCTCCGGCAGCCTTGTGGACGACTTCACCAAGCTAGTTCGGGCGGAATCGATTTTTCAGCTGGAAATCCTAGCAGTGCTTGAAGCTCTGGAGTACTTAAAACAGAAGCAGCTGGGGAAGGCTTCGGTCGAGTCTGACAGCAGAAGTCTTGTGAAGTCCCTCACGCACACGGACGAGTTCAGCTGGGATGCACGTGCAATTTGGACGGAATGCAAGCATCTTCTTCAGCAATTGCCGCTAGTGGGCCTGATTTCCTGTCCACGATCTACCAACGCTGTGGCAGACTAGGCCACGCGACAACAAAGGAAAAAACACTTCCTCCCAACTAGCAGGCTTCTCCACCTCTAGGCCTTTGGGCCCTCTTATGTATTGATGCCCCAATTGTTGGGTATGCGGGTTCAGTTTTATAATATAAATAATACGCCTCATTTCGACCCAAAAAAAAAAAAAAAAAAACCTACTCCAAATGAATCATTTACTAAACATGACAAAACCTTAGCCAACACTCTACCCTACGGTATTTCCCAACCAAAGATAAGATTTCTTGATGAATTTAAAAAACTTAAAATGACGGAAAAATTAAATTCAAGTATTCTCATACTAAATAAATATCGTAAATTGATTTAATTAAAGAAGAAAATATCGAAATCTAAATCCTAAATCTATAAACCAAAAAAGGGTGTCCCAGTGCCCAAAACTCCACGATTCACTAGGGATCGGGGGAGCACAGGGCGAGTTGGCTGAGACGCGTTTTAAGTTTCTCAAACCCGAGATAGGCTCAAAGAGTGCTGTCAACTGCTAAATTAAAACGTTTCAAAAACAAGCATTGTCCTATGGCGCGTAATAATTGAATTCTGGTCACTGAAATATATGGCCAAACATCTTCTGGGGCAAAAGTAAACAAAATTTGAGTCCTGACGTACAACCAGTAGGATCCATCCTTTTGGAACGTGATCGATTGATATTATTCTTTGCAGAGTGAGGATGTGTTGTTTCATGCAGCATGATATGTTTCCCCAACTTGCTTTCAGCATACCATCTAAAATGAAGTGGCAGGAAGCCATCAAAATAAAGTAAAGATGCAATTCAGAAGTGCAATTTGGAGCTCTTTTTCACCGATGGATACAGCATCGGAGCACATAGAGGGCCCATTTGGTTCGGCTTTAAGGTAATGTCCTTGGAAGAATACAAATACCTTTGAGGTAAAGGAGTTTTCCGAAATGTTGCATCGTCTCGTAAATTATAGTCTCAAATAGCATTGAAACGCAACTTTAGCATAAATACTGTTTGGCAAAACTAATATTTGTAATAAGCTTTTGCTTTTATTTTTATTTTTTTTTTAAATCTGAAGATCAAATCTAGCAGTCGACTGGCTAACCGCTGGCCAACTGCTAGACGGCGGCCAGATCTAGCTGGGTCACGACCTCAGGCACCTGAGGTCATAGCGGCGGTCAGATTTGGCCGCCTAAGGTCGCAGAGGCCAAATTTGGCGGCTTGAGGTCGCACGGACCCAAGCGACATTGCCTGGGGTCCATGCTCGCTAGGCGACGCTACCTGAGGTTCACGTGACCTCAAGCAGCGTTGCCTAAGGTCCGCGAGCACCAAGTGACACCACTTGAGGTCCGTGCGACCTGTCACGCCCCGATCCTCAGGCACGCACACATCCGTCTCACTTGGTCGATTTTATATTGCAATATCCCTGGACAATGTATCGCCGACCCTTTCATTTTTAAGCACATGCGGTTAGCGATTAAAATCCCAGAGACAATAAAAACGATGGGATAGAAAAGCAGGGTCATATTTTTCATATTGAAATTTGTAACCAAACTTTTGTACATGACATCAACTAAAGAACTTCAAAACTATTCACATCAATTGGAGTTCACAAAAGAAGATGAAATCTCAATCCCTTCAGGTCATACTCAAAATCTCTCTCAGTATTATCTTCTTCTTCCAAAAGTCCTTCTACTCGTGTTTCACCTCCAGAGTTCTCCTTCTCGATTCCTCCTCAGCTCCTCAACGGGTCCCGAAATGTTTTTCCCCAAACTGGGATGAGACTACGCCTCGCGAGTTCTACCCCACTAAGCCCAATTAGTAAACTATTATACTATAGGCTGCCTATACACGCATAGGGCGTAAGGCGTACCTTGGCCTCATATCCCACCTGCAAGTTAAGTACAATTCATAATAAGCACCCAAGCAATCAGATCACTTATCGAAGCATCGATCAAATCGACTGATCGATTATATGCCAGGAAGACCATTCATGATCATCTCCATTCAATCATTCAATTCACAACATCCAACCAAGGCAATGAATCACATCAAGTCACACTCAGATCGAATCATCGATCAATCGACCTAATCGATTAGTCAATCGCACCATCTCATGGTCATTCCCAATCACCAATCAATTCACGACGTCAAATCAAAGAACGATCAATCGACCTGGTCGACATACATGTCAACATGACCACTTCCGGTCATTTCAACTATTCCAATTTAATTCCCAATTATGAATCATTGACCTTAGGACACAACTTAATTATAAGTGGTAATCACAGCCCCACTGAGCAATTTTCTTAGATTTAGTGGCATCACGGCCCCACTCGTCAATATTATATGTAGTGGCATCACGGCCCCACTCGGCAATGCTATATGTAGTGGCATCACGGCCCCACTCGGCATGTAGTGGCATCACGGCCCCACTCGGCAATGCTATATGTAGTGGTATCACAGCCCCACTCGGCATGTAAGTCATCACGACCACTCGGCAATGTTATATGTAGTGGTATCACGGCCCCACTCGCAACTTTTTCAATATATTGGCATTATCAACGATGCCGGTTATTCTTCAAGTAATAACCAAAGATTATTCAATTTAGGAATAAATCCTAAAATCACTAATAAATCAATTTCTCACAAATTAAGCCTCGAATAAATAAACGAACCACACCATGACAATCAGCATGAAATTCCGGTCATCGGCCATCTCAAACTTAATTTCCGAAAAATAAATAATTAATTAATTAATTTCGACAATTAATTATTTAATATTAAAAATTCTGTTTAGCTCAAAATAAGGTCCAATTAAATAAACGGACTTCACCACGGTCATTAGCATAATTTTCCGGTCACGGGCCATCCCAGTTGAATTTTCAAGAAATAAATAATTATTTAATTAATTTCGAAAATTAATTAATATTAAAAATTCAATTTAGCTTAAAATAAAGTCGATCAAATAAACGGACTTCGCCGCGATCATCAGCATAATATTCCGGTTCCAGACCATCTCCCTCAAATTTTCGGAAAATAAATAATTATTTAATTTAATTCCGATAATTAATATTTAAATGCCAAAAATCTCACTTAGGCCCGAATCACCAAATTGAAGCTCAATTAGAGATCCGAAAATTCCCGAGATGCCTTCAATAAATAGTAGACCACGTCTACTTGCTAATTACGCAATCAATTTATCTAAATTGCATCACAATTGACTAATAATTGCTAATTAATTCTAATCTAACAACCTAAACATAATTAATTAAAACTAAACCAACCTAAAGCATAATTAGCCAACTAATCCAGGATTAGTGAGATTACTCACCAAATCGCGCGCAAATCGGATCAATCCGACGGCGGCGACGCGAGGAACGATTGTTCTCAAAGCGACTCGCGGATCCGGGGCCGGGAAACGGCCCAAAAGCGGGCCCGAAGGTGCTGAAACCCACTCCGTGGGTCTTGCTGGTCGCGGCTGAACGGAGCAGATCGGGGCTGCTCCGGCGGCTAGGGCGGCGAGGGGAAGCCGGCGGAGGGCAAGGGGGTCGCGGGGGTGGTCCAGCGGGGCTAGGCAGTGGCCGGAGGTGGCTGGTCGGTGCGAAACAGAGGCGAAACAGGGCTGGGCTGAGCTGGATCGCGCGGCCTGGGCGCGCGTGGACGGCGGGACGGCGGCGAGTGCACGGGCGCGGGCGCGGGCGGTCTGTGCGGCGGCGGACGAGCGGGCGAGCGGCGAGGGGCGAGCTGGTTCTGGTTCGGGCTTCTGGGTTTCGCTTGCTGGACGTGCGGAGGAAGGAAGAAGAAGAAGAAGAAAGGAGAGAGAGAGAGAGAGAGGGGGGGATATGCATTGACCAGTCAAAGAAAGAGAGAGAGGGGAATGGGCGGTGGGGAATCGCACGAGGGGGGAGGGGAAAAGGGAGAGGAGAGAAAAAGAAAAGAAAGAAAAGAAAAGAGAGGGAGAGAGAGGAAAAGAAGAGAGAGAAAGAGAAAGGGAAAATAAAATACACATTCATTTATTTCAATTTTCCTTTTCTCTTTTCCTTTTCCTTTCTATTTTTTTTTTTGTCTTCAATTTTTCTTCCGATAATTTCTTTATTGAAATTTCGGACCCGTCAATAAATTGACGAGCGATGAGACAGGATCCTATTTATCCAGTCAAATTAAAACCCGAAAATCTGGATGTCACACGACCCAGGCAACATCGCTTGGGTTGCGGGTCGCGCCACCCCTAGGCGGTGGTCACCGAGGACGTGCGACCCTCAGGCAGTGGCGGCGGCTACTGAAGAAGCCGGATGGGTGGGGAAGAAGAAGATGAACATGCAAGAAAATGGCCGGGGAAGAGAAGAAGACGAAGGGGAAGAGATGATGAACAGTGATGCAGTTGCATTTCCAAAATTCCCAATGCCCAAAGCACCTCCTCCCTAGCATTTAGCTTTCAACATTTGGAATGCCTACATTTGGCAAATGAGATTTCAAAAACACTTGCCAAACGCAAAATTTTTTCCCTAAGGGACTTTGGGGCCCAAAGCCCCTTGGGAAAGTCCAACCAAACGAGGCCAGAGTATATGGAATGCGAGATCTCAAAGATGAAGACAGATTGTGATTGCTATCTCGACAGACTATAGAGCCTCCTTGCATGCACAAATGAGCTCAATGATCCGATGTGACATCCTGAATTTCGACCCATCCCGAATAAATGAAACGGGTATCTCGTCGACGCGCCTATGGTCATTTTTCTCTGAGCTAATCACTCACGAGTTAACTAATTTATTGAATAAAGCCATTAAGGGATATAACCACGGTAAAATCCCTAAAAGCTACCTAATTTGTTGGATTTGACTAAAATCGCGTCAGATCGATTTTAACCATGAAATTAAATTCAGTTTCGGAAATCGGACGTTCAAACATGTCACAGTTCATATATAGAACATCATCTTATTTTTCGGAGAAAATTCCGTCGAGTTCATAATTTTTATGGAAAATCGATTTAGATGATTCGGAAAACGAACAGGAAATTCGAATTGGCCAAATTAAAGGGATTTTTGCCTTCTTACCAAGTCATTTGGTGATGGAGACTTGCAGAAATTATATGGGCTTTTTCCTTGGCAAAATTGGACACCAAATTGGGAAATTTGGTGAGGAAATTAAGGTCCAAAATTGAATAAATTCGAAGCTAGGCATGGGGGTGCAACAATTGGCATCAAATTGGATTAATTGTAGGAAATTTATTCAAGGAAAAATTAGGGGACATGAGGATAAGCTTGAAAAACTTCTTAGGCATCTAATGATGAATAGATGTTTTCTCTTGGACTTTTCTCCTATTTTCCCATCTTCTACGTGGCCGACCCCTCTGCTTTTCCACTTCATTTTCTGCTTCGGTTCCTGCCCATCTTTCCCTCTCACCTTCGAAGCCCCACTCCATCCGTGGACCTCTGCAGCAGCCCACGATCTTCCTCCATTTCTGCCAAACCGTTGCCAGCGTCTTCACTTTCCACCGAGTCAACTCCAAATGCTACCAGCAGTCAAGAAGCCGAGCCCCTGCACCGATTGAAACCAGCGAATCACATCCACGCCACGCTGCTGCTTCATTGTTCTCTCCATCGCAAATCCTCCAAGCTGCCGCGTGCTAGCTTCCACCCACGGAGCCCCCAACGCCAGCACAGAGTCAACGATCCAACAGAATTCTCCTCGAAGCTGACTCGCAAGCCCGTTCGTCTCTCTCTCCTCCGTTCGCGCGTCCCCACCGAATTCCCAGCTTGTGGCCACATGTCCATGTGCGGTCTCTGCCTTCCTTTCATCCCTCGAAGCCCAGTGTTCCCCTGCAACAACGCACGAAGCCAGCTGCTCCTTCGCCGGTTCTGTTCATGCCCACGGCCCGCACAAATTCAGCCCAGCATCTCCGCAAATTTTCAGCGTCTTTGGCCCATCTTTAGTCTCTAAGCCCAGCCCATTTGAAGCCGGAAGTCAGGCCAGAATCAGCCTGTCTTCAGCCTCCGCAATTCTTCAGCCCGTTTCAGCCCATTTGAAGCCCGTGAATTTCAGCCACTGCAGCCCGCGAAATCAGCCCAGCCTTGTGTCTCAGCCCATCACTTAAAGCTCAGCCAAGGCCAGCAGTAATCGTGGGCCTTGCAAGGCTTGTTTGGCCTGGCCCAAGCTCCCCTCGGCATCGCCGTAGGCCCGAGTTTCGGCCACCGTCGTGCCGCCGTCGCGGTGAACCGGTTTTCGCGTTAAACCGGTAAGTTTATACACTAAACTCTTCTTAGTATGCTAATGATGTTTAAGGGGTGTTTAAACTTAATTAAGCTTAGATTAGTGTAATTATTAGTTTATTTAATTAATTTAGGTTAGTTAGATTAGTAATTTAGGTGGTTAGAAATTGTAATTAGTTAGTTTATTATGTGGCCTAGTAGTTAGAATGGTTAGGATAATTTAATTAGTTCAATAGGTGGTTAGATTAGCAATTTTAAGCCTAAGTTTGTATTTATTGAATTAATGTGTATTTATTTAATTAATTTCAATAATTTATTTAATTATTATTAATTATTTTCCAAAAATTAGACCGGAATAGCCGGTGATCGAAATTTCGTAATGATTGTAATGGTGTGGTTAATTTCTACAATTGAGTGTGAATTGTGCAAATTGAATGGAGACTATAATTTTGGGTATTTATCCTAAAATTAAGTAATTTCAATAATTAATTAGAAATTACGGGGGCGTCAGTTTACAACATCAGACGTTGTATAAATAGTAGGATTTTCTAAAGTAAAGATATGGAAATTTTGGCTCAGACCGACCTTGTACCCACACACGATTATTTTTATCGGATATTTTTAACACAAAGAAAATAGGCCATGACGTTATTTTAATTGAGAAATTTAAGTGCAAAGCACAATGTCCTTAGCCAGGACTGGATAATCATGTGCTGGTTAAGAGAATCCGTCATCCGCTATGTGTCGGGTGAACGATACTTTCAGATGGAAAGCCGTCTTGAGATGCTCGATAGGGCGAGATGATGCTTAGCTATGTGATGGATAAATCCGCTATGTGATGGATAGATCTGTTGTATGATAGCTAGATCCATTATGTGACGGATAGATTTGTTATGTGATAAATAAATCCGCTATGTGACGGATAGATCTGCTGTATGTCAATTAAATCTGCTATGTGACAGATAGATCCACTATGTGACAAATAATTCCACTGTATGTCAGTTGGATTCACCGTGATGACTGTTAGGTCGTGCTTGTGTGACTGTAATCACTTGAAATGCATAATTGACTAAGGTGTGGTGATTGGTGGAAATGTGATTTAAGACATTCCAATTGGTGTATGAATTTGCTATATACACATGAGTGTTTGAGTTGATGCGTCTGATTATGAGACAAAATTGTGTGGCATGGTATGGGACGTATCATAACTGTTTGGCCTTATAATCAAAACCATTGTGATTAATTGAGTTGATGAGGTATTTCAATTGTTATATGCATTGATTATATGCAGTGTGATATGAATTGTGCTGACATGCAGAAAGGAACTGAGGCGATGTAAGTTCTCTACTCTAATTGTGTGTTTGTGTGGTTAGGGCACCTCTAGGCGTATTACCCTCCTAATCGGGGTTTAAAGTGTGAACTTGCTGAGATTTATATCTCACCTCGTCGTGGACTCATTTTCAAGGCTGTAGAGTGGAGGATCTGGAGCCGAGTTAAGGTGATTTGAAGTGTAGGTCAAATAGGACAGCTACTTTTGAGAGTCAATCTTTTGAAGTCCTTTAATTGTAGGCTCTTGTATATGACTCAGTTGGTTTATAAAGGCATGCTTTGCTGTGAATCTAGTGTCCTGTTTTTCTATCCCGAGATGATTACTGTAAGGGAATTTGTTAATCGCTTCCCCATGTGCAATAAAAAAAAAAGGGTCGGCAACTCGTCCTAAGAAGTCACAAATTTTTATCGACTACCGATGGATGGGCACGCGCTCGAGGATCGGGGCGTGACATCCGAAGCATGCGAATCGTCGAAAAGAAGTTAGGAAATACCATCATAAATCCTCGTTTCCTTAGTCTTTTTTGCTTTTTGCTCAAGCCACTGGCCATCTTACTGCTTTTGCCATGACTGGCTCTCTCATATTTGAGCACGCAATTCCCTCCAATTATGTACACGCCATTTTGTACTTGAAACAAGCGGCCTGTCTTCCATGTCTTCTAGTCTTCTTTATTTGGTCGATGTCTTCTTGCACTCCAATTGGAAATGAATCGGTCAATCCAGTCGGACTTTGTCAGGTTGATTTATTGCAATATCCGATGGGGAAATACAAGAAACAAAGATTCTAAGGTGAGTCAACGTAATGGTGAAGTGTAATTATTTCTCCATTTTAATGTTCACGAATTGATCGAGAATGAAAAACGCGAAAAAAAAAAAAGTATAAGACTCAGGTTCCCAAGAATATTCCCTACCACATTGTAAGTTGATCCTTGCATCGACGGGCTCATTGTTGTCGCTACCAACTTTTCATGACGGGAGAGGACTCTTCATTACAAGTCCGATGAATATTTCTATGGCCGCGGCTTTTCCAGCTTCTAATATGGCTGAAACAGTCCCCAATGAAGTGCCGTGGCCATTTAATTCATCGTGGGTCCCACCTTTTAGGGCATGTTCGTCAAAAAAATTCTATTCCCCATAACAAAAATTTATATTCTTTTGTTTCAAGGAAGGAAAAAGAATAAAAAAGTGTTTGATAAAACTTTTATTCCTAAAAAAAAAAAAATTATTTTTTGTTCTCGAAAATAAATTTGGAAGAGAAATAAAAAAAATAGAAAAAAGTATCTTCTTCTTCTTACCAGCGCCGGTGACCGGCCAAACGAGAACCAGCGACCTCACCAAAGCGTCACTGACCCCCGGAGACCTCTTCTTCTTCTTCTTCTTCTTCTTCTTCTTCTTCTTCTTTTTACTGGCGCCGGCGACCGGCCAAACGAAGGCCGGCAACCTCACCGGAGCGTTACCGGCCCCCGGAGACGCCGAGCCACGACGAGACTCGGCCTCACCTGACCACCTCTAGGACGGCGTCACCTAATAGTGGCTCGGCGAGACCAAGCCTCGCCAGTGGCTGGGAAAGCTTGGCCTCACTTGTGACATCCCGATTTTTCCTCAAGTTTATTTTCAGTCAATTGAGTCGGGCAATTCATCTGTGCATATAGTTCGTTTCTCAGAGTTGGCCACTCACGAGAGAACTAGTCTATCGAGTGAAGTAATTAAGGAATTTTACCGCTTCAGACTTGGGGACTGATCACCCTCGTGTCGAATGCAAGAAAATTTCCCCAAAAGCTACTCGACTGGACTAGCGCGCTAAAATCGCACTAGAGTGAAATTAACCGTGAAATTGAAATTGAATTCTGAAATTTGAAAGTCAAAAGGGTGTTGCAAATCTTATTAGGAAGATTGGATTAATTCATGGACTTTAATTTGGACTCAATTAGAAGAGAATTGATGGAAATTGAAATAATTAAATGTTCAAGAGCTTGGACCCCGGCGGAAAATGAATTGGACCTATTAAAAGATGTTGTGAGGATTTGAGTTAGTGGAAAGTGACATCAGCAGGTGATGTCATGGTGGAGGCCAAAATTAAGGAGAGCTTGACAAGTGTCATCAGCCGATTGGCCCACCAAAAGTGGGGGTGTCCCATCCACTTCATCTTCAACCTCTAGCACCTTGGGGGGAGGGATTCGAAATTTGGAGAGGGAGAGAGAGAGTCCGGCGAGCTGCAGCAACCCGTCCGCCCCGTCGCCCGCTCGTCGCCGTCTCGCCGCCGTCCGCCGCTCGTCCGCGTGTGAGGTCCCGGGTGCGAGCCGTCGCGTCTTCGTCACCACCTCGCCGTTCGTCGCCGCCTCGCTGTTCGTCGCCGCCTCGCCCGCCCGTCGTACGCCGTCGCCGTCTCGCCACCGTCGCACGCCGCCACCGTTCCGTCACCGTTCCGCCATCCCCTCAAGCTCGGTTAGTGCTGGAAAGAAAACCAGCAAGATCTAGGATCTTCCGGGCTCATTTTGGTCCCCTTTTAATGCTTGTTTGGTCTTGATCCGTGTAGGTTTGTCGTCGGCGTCGTCGTGCTCTTCGCCGGAGACCCATCGGAAAGCGATTCCGGTGAGTTTACCTCACTAATCCGCGATTAGCGAGTTAATGATACCCTAAGTATGTTTAACTTAGGTTGATTGTGATTAGGTGGATAGATTGGCTCAATTAGTTATGGATTATATTAAGAGGATTTATTAAGATAAATGGTGTTTAGTTTAATGGTTAAGTATGTTTATTTTTAAATAACCTTGATGTGACTTAAAGGAGTTTATTTATGATTTAAATAAATGCTTCGAAATTGTTGGATTATTTAATAATATATCTTATTCCGAAATTCATTAAAATATTATTTATAAAATAAAAAAAATTATTTTTACCCTGGTTGCTCAGAATTTCGTGCCGATCGTTGCTGTGCTTGTAGAATTTGAAATTGATGATTGGTTGTGGCGAATTGACTGTGATTGCGATTTATAGGGATTCTTTATGAAATCCTAAGTGTAGAAATTGATGGGAGATTGGCGGTGATTGACCACCTATTAGAGGTCATGCCCGATGAGGCCGTGAAATACCACCTATGAGAGGTCGTGCCCAGAGAGGCCGTGATAAACCACCTATGAGAGGTCGTGCCCAGAGAGGCCGTGATAAACCACCTATGAGAGGTCGTGCCCGGGAGGCCGTGATAAACCACCTATTAGAGGTCGTGCCTGATGAGGCCGTGAATTACCACCTGATTATAGGTCGTGCCGAGTGGGGCCGTGATTGCCACTGATGGTTAAACCTTCATATAAGGTCGGGATTGAGAGCAATGATTGATTTGCTAGAATGACATGTAATCGACCGAGTCGATTGATCGCTGAGACGATCCCCATGATTGAGCTGTGCTGATGATGTGATTGTATCTCCGTTGTTGAGTTATTAGAATTGCACGTGGTTGAATTATATAAACTGTGCTAACTTGCAGATGAGGGCTAAGACGAGGTAAGTCTTCTTGATGTTGTGATTAAGCTGCTTTGGGGCGTATTTACTTTCTAATAGGGGTTTAGGAGGGGTGAACTTGCTGAGACAAAGTCTCATCCCGGTTTGGTGAAAAACATTACAGGACCGTAGATGGCGGGACCCCCAGAGAAGAATGGCATCCCGGTGCAGATTATTGAGCAGGTGCACACCTTTCCTGATCATGGGAGCCATTGGGTTTATGAATTGATCAGGACTACTGTTTGGATCCAAGAGACTGAAGATGTTAGGGTACCCCATAGGTATAGAGCCTGGTTCCGTTTTGGGGCCAATGGTTTTAGGATTGGTCCACTGGACAGCTTTGATATCCCACTGGCCGTGATGGATGCTATCCTGGGCGAAGGTGTAGCTGACCTTCCTGATGGTAGGGTGGATGACCCGTCGTCCCCGGACCCAGCGTTGTCAGTGGTGGAGGAAGTGGGATCGCCGAGCGAGTCCGATTAGTACTAGTAGGACTGTTCCTCGTTTTGATGGGATGACCCATGTTGTGTAGGCTAACCCCTTTTTGATGCACATAAACCTTAACCCATTTTTGGTGCATAGCCTCTGGATCCTGTTGATGTACCTAAACCTTGTAATGATGATGATGATGTATGAAAGTATGTTGTTTGATTTTGAATTGATGTTCCTGCTGTCCTATCCCATATGCTTTTGTAAAGGGTTTCTTAGTACGTTCCGCTTGCGCATTAAAAAGAAAATTTGGGGTCGGCGACACTACCTGGGAATGTCGCATTTACATGACCATGGTGGGTTGTTTCACGCGTCTCGGGGTTCGGGGCGTGACATCACTAGATCTAGGCAAGGTTGACCTTGCCTAGCCCAGGCGAGGCCAAGCCTTGCCGGCTGACGCAAGGCTCGGCCTCGCCAGGCCAAGACAAAGCTGACCTCGCACTGCCTAGGTGAGGTCGAGCCTCGCCGGTGGCTTGGCGAGGCTCCGGTGAGCTCGCCAACCCTTGCCAGACCTCACCCAGCTAGTCGCGGCCGCTGCTGTGGCTGGCAACCAACCACAAAGGAGGAATAAAGGAAAAAAAAAAAAAAAAAATATAATATAAATATTTAAAAATTAAAAGAAATAACAAAATTATACAATTTTACCAAACGCAATTCTATCCGGGAATAGAAATTTTTTACAATTACCAAATACATTCTTATACTCATAAATTATTCCTAGGAACAAAACCAAAAAAAAAAAATCATTTTTCATAAAAAATTGTTTCTTGGAATAGAATCTTTATCAAACGCACCCTTAGTATCTTATGTTGGTGTTTCTTGTTTCTATTTATTTTTTTACTAATACAAATTAACGAGGCCGAGAATGGTTAAGACATGAATGGATAGGAAGGTCATATCCAGAACCACTTCCACCTAAGAAGAAAAGAGTATAGTCGAGTTGGATCGGATTGGATCACGTTTGACGTGTCACTCAATTTCAATCCATGATTCAAGGGATTAAAAATATAACAAAATGGAAGAAGGCATGACTGCGTTGCACTCAACCTGATAAGATAAATATCATCAAAGAACATCTTGGCCACGGTCAAGCTGGACCAAATTGGGTCAAAGTTGCACGCTATCAACAAATAAGAACAAGGCATGTGTCTGCTTTCTTCTCATCGGTCTCCTCTCCTGTTGGGCTTCGTCAACCCCGCAGGAAGCGCGAAGCCGACGTCAATGCGTCACCAATCAATAGGACTTCCACCAAATCCAACTTTGACTTGAGGAGGACTCAGAGCACGAGTCGGTGAGAGTGTCGGGGTTGTGAGGCACCCCTCGAGCGGAGATCTCTTGCCAGAGTAGTTATTGTAGCAATTGAGATTCGCTTCCGAGCCAAAGAGGATCCATTTGTCCATCAAACTCCATCAGTCTTGACTCCACAATATTTTCCTTCGAACCCATATTTCAAATCCAGCAGAGTTGGCAATTTGTACATAAGGTAACAAGTTTAAAGACCATAGACACTATAAATACATGGACTGTTTGCTTCAATTTAAAAGTTTAGGGTAGGCTATTAAAGTTACTATGTTTAGTAAACGGTGCAAATGCCGGACCTTCAAAGCTAGGAACTAGAAAGAGATGGCATGGCAAAACCTCACGATAATTTGTTTTTGTAACTAGGTCAAGCAAAACCAGAAGTAGGTGGCTTCCTCACTTCTTCACAAAGGGATGGTCTAGCAAATGCGCTGCAGAAGGCCGATTCTTTGGATTTCGCTGCAAGCATCTGCGGATGAAGTCTCGAGCATCTTTTGATAATGATTTCCGAAGCGGAGGAGGTTAAAAGAGAAAACCAAGATTCAAATATCAACCGAATTTTCATACCATGTTAGCTAACCATTTGCTCCAGAATGCGAACCATCGGACCTACATACTATCCACATCCTTTAACACAACCATACTCTTGTAAATTGTCATTGAATTCACTGTCCTCTCTCTTTTCTTTATAGTGGCCTTACTCATTTTGTTTTCTCAGAATGACGGCCTAATGGACTCATCACACATGTGCTCAACTTATTTACAAACTCCGGCATAACATGGATCTCGAGGATATAAAACATAAAGAGAAGGTTAATTAAATACCTGTTCAAAGTCAGAATATTGACCCTCACGTGTTAATATCTCTAAAACAGTGCACCCTAGGCTCCAAGTATCAGCTGCCAACCCATAGCTTCTCTTGTCTACATTTTTGAAGACCTGCAGTCACAACAAATGAGGATAAAAAAGAAATGGAAATGATATGCGCCTTCTACAGCAAATGACAGTTTTTAAAAAAGATGGAAGCGGAAGTTGCAAACCTTAGGCGTCGTCCACAAATGAGTTCCTTCGAAGTATTTAGCCACATTCAATATCAGTGGCCTGAACGGAAAAACAGAGAAAGTTGATACGTTATCTTGGAAAAGTAACCATGTTTGTCATGCGAGAAGGCCTATGTATTTGTACATGCATCTTTGTTGCCCACACACGCTTTGTGCATGTGTGTGTATTTGAGCATGTGCCTTTGCTGCTCATGCATGAGCGCACTGGGGGGGAGAGAGAGAGAGAGAGAGTTTGCTATCGCCGATGGGACATACCTTTGCCAATCCAAAGTCTGCGAGTTTCACGGATCCACTTGCATCAACCGGTATGTTGGCACATTTAGTATCCCTACAGAACGAACTGGAAGCATGAGAAACCAGCATAGCTGTTGGTAGGATTTATGAAAGGTTAGAGTTTTCATAATCATCCTCATAATTAAGAATATCGCAAATTTACATTTCCACCTTCAAGCATTCGCATAGTAAAATAATCTTGTCTATGCTAGATAATGCTGTACTAGCTCATAACGTTACTTCATTGTATGCTGATTATCACAACAAATCTACTTTTCATAACACTACATTTTCCTTCAAAGATCTGACAACTCCCTTAAATCCAGGAAAGTATTTGAATAAGTAAAAGAAGTATTATCAAAAGGCACCGAGGGAGTGTGCTATGAAACAAAATATTTAAGTTTCCTTGTGTTCGTCGTTCGGTCGTGATTTCTTTCCATACCAAAATCAACCATCCATCACAAATGAGAAGCGTGAATCACTATTTTAATTCGTCAAAACTACATGCAAAGTCAAGCATCTTTCTTATAATACTTGTGGACCACATTCTGGTCATGAAGATACTTCAAACCATTTAGAATTTGCCTAGTGTATACAGAGACTTGGGAATCTCTTGAGTTATAAATGGTTGCAAGTGAACCTTTGGTCATCAGCTCAAGGAATATGTGAAGCTTCTTATCACCCTGGAAGAGAAAAGAAATCATATGTTACAATATTCAACCGAAAAACTTCTAATTATTAGGTGGAGGAGGAAAGGTATATAAGGCACATAGAAAACACATATATGGATTACTTTAACACCTCCTAGGACATGCAAACAGAACCCGAAATGAAAGGAGAGCCACGCTCAAAAAATCTAAGGGATACCTGGCTCTAGAACCATGTTAGAATCCAAAACATTAAGCTATGAGGTAGAAGGAGGCTACATGTATATAAGGTCCATCAAACCCTATAAACAAATGATGTGAGATACTTTAACAAAATACATCAAGAGACAACATACCAAATGACAAATGAAATAAAACATACTACACTGGATGTGTAGGCCTCTTATGACACCAAACTAATCATTGAATACATGACAACACCCAACCCGCAGCAATCGGGTGTGCCAAGGGAAGAGGCCCCTAGATGAGGCCCTGAGGTTAATTACGCTTCCTCAGGTGCACTTTGGTATTGAGGACGTCCTCAATAACCGGTCAACGTTTAGTGACGATCCGTTTGATAGGGGTTAACCGAGTAAAAGTTCGCATCAAATGACAATTTTAAAGCAATTTTGTGAACTTGAAAAGGAAAAATATGGCAAGAACGAAAGGGAACGAGCTCTTCTATTGCTCGTTTCCTCGGACAACACAAGTATCCAAGTTATAAGCGGTCATCACGGTTTCAAGTTGCAGAAGTGCCAACGAAAACAGTTGCACAGTGCACCTGGCGGAAGAATAAGAGGTCATATAGCAATACAAAACAATGCGATGGATTGTAGGGGTACCAAACCAAATTTTGCTCGTCAACAACAATCTTTTGCATATTTCATCTCCAAAAAAAAATTTATGCGGTGGCACTTTATTAGAATCTGATTCTTCTCTAAGCGTTAGATTCCATTTTATTAAACCAGAGAGTTTGACCTTGCAAGATAGCTAATTTGTAAATCATCAACCCCTAGAAAACGGAGGATTAATTGATTACAAGATAGGCCCTCTTCATAAACTAACGTCTGCATATTTTTTTTTTTTTACTCAAATAATCACAATTCTGGGTAATAATTAATTCATCACAAACTTTTCTTCTGGTGGGAGGGGGACCTAAAATGTCTATGTCATGAGTGGCTGTTATAGCTAAAAGACGCAATTGCTGTAATCTTATTCCTAGGATAGTTGGAGCAAATACATGCAGGAACCTGCTGGGCAGTCTTGGGACTAAGAATCAAACTGGACCAACCAATCTGGTCTAGTCTAATGGAACCGGTCACTTGGCAAGTCCGCCTCCAAATGTCAGCATTTTGAAGGTAAATCCTTCCCAAAAAATATGGACTTATTGTTATTTTATGGTTTGTTGCTTTGTAAAAATATATAGTCAAAATTGGGAACTAGACTGAAAACCACCCATGAACTCGACCAACGTCCTTGGAACTGCCTAGATTTGGCCGGTCTAGTCCGGTTCGATATGATCCAGTCCAGGCAATTTCAGTTCAATCAATTCGATATTCTCACCCTACTACAAATGGGTAAGAAGATCATATTGAGAATCGATTTCCGCCTCAAACAAGAAAGGGAAAAAAAAAAATGGGTTAGGTTAAGTCGGTTCTCAAATCATGGAAACATGTTCTTATGAGTTCTCACTCAATTTCACTCCACCAATAAAGGGATCAAAACAATTTAAAAAAAAAAAAAATTAAGGGAGGCATGATTGGGTTCTACTCAACCTGATAAGATAAAAATCATCGAAGAGCATCTTGGCCATGATCAAGCTGGACCAAATTGGGTAAAGGTTGCACACTATCAACAAATAAGAACAAGACACCTGTCCGCTTTCTTCTCAATGGTCTCCTCTCCTCTTAAGCTTTGTCATCCCCGAAGCGCGAAGTCAACTCCCACTTGAGGAGGATGCAGAGCACGAGAGTTGGAGAGAGGGTTGGGCTATGAAGCAGCCTTCGAGCGGAGATTTCTCACCGAAGTAGTTATCGTAGCAATTGAGATTCGCTTCCGAGACGGAGAGGATCCATTTGTCCCTCATACTCTGTCAATCTTGACTCCTCAGTATTTTCTTTCGAACCATCATATCAAATCTGGCAAAGTTTGCAATCTTTACATTTGTTAACAGGTTTAAAAACCATAGATAGTATAAATATATGCATGGTTCGCTTCAATTTAAAAGTTTAGAATAGGCGGTTAATGTTATAAACTTTTGACGTAAATAGTCAAAATGTGATAAGTTGATGGAGGTATTTTCCCATTGGGCTCAAAGAAGACCTTCAGGTTTTATTTGGTCATCTATGTAAAAGTCAAATAGGATACGTCCTAATCCTACTCTGTGCTTGGTAGCTGTCCAAGACACAAGCACAGGATAAAGAAGGATATATCTTGGAAAAAGAAAATCGTAATGCTACATTTGGTCTCTTGTGTTTATTTCCTATCCAAAATAAGATAAAATCAAATATATGATAATATATAATTGGGATAAAATTATGTAATGGGAAATATGAGATAGTGGTGGATTCAATTTATTAAATTCAAGATATTAGAGTTATTTTTCTCAATAAAAAACATTTTATATAATAAAACTAAAATAATAATAATAAAATATATGATATTTGAATTTTATATAAAAAGAAAATTTAGAATAACGAAAAAAATAATTTTTATTTTTATTTATTCCTATTTTTATTTATATATTTGAATTTCTCTCTACTCTATAATATATATATATTACTGTGTGTATATATATCTCTAGTATATATACTATTACACAGATTAGGAATAATATTACAGTTTATTATTTGATAAATTTTTCATTAAGAAATGATGGAAGGAAAAAAAAAAAAAAAAGAGAGAGATGGAAAAATAATATAATATAAGCTCCAACATCATCAGATTTGGCGAAGTCAAAGCCTTGTTTGAAGCGAGCTCGTTGGAATCGGGTGAGCTCGAGCTTGCCTATGGCTGGTCATCAGTCATTGTTGTGGCTGGTGAACAGCTAAAGAATAAGGAAAAATAAAAGTGAAAAAAAAAATTAATTAATTAAAAATTTTATTTTTATAAAAGGAAAAATAAAAAAATAATAGTAAATTCGATTTTTTGAAAAATTTAAAAATATTAAAGAAGTGCACAGATGAAAATTTAATCATATTTTTATGCCAAAATGTAGAAAATAGTTTCTAATTTATTTTCCAATTTCAAGTAAAAACTAAAAAATATTGTAATTTTTCTGAAAAATACTTTTAGAAACAATAGAAACTTATTTTTTTTTTAAATTATAAAAATTGTCCATTAAAAAAAAAATATTTTTTTTTTAAAAAGAAACGAGCTAGGAAACGAGCTATCATAAATTTAATTAAATAGATCGGATATAGATTGAGAATTAGTCGGGTTGGGTAGCAGCTCCCTTATCCCGGGCAAACCGCGGAGCCTTGGTACCCTTTTCTGTTCGTCAAGGGCCGCCCTTGCTCCGCTATCCTTAAGTTTGCCGAAACGCTATCCGAAATATCGCGATTATATTTTGTGGGTCCCACCCTTCAGCACGTAGAAAACCAACCATGACCATGATAGGGTTCGTGTCCCCTCGCTTCAGTATCTTCCTGCCTTCGCAAAGCTTTTTCCTCCTCTTCTCTTTGATCGCGATGCCGGAGGGAAGCTCCGACTGCATGTCCTCCACTTCTCCTCCTCCTTCCCCCACGATCTGCCGCGCCTGCCCTTCGAATGAATTGGATTGGTCGGATGGAAATGACTCGGACGGTTCTGCTGTTGAAGACGAGGAGTCGGTGGAGGATGAACATGGTGCGGGGAACATCCCTGCTGCCGGCGCTTTAGAACCATGGCGCCCCGTTTCTCTCGCGCGGAGGTTCAAACGAAGAATCAACTCGTGGATGAAGATGCGGGTGTTGGGAAAGGGTTCGTTCGGAGATGTCTATGATGTCATCACTGAGTGAGATTCACTCTTCCTCTCCTTGATTATCGTTTAATGTTTGGGGGGCGAAGTATGATCGGATGTTTTTCCCATGGCGTCCGGGTGCCGTTGGGACCAAATCATGTAATCTTTTTGGTTCACAGAGACATGCCAAACACGCTTAAAGATTTGATCTTCATATTGGAATTCTAGGGAGTTCTAGCTTGAGTGTTGTGGAACTTATTGAAACCTTGCTTCTTTATCTCCACAGTGATGGATCCTACTTCGCTGTAAAGGAGATTTCTTTGTCAGATCATACCAATCATAGCTTAGCGCAGCTTGAGCAGGTGACTGCTTGTGTCTTTCTGTATCTTTCTGTATTTCCACAACTATTCATAAGGCTGACGTATATACAACCATAGATCAGGTGTGTGTTCGATAATTTTTTTCTGTCGACTCTTTCTCTCTAGTGATACTCTGCTTTCTTTTTCAGGACATTTCTCTTTTAAGTCAGTTGGAACATGAGAACATAGTTCAATATATCGGCACAGACAAGGTGCGGTTCCTTCTTGCTAAGTTGCTCTCTGCGGTGTCTTTCACTTTGGCATCGATTGTGATGTCACCGGCACTCGGAAAAAATATTTTGGGGGTGTTATAGCAGCCACGATATAGTTCTGTCATCATCATCACTGCATGTATTAGCTGCAATTATCCTGTTAATAAGATCACAGCAGGTGCGGCTTTTTAGGAGTGACCGCAACTCATGACGGAGATGTCCACCACAAGAAAAGTTTGTGATGAATTTACCATTACCTGCAATAGTAATTATATGAGAAAGAAAATACATAAAGTAGATGTCAGTTTATGGAGCCATAACGAACTCAACAATGATTTCTAGTCCCTGTGAAAATAATTTCCTCAGGGCCTTTTCTCGGAGCCTCTTGTCTTCGTACACCTGATTGCTGTGGGAAGGATGTTGTCTTGATCCAATGATGGTTAGGTATTATAAGAGGCCTGTACGTCCGGCATCATTAGGATGAGAAAAAGTTAAACGTCACCATTGTGTGTTTCATTTTATTTTCTATCTGGTATGGTTGTCTCTAGCGTATCTTGTTATAATATCCCATATAGTTTGTTTATGGTGTTTTGATGGGCCTTATATAATTGTAGCCCCCTTTCACCCAAAAGCATAATCTTTTGGGTTCTGACATAATTTCGGAAGCAGCTAATGCTGCAATTTATTTCCATACATGACTTCCTTTTCCGCTATTCCATGTGCCGTTTTTTATCTGTTTGCACACAAGAGGGGCCCGTTATAGTATTCCACATTGCTTGTTTATGCAGTTTCAATGTGCCTTATATACATTGTCTTGTTCCACCTAATAGCTTAGACTTTTGAGTTGGTTATTCTAACATATATGATTTTCACTCTCTTCCAGGATAATGAGAAGCTTTACGTATTCCTTGAGGTCATGATCAAAGGCTCAGTTGCAACTCTTTATCGCGAACATGCCTTGATAGAACCCCAAGTCTCTTCTTACACCGGGCAAATTTTAAATGGTTTAAAGTATCTTCATGACAAGAAGGTGATACACAGGTAGAAGAAAGATGCTTGACTTTGCATTAGTAGTTTTGACTAATTGATATAGCGATTCGCACTTATCATTTCTGATGTAAGGTTGATTTTGTTAAGGAAAGAGATCATAACCAAACAAAGAGCACATTGAAATTTGTCTATCTTGTCCCATGCCATCCCATGGATCCTTTTGATGATACTTCTTTTACTTATCCAAATACTTTTTGTGAATTTGGGGGAGCTGTCAAATCCTTAAACCAAAATATAATGTTATGAGAAGTAGATTTCTCATGATAATCAGGAAACAACGGAGTAGCATTACGAGCTTGTTCTGTAATATTTAGCATAGACAAGATTCTTTTACTTGGAAACATAAATTCGCAATACTGTTTACTGTGAGGGATGAAAACTTTTAACCTTCTAGATATCCTACTTGCATATGTGCTGGTTTCTCATGCCTCCAGTTCCTTGATTCTGTAGGGATATCAGATGTGCTAACATACTGATTGATGGAAATGGAGCTGTGAAACTAGCAGACTTTGGATGGGCAAAGGTATGTCCCATCAGCGAAATCAAGCTCTCTCTCTCTCTCTCTCTCTCTCTCTCTCTCTCTCTCTCTCTCTCTCTCTCTCTCTGTGCGTGCGCAAGCTCGCACAAGCAGCAAAGGCACACGCCCAAATACATACGCTACACAAAGCATGTGCAAGCGACAAAGATGCATGTACCAATACACACGCATGCGGGCAAGACAAACACACCTATAGACTGCACAAACTAAAGCATGTGTTGTCCTTTACTTTTCCTAGATAACATATCAACTTTCTGTGTTTTTTTGTACAGGCCACCGAAATGAATGCTGCTAAATCCTTCAAAGGAACTCTTTTGTGGACGGCGCCTGAGGTTTACAGCTAGCGCTGCCATTTTTTAACATTCTATCATTGGCTGTAGAAGGCGTATATCATTTACATTTCTTTTTCATCCTCATTGGTTGTAACTGCAGGTCTTCGAAAGTGTAAACAACAGAAGCTATGGGTTGGCAGCTGATATTTGGAGCCTTGGGTGCACTGTTTTAGAGATGTTAACATGGGGGGGTCAATATTCTGGCTTTAAACTGGTATTTAATTAACCTTCTTTTTATGTTTTATATCCTCGAGCACATGTTGTGATGAGTCCATTAGGCCGTCGTTCTGAGAAAACTAAATGAGTAAGGGCACTACATGGAAATGGGAGAGGACAGTGAATTCAATGAAAATTATCAAGAGTATGGTCATGTTAAAGGATACGGATATTATTTAGGGCCGATGGTTGGGATTTTGGAGCAAATGGTTAGCTAACATGGTATGAAAACTGGGTTGATATTTGAATATTGGTTTTCTCTTTTAACCAATTTAGCATTGTTGTCTAAAACTTTAAATTACTAATACAAGTCTACACTGAGTGGGCGGTGGCATGCGTTGAGATAATCGCATATTGTATATACGTAAATAGTATCTCATCTATGGATATTGGGTATACGTATGACCCTACCATTCAGTCTCAAGAACCTTTCCATCTGCTCCTTCACTGACACATGGTACTCTAGCAGCCAAGAGAGATTCAAATCCCCCTATTGTTATCACCATCTCTTATCCAGTACTGGGAGCAGCACGGACATTGATTGCTTCGTGCTGCCTTCTGTGTCCTTTCAATGGTTGTCCTCTGATCTGTCACTTGTCATCATCAACCTTGGGTGACTCCCTCATTGATTTCGAGTGTTGGTTATCCGCTTCTCTTCTCTGAATCAATCATTGACCTTGATCCTCTGCTTGGGTTAGTTATTTGGATATGGAAGGTATTTTCAATTTGGTTGGTAGACTTTTGAATATTATGACAATTTTGATGGTCTAGGTCAAGTCGGCATCTTTTTCATACGCGTAGTAAGTTTTCGAACAGGGATGGTAATTAGTGGATCTAGCCAGTAAATTACCCACTGATGTTATTCCTTTTTAGGACACAACAACACAAAAACACTCTTTTATTGATAGAATGACTGCTGCTGAAGTTGGGAGTGCTCTGGTCTTGCGAGTGAATTGTGAAGGTTGCACTGTCTAGTGCTTATCTATGAATTTTATTTATTATAAAGGAGAAAAAGGAATACCATCGTACTCCAAAGGCATAGTGAATCATGCAACTGATGCCCCGTTTCTTTTGCTTTTTGGTTAAATATCGGACACTTACGAATTTTGAGCAAAAAGCGATAGATGCTTTTGCTTCATTGGCAGTAGTTGGAAAGGATTCACGCATTGATCCCCTCGAACTGTTACATATCATCATGTCTCCCACTTCTGCAGTAACCGTCATTCCAGAATGATTAATGCAGATGATTGCCAGAAGCATGATGCGCTTAGATTTGTTTACATATCTTATTGATTTATCCAGCTGTCATATGTTAGTTCCCACTGGATTTGTGATTAACACTAGCGTCTGCTCCGTTTTCATTCTTATTGCGGCAGGAGCAAACATTGGAGAAAATTCACGAGGGTGAACGTCCTTCACTTCCAAAATATATACCAAAAGATGCCCGAGACTTCATCAGTAGATGCTTGCAACGAAATCCGAAAAATCGGCCTTCTGCAGCCCAGTTGCTAGACCATCCCTATGTGATGAACCCACCTACTTTTGCTCAACCTCATATATCGTGAGGTTTTGGCATGCCATCCCTTTTGGGTTCATTACTGTGAAGGTCTTCTTTGGGGCTAATGGGAAGATACCTTCGTCAACTTACGGCATTTCTACCGTTTAGTGTTAACAGTCTACTCTAAACCTTTAAGTTGGTGCGAACAGTCCTGTATATATAGTGTCTACGGTCTTTAAATTTGTTACCGAATGTACAAATTGCAAGCTCTGCTGGATTTGAAATGATGGATTAGAAGGAAAATATTGAGGAGTGAAGATTGATGGAGTTTGATGGACAAATGGATGCTTTCCACTTCGGATGATATTGTGCAACTTTAACGCAATTTGGCCTAGCTTGATTGTGGCCAAGAGGATACTTGACAATATTTGTCTTATCGTGTTGAGTGTTACATTTTTTAATCCCTTTAATCATGGAGTGAAATTGTATGTGATGTCATACGGACAGGTCTCCATGATTCGAGGATCAATCCGGCCCGATCCATTTTCTTTTTCTTATAGTTCTTTTTCTTATAGTTGGAGGTAGTTCTCAATATTATCTTCCAATCCATTGGAGTCTTAATTGAGTCTCGGCTTTGTTAAAATGTGTCATTCAAAAAAGAAACAAAAACAAGAAACATCAATATAGGTTGTTAGAGGACCAATTTGACCCAACCGGCTTTTAATTTTCCTATCCATTTGTGTTTTAATTAAGCCTGGATTTCGAAAAAGGCAACATAAATAAGAAACGTAGATATAAAATGCCAATTCGAGGCCAAACCGATCCGATCCTTTTTTTAATTTTTTTTTTCTCGATAAATCTTAGACTCTTGACCTTGTTAAACAAATAAGGAAAAAAAAAAAAGAATCACCAATGTTAAAGTATCGAAAATGCCCACAAAAATGATCACAGGAAGCCTTTTAACGAAATTACAAGCCCAGAAAAATATTCATTCACCGCTTGAATGGTGGAGTAGAGCTCTGTTGCCGTGTGAATGGCAGAGAAGAGCTCCCGAGTTCGACGGCTCCACCGTCTTCCTCAACTACGCTTCGACGGAGGTATGTAGCTCGGGTGGGGGATTGGGAAGTACGAGGACAGGGGCACACCCGCCGCAATTTAGAACCATGGCGCCCTGTTTCTCCCCACAGGGTTTTCAAGCGAAGAATCAACTCATGGCAAAAGCGGAGGCTGTTGGGAAAGGGGTCATGTGAAGATGTCTATGAAGTCATGACTGAGTAAGATTTTTGTATATCTTTGACTTGTTTTTTTGTTTGGAATGCTGTATTATCAAGATATCTTTGACACCAAATCTCTGCTTTATATTTTTGCTTAAGCACACATTTAGATCATGATTACCACAGTTGATCCCTAAAACTTTTTCCCGTAATCTTGGTACAGTTGTGGATAGAACAAAAGAAACGCCAAACAAGCCATACCTACACACAACACATGGAAAACGAACCTGTTAATTAAGAACCACGAACACTCAATCCTTGTCCTGATTCGATGGAGATAGGAGGAGCGGAATCGAAGGTCATTACCTACTCGATCTCGGCATAGTGCAGCAGAGGAATCGCTAGGAAAAACGGAAGGATCTGCCAACGGAGAGCAAGAAAGCTTTTTTGATGGACCTGAGAACGAATCAATCCGAGTGTATACAATTGAGAAAACGTTCATAAATCGAATAGATATCAGGTTTCGATATAAACTTTTTATTAGTGGCCAAGTCCCATTTTCTTTGGATTTCATTATGCTTTAGTAAAATATTTGTGACATCCTGAATTTCTCAACCTGTTTTCTATTGAATTAATCGGGCACTTTGTTGATGCATTTATAGGGCTATTCTCAGAGCCGATCACTCTTGAGATAACTAGGCTATGCGGGTAAGTAATTAAGAAATTTTAAGGCAATAAACTTGAGAGTTCGATCAAGAATCGGCTTCTCGACCATGCTCATCTTTAGAGGCCATTGCGGCACAGTTAAAAATCAATTTAAGATCAGAGATAGGCTATTCGACTGAGATGTATGGCCGATCATAGGTGACTCCACTAAATTGGAAAATTATCGTCGACCGACACTAATTTGATTTTACTGTCATTTTGGTATCCCGTGTTCGTAATTGAATTCTCGAGATTTTCACGACAATCGATAGTCGTCATTGAGTCGAATGGGTTCATAGTGGTTCGAAGAAAATCGACCACGGGTTATTTGCCTTAAAAAGTTCTGAAAACCACCCAGTAGCCTAGGTTACGCTAAAAACATGTCAAATGAAAATTAACCTTCAATTTAAGTCCGATTTTAAAAATTTAGCGTCAAATGAAAATTAACCTTGATTTAAGTCCGATTTCATAAATTGAAGATTAAATCATTACGTCACAATAAATTTTAGGATCCATGACTCAGTCTCAGAAGATTTTTCTATCAACCAAAACTTTTTGGGAAAAAGTCGGGTTGGGGCCATTTTCGTTCAATTGAAGCCGGGGATTAATTTTGATGGTGAAATTGAGAAGTATGGGGGATTCTTGGATAAAGAAAATAATCAATTTGATAATGAAAATATCAATTGATTTTTGGGAGAGTTATTTGAGAGAAATTTAAGAGGGATTTTGGATGTAATTGCAAGTAGGGATCAAGAACTCTAGTTGGAAATTTTTTGGGAATAATTGAGCCAATTTAAAAAAAAATAAAATTAGAATTTTTTATTTGAAAAGATTCTTTTATTTTAATGTCCTTCCCATTTCTTTTTTCATTTTTAGCCAAATACCTTTTTCCCCTTTCTCTCTCTCTCTCTCTTTTCTTTCTTTCTTTTTCTTCTCTCTCTCTCCTCCCCTTCGTGCGAAGCCTCCACCGAATGCTCCCCTTGCTGCCTTCCACCTTACTTCTCCATTCTTCTTTTTACTTTTTGACTAGTCAAACTTTTATCTTCTTCTTCTCTCTCTCATCTCTTCTTCTCTCTCCCCCCTCTTGTTCGAACGAAGACCAAAACAGAAACAGAGGCAGCCTCGCCGAGGGAAGAAAACCGAAGAAGCTCGCCGTCGCTGCCGCGCTCCGTCGCCCGCATGCCGCCCGCGCGTCCCGCCGCTCGTCCCTCGCGTCCTCGCTGTCTAGCAGCTCCGTCCAGCAGCTGTTTAGTCTCTGTCCAGCTTCGGGAGCAGCTGAAGAAGCCGCCGGACCGCCGACCAGCTTCATCCGGCCATCGTTCGGACCCGCCAGAGCCTCTCTCGCCCTCCGCCATCTCAGCCACCGGAGCAGCCTCGTTTGGCCATGAACAGCAGCTGGAAAATGGGTTTCCAGCAGCGGTTTTAGGCCCGTTGTGAGGTTTCCGGGCCCCAAACCCAAGTTGTGCTTTGGGAGGAATCGTTCCTCGCGCCATCCCGTCGGATTGATCCGATTTGCGCGCGGTGAATAATCTCACTAATCCTTACTTAGTGAACTAATTACAGGTTGTTTAGTTTTAATTAATTAGGTTAAGGTTGTTAGATTAGTATGAATTAGTGTTTATTAGTCAATTGTGATGCAAATTAAACAAATTGAATATGTATTTAGCAAGTAGACATGGTCTACTATTTATTGAGGGTAGCCTGGGATTTTTCTCGACCTAATCGGCTTCATTTGATTCGGTCCTAAGTAGAATTTTTGGTATTTAAATATTATTTTTCAGAATTAAATTAATTAATAATTTATTTTCCAAAAATTTAACTGGGATGACTAGTGACCAATATTATGCTGATAATAATCATGGTGAAGTCCGTTTATTTAATCGGGTTTTATTTTGAATGGGCAATTAATTCCCCCTAATCGACATATTGCGTTCCTTTGGTCTATATGTTAATTTAGGCTCTGCAATCCAATGAAAAAAATATGTCTTGCTTCTATTAATTTAGTAAATTATTATTCTTGTGTTAAAATATGTCTCGAGATAAGTCCAACGTGAAATTCCGAATATTTTGAATTGGATATGTTGCGAACGTTCGAAATCAAGATCCGAAGATCAACTTTCCAAAATTCGAATGCGCGTTGGAGAATTTGGCCGCTAAAATAGGAACATCTAACTTTCACTTGGATTTGAATTTTGTTTAAAACATACAAAGATATGTTTTGGATAAAATCGTTTAAAATAGGAAACAGAATCCTATGAGAAGTCGGCAAAATAATAATGGCTAATTATTTGCGTGTAATTCCTTCATGAAATTGAGAGATTATTTCTTGAGGAATTTCAGAAAAAAAAATAATGGCCAATTAAATCCTGTGGTAAGATTTGCATGTAATTCCTTTGTAAGATTGAGGATTATTTCTTGAGGAATTTCGGGATTAAACACCGCATGCGTTATTGGATGTAATTTCCTTGTATCGCTTGATTTATAGTGAAATTCGTCGCTGCTCTTCCCGTAGACGTAGATCTTTACGATCAAACCACATAAATCCGGAAATCTGGTGTCCGATTTATTTTCTTTTTTCGTCTATATTATTGTTCGATCGCTCGTTTTATTGCAATACTCATCCTTTTTTCTTTTCACTTTAGAACACTTGTTGGCATTGGTTTGCCTGTCTCTCACATTCAAAATTTGCAATATTAATTTTTGAATAGTTACGTAAGCTAAAATTTGCTCCTCGTGATGATATTTCAACCGCAAACGTCAATTAGAGAGAACAATTGACTTTGAAGAGTCACTAGATGATCTAATATATTCTGTAGCAATTAAGCAAACAACCATAAGTTTTCTAAGGTTAAATTAATGTATCAACGGCAATTTATTCGAGGAAATTTTCCAGATGAAAGATGTGAAAATGGCATAAATATCCGAAACAACGTCCTAATGTAACAAAAGACAATGGACAAATAGAGCTTTTATACATTCCTTCACATTCCATCAACTACAAACGCGTGAATCTGTTAAATAATTCAACAACTTGTATATTCTTTTGGATGGAAGTGACAAAAAGAAAGCCCATCAACGATTCTTTTTAAGGAAAAAAAAATGATAACTCATTTTTTAATTGAAAAGATTAAACTTTTATATGTTATCTGACTAACCCCAAACTTGTTTATCAAATAATTGTAATTTGTACCTCCTTGATAATCGTTTACTTACTATTTGCATAATCAATTTTGAGGTCAAGTACAATGGGTGTTCTCCCATGTTTCCTTTGAGGTACAGATGGCACAAGCGCTGCTATTCTGGCATAATCGGTGTGTAGGAAACATGGTTTAAAAACAGTGAATTGATTGTAAATTCAAATGCTGAAATGGAACCATCTTAGTGATATTAGTGAGACTAACTTTTTTTCCCCTCTTTTTTTCTTTATATCATCATCTCGGGTGGACAAATTATCTAAACTATGTGTGGTCAAGGCAGTATTCACAATTATATTCCCTCTCATGCTTTCCTATTTCCACAAGGATGGATTCTTTTTCACCGTAAAGGAGGTTTCATTATTAGATCAAGGAAGCCAAGCCAATTAGTGCTTAGTGCAGCTTGAGCTGGTAACTGCTCGTTTCATTCTGTATGTTGTGAACTACCAGCTCGTTTCATTTTGTATGTTGTGAACTACCAGCTCGTTTCATTCTGTATGTTGTGAACTGGCCTTTGGCCATGTGTCACGGGCTAATCAATTGGAATTGTGACCGCACAGCGACTTGGGCTATTTTGAATCATCCAAACCAAGTCTTGCTTGATCGAACACTCACTCGCTCACTCATCACCTAAGCCAAGCCTTGCTTGATCGAACTCTCACTCACTCGCTCAATCGGATCGTAGAGAGAAAAAGTTTCTAAAGAGAGGGGCTGTGGAAAGAAATGAACTTTCTATTACTGAAATGATTGGATGGATACAAATGAGGGGAGGGCATCCCTTCTTATACTCGAGGTTCTCTGATTACATCCGTTGATCTAGAATTCATCCGATGGACGAGATCGCACCGCCTCAACTACCAACATAAATGACAAATATTAGCTACCAACAAATAATGCTAGAGACTTCTAGAATTATGCATAATGACGGTATTGCCCGCCCTTGAAAACTTCAAGAAAAAGACTTGATGGGAATCCGAGAGAGCATAAGAGGTCCTCCACGGCAAGGTCATGGCTCCTTAGCACCGGAACCTCTTGGCCGTGACATATGACTACTTGATTAAGATCTTATAACTTCCATGCGAAACTATTTATAAGGCTGTCGTATATACAATCATAGATCTGGATTTAGTTAAATAGATTAGATATGGATTGAGTTATCCCAGGCAAACCGCGGAGCCTTGGTACCCTTTTCTGTTCGTACAGGGGCGCGGCGAACATAAATAAAGGACCGCGCTTCCTCCGCTATCCTTAAGTTGGCTAAAACGCTATCCGAAATATCGCGATTATATTTTGTGGGTCCCACCCTTCAGCACGTAGAAAACCAACCATGACCATGATAGGGTTCGTGTCCCCTCGCTTCAGTATCTTCCTGCCTTCGCAAAGCTTTTTCCTCCTCTTCTCTTTGATCGCGATGCCGGAGGGAAGCTCCGACTGCATGTCCACTTCTCCTCCACCTTCCCCCACGATCTTCTACAGCTGCCCTTCGAATGAATTGGATTGGTCGGATGGAGATTATTCGGACCGTTCTGCTGTTGAAGACGAGGAGTCGGTGGAGGATGAACATGGTGCGGGGAACATCTCTTCTGCCGGCGATTTAGAATCAACTCGTGGAGGAAGTTGCGGGTGTCGGGAAAGGGTTCGTTCGGAGATGCCTATGATGTCATCACTGAGTGAGATTCCCTCTTTCTCTCTTTGATTATCGTTTAATGATTGGGGGGCGAAGTATGATCGGATGTTTTTCCCATGGCGTCTGGGTGCCGTTGGGACCAAATCATGTAATCTTTTTGGTTCACAGAGACATGCCAAACACGCTTAAAGGATTTGATCTTCATATTGGAGTTCTAGGGAGTTCTAGCTTGAGTGTTGTGGAACTTATTGAAACCTCGCTTCTTTATCTCCACAGTGATGGATCCTACTTCGCTGTAAAGGAGATTTTTTTGTCAGATCATACCAATCATAGCTTAGTGCAGCTTGAGCAGGTGACTGCTTGTGTCTTTCTGTATCTTTCTGTATTTGCACAAAACCATAGATCAGGTGTGTGTTCGATAATTTTTTTCTTTCGACTCTTTCTCTCTAGTGATACTCTGCTTTCTTTTTCAGGACATTTCTCTTTTAAGTCAGTTGGAACATGAGAACATAGTTCAATATATCGGCACAGACAAGGTGCGGTTCTTCTTGCTAAGTTGTTTTTTGCGGTGTCTTTCACTTTGGCATCGATTGTGATGTCACCAGAACTCGGCAAAAATAATTTGGGGGTGTTATAGCAGCCACGAGATAGTGCTGGCATCATCATCACTGCATGTATTAGCTGCCATTATCCTGTCAATAAGATCACAGCAGGTGCGGCTTTTTAGGAGTGACCGCAACTCATGACAGAGATGGTCATTTTAAGGTCCCCCCACCACAAGAAAATTTCGTGATGAATTTACCATTACCTGCAATAGTAATTATACGAGAAAGAAAATACGTAGAGTAGATGTCAGTTTATGGAGTCTCTCTCTCTCTCTCTCTCTCTCTCTCTCTCTCTCTCTCTCTCTCTCTCTCTCTCTCTCTCTCTATCACAATGTAAGTAATTTTTTTTTTTCGCCCCTCTAAAGAGAACCTGTCTTGTAATCAATTAACCCATTGTTTTCTGGTGGTGAATGATTTACAATATCTTGGATACTGAAGATTTGGGTCAACTCTCTGGACTAATAGAAAGGAATCGAAGGATGAGAAATTGAAGTCATTTAATTCTTCATGGGTCCTTTTGGGTCCTTTAATTGACCATCTGATGTCCGCATGACTAGTGCACCCACCTTTTCTTCCTCAACTATAACTGGTCTTGGCTGTAGCAATAACTATGATGTTCCTCCGCGAGCTGATTTTTTCCATCTATTCTAGTTCGGCGCGTCTTTTATTCCACTACTCATATTTATGCAGCATCATATAGTTCTTACGTCTGTAAGGAGAGAAAACTGAATATGGAATCGTTCATTGTTCAAGTGAGGGAAGCAGTTCCCATCTTAGTGGCTTAAATGTTCAAGTATCCGTTTTTTTGGTTCTTTTCTGAACATAGTTTGGCGAGGAGCATCAGATTCTAAGAAAGTGCCATGACATAACTTTTTGGAGATGAAACATGCAAAAGATTGTCGCTTTCGAACCAAGTTTGGTTTACTACACCTACAATCCACCACATTGTTTTGTGGCAATGAGGGACTAACGAAATAGGACCCACGCAACTTTTTTTGTTGGCACTGATGCAACTTGAAACCATGGTAAACGCTTAGAACCTGGATATTCGTGGTGTTCGAGGAAATCAACAACAGAATGGCACAGCCCCATGCATTCTTGCCTTATTTTCCTATTTAAGTCCACAAAATTACTGTTAAATTGTCATCTGATGTGAACTTTTACTAAATTAACCCCCATCAGGCAGATTCTCACTAGACGCTGATCGTTTATTGAGGAGTTCCTCATTACCAAAGTGCAATTCGGGAGCCATAACGAACTCAACAATGATTTCTAGTCCCTGTGAAAATAATTTCCTCGGGGCCTTTTCTCGGAGCCTCTTGTCTTCGTAGACCTGATTGCTGTGGGAAGGATGTTGTCTTGATCCAATGATGGTTAGGTATTATAAGAGGCCCGTACGTCCGGCATCATTAGGATGAGAAAAAGTTAAATGTCACCAATGTGTGGGCAGAAGTACAGCCGAAGTGCCATAACTTGGCACGAAGAGACACTTAAGTGCCATAACTTTAAAATGGTACACTTGAGTGCCAGTTTTAAAGTTAAATGGGACACTTAAGTGTCATTCTCAAAAAAAATCCCGCCAAATGGTTGATTAATGACTTTCCGGCGAGTTTGGTCCAAAACGTCGTTTTGCACGCGACGTGGCGGAAAAAAAATGCAAAAACGACGCCGTTTCGTGTCTACGTATAAATAATAATATAAAAATTAATTAAATTAGATTTATAATTAATTTTATTTAAAATATTCAAAAAAATTAAAAATTTAAAAAAATTTAAAAAATTAAGAAAATTTAAAAATTTAAAAAAAAAGGGGGAGGTCGAAGGGGCGCGGCTGAGGGCTGAGCCCTCGCCGCCGCCGCCTCCTCGTCGTCGCCGAGAAGGGCCGCGACGGAGGGGGGAGGGTCGGCCGGGGTCGCCGGCCCCCGGCCGACCGACGGCGAGGGCCGCGACCCTTGCCCCAAATCTGGGCGAGGGCTCGCAGGCCCTCGCCGTCGGTTGGCCGGCCTCGCCGGCCCCTGGCAAGGGGTCGGCGACCCCGGCCGACCCTCCCCACTCCGTCACCGGCCCTTCCCGGCGGCAGCGGGGAGGTGGCGAGGGCCCTCGTAGCCCTCGCCGTCTGTCGGCCGGGGGCCGGCGACCCCAACCGACCCTCCCCCCTCCGTTGCCGGCCCTTCCCGGCGATGGTAGGGAGGCGGCGGGGGCGAGGGCTCAGCCCTCGGCCGCCCCTTCGACCTCTCTCCCCCCCCCCTATTTTTAATTTTTCTTAATTTTTAAAATTTTTCTTTTTTAAAATTTTTTGAATATTTTAAATCTAATTTAATTAATTTTTATATTATTATTTACACGTAGACACAAAACGGCATCGTTTTTGCATTTTATCCGCCACGTCGTCGCATGCAAAACGACGTTTTTGAATCAAACTCGCCGAAAAATGGCCACGTCAACCATTTGGCCGATTTTCGCAGTGGCACTTAAGTGTCCCATTTTACTCTGATATTGATACTCAAGTATACCATTTTAAAGTTATGGCACTTTAAGTGTCCCTTCGTACCAAATTATGGCACTCTAAGTGTCCCAACCTCCCAATGTGTGTTTCATTTTATTTTCTATCTGGTATGGTTGTCTCTAGCATATCTTGTTATAATATCCCATATAGTTTGTTTATGGTGTTCTGATGGGCCTTATATAATTGTAGCCCCCTTTTACCTAAAAGCATAATTTTTTGGGTTCTGACATAATTTCGGGAGCAGGTAATGCTGCAATTTATTTCCATACATGACTTCCTTTTCCGCTATTCCATGTGCTGTTTTTTTTCTGTTTGCGGGCAAGAGGGGCCCGTTATAGTATTCCATATTGCTTGTTTATGTTTCAATGTGCCTTATATACATTTCTTGTTCCACCTAATAGCTTAGACTTTTGAGTTGGTTATTCTAACATATATGATTTTCACTCTCTTCCAGGATAATGAGAAGCTTTACGTATTCCTAGAGGTCATGATCAGAGGCTCCTAGAGGTCATGATCAGAGGCTCAATTGCAACTCTTTATCGCAAACGTGCCTTGATAGAATCCCAAGTCTCTTCTTACACCAGGCAAATTTTAAATGGTTTAAAGTATCTTTATGACAAGAAGGTGATACACAGGTAGAAGAAAGATGCTTGACTTTGCATTAGTAGTTTTGACTAATTGATATAGTGATTCGCGCTTATCATTTCTGATGTAAGGTTGATTTTGTTAAGGAAAGAGATCATAACCAAACAAAGAGCACATTGAAATTTGTCTATCTTGTCCCATGCCCCGTTTCTTTTGCTTTTTGGTTAACTATCGGACACTCATGAATTTTGAGCAAAAAGCGATAGATGCTTTTGCTTTATTGGCAGTAGTTGGAAAGGATTCACGCATTGATCCCCTCGAACTGTTACATATCATCATGTCTCCCACTTCTGCAGTAACCGTCATTCCAGAATGATTAATGCAGATGATTGCCGGAAGCATGATGCGCTTAGATTTGTTTACATATCTTATTGATTTATCCAGCTGTCGTATGTTAGTTCCCACTGGATTTGTGATTAACACTAGCGTCTGCTCCGTTTTCATTCTTATTGCGGCAGGAGCAAGCATTGGAGAAAATTCACAAGGGTGAACGTCCTTCACTTCCAAAATATATCAAAAGATGCCCGAGACTTCATCCATAGATGCTTGCGACGAAATCCGAAGAATCGGCCTTCTGCAGCGCAGTTGCTAGACCATCCCTTTGTGATGAAACCACCTACTTCTGGTTTTGCTTGCCCTCATATGTCGTGAGGTTTTGGCATGCCATCCCTTTTGGGTTCATCACTGTGAAGGTCTCCTTTGGGGCTAATGGGAAGATACCTTCGTCAACTTACGGCATTTCTACCGTTTAGTGCTTACTCCACTCCCAAAATTCATAACATTAACAGTCTACTCTAAACCTTTAAGTTGGTGCGAACAGTCCATGTATATATGGTGTCTATGGTCTTTAAATTTGTTACCGAATGTACAAATTGCAAGCTCTGCTGGATTTGAAATGATGGATTAGAAGGAAAATATTGAGGAGTGAAGATTGATGGAGTTTGATGGACAAATGGATGCTTTCCACCTCGGATGATATCGTGCAACTTTTACTCAATTTGGCCTAGCTTGATTGTGGCCAAAAGGATACTTGACAATATTTGTCTTATCAGGTTGAGTGTTACATAATAATGTCATCCTCAATTTTATTTTTTTAATCCCTTTAATCATGGAGTGAAATTGTATGTGACGTCGTACAGATAGGTCTCCATGATTCGAGGATCAATCCGGCCCGATCCATTTTCTTTTTCTTCTAGTTCTTTTTTTTGTAGTTGGAGGTAGTTCTCAATATTATCTTCCAATCCATTGAAGTCTTAATTGAGTCTCGGCTTTGTTAAAACGTGTCATTCAAAAAAGAAACAAAAATAAGAAATATCAATATAGGTTGTTGAGGACCAATTTGACCCGACCCAATTTCTTTTCTTTCTAGTTGGTGCCGGCTTTTAACGTGATTTTCCTATCCAATTGTGTTTTAATTAAGTCTGGATTCCATTAACACGTATCCTTAAAAAAGGCAACATAAATAAGAAACGCAGATATAGAATGCCAATTCGAGGCCAAACCGACCCGATCCATTTTAAATTTTTTTTTTTTTTGGGTTCTCAACGAGTCTTAGACTCTTGGCCTCGTTAAACAAATAAGGAAAAAAAAAAAAGAATCACCAACGTTAAAGTGTCAAAAACACCCACAAAAATGACACAAAATTACAAGCCCAGAAAAATATTTATTGGACTAATCAAAATTAGGGTTTCATTCAACAGCTGCTCTCCTAGGTTGTCTCTCTTTTCTACCCTTCACGACCACTGCTTGAATGGCGGAGTAGAGCTCTGCCGCTACGCGAATGGTGGAGAAGAGCTCCGAGTCCAACGGCTCCACCGCCCGTTGCGCTTCGATGGAGGTATATAGCTCGGGTGGGGACGGTCCTTTGTCTAGTGATGATGGGATTGGGGAGTACGAGGCCGTGGGGGGGCACCCGCCGCAATTTAGAACCACGGCGCCCTTTTTCTCCCACGGGGTTTTCAAGCGAAGAATCAACTCATGGCAAAAGCGGAGGCTGTTGGGAAAGAGATCATGTGAAGATGTCTATGAAGTCATGATTGAGTAAGATTGCTTTGCTTTTCTTTGTTCATGCAGTTTTGTATATCTGTGACTTGTATTATCAAGATATCTTTGACACCAAATCCCTGTTTTATATTTTTGCTTAAGCACACATTTAGATCATGATTAGTGATCCCTAAAACTTTTTCCAGTGATCTTGGTACAGTTGTGGATAGAACAAAAGAAATGCCAAACAGGCCGTACCTACATACAACAAATGGAAAATGAACATGTTAATTAAGAAACATGAACACTCGATCCCCGCCCTGATCTCGATGGAGATCCGAGGAGCAAAATCGAAGGTCAATCGAAGGTCGTTACCTGCCCGATCAGTGCAACAGAGGAATCGTGAGGAAAAAACGAAAGGATCTATCAACAGAGAGCAAGAACGCATTTTTGATGGACCTGCAGAACGAATCAATCTGAGTGTATATAATTGGAAAAAGGAAAAAATGACATTCATAAATCGAATGGATATCGAGTTTCGATATAAACTTTTTATTAATGGCCAAGTCCCATTTTCTTTGGCTATCATTGTGCTTTAGTAAAATATTATTCTCGTGATTTTTTTTTCTCTAGAACACTTGTTGGTGTTTGTTATACTTGTTTGATATTATAATGTCATGCCCCGAACCTCGAGCGCGTGTTCATCCCTTGGTAGTCGATGAAATGGTGGTCGATGAAATTGCGACGTCCCAGGACGCATCGCCGACCCATTCATTTTAATGCACTTGCATAAGCGAACGATTACCCTCAATAGCAACTTATACGAGATAGAAAAGCAAGAAACAATTTAACAGCCAAAACACTTTTATAAACACTGATTTATATACAAAAGCTAATCTATAGTCAAAAGTCTACTCAAACAGAAAAGCCAACAAGCCCTCTAGGCACATGAATCTCCGACCAAAAACTCCGAGGCCTTTGAGGATTCGAGGTCCACCACAGCATCATCAGGAGGGTTAGTTGTACCCTCGCCATGGCAACGTCTATCACTGCAGCTAGGACCTTAAAGTCTTGTAGGGGACCCATTCTGTATCCATTGAGCCCACGGCAAAACCACGTCCTAAATTAATGAGGTACCCTTTGAGGTAGGCTCTCATCAACCTAGACGGTGGTCAATATGAGTTCATAGATCTAGACTCCATGGCCCTTGGGAATAAGAAACAGTAACCCTCCTAGGCTGACCAAAACGTTATAGAAGAACCACCATCTAAGCACTTGAAAAGTTAAAGCCCACGACGGGATGAGACAATGTCTCAGTAAATTCACCCCCTAAACTCCAACTAGGAAGGAAATACGCCTAGAGGCAATTTATGCACACAAGACAGAGGACTTACCTCACCTCAGTTTCCTCCTGCATATCAGTACAATTTATATACTCAATCAATCAATACAATCAATTCAATTGATCAATCAATCAATTCAATTCAATACAATTGATCAATTCAATCCATACAATTGATCAATTCAATATAGGGGTCCCGATTATAAGACCAAATCGTTATGACACGCCATATACCGTGCCACATAATTTTGTCCCATAATTCAACGCATCAATGTCAATCAATCACATGATCCAATTCACTTATTGCTCTCACAAGCATGAACTACCGATGCACATCGGTTTTCTGGCGTAGCCAGACTTTATCTCGCACCATCAAGTGCGGCAACATCCACTGACACACATCGGGGACAGCATTCCCAAAGGAGCATCGATCTAGAATTTACTGCAACCAGCTTCCGTTGTCCAAGGGCATCCTATTTAGGGGCAACGTCCAATGGACGCACATCGGGGGACGGGTTCACTTAGCCAACACACGATCAATCATTCCCAGTCAAGGTCATCGTGCTTTACACACAAATTCCTCAATTAAAATAATGAACTTGGCATAATTTCTCCATATTAAAACCACTCGATAAAAATAATCGTGTGTAGGTACACAGTTAAATTGAACTAGAAAAATTGATATCCTTCATTTTAAAATCTCACTATTTGATATAGTCTTTAAAATCATTTTTGGTGTCAAAACCCGACACCTAGGATTTTCTAATTAAACATCAAAATTTCATAATTTTGGAATAAATAACCAAAATTCCAATCATCACTCAATTTGCACAAATTAACACTCAATTATATAAACTAAGCACACCATTGTAATCAGCATGAAATTCCAATTACCGGCTATCCTGGTATAATTTCCGAAAAATATAAAATAATTATATAAATATCATAAATAATTAAATAATGAAATTTAAATACCATAAATACCAACTTAGGCCGGAAATGCTAATCTAACCACCTAAACGGGCCTAGAAAATTTCCGAACTTATCTAGATAAATAGTACAACCTATCTAGTCCCTAATTAGCCCATTCTAACCACCTAACATGCATAATTAAACAATTAAATCAATAATCTATACTAATTAACCACATAATCCTCAATTAGCCCAAACTAATTATCCACTAAGCGTCATTAACTCTATAAGCAAAGTTTAACAAGTAAACTCACCGGTTTAGCGGGCTGGTGAGTCCACGACATCTGCGACATAGAGGTGAGCAACACTCGAGCCTACGGCAACATCAACAAAGGTCTGGATGGGCCTAAAAACAAGCCATAAACTCTTAGCTAGAGCTAAGCTTTGGCCACTGCTTGCTAGGCCAAGAGGGCTGGTCGAGGCAGCTAGCTGGGCTGGAACGGGCCAGGCGGGCAAAAGATGACTGCTGCAAGCAACAGTGGTTGCTGGACGACGGCAAAGACGGCTCAGGCAGCTGGATGACGACCAGGGCAAGTACGACGATGGCCAGGGCACGCGGGAGGACGGCAGACGAGCGGGACGCGAGCAGGGCAAGTGACCGACTCACGGGTGGGGTGTAGGCTCGCTACAAGCAAACAGGCGACGAGGGGGGCTCCAACAGCGGTCAACGGGCTACGGGGAAGGCTAGTCGGTCTCTCTCTAGTTTTCTAAGCTCAAAAATAGAACAACAATGGATAAAGGAGCTGCTAAAGGAAAAAGAAGCCAGCTACAAAGGGAGGGGGCCACCAAATTATCCAAAGCCCTCAAGTGGCTGCCCCACCATGCATGGCTGTCCTCCTCAACCAATTTCCACACCCAAACTTCCCTTAGAAGCTTCTCCAAATGGTCTAAATGTTGTTGCCCCTTGGTCCTACGAATTTTAGAACATTTGCCATCCCATTTCATTCAATTCTCCTCCAATTAGACTAAAATTGGAGTCCATAAATCCAACCAAGACGCCATCGTCCCTCTCATGATTTTTCCTTGTCAATTGAGCCAACTTGACGGCCAAAAATGTGACAAAAAAACGGCCCTCTAATTTTCCCGGTCCAAAATAGCCTTATTTTGAATTTTTCGCCAAAATTTCGGATTTGCAGAAAAATCTTCAGAGGATGAGTCAACGTTCCTAAAATGAATTGTAACATCATGAAACTCAAAAATCAGGTTCATTTTCGCGGTTAATTTCAATCTGATGTGATTTTAGCGTGACCTAACCTACTACGTAACTTTTAGGAATTTTTAGTGCAATTGACCCTGGTCGATTATTTTCGAGCCACATGGTACATCTTTGACACATTAGCAATTATTGGTTGTCATGAAAATCTCGAGATTTCAAATACGAGCACAGGGTACAGAAATGACAGAAAAATTGGTTTAGTGCCGTTCAACAAAAATTTTACAATCAAGTGAAATCACCCACATACTAATCATATACCTCTGTCAAATCGACATATCTTTGGTCTCTGATCGATTTTGACAGTGCCGTAATGACCATTGCTGATTAGCACGGTCGAACAGTCGATTCCTAGTTGAATTCTCAAGTCTATTGCGTTTAGATTCCTTAACGGCTTCACTTGGTAGACTAAGTATCCCGTGAGTGATCAGCTCAGGGAAAAGAACTATAGGCGCGTCGATGAAAAGCCCAACTCATTTAATCAAAAATAAAACCTGAAATTCAAGATGTCACATATAATGTGGACAAACGTATGCATGGCCTCACCCAAGAAAATTTTCCCATTGAATGGGCAATTAATTCCCCCTTATCGACATATTGCGTTCCTTTGGTCTATATGTTAATTTAGGCTCCACAATCCAATGAAAAATATATGTCTTGCTTCCGTTAATTTAGTAAAATATTATTCTTGTGCTTTTCTTTTTTTTTTTCACTTTAGAACACTTGTTAGCATTCATTTACCTGTGTCTCTCGCCTTCAAAATTTGCATTATGAAATTTTGAATATTTACGTCAGCTAAAATTTGCTCCTCGTGATGAAATTTCAACAGCAGACGTCGGTTCATGTTGAATGCGCATGAGAGTAGGGGTGTAAACGGTTCGGTTGGGTTCCGTTTTTTTGAAAAACCGAACCGAACCGAACCGTTTAAAAAATTTTCCGAACCGAACCGAAACCGAACATAACCAAATATGAACCGAACCAAAATTTCGGTTCGGTTCGGTTTGGTTCGATTCGGTTTTTCAATTTTTAGCTTTCGGTTTTCGGTTTTCGGTTTTCGATTTTTTTTTTTTTTAGCTTTCAGAAATTTCGGTTCGAACGGGCGGACGACTTACCTTCTGTATATGCTCCTTAAAAAATTATTAGATTAATCCCTTTATCTGATGCTCCAAAGAATCTTGACCCCAAAAAAAGCCCCTTCGAAGAATGTTACAATGATAATGTTGGTACATTGCTGCTTTGTCAAAATAGAAGAATGGAAGGTCCACTACAAAAAAAATATAACCCATATCAGTTCATATTCACCACGAAAGAAACCAAACAAAGACTGGACTATACTCATGAACGACACCATCGACAACAACTAAACTAAAAGCTTCTTGCACTAGGTCAGTTTACTACAAAAGTTTTGTATGTAGTTAATGCTGGGCATAATCTGAAGAACATTTGAAATTGTTCAGAGCTATTTCAGCATATTTCTATAGGGAATATGAGTGGCAAAAGGAGCAAGGAAATTAGTAATCTAAACTCTTGGTGGACGTTGCCTCTCACCCAGCAATGCATTGCTCAAACACCACAGAGCACCTAATAGATTGAACATGTAAAAGGATCTCAGAATGATATAAATAACACCATGATCTCTAAATTACAGAATAAGTAGGGACCTGCAGCTACCCCAGTAAGATCTCCTAAAATAAAGTCCCTAATAGATTGAAATACACTAGGCTAAAAGAGTCAGTTTTAGCATTAAGTTCTTCCTCGATTAGAAATACAACCTTGCACTGCAGGTAGCGAACTTGCAATACAGTTGACTAGTTGAGAGGCCATTAGCTACCAGTGCTCCATTTAGAATCAATTAAATCATGCTCAGTGGCTATTAGCTTATAATTCTGTTTCGAACTACCCATGAGAGAGAGACAGATAGAGGGAGAGGGTGGAGAGAGGATTAGAAGTGGCCTCAGATTAAACTGAATCTAATCCAGCAGAACACTCGCACCTCAAATACTGCACCTTTACACTAACCTCAAACAAAAATTCACCCCTTTCTTTCACACCCTGTAATCCCAACCTCAAATTAACCTAAGTCTAATACAGCAGCAACACTCACATCTCAAATGCTGCACATTTACACTAACCTCAAACGCAAACTCACCCCTTTCTTCCATACCCTGTAATCCCAACCTCAGATTCTATGGAAAGCGGAACACTAAGATTTGCAAACATTAAGAGAGAAAACCACGAATTCAAGAGACCCAAGAGACCCACCTTGACATATTTCGGGACCAGATCAAGCCTAGCCTTAGGATTCTGATAGAAAGCGGAACCCCCACCCTCATTCCTAATCTCCCTCAAATGCCCCAAGTAATTACAACCGTCGTCCAGAAACCCAAGCTCCAGAATCTCCCTCCAATGGTAGCCGGCAAAGTGAAGATGGTGGTGGGCTTCCAGAAATCGCCGAAGCCGCCGTCACACGTCAAGCTCGAGCTCCCCGAGCACGAGGTTGTCCCAGAGACAACGTTCCTCGTCCCGATGCCGGAGGGCCTGATCTGCTCCAAGAACGCCGAGATCGCCAAGTCGGTGAGGCGAATCGAAGAGCTGGAAGCGTCAGGCGAGAGGATGAGTCGCGAACTGGAGGTGTATAGCCGGCAAAGTGAAGATGGCGGCCCCTTAGTCCAGAGCAGAGCGCGCGAAAGACATGCTCTGTTGCCGTCGCCGTCGCAGAAGGAAGAGGGATGAAGGAGAGACTTGCAGAAGAAAGGGGCTTTCTCCCTCAATCGATCACCATCGTTGTCACTGTCGCAGTCGCCGTCCCTGTCGCCGTCGTCATCACAGTCGCCGTCGCCGTTGAGAGAACTCAGACGGGAAGCGATAAAAACCAAGAGACACAAGAGGACTGAGAGACGGGAGTCGGGAGAGAACCGAATTAGATTGATTTTATCGGTTCATGCCTTTGTGGTTCAGTTTTCGGTTCGGTTAACCAATAAAAACCAAACCAATAAAAAAAATTTGGTTTTTGATGAAAACCGAACCGAACCGAAAAAATCAAATTTTTTGGTTCGGTTCGGTTCGATTCGCGGTTCGGTTCGAGTCTTGACGCCCCTACATGAGAGAGAACAATTTGACTTTGTAGAGTCACTAGATGATCTAATATATTATGTAAAAATTAAGTAAACAACCATAAGTTTTCTTAGGTTAAATTAATGTATCAACGACAGTTTATTCGAGGAAATTTTCCAGATGAAGATGTGAAAATGGCATCAAAATCCACAACAGCGTCCTTTGCGAATGTAACAAAAGGCAATGGACAAATAGAGCTTTTATACATTCCTTCACATTCCATCAACTACAAACGCATGGATCTGCTAAATAATTCAACAACTTATATATTCTTTTGGATGGAATTGACAGAAAGAAAGCCCATCAATTTCGATTGTTTTTAAGGAAAAAAAATGATAACTCATTTTTTAATGGAAAAGATTAAAATTCTACATGGTTATCTGACTAACCCCAAACTTGTTTATCAATAGTTGTAATTTGTACCTCCTTGATAATCGTTTACTTACTCTTTGCATAGTCAATTTTGGGGTCAAGTACAATCAGTGTTCTCCCATGTTTCATTTGAGGTACGGATGGCATAAGCAGTGCTATTCTGTGCTTAGATAGTGTGATAAATCAGTGTGTGCGGGAAACATGTTTAGAAACAATGAATTGATTGTAAATTCAAATGCTGAAATGGAACTATGTTAGTGATATTAGTGAGACTAACTTTTTTCTCCTCTTTTTTTTATATCATCCGGGCTGCTATTATGTACTTAGATAGTGTGATAAATCAGTGTGTGTGGGAAACATGGTTTAGAAACAATGAATTGATTGTAAATTCAAATGCTGAAATGGAACTATCTTAGTGATATTAGTGAGACTTAACTTTTTTTCCCCTCTTTTTTTCTTTATATCATCCGGGGTGGACGAATTATCTGAACTATGTGTGGTCAAGGCAGCATTCACAAGGCAGCATTAACAATCATATTCCCTCTCATGCTTCTCTATTTCCACAGGAATGGATTCTTTTTCACCGTAAAGGAGGTTTCATTATTAGATCAAGGAAGCCAAGGTAATCAGTGTTTTTGTGTGGTCAAAGCAACATTCACAATCATATTCCCTATTTCCACAGGGATGAATTCTTTTTTGCAGGCATCATTCACAATCATATTCCCTCTCATGCTTCCCTATTTCCACAAGGATGGATTCTTTTTCGCCGTAAAGGAGGTTTCAATATTAGATCAAGGAAGCCAAGGCAATCAATGCTTTTATGTGGTCAAGGTAGCATTCACAATCATATTCCCTATTTCCACAAGGATGAATTCTTTTTTGCAGGCAACATTCACAAGGCAGCATTCACAATCATATTCCCTCTCATGCTTCCCTATTTTCACAGGGATGGATTCTTTTTCATCGTAAATGAGGTTTCATTATTAGATCAAGGAAGCCAAGGCAATCAGTGCTTTTGTGTGGTCAAGGCAACATTCACAATCATATTCCCTATTTCCACATGGATGAATTGTTTTTTGCAGGCAGCATTCACAAGGCAACACTCACAATCATATTCCCTCTCATGCTTCCCTATTTCCACAAGGATGGATTCTTTTTCGCCATAAAGAAGGTTTCATTATTAGATCAAGGAAGTTAAGGCAATCGGTGCTTTTGTGTGGTCAAGGCAACATTCACAATCATATTCCCTATTTTCCACAGGGATAAATTCTTTTTTGTAGGCAGTATTCACAAGGCAGCATTCACAATCATATTCCCTCTTATGCTTCCCTATTTCCACAAGGATGGATTCTTTTTCGCCGTAAAGAAGGTTTCATTATTATATCAAGGAAGCCAAGGCAATTAGTGCTTTTGTGTGGTCAAGGCAGCATTCACAAGGATGGATTCTTTTTCACCGTAAAGAAGGTTTCATTATTATATCAAGGAAACCAAGGCAATCAATGCTTTTGTGTGGTCAAGGCAGCATTCACAAGGATGGATTCTTTTTCGCCGTAAAGAATGTTTCATTATTAGATCAAGGAAGCCAAGGCAATTAGTTTTTTGTGTGGTCAAGGCAGCATTCACAATCATATTCCCTATTTCCACAGGGATGAATTCTTTTTCACCGTAAAGGAGGTTTCATTATTAGATCATGTGGTCAAGGCAGCATTCACAATCATATTCCCTATTTCCACAGGGAATAATTCTTTTTCGACAGAGAATTATATTCCCTATTCCCCTTCCCTATTTCCACAGGAAAGAATTCTTTTTCGACAGAGAATTATATTCCCTATTTCCCTTCCCTATTTCCACAGGAAAGAATTCTTTTTCGACAAAGAATTATATTCCCTATTTCCACAGGGAAGAATTCTTTTTCGCCATAAAGGAGGTTTCATTATTAGATGAAGGAAGCCAAGGCAATCAGTGCCTTTGGGCACGACTACTTGATTAAGATCTTATAACTTCCAAGCTTGTATAAGGCTGTCGTATATACAACCATAGATTTGGTGTGTGTTGAGAAGTGAGGGAGCCGCAACGGTTATCAAGCTGGCCAGAGGGCTTCTCCCAAGCGATGTGGGACAGCGATGGTCGCGCACGATCGTCTGGCAGTCGTGCCACGGCAGGCAACGGTGGTCTGTGAGTAATAAGAAAAAGAGATAAGTGCATTGGAAGTCCTAAAACTTATCATGAAAATGCAATTGAGTCCTAAAACTTTCAAAAAGTGCAATTAAGTCCTAAAATTTATCACGAAAGTTCAATCAAGTTTTAAAACTTTCAAAAGATTCAAAAAATCCTAAAACTTGTCTCAAAAGTGCAACTAAGTCCTAAAACTTTCAAAAGTGCAATCAATCGAAGGACTTAGATTGAACCATTTTGATAAGTTTTAAGACTTGATTGCACTTTTTGAAAGTTTTAGAACTTAATTACACTTTGTAACAAGCTTTAGAACTTAATTGCACTTTTTGAAAGTTTTAGGACTTAATCGTATTTTCATGACAAGTTTTAGGACTTCCAATGCACTTATCTCTAAGAAAAAAATAAATACAAATATTTACAAATATTTACCAAACGCATTTATATTCTCTTTCTATTCTACGAATAGAAATTTTGTATAATTACTAAACATCTTATTTCACACATAAATGGTTCCCATAGTAGAAATAGAAAAAAATTATTTCTAAAAAGAAATAGTTCCCCAGAATAGAAACGTTGCCATACGCACCCATAGTGTTTATGGTCTTTAAATTTGATACTGAATACAAAGTACAAACTCTGCTGGATTTGAAATGATGGGTTAGAAGGAAAATATTGAGGAGTGAAGATTGATGGAGTTTGATGGACAAACGGATGCTCTCCACCTCGGATGATATCGTGCGACTTTTATGCAAGTTGGCCCAGCTTGATCGTGGCCAATGGGATACTTGACCATATTTGTCTTACCAAGTTGAGTGCTACATAATCATGCCATCCTCAATTTTGTTATTTTTTTTAATCCCTTTAATCATGGAGTGAAATTATATGGGACGTCATACGGACAAGTCCCCATGATTTGAGGACCAATCCGGTCCATTCCATTATTTTATTTTTTTTATAGTTAGAGGTAGTTCTTAATATGATCTTCCAATCCGTTGGAGTCTTAATTGAGTTTCAACTTTGTTAAACTGTATCCTTTAAAAAAGAAACAAAAACAAGAAACGCCAATATAGATTGTTGAGGACCAATCCGACCAATTTTCTTTTCTTCCTAGTTGGTGGAGGTTCTTAACATAAATTTCCTATCCATTCGTGCGTTAATTAGGTCTCGGCTTCGTTAACACGTTTCCTTAAAAAAGGCAATGTAAATAAGAAACGCCAATATAGAATGCCAATTAAGTCTCGGCTTCGTTAACATGTATCTTTAAAAAAGGCAACATAAATAATTAAAAAAAAAACATCACTATAGAATGTCAATTCAAGGCCAACCCGACCCAATCCTTTTTAAAAAAAATATTTTTTGTTCTCGACAAGCCTTAGACTCTTGGCCTCATTAAACAAATAAAAAGAAACACCAACATAAAAGTGCCCAAAACGCCACAGAAATGCCCATGGGAAGCCTTTTAATGAAATTACAAGCCTAGAAAAATATTCATTGGACTATTCAAAATTAGGGTTTCATCCAACAATCATTTATGATATCATTGGAACTGTTGGGAAAGGAGTCATGTGGAGATGTCTATGAGGTCATGACTGAGTAAGATTGTTTTGCCTCTCCTTGATAATCGTTTAGTTATTTTTGATATAGTCAATTTTGGGGCCAAGTACAATCGATGGATCTCCCATGTTTCATTTGAGGAACGGATGGCATAAGTGATGCAATTCTGTGCTTAGATAGTGTGATAAATCAGTGTGTGTGGGAAACATATTTTAGAAACTGTGAATTGATTGTAAATTCAAATGCTGAAATGGAACTATCTTAGTATTGTTAGTGAGACTTAACTTTTTTTTTCTCCTCCTTTTTTCTTTATATCATTTGGGGTGGACGAATTATTTGAATTATGTTTGATCTTCCAATTGTGAATTGGAGTTTTAGCTTTAACTGGTATGGAATTTTAGTCTCAGATTCAAAATGAAGCCCATTAGTCCACACGTTGTTTTTACCTTCACGATCATATTGTAATTTACCTTTTTTTTAACCTTTCGCCACTTCCTCTTTCTCCTACTTGATCTTTTTTGTCCATATAGCACTATAACCATCTGGCAAATGGCTAAGCAAAGCACTGTTACCCTTGTGTATATGGTGGAGCGAAGCTCTAAATTGGTCGCCACATCCTTTAATTGCTTCCATCATCTTCCATAGCTGCCATTCAACTAAGGTATATTTCTCGAATGGAGATCGTTATGATCATTCTTACTCAACTAGTGAAAATGGGGAGTATAAGGACAAGGATGATGTGGCGCACACACTCACACCAGGAATTTAGAATTATGTCAATCATGCCTATTACTTAATATTTCGGTTGACATATGAGGATCGTGGCATACATTTTTGTTATTGCTTAAAATGTTTGATATTCAAGTTGGGAATTGGAGTTCTAGTTTGGCTAGTGTGGAGTTCTAGCCTTAGATTCAAAATAAAGCCCATTAAGGTTTGTGTCTATACGTTGTTTCTACATTCGCGATCATACTGTAATTTATTTTTTATTTTTTAACCTTTCGCAACTCCCTCTTTCTCCCGCTTGATATTTTTCATCCACATAGCACTGTTACCCTCGCATAAATGGCGAAGCAAAGCACTGTTACCCTCACACAAATAGCAGAGGGAAGCTTTGAGTTGATGGCCACTTCTTCTACTACCTCAACTATCTTCCATAGCTGCCATTTGACTAAGATGTATTGCTCAAATGGGGATGATTCTAACCATTCTTACTCGACTAGTGAAGATGGGGAGTATAAGGACGAGGATGATGTGGGGCACACCCTCACATCAGGAATTTAGATCCATGCCAATCATGCCTATGTAATAGATCATTTAATCTTTTGATAGACATAAGAGAATGATTTGAAAAGATATGGCAAACGCTTTTCCAATTGCTTAAATGTTTGATCTTCAAGTTGGGAATTAGAATTCTGGCTTGACTGGCATGGAGTTCTAGCCTCAAATTCAAAATGAAGCCCATTAGGGTTTTTGTCTACACGTTTTTACCTTCACAATCATATCGTAATTTAATTTTTTTATGGCAAACGTTTTTCCAATTGTTTAAATGTTTGATCTTCAAATTGGGAATTGGAGTTCTTGCTTGACTAGTATAGAGTTCTAGCCTCAAATTCGAAATGAAGCCCATTAGGGTTTTTATCTACCCGTTGTTTCTACCTTCGCGATCATATTGTAATTTAATTTTTGTTTATTAACCTTTCATAACTCCCTCTTTCTTCTGCTTGATCTTTTTCGTCCGCAAAACACTGTAACCGTCACGCAAATGGCAAAGCAAAGCATTGTTACCCTCTCGCTAATGGTGGAGCAAAGCTTTAAGTTGGCCGCCACATCTTCTATTGCCACCATCATCTTCCATAGCTACCATTCGATTAAGGTGTATTGCTTAGATAGAAATGATTCCAACCATTCTTACTCGACATGGAGAGCGTAAGGAAGAGGATGATGTGGGGCACACCCTCTCACTAGAAATTTAGAACCATGCCAATCATACCTATGTAATTAAACACGCAATGTTTTGGTTGACATAAGAGAATCATTTAAAAAGACATGACAAACGTTTTTCCAATTGAAATGTTTGATTTCCAAGTTGGGAATTAGAGTTTTAGCTTGACTAATATGGAGTTCTAGCCTCAAATTCAAAATGAAGCCCATTAGGGTTTTTGTCTATACGTTGTTTCTACAATCGTGATCATTCTGTAATTTATTTTCTAAAACCTTTCGCAACTCCCTTTTTCTCCAGCTTGATTTTTTTGGCTGTAGATCACTGTTATTGTCATGCAAATGGCCTAGTGGAGTGTTGTTATCCTCTCACAACTGGTGGAGGGAAGCTCTAAGTTGGTTGCCACTTCTTCTTCCACTGCCTCCACCATTTTCCGTAGCTATCATTCAACTAAGGTGTATTGCTCGGATGGCAAACGTTTTTCCAATTGCTTAAGGTATTTGATTTTCAAGTTGGGAATTGAAGTTCTAGTTTGAGTGGTATGGAGTTCTAGCCTTAAATTCAAAATAAAGTCCATTAAGTTTATATCTACAAATTGTTCAACCTTCACGATCATACTGTAATTTATGTTTTTTAACCTTTCGCAACTTCCTTTTTCTCCCATTTGATCTTTTTCGTCCAAAAAACACTATCACTGTCATGCAAATAGCGAAGCATAGCGCTGTCATCCTCGTGCAAATGGTAGAGGGAAGCTCGAGCTAGTCGCCACTTCTTCTACTACCTTCAAATCTTCCAAAGCTGCCATTCAACTAAGGTGTATTGCTCGGATGAGGATGATTCCGACCATTCTTACTTGGCTAGTGAAGATGTGGAGTATAAGCACGAGGATAATGTGGGGCACACCCTCGCATCAAGAATTTATAATCATACCAATTACGTCCATAAAATAGAACGAGTAATCTTTTGGATAATCATTTAAAAACACAAATTGTTGGAAGTGTTTGATCTTCAAGTTGGAAATTGGAGTTCTAGTTTGACTGGTATGGACTTCTAGTCTCAGATTCATAATGAAGCCCATTAGGGTTTATGTCTATGCGTTGTTTCTACTTTCGTGATCATACTATAATTTATTTATTTATTAACCTTTCACAACTCCCTCTTTCTCCCAATCTTTTTCTTTCGTAAACCACTGTTATCATCACATAAATGGCGAAGCAAAGCACTGTTACCCTTGGGCAAACGGCTAGGGGAAGCTCTAAGTTGGTCGCCACTTCTTCCCCTACCTCCACCATCTTCCATAACTGCTATTCAACTAAAGTATATTGCTCACATGGGTATGATTCCGACTATTCTTACTCAACTTATGAAGATGGGGAGTATAAGGGTGAGAATAATGTAAGCATAACATCGCACTAGGAATTTAGAACCATGTCAATTATGTCTATGTAATAAAACATGTAATATTTTGATTGACATAAGAGAATCATTTAAAAAGATATGGTAAACGCTTTTCCAATTACTTAAAGTGTTTGATCTTCAAGTTGGGAATTGGAGTTCTAGCTTGACTGGAATGGAATTCTTGCCTCAAATTCAAAATGAAGCCCATTATGGTTTTTGTTTATACGTTGTTTCTACAGTCACAATCATACTATAATTTATTTTTATTTTTTTAACCTTTCGCAACTCCCTCTTTCTCGCGCTGGATTTTTTTTGTCTTGTTGTTAAAATCACATAAATGGCGAAGCAAAGTACTATTATCCTCACGCAAATGGCAGAGGGAAGCTCTGAGTTAGTTGTCACTTCTTCAACTACCTCCACCATCTTCCATAGCTATCATTTGACTAAGGTGTATTGCTCGGATAGGGAGGATTCCAATCATTCTTACTCAACTAGTGAAGATGGAAAGTATAAGAACAAAGATGATGTGAGGCACACCTTCACATCAGGAATTTAGAACCATGTCAATCATGCCTATGTAATAGAACATGTAATATTTTAGTTGACATAAGAGAATCATTTAAAAATACATGGCAAACGCTTTTCCAATTGCTTAAAGGGTTTTTGTCTATACATTATTTCTGCCTTTGCGATCATACTATAATTTTCTTTTTCTTTTTTACCTTTTGCAACTCCCTCTTTCTCCCGCTTGATCTTTTTCGTCTGCAAACCGCTGTTACCGTCACATAAATGGCAAAGCACTACTATTATCCTCGCATAAATGGCGAAGGGAAGGTCTGAGTTGGTCACCACTTCTTCCACTACCTCCACCATCTTCCATAATTGCCATTCAACTAAGGTGTATTGCCCAGATAGGGATGATTCCGAACATTCTTACTTGGCTAATGAAGATGGGTAGTATAAGGACGAGAATGATATGAAGCACACCCTCACACTACAAATTTAGAACCATGCCAATAATACTTATGTAATAAAACATGTAATGAATGATATGAAGCACACCCTCACACTAAAAATTTTGAACCATGCCAATAATATTGATGTAATAAAACATGTAATGTTTTGGTTGACACAAGAGAATCAATTAAAAAGGCATGACAAACATTTTTCCAATTGCTTAAAGTGTTTGATCTTCAAGTTGGGAATTGGAATTCTAGCTTGACCGGTATGGAGTTCTAGCCGCGGATTCAAAATGAAGCCGGGTTTTTGTCTATATGTTGTTTCTACAATCACGGTCATACTATAATTTATTATTTTTTTTAACCTTTTGCAACTTCTTTTTTCTCCCGCTTGATCTTTTTTGTCCACGGATCGTTGTTACTGTGGCGCAAATGGCCAAGCAGAGCGTTGTTATCCTCACACAAATGGCGAAGGGAAGCTGAGTTAGTCGCCACTTCTTCCACGACCTCCATCACCTTCCGTGGTGTATTACTCGGATGGGGATGATTCCAGCTATTCTTACTCGACTAGTGAAGATGGGGAGTATAAGGACCAGGATGATGTGGGGCACACCCTCTCTCATTAGGAATTTAGAACCATGCCAATCATGTCTATGTAATAGGACATGTAATATTTTGGTTGACATAAGATGATCGTTTAAAAAGACATGGCAGATGCTTTTCCATTTGCTTAAAGTGTTTGGTCTTCAAGTTGAGAATTGAAGTTCTAATTTGATCGGTATGGAGTTCTAGCCTCAGATTCAAAATGAAGCCCATTAAGGTTTATATCTATACGTTGTTTCTACCTCCATGATCGTAACTTTTTTTTTTTAACCTTTCACAACTCCCTCTTTCTCCATCTTGATCTTTTTTGTCCGTAGACCATTGTTACCGTCATGCACATGGCGTAGCAAAGCACTGTTATCCTCACGCAAATGATTGAGGGAAGCTCTGAGTTGGTCGCCACTTTTTCTACTACCTCCACCATCTTCCATAGCTGCCATTTAACTAAGGTGTATTGCTCAAATGGTGATAATTTTGACCCTTTTTACTCGACTAGTGAAGAAGGGAAGTATAAGGATGAGGATGATGTGGCGCACACCCTCGCATCAAGAATTTAGAACCATGCCAATTACACCTATGTAATAGAACATGTAGTCTTTTGGTTGACATAAAGTGAATCATTTAAAAAGACATGGCAAACGCTTTTTCAATTGAGTGTTTGATCTTTAAGTTGGGAATTGGAGTTCTAGCTTGACTGGTATGGAGTTCTTACCTCATACTCAAAATAAAGCCCATTAGGGTTTTTGTCTATAAGGTGTTTTCACATTCGTGATCATATTGTAATTTATTTATTTTTAACCTTTCAAAACTCCCTCTTTCTTTTTCATCTGTTGACCGTTGTTACTATTGCGTAAATGGCCAAACAGAGCGTTGTTTTCCTCGCGCAAATGGTGGAGGGAAGCTCTGAGTTGGTCATCATTTCTTCCACTACCTCCACCATCTTCCATACCTACCATTCGACTAAGGTGTATTACTCATATGGGGATGATTCCGACCATTCTTACTCGACTAACCATTCTTACTCGACTAACGAAGATGGGAAGTATAAGGACGAGGATGATGTGTAGCATAACCTCGCACTACAAATTTAGAACCATGCCAATTAATAAAACATCTAATGTTTTCGTTGATTTAAGAGAATCATTTAAAAAGACATGGCAAATGCTTTTCTAATTAAGTGTTTGATCTTCAAGTTGGGAATTGGAGTTCTAACTTCTAGCCTCATATTCAAAATAAAGTCCATTAGGGTTTATGTCTATACGTTGTTTCTACCTTCATGATCATACTGTAGTTTATATTTTTTAAGCTTTCATAACTCCTTTTTTCTCCTACTTGATCTTTTCCATGCATAGAGCACGATTACCGTCGCACAAATGGCGAAGCAAAGCGCTATCACCCTCGCTCAAATGGCAAAGGGAAGCTCTAAGTTGATCGCCACTTCTTCTACTATCTCTATCATCTTTCATAGCTACAATTCGACTAAGGTGTATTGCTTGAATGGGAATGATTCCGACCATTCTTAGTCAATTAGTGAAGATGGGGAGTATAATGACGAGGATGATCCAGGGCACACCCTTGCACTAAGAATTTAGAATCATGTCAATCATGCCTATGTAATAGAACCCGTAAGCTTTTGGTTGATATGAGATAATCATTTAAAAAGACATGACAAACGCTTTTCTAATTGCTTAAAGTGTTTGATCTTTAAGTTGGGAATTGGAGTTCTAACTTGAGTAGTATGGAGTTCTAGCCTCAAATTCAAAATGAAACCCATTAGGGTTTATTTCGTAATCATACTGTAGTTTATATTTTTTAAGCTTTCGTAACTCCCTTTTTCTCCCGCTTGATTTTTTCATGCGTAGAGCATTGTTACCATCGCACAAATGGCGGAGCAAAGTGCTATCACCCTTGTGCAAATGGCAGAGGGAAGCTCTGAGTTTATCACCACTTCTTCTACTACCTCCACCATCTTCCATAGCTGCGATTCAACTAATGTGTATTGCTCGAATGGGAATGATTCCGACCATTTTTAGTCGACTAATGAAGATGGGGAGTATAAGGACGAGGATAATGTGGGGCACACCCTCGCACCAGGAATTGAGAACCATGCCAATCATGACTATGCAATAGAATTTGTAATGTTCTAATTGACATAAGAGAATCAATGAAAAAGACAAAGCAAGCGCTTTTCCAATTACTTAGAGTGTTTTGCTCTTTAATTTGGAATTCTAGCTTGACTAGTATGAAAATTATTGAAGACCTTTCTTTATTATTGAATAAATTGACAAAGTAAAGATGTAGTATTTCAAAAACCAGAAAATTGAGTTTATTTCTTTACATGAGAGTGCATGGATTCTCTTTAACAATGTCAGGTCAAGGCGGTTTCTTTATCAGAGAAGCCCGGGCAGAAAATGATTTCTATTGCTCAAGTCTTTTACGGATATAAATGAGAGAGGGCTCTCCCATATTTATACAAGAGCCCCTCTCATTACAACCATTGATTGACATTCCATCTAACAGTATAAATTACATTTTCCCATCTACCAACTCCTATATTTATGCCTAAAATGCTTTAGACCCCAATACATTTACCTTATTGCCCATCCCTAGAAATACTCTAGAGAACTCTAGACACCTAGACAATTTGGTCAGTCTTGTTCAATTATGCACAGTCCTTTATGCAAGGGAAATCTTAGGACTATGACACAATCATCTGCCATGATCATTCGAGAATCACAGTTATGGCAGAGGTGGGAAAGGCGGACGATATGGTACAATTCACAAGGACCAATGCATGATATTGCATATCATACTTTTAGAGAAGATAATTTACAATGGGCAATTATCTAAACTTAAGCCACCGTACACTCACTGTACACTTGTTCTAGTAATTAAAAGTACTAGACAATCCAGATTTCAAAGAAGAAATGTGGTTTTTTCTGTTTCCTATTACATATCATACTTTCAGAGAAGATGACATATTTATGGCCCAGGACAGCTAGAAAATCGCAAGAAAATAGGAATAGATTTCCTACTTGTGATCTACTTCCTAATTCTAAGGATTCGGACATAAAATTGTTGGAAATTGTGATAAAAGTAAATGGAAACAAAATAATTTCCTATACGGATCTCCTAAGCCAAGCTAAATCACTTAAAGCAGGAAGTCATGATTCAAATATTCAACCGAGTTTTTTTTTTTTTTTTTTGGTCGGTAATATTCAACCGAGTTTTCATACCATGTTAGCCAACCGTTTGCTCCGGAATCCCAACCATCGGCCATAAATACTATGCATATCCTTTAACACGACCAAACTCTTAATAATTATCATTGAATTCTCTGTCCTCTCTCTTTTCTATGAAGTGCCCTTGCTCATTTTGTTTTCTCAAAATGACGGCATAATGGACTCATCACAATATGTGCTAAACTTATTTAGTAACTCTGTCCTGACATGGATCTCGAGGATATAAAACATAAAACGAAGGTTTCTTAGTTACATACCTGTTCTTAGCCAGTATATGGACACTTGCGTGTTAACATCTCTAAAACAGTGCACCCAGGCTCTAAATTTCAGCTTTCAACCCATAGCTACTTTTCTTTCCATTGTTGACGACCAGCAATTACAACCGACAAGGATGAAAAAGAAATGTGCCTTCTACAGCCAATTAACAGCATTTGAATTTACAATCGATGAACAGCTTCTAGAGCATGTTTCCCACACGAACTATTTTGTCACACTATCCATTCTTCAAAAAAAGGAGAAAAAAATGTGTGCTATTCAAGCTAGTAAAATTACCAAAAAAAAAAAAAAAAAAAAAGCAATGGTGGACAGCTAACTTTACGTGATTTTTGAAATATAAGATCTTGACTTCATCAATTGGTTGGTCAATAAAGAACGGTATTCAATTAGCATCAATTTGTTCAGTAAGAGTTGTTGGGAACCTGATTTGGCTGAGGCCAAAGAAAGCTGATCTGAGCTTGTCAGCACCGAGTCTGCTGAGGGATCAGCGGCAATCGTTGCCGACTAGGTGAAGAGCTCCAGATCAGAGAGACGGAAAGATGAAACTGGAGAGAGGGTGGTGGGGGTGGTGAAGAAAGGGTGGGGGGGTCACATGATCAGCAGGATCATTGGCCCGTAATCATTGAATTCTGGTCACTGAAATATATGGGCTAGACATCTTCTGGGCCAAAAGTAAACAGAATTTTGAGTCGGGCCATATGACCAGTAGGATCCATCCTTTCGGAACGCGATCGATTGATCTTCTTCGGGCAGAAGATTATTCCTTGCAGAGTGAGCATGCGCAGTTTCATGCCGGCATGATGTGCGTTCCCCATCTCGTTTTTAGCAGACCATCAAAAATGAAGCGGCAGGAAGCCATCGTGACAAAACAAGAAGAAATTCAGAAGTGCGATTTCGAACTCTTTTCCGTCGGCAAAACAAGAAGAGGCAACACCATCGTGAACCCTCGCTTCCTCGGCCTTTTGTGTTTTCTGATCAAGTTAGTTTCCCAAGAACCTTCTCTACGGCACTGTAAAAACTAGATTTGCTCCTCCATCCACGAGCTTGATTGTTGTCGGTACAAAATTTTCATCATTCGATACAAGCGTTCATCTTGAAGCGACATGCAATCAACAAAAACACTTGAATTTACAGACGATGGCCCGATATCAAACGAGCAACGACAAAGTAAGTGCGGCATTCCGTCACGGATCCCGAGGGATATCCCATTTCACCGATTGCTTATCCTGTAGAAGTTGGGCGCGCCTATCTACGCTTCCTAGAGGCAGAAAACCTGTGTCGTCGTCAACTTCTTTGTTTTCTTCCTTCCTTTTTAACGGGAAAATATACAACACGGCATGCTATTTACAATTCCCAGATGAACAACACATGCTTAACTTGAGCAGAATAAAGACACCAGAAAATCAGTTGCAGCCCAAGACCCTTCGCAAGGACTGTTGATCCTTGAGAAGCTCCAATTTGCCCCTCACTGCCAAAGAGAAGTTACCTGGCAAGAAAAAAAGCATCGGATTACAAGCTTGGCGATGCTAGGGAGTGTTCGCCAGTGACTAATATGCCGCTGACCATTGAGTGGTCCAATGAATTGCAGCAGCATTACCAATGCACTACAAATGATTTCAGGTAGGAAAAACTACGATGACACCCTCAGCATTTGGCTTGAGATTACACAAACACCAGTGGAAGCTGAATATTGCTCCGTTCTGTTTTTCCTATCCGAGCATCTAATGTAACGAGTTAAAAATTTACAGCTGGAAAGACTTGGTTTGCAGTCCAAACGCAGAAGGCAGAATCTAAACACCAAGAATTTTGACAATATCGAGGTGGCTAAGAAAAGTCAATAGGCAACATGAAAAATATCTAATTATTATCATGTCCATCCCAATGCTTTAAAGCACGAGACCATTTGTTTTGGGAGACAACACTCTTCCAAAAGACACCCGCCCACTAAAGAAGACGAGGCCATTCAATTAAGTTGCTCCCCAAATTAGTCTGGGGCTTCCGTTCAGTGTCCAGTGAAATCTCTGAGGAAATGAAGCAACTTTGCCAGGAGGTTCCACAACAGCAGGAAGTACAAAGCATATTTGTCCACTTTGGTTTCTCAGGGTGTCATTGTCACTGTCACACTACTGAAACTTTCATGATATTCCTAGATTTACACACACACATAAATGCCAAGAGAAACTACAACAATGGCTGTTTTCATGGCGCAATGATGAATTGCACATACCTCTACCCTAGGGAAAGACAAATTAACCATTGGTGTACCAATTAACCACTATGGGTAACTCACCAAATTAAAAGTTTCAGGACGATCTAGTGAAAATAGAAAATTGTTTGTGAGGGAATTGGGAAACTGACCATAGACCCTATAGATACATGGAGTATTTGCTCCAATATAAAAGCATAGTGTAGACTGTTAAAAGTTACAAATTTTCAGAGTAAATAGAAGAAATGTGGTAAGTTGATGAAGGTATCTTGCCATTAGCCCTAAAGAAGAATACTTTCACTAGCAATGCAACAATAAAATAACAAATGAAGAGTGTAAAATTACCTTCAAAGCAATGGACTAAAAGGGATTGCTTAGCAAAACCTTACGACAATATGTTGTTGAAACGAGGTGAAGCAAAACCAGAAGAAGTAGGTGGCTTCCTCACAAAGGGATGGTCTAGCAACTTTGCTGCAGAAGGCCGATCATTCGGGTTTACTTGCAAGCAACTAAGGATTAAGTCTCGAGCGTCTCTTGATAAAGAATCAGGAACTGGAGGTGGTTCACCCCTGCCTATTCGGAACAATGCTTGCATCTGCCACAATAAGAAAGAACATAGTAGAGGCTTGTGTTAATCATAAATCCTGAGGGAACTAACATATGACAGCTTCATAAACCAATAAGATCTACATACAAAACTAACATATGACAGCTTCATAAACCAATAAGATCTACATACAATTCTGAGGGCATCATGCTTCAAGCAATCATCTACCATGTTAAAAGTTCACAGGGACCAAAAATGTAAATGGTTTCCAACTACTCCTAATTAAACATTAAGTATTTATTCCTTTTTACTTGAAATCTTTAAGAGTCCTAATGTGAACAAAAAAAGTAAAAAGAAAGGGGGCATCGACTTATGTTTTATGATGGCTTTGAGAGGGATGGTATTATTTCATTTTTCCTCTATAACAAAAGCAGTCTAGACTTCAAAGTCACTCAGAAGATGAGAGCACTCCAAACTTCAGCAGCAGCCATTCTACCAAAAGGAAGGGATCTCTAAGCTGTCATGCCCAAAAATGGAGAAAACTTACTATGTGTACAGAGAAGTTGCCAACTCAACATAAGACATGAAAATTACCAACCAAATTGAAAAGTTACCCACTTCCATATCGAAAGTAACTAATCCTAGTAGAGAAGACAGCCATTTAGGTCATTGATTGATTCAAACACTTGAAGGCAATGAGGGAAACATCAAAGGTTGAAGAAGGCGAGTGACAAATCAGAGAACAACCTCCCAATGAGAGGGCACAGCAGGGAACATGAAGCAATCAATATCTGCTCTCAGGACTGGAGCAGAGACGGCTCTCTTGGTTGCTCAGTACCATGCGACAGTGAAAGAGAAGATGGAGAGATTGTTGAGACTAAAAGGTCATATGGGTTCCCCACTTCAGTTGGTGGGATACTATTTACATACATACAATATGCAATTATCTAAATGTATGCCACCGGACACCATAAACTTATGCTTGTAATTAAAAGTATAGACAACAACGCCAAATTACCTAAGAGAGTTAAGATTCAAATGTTCAACAGAATTTTCATACACTCTTAGATAACCATCTGCTCCAGAATCCCAAACAACTATTGGCCATAAAAACTATGCATATCCTCTAACACGACTGCTCTTGATACATATTATTGAATTCTCTGTCCTCTCTTTTCTAAGTAATGCTCTTGCTCATTTTCTTTTCTTAAAATGACAGCCCAGTGGACTCGTCACATCATCCGTTCAACCAAGTAGCTCACAGAAAAAGTAGCAATGACAAAAAAGTTGCGACTAGTTAGTTAGTTTGGCAAAACATGGATCTCGAGGATATAAAACATAAAAAAAGGGTTAGTTAGTGATGTACTCCTTCTAAGTGAGAATATGGAGGCCGGCGGGTTAACATCTCTAAAACAGTGCACCCTAGGCTCCAAATATCAGCTGCCAACCCATAGCTTCTGTTCTTTAGATTGACGACCTGCATTTACGAACAACAACAATGAAAAAAATTGTAAAGATTTGTGCTTAATACAGCTAATGATAGTATGTTAAAATAATGGCAGTGGAGAGTGCAAACCTCAGGTGCCATCCAAAAAGCAGTTCCTTTGGAGGATTTAGCATCATTCATTTTGGTGGCCTGGATGAACAAACACGGAAAGTCAATATGTCATTTCGGAAAAGTAAAGGACAACGCCTGTCACTTTGTGCATGTCTATACGCGTGTTTGTGTTTATCAGGTGTGTTTGTGTTTATCAGGTGAGCATGTGTATGTATTTGTAAATGCATCTTTGTTGCTCTCATGCACGAGCAGAGAGAGAGAGAGAGAGTTCACTTCCACTGATGAGACATACCTTTGCCAATCCAAAGTCTGCAAGTTTCACAGATCCACTCGCATCAACCAGTATGTTAGCACATTTGATATCCCTACAGGATGAAGGAACTGGAAGCATGAGAAACCAACATAGCTGTTCGTAAGATTTATAAAAGATTAAAATTTTCATAATCATCCTCACAGTTAACAACATTGCAAATTCACATTTCCACCTTCAAGCATTTGCATAGTAAAATAATCCTGTCTATGCTAGATAATCCTGTACAAGCTCATAGTGTTACTTCGTTGCATGCTGATTATCACAACAAATCTACTTTTCATAACACTACATTTTGGTTCAAAGATTTGACAACACCCTTAAATCCAGAAAAGTATTTGGATAGTAAAAGAAGTATTATCAAAAGGCACCCAGGAAGTGTGCTATGAAACTAAATGTATAAGTTTCCCTGTGTTCTTTGTTTGATTATTGTCTCTTTCCTTACCAAAATTAACCATCCATCAGAAATGACAAGTGTGATCACTATTCCAATAGGTCAAAACTAAATGCAAAGTCAAGCATGTTTCTCATAATACCTGTGGACCACATTCTGGTCATGAAGATACTTTAAACCATTTAGAATTTGCCTAGTGTATGCAGAGACTTGGGAATCTCTCAAGTTATATTTGTGATAAAGGGCTGCAAGTGAACCTTTGGTCATGAGCTCAAGGAATATGTAAAGCTTCTTATCATCCTGGGAAGAGAAAAGAAAATCATACGTTACAATATCCGACCCAAAAATTCCAAATTATTAGGTCTAGGACGAATTGTGTATAAGGCACATTGAAAACACATATGGAATACTTTAGCAAATCACGTGTAAACGAACTAAGAACAGCACATTGAAAACACATATGGAATACTTTAACACCTTATCACGTGCAAACGAACTAAGAACAGCACATAGAGAGGCTGAAAAGAGAGCCATGCGCAGAAAGAAATTAAGGGATATATGGCACTGGAACCATGTTAAGACCCAAAAGATTAAGTTATGAAGTGGAAGGAGGCTAGACGTACATAAGGCCCATCGAAACCCCATAAACAAACAATATGAGATATTTTAACAAGTTACATTAGAGACAACATAACAATAGCAAATAAAATAAAACGTACTACATCAGTGATTTCTACGTTTTCTTCATTTTAATTGTGCTGGATGTTTAGGCCTCTTATAACACCAGACTAATCATCGGATACATGACAACACCCTTCCCACAGCAATTGGATGTGCCAAGGCAAGACGCCCCTAGACAAGGCCCTAAGGTTCATTATGCTTCCTCAAGTGCACTTTGATATTGAGGACCTCCTCAACAACCAATTGATGTTTAGTGACAATCTGTTTGATGGGGGTTAATTTAGTAGAAGTACACATCATATGACAATATAAAAGCAATTTTGCGAACTTAAAAAGGGAAAATAAGGCAAGAACAAATGGGACCAAGCTCTTCTTTTGCTCGTTTCCTTGTACAACAAAAATATCCAAGTTATAAGCTGTCGTCATGGTTTCAAGTTGCAGCAGTGCCAACAAAAACAGTTGCACAGTGCACCTGGTGGAAGAATAAGAGGTCATATAGCATTAACCCCTCATTCCCACAAAACAATGTGGTGGATTGTAGGCATACCAAACCAAATTGTGTTTAACAGCAACAATCTTTGCATGTTTCATCTCCAAAAGGAAGTTATGTCTTGGCACTTTCTTAGAATTTGATGTTTCTTGCCAAGCTATATCCACAAATAATAATAATAATAATAATAATAATAATAATAACTGAAAGGTACTCAAACATTGAAGCCACCAAGATAGGAACTACTTCCCTCACCTGAACAATGATCGATTCTATTTTTAGTTCTCTCTATTTAGAGGTTAAGAACTATATGATGTTGCATAAGAATGAGTGGAACTAAATGACACGCTGGACTAGGACAGATGGAAAAAAATCTAACTTGTGGAGGAACTCCCTTGTCATTACTACAGCCACGACCAGTCATAGACGAGGGTGAAAAGGTTGGAAATTAGTCATCTGCACCATCGGATTGTCAATCAAAGCATACCTGAAGATTAAAGCCTTCTCTTTCTTATCATCACCCCTACCCCCCAATGTTTTATTAATCAGGGCTGCAGTTTTTCCAAGTGTCAGATTCCTTTTTATTAAACCCGAGAGTTTGACCTGAATCTTCAGTTTGCAAGATAGCTAATTTGTAAATCATGACCTCTAGAAAACAAAGGATTAATTGATTACATGACAGGCTCTCCAACATCTGCTCTACAGATTTTCTTTACTCATAAAATTAGCATTGCAGGGAATAGTCAATTCATCACAAACTTTTCTTGTGATGGGAGCAGGACCTAAAATGTCCGTCTATGTCACAAGTGGCTGCTACAGCTAATAAGCTGTGACTGTTGTGATCTTATTCCCAAGCTATTGCAGCAAACATATGCAGTGATGAAGATGCAGCCACTATATTGTGACTGCAATCACAGCCATGTTCCCCTAAATATTTTGCTCAGCAATAACATAATTAATGCCAAAGTGAAAGATACTGCAGAAAACAACTTAGCAAGAAGGAACCACACCTTGTCTGTGCCGAGATATCGCACTATGTTCTCGTGTTCAAACTGACTTAAAAGAGAAATTTCCTGAAAAGAAAGCAGAGTATAACTAGAAAGGAAGAGAAAAGAATATCTGTTGAACTCACACCAGATTTATGATTGTATATACGGCAGACTTATAAATAGTTGTGCATATACGCCAGCTTGGCAATTGTAAGAATGAGGTAAGTTGAGTAGCCATGCCTAAGGCCAGTTCACAAGATACAGAAAGAAACAAGCACATACCTGCTCAAGCTGCAAAATGCTCTGCTTGCCTTGGCTTCCTTGATCTAACAAAGAAACCTCCTTTATAGCAAAAAAGAATCCATCCCTGTGGCAACAGAGAAGCATGAGAGAGAGAAATAAGACATAAATGCCAATTCTTTTGAGAATGATGCATTGACAATACGTATTTAAGATAATTCTTGCACTCCAAATGATATAAATAAGAATTGAGAAGAAAAAAAGAGATGTTATCATCAATATCACTATATAGTTCCTTAGCTTTCAGCATTTGCATTTAGAATCAACTAACAGTTCCAAAGCATATTTCCTGTACACGCTGATTTATCACACTATCCATTCTTCGAAAAAGAAAAAAGAATAGCCCGCTATTCAAGCTAGTAAAACTGCAGAAAAACAACAGAGAACAATTAAAAATAGGCGATTTTTGGAATATCATATCTTTACTTCATCAATATGTTCAATAATCAAGTATGCTCTTCAATAAGTTCTATACCAATGATGCTGGAACTCTAATTCCACAAATGACTAGCCCAAGTATTCCTAATTCTAACCATTTAGTGCTCACAAGTGGCACCGAAACTTCAAATGAACATCATTATGGAGTACTCTGTCCTAGAAAATGCTTACTGATTATCAAAGAGAAAAGCAAAGGAATCTTACTCGCTGATGCCTTCATATACAGTACCAAATGACCCACTTCCCAACCGCTCGCCCTTTTGCCATGAGGTGATCCTTTGTCTGAAACTCCCCTCGGGCGAAACATTGCGCACTGGTTCTGAAATAACATTGGGCACTAGTTCTGAAATGTTGGCAGAAGGGGCGTTGCCCACCTCATCGTTATCCGTAGACTCCTTATCTTCAACAGAAGTTGACAAATGAGAGTCCGAATCATCTTTTCTTGGCGAAATCCTTTCCTTACTAACCTTCTCATCATCTCCATCCGACCAATCCTGTTTATTCAAAGGGCAAACAGGAGAATCCTGATCTCCTCCAGGACCTTCTTGAGGACCGAACGAGTTCAACAATTCCCAAGTGGAACTCACGTTGTCCACAACAGGCGGCAACTTAACTGGCGGCGGACTAAGGACCGGAGGCCTCAATCCCCTAATTCCTCCCCCGGCATTATCCGTTTCGCAATTCTCACAATCTCCACGATCTTTAGCACAGATAACATCGGCCAAAGGGCGAGAAACGTTCAAAGCAGAGCCCGTTGATTTATTCCTAAAACGAGTCCTACGACTCAAAACCCTAACTCTATCTTCCAAACCGCTTGAACCGTAACTTCTACTCCCATTCAATATAGATATCCCACTCTCGAGCTCGATACTATCCACTCCAGCAGCCAACCCGCCGCCATCGCCACCGCGCGGCGATTCGTCGTCGCCGTCGCCGTCGGGAGCTAAAACGGCGGCGCTCTGGAGGCGCAAGCGAGGGGTGAGATCACGAGCCTTGCTGGACCGCCAGGCCTCCATGGGGATGGAGAAGTCCTCGGGCGTGAGCCCCAGGCTGCTGCAGATGATGTCGAACTCGCCTTCCTCGCCCTTCACGCGGAAGCTCGTGAAGACCGAGAGGCGGTCGAGGGCCAGAGAAGAGGCCGAGGATGAGGATGTCGAGGTGGAGGCGGACGACGCGTCGTAGTCGATGTTCTTGATGGCGTTCCGGCGGTCGAGCTGCGGCCGCGGCCGCGCCCCCCGGTGCCTCGCCTCCATCGGAAACCGCCGATCGGTCGCTCCGCTCAGCTCGCCTCGCTCCCTCTCTCTCACTAACTCCGCCTGCTCAGTCCGCAGTGCAGGTTCAGTTATAGAGAGAGAATCTGAGAGATTCTGCTGGTCCTCGCAGCGGGGAATCGGGAGTTGCAGAGAAGACGACGAGCAGCCGTGGACATGGAAGAATCCGAGCGAGCTGCGCGAGGGAGAAAGGAAGAGAGAGAACACGCGTTGCCACGTGGCGGCGTCTCTGAACCGGTCAGAAAACTGTGGCGCGCTACCTAGTCAAAATCTTTTCTCGCTTATTTTATTAGAATTTTGTCTTCTTCTTCTTCTTCTTCTTTTTGTCCCGCGATGTGGCCGAGGCTCGAAAACAGGACGGAGAATATTCTTTATTTCCCATAATTCCCATTTGCCAGGTGGAATTATTTTTTTCGAAAAATTAGTTCCTGCCGGGCCGGGCCCGACCGGGTCGGACCGGGCTGGCCAGAAGGACTCCAGACCGACTCAGTTTTTTTTTTTTAAATTAATATCATGAAAAAATCCAAAATTAATATATTTGTACCAAATTTATCTCAAATTTCACCAAAAATCTTAAATTAGTATATTTATGATAAATTTATCTACCGTCAATTTTTATTAAATTTGATTACTACCACGAACAACCACAAATCAGTATACTCTTTGTCACATCATCAAACTCAAACATTTTATGACAAAATTTAATGAAAATTATCAAATAGTAAATTTATTATAAATGTCTTAATTTGCGATTTTTTGTAATATTATTCTTAAAAAGAAAAAAATGAAGCCCAAAATCCATAAATTGAAATATATTGTCAAATTTATCCCAAATTTCATCAAAATTCTCAAACTAAGACATTCTTCACAAATTTACCCATCGCGGGTTTTCGTTAAATTGAATTATTATCACAAGAAAATCACAAACTAGTATACAAATGAAGGATGAAATCTCAAATTGAATCACTCTCTTCAAACATTTTACGGTAAGATTTAATGAAAATTAATATATAATAAAAATTTTATAAGTTTATCGATTTGATATTTTTTGTGATATTAATCTTAATAAAAAAATAAAGCCCAAAATCCTTGCCTAGGCCTGGGCCTAAAAGGTCGAGTCAGTTGGGGTTGGTCGGTTTTTTTCTCACTTGCGAGAATCTTTATTGTCGGAAGCAGCCATCAAGCTTTATAAATTTATAGTGGAGATTGCGTTATGTTCCCCACATCCACTTTGGGGTGGATACACGTGAATAGGGACTTTCGAACTTGTAGTTTCGTTTTCGAATATGAGTACCGTAGCCACGAATCAATCAAGTTTTCCTTAAAAAGCGTCACGCACGTGATCTTGTCAGAGAGATGGACTTGCAGTTTTTATTTTTATTTTTATCTACACCACCCTAAATGCCATTTTTTGCCATCATTTCAGATGCGTTTACCAATATGGCAATATTGATGTTGTGTTCGGTACGTAGGAATAAAATGGAATAAGAATTCTGATTTCTTTATCTTGTTATCATAAAAGAAAAATTAGTTGGAAATGAATGGAATGGGGTTTATCTTGTTTTGGTTGCTGAGAATAAGCTAAAATGAAAATTTTATAAGATTAATTATCAATTTTAGTGATAAAATTATATAATTATATTTATAATTTTATAGCACAAAATAATTTTTTTTCAATTTTGAAATAATTTATCAAGTATTTAACAAAAATTATAATTGATAAATTAGTATTCATAAATATTGTAAACATATGAGAGAAAAACACTGGTTTTTCTTACTTCTATATTTCCTTGATTACCCTTCCTTTATATCTCTCCTGTGGAGCCTACCGCTTATATTTTTTCTCTCTTCTCACTAATAGATTTCCTAAAATACCCTTATTTTTTTTTATACACACCTATTTCATACATAATTAACTAATTATGTGCATGCTGGTATAGCAAATCTTAACTCCGGCTGTAGATAACGTTAATTATCTTATAATATTATAATAGTGTTTTATGCAATATCGATTAATACGTGTCATTATAATTATCAAATAATACGAATTACAATATATTATTAGCTTCATGAAACAATTGATTTGGATAATATCCAATTAAAATATCCATCTAATATCAATTACTAATGCTCCTAAAGAATGCCATAAATTACTATAATGTGTATTTAACTTGACAATTTTAAATTGACCACATTCATCGTTGATTCAAAATATTATTTAACTGCACATAATATAATCTACAATAGTTTACTATAGAATTGCTCAAACTTAGCAATTTAGTAATTTAATAAATTATAGTCCTTAATTTTAAAAGTATTATTTAACAACACCATAATAATCAGTTACATAATGAATCTACTTTATCATAATTTTAGCATCACTAAATGAAAGATGGAATTAGCATTCCCATGGAATGCTGGTGGTACATGTATTTGTACATTTCATTGAACATCAATATATGTAATTATAATTCTTGTTATATTTAGTAATTAGTGGTTGGACGATCAAAATTTGAGTAGAAAGTATCGAAAAATTTAAATTTTGTTATATCTTGTCTCTCAAACGAAAAATCAAAAAAAAAAAATTGCCACTTTCCGCCAAATCTTTCAGCCCGTTTTCCACTTTTTTACTCCAAAAAATATACTAAAAAGCAGAAAATAGGCGTAGCCAGCAAGCAAATCCCGTCAAAATAGTTAATGGATGAAGATTGAAAAATATCGAAATGCTGTCCTTCAACGTCATGCATGATTCCACCTTGACAGGACCTGTCCTAGGAAAGTCGCTAACGTTGGATCTAAGATATTTGAACGGAAAATACTAAATTTTGGCGTCAATGCATTGACCACGTGCGTACTTTGCCATCATTGATATGATTTTTGTTTTTTTTTAAATCATCGGCTCCTCGATGATAATTATGTTTTTAGTGATGGATAATGCCATAGCGTCCATATTTACGGCTCTATTTTTTTCATGAAAAAGAGGAAAAAAAAAATTTCGACATTTGACTTCTATAAAATAAATTAGTTAAAGAAAAAATTTTCTGTATATAAAAAAATCCTTTAAAAATGAGAAAAATGATTTTGAACTTTCAATCAAAGGATATCACTTTCCCTCCTCTTTCTTTACCCAAGCCAATTACATTCTTCGTCATGCGCTCCTTTTTTTCTTTTCTTTTTTGTTTTATTATTTTTAAGCATATTTGATTATTTGATTATTTCTTTTCTTTTTCTTTATTCTTTGATGGGTTGACATAAGCGGAGGACAAGTTCCCCTAAAGCTAGCGCAACTTGAGCTTGTTGAAACTAGCGAGGTGCTCACCTAAGGCTGGCTCAACTTGACTCATTGGAATTCGGCAAGCTCAATTCTTGCTAACCTTGGGTGAACTCATCCCTCACCTATAGCTGATCCTTAGTTGAGAAAGAAAGAGAAAAAAAAAATGAAAAAAAAAATAAAAATTCAAGCATTTTGATGATTTTCCTCATGATAGATTGATCGGATTTTCCATACTAAATGATGGAAAATATTTTCTAATTATCTTCAAGTTTTAGCCAAACACCAAAAAAATATTATCATTTTCTTTGAAATTTTCCGCAAAACAACAAAGCCCAAATCCTATGTGTAATAATGAAATGAATATATATTTTTTACACTATATTATATATATTTTTGCATTTTTTGAATAGGTGCGGAACATGTTGCACAATTGTAGTAAGTTTGCTCGCGAATCACATGATCTACACGTTAGTTACGAATGGGGAGTAAAGATGCATAGAAGGATGCTTTTTGTAACAAGAATTTCACATAAGTGGCTCTCTTTTATCCACCATTGATTTGAGGATTGGGCAGCCGAAGCCCTATCAACTTGATGTATGCAATTTTGTTTTTTGCCCTACAAAAAATAGGATGTGGAGAGAGTGATCAATGCGATTGTGTCACATCTGTTTATGGAATTTTTCAATTCTAGTAATTAATGCAAAACCAATTTTAAAGACCCATACAGCAAGAACTCTCATTATACGGGGTTTGGAGGCAAAAAAAAAAAACAATTACTGCTCTTGAGCAATTTCGAAAACACATGCTTCAATTTTTGAGAATCAAGGGATGCAAAATTTGGTGCAAATTACAACTACCTCCAATTGCCTTTCTTGCTCTAGAGGAATTTTGCTATGTAAATTCGATGCTGACACACGGAGATTCACGGACTCATGACCATTTGTAACTTGGATTTTATTAGTTCCATTATGGAGGTAAAAAATAAGTCATGCATTTTTTGTTCAATTGATCAACACGTAGAAGAATTTGATTAGAAAATCAGCTATAGTGATATATGAGTAAATCAAACTATCCAAACAATAACCCTTGGTACACAAATAATCATCATCAAGTGAAATTCTTTCCTCTTCCACAAGAATCCCTTAAGGTATGTCAATTTGAAGCAAATATGAAAAGTACTTATGGCTCAAATTAAATACAAACCCTATAAACTTACTACACAAGCTTTTCACAATGCAACAACAACCATTATCCTATCCTTAATCTTTTTTCTCACTCAAAAAAGCTATTGGAAAGGCAAAAGGCAAGTTACGGTCTAGAGAGAGAGAGAGGGACTTTCCAAAGAGGGAACCAAATCGCCAGCAAATACAAACAATTGGAAAAAAAATCCTCCTTTTCCATTATATAAAGTACCCTTTTTTGTACACTTTTTTCATACATAATTACCTAATTATGCGCAAACTGTTATAGTGTATCTTAAAAAGCTGCAAATAATGTTAATTATCTTACAATATTATAATAATTTTTATGCAGTTTTGATAAACAGGTGTCATTATAATTATCAAATAGTCAGCAATAATGAGAATTATAATTTTATAATATGTCCATGTAACATCGATTAAGATATCCATCAACCAGTTTATGAAACAATTGATTAGTACAATATCCATTTAAAATATCCATCTGGTATCAATTACTTATATTCATAAAGAATTCCATAAATTACTATAACGTGTATTTAATTGGAAAATATTAAATTGAACCGAATTATATTCATCATTGATTATAAAATATTATTTAACTGCACGTAATAGAATCTATAACGGTTTACTATTGGATTGGTCAAACTTAGAAATTTAGTAATTATTTATATAATTTATAGTCATTAATCTTAAAAGTATTGTTTAACAACACCATGATAATCAATTATATAATGAATATACTTTATCATAATATTAGCATCAATAAATGAAAGATTGAATTAGCATTCCCATGGAATGCTAGTGGCACGTACATATGTACATTTCATCGAACATCGGTATCTATAATTATAATTCTTCTTACGTTTAGCAACTAGTGGACGGACAACCAAAATCCGAGTAGAAAGTACTAAAAATTTTAAATTTTCCTACCTCTCATCTCTCGAACAAAATATCAAAAAAAAAAATTGCCATTTTCCACCAAAAATTTCAGCCCGTTTTCCCTTTTTCTTTATTTCAAAAAATAAACTAAAAAGCAGAAAATAGGCGTAGCCAGCAAACAAAATCCCTTTAAAATAGTCAATGGTTGAAGATTGAATAATATTGAAATGCTGTCTTTCAATGTCATGCATGATTCCACCTCGACAGGACCTGTCCTAGGAAAGTTGCTACATTGAAGATAGTTGAACGGAAAATCCTATGTTTGGCGTCAATGCATTGACCACTTGTGTACTTCTCCATTATTGATACGATGTTTTTTTTTTTTTTTAAATCATTGGCCCATCAATGATAATTATGTTTTTGGTGAGAAATGATATCTAGCATGCATATTCATGGCTGTATTTATTTTGCGGAAAAGAGAAAAAGAACTCAAATTTTTTGACATTTGATTTGGATAAAATAAACTAGTTAAGGAAAATATTTTCCATAAATGCAAAAAAAAAATTCTTCAAAAGTGGGAAAATGATTTTCAACTTTCAAAAAGAGGATATCACTTTCCCTCCTCTTTCTTTGAACTAAACCAAGCACATTCTTCTTCATGCACTCCTTTTTAATTATATTTTTTAATATTATTTTTTTTTTTCTTTTTTAAACATATCAATTATTTCATTATTTTTTAATGTTTCTTTCTTTTTCCTTATTCTTCGATCGATCGTTGGCCACAAGTGGAGGACAAGCTCCCCTAAGGCCAACACGGCTTGAGCTTGTTGAAATTGGCAAGGTGAAGCCTCACTAAAAGCTAGCTCAACTTGACTTGTTGGAATTTGATAAGCTAGATTCTTGCTGGTCTTGGGCGAGCTCATCCCTCACTTGTGAAAATCCTTAGCTGAGAAAGAAAGAGAGAAAAAAAAAAGAAACAAAAAACTAAAACAGAAATTTCAAACATTTTAATAATTTTCCTTAGGAAAGATTGATCGGATTTTTCATACTAAATGATGGAAACCATTTTCTAATTATTTTTAGGTTTCAGTCAAATACTAAAAAATTATTATCACTTTCTTTGAAATTTTTGCAAAACAACAAAGCCCTAATCCAATGTGTAATAACGAAATCAATATACATACACACATACATACATTTTTTGAATAGATGCGGAACATGTTGCACAATTGTAGTAAGTTTGCGCGCGTATCGCATGATCTACGTGTTGGTTCCGAGTAAGGAGTAAAGATGCTTAGAAGGATGCTTTTTGTAACAAGAATTTCACAAAAGCGGCTCTCTTTCATCCACCATTGATTGGAGGATTGGGCAGTCGAAGCCCCTATCAACTTGATGTATGCAATTTTGTTTTTTGCCCTACAAAAAATTGACGTGGAGAGAGCAATCAATGCGATTGCGTCACATCTGTTATGGAATGTTTTGATTCTAGTAACTAATGCAACACCAATTTCAAAGACATATGTAGCGAGAGCTCTCTTTCTATGGTGTTCCAAAGGCCAAAAAAAAAAAGAAAAATTACTGCTCTCGAGCAATTTCGAAGACACATGCTTCAATTTTTGAGAATCAAGGGATGCGAAATTAGGTGCAAATTACAACTACTTATGATTGCCTTTCTTGCTCTCAAGGAATTTTGTGATTTAAATTTGATGCTAACAGATGAAGGCTTAATAGAGGCTCATTGACTTACAACCATTTGTAATTTTGATTTTATTAGGTCCATTATAGGGGTTAAAAATAAGTCACACACTTTTCGTTAGTTGATCCACGTGTGGAAGAATTCGATTAAAAAATCAGCTGCAATGATACATGAGTAAATCAAACCGTCCAAACGATAATCCTCGGCATACAGATAACCATCATCACGGGAGATTCTTTCCTCTTCCACAAGAATCCCATAAGGCATGTCAATTTGAAGCAATATGGAAAGTACTTATGGCTCAAATCAAATACAAACCATTAAAACTTGCTACACAAGCTTTTCACAAATGTAGCAACAACCATTATCCTATCCTTAATCTTTTTTCTCACTCAAAAAAGCTATTGGAAAGGCAAAAGGCAAGTTACGGTCTAGAGAGAGAGAGGGGACTTTCCAAAGAGGGAACCAAATCGCCAGCAAATACAAACAACAGAAAAAAAAAATCCTCCTTCCCATTATATAAATTCAAAAAATTGAATCAAAATAAATCCTTAAATTACTTCATTTGAATTATGTGTGGACCTCAGCATCTCTAATGTAAAATGCTAAAGATGCAGATAAACTCGAAAAATAGTACCAAATTAAAAGATTAAAACATGTGAGTATCAGACATATTAAAATAAAGAGCGTAGTCTTATTAGTCTGTTAATGATATATTTATTGAACAAGCGGGATGACCTTAGTTGATGTCGAAAAATACCTATTTTTCCGTGAGGAACCCAAAACTCCAAAATCCGATAAGACATGTCGATTTGAAGTGGATACAGAAAGTACTTACAGCCCAAATCGGATACAGACTCTGGAAACTTGCTACGCAAGCTTCTCGCAATGCATGCAACACGACCATCCTAATCTCTCTCGCTCCAAAAAGCCCACCAAAAGGCCAAAAGGCAAGTTAGGGTTTAGAGATAGAGATAGATGATAGGTAGATAGAGAGAGAGGCTTTCCAAAGAGGGAACCAAATCGTCATCAAGTAAATAAATTAATAAAAAAAATCCTCTCTTTTTTCCTTAATGTAAATTCAAAAAAAAAAAAATAACAGGAAGAGAGAGAGAGAGAGAAAAGGAGAGGAAAAGAGGGGAGCACCTTCCCACGGGGCAGATTTTAGAGGCCAACATTCCTTATTTCCTCTCCCCCTCTCTCTCTCTCCCTGCACTCCTCTTCCCTCTCTTATTCGCCCAGCTATCAAAATCCTCTCCCCCCCCTTCTCTCTCTAGACTTCCCCAAAAGCACTCCCCACACAGAAGCCTCCCTCGTCCTTTCTCTCTCTATCTCTTCTGGGTTTGAATCTCGGTGGCGTTTCTCGGGGTTCCGCCATTGGCGATTGGGGCCTGTTCTTGCGCCGGAAGCTCGCTCCGCCGCTGTGGGAGGAAGAGGTAGCCGGTAGCCGCCGCGCCAGTTTCGGGTGTCGTCGACGGCCGGCGGCGGCGGTGTGCGGCGGCGGTAGCGTTTTCTCGGGCTCGGGCTCGGGCTTTGTCCGCCCCGCCTCGTTTCCCAATTCGTTCGTTCGGGTTGGGGTGTGGGGGCGCTTCTTCCTCAATCCCCTTCTCCTCGGGCTCTCGATAAGTTCTTTCCTCTGTCGCTTTCGCTCTCCTGCCCTCTCTGCGCGGATGCTAACCCTAGCTGTTTTTCTCGGGGACGGTTCTCGGTCCCGCTAATTTTTTTGGGGGCGATTCTTAGGGTTTGTTTCTCTGGTTCGTTTCGGGTTGGTTGGTCGCGGAATCGGTTGGGTTCTTCGGTGGATTAATCGCAGTGGGAGTTCTCGTGTCGATTCGAACGCTTCTCTTGGGCGAATTAGCCTTGTTGGATAAGTTCGCTTCTTGTGCCTGTTCTTCACCGACATTGGCCGTTGATAAATAACCTTTCTTGGGCACCATCGTTTTGCTGCTTCTCGGCATTCGTTCATTGATAGGTTTTTTCTCTGGTTTGGAGTTAGGGCTTTTTGACTGCGGGGTAATTGTGTATAGTGTACAGAGAGAGAGAGAGGGCAAGAGAGAAAAGCCGGTAGTCTGCAGCGAGCAGTTTTTGGCGAGCCTGAGGGGTTGGAAGTTGCGGCGACCATAATCGGGTGCTGACTGTTTCGGGAGGGTCTTCCATTGAAGGTCCGTGGAGTTTATTGCCAACCGAAAGTGGAATTTTGGGGGGTTCTGGCTGGATTGGGGGAGGTTTCTGACAGTTTCGTAGGACGCTGAGGAGATTTTTAGAGGAAAGGAATTTCGATCGTGGTTCTTGGTATTGTCAATGATCATGTTATTTAATAATGATGGATAGGAGTGAGCCTTCTTTAGTTCCAGAATGGTTGAAGAGCGGTGGAAGCCTCTCTGGAGGTGGCAGTAGACAGCAACAATCTTCATCTTCTCTGCGCTCAGGTACCTTTTTCATTAAATGGCACGTGTCTTTGTTTCTGACATCTGGTGTTGCGGGAAATATCATGTCTAGTTGTTAAAGTTTATTGGGAGGGAGGGTAATTGTAGTTTAGACTTATGAAGCATGATACATGAGATGGCATGCGAAAGTTTTCATTGATGTGGGTGTAGGAGAGGATGGCAAATCTACCTATGGAAATCATTTGTTGGGATGAAATAAGGAGGAAAGTTAACAGAGTTTCGAGCTTTGAAGCATGATAGTTGAGATGGCATGTAGAAGTTTTTAAGGATGCAGACATAAGATTATTGGAGTTAATCCGTTTTGCTATTGTACTGTCATATTGCTACTCTGCAACACAATTAAAGATGATCTATCCATTACTCTGTAACCTTTTGAGTATAATCCTTTTGTTTTCTTTTTGTGGCAAAAGTAATTTAGTTTCTGTAGATTCATATGAGAAATAAAGGTGTGCAGGAACTGTATTATATTTTAACGTTTTGATGTGTATATGCAATTAACCCTTGTTTTGAGTAGCCTTTTTTGTTAATATACTTCCCTTAGGTTTTGCATTTAGTTGAGGTAGAGTTTGTATGGATATAGCAGTAGTGCAGATTGTGAGCTGGGTTTTGCTTGGATATGTATGGCCTCTCCAAGTTACTGTATAGTTTCCGCTGAAGCTATTATTTGGCTTTTTACGTTAATGGATAACTTATATGATTGTTTTATTTTTCCTTTGATAGATGATCGTTCTGCGAATAAGAACGTGAGAAATAGGTCTTCTTTAAGCAGCAGAATTCAGGTGTCTGATCGAACCACTTCTTCTTATTTTCGTCGGAGCTCCAATAGTAAGGGATCAACACACTCACGATCTTTCGGCAGTAGTAGAACTCATCGGGATGAAGCTTTGGAAGATTTATTTGAATTCCCTCACAATGACAAGCCATTCTTTGGTTTACAGAAGAATCGAGATTATACTGATCCTCTAGGTAGTTTGCTGCCGGGTAAGTTGGACAAGGATGTGCTACGGCGTTCACAGTCTATGAACGGCAGGAGACAGGAAGAGACCTTGCGTAGTCCAGTGGCTGGTGATAGTAGTAATGCGAGAAATGGGGGCCGCAGCATCACTAGTGGTTTGCTTACAAAAGGCAGAGATACAAGTAGCACCACTGAAGCTGCATTGGGACAGGACTTTCCCTTTCTTGGAACTGAAGAGAGGCAAAGAATTTCTGAAGTAGCAAGAGTACCTTCTGTGGGATCTATTGCTACCTTTCAGAGGCCTTCAAGTGCTAATTCAGACAAAACTAGTGCAGATGGGTGGACGGTTTTGGCAGAGGTGCCTGGAGTGGTTGGAAACAACAACGCAACTGGTTTGCCGTCTCCGCAAACTGTACCTGGAAGCTCGGCTATTTTAGGTCAAAATATGAATGGCCTTAAAATGTCAGAGGCTGTTGCCCAAAGTCCCTCTCGTGCTCGCACACCTCCTCAGGTAAATATAGTCCCCTGTTGGAATTTTATTATGTTCGTCTATATCTATCATGCTGTATTTGAACATATAGATGGGTTTCTAGGCTGATAACTTTAGAATTTGCAGTTGTCTGTTGATAGTCAGAGGCTTGAAGAGTTGGCCATCAAACAATCAAGGCAACTGATCCCTGTGACGCCATCCATGCCCAAATCTCAGGTAATGTTTCTAATTTCGTGACTGTATTCTGGGTTATAGAGGCTCTAATCTATTAGATGCACAGGTGGAATCGATTAGACTGCTTCATATCCCAATTAAAACTATTCGAAATGCAGTTTTGAGACAACATTAAAAATGATATTCGTCCATATGTGCCCGTAAAATTGTGATATAATTTTTCATAATAATTTCACTGATGCTTCACTTTGTCCAAAGCAAGACTCTAAAGCCCATATATACTTGGCTTTTACCTCAATATCTGAAAGAAATCAACCTGTTATCCATTAAACTGTGCCTCTTTGTATTGCGCTTCTCTTGTAGGATCTCATTATTGTGTATCACCACTGTCCTTGCTTTTGTTCTTCTAATAACTCTAAATGTTACATTATGTTGTTGATTTGGGCTGACTTGTTACACTTCACCTTCAGAGATCAAACAAAGTTGGATGTCTGATTCTGTTTTTTTGGTAGTTTTAACTTTGGGTCATGAAAATGGAAGAATTGTTTGGTCCCATTATCTGGATGGACAAATTCCCATTACGAGCTCCATATTTTTGATCTGGTCGACATAAATAGATCCTTGATAGTAACCCCATGGAGCTGGAGCTTCTAGTATTAGGCATTTCTTAGCTTTGAATATGGTATAATTTTACATTTATTAACTGCTTAATGGAATCATAAGAAAAATTGTAAGTTGATAATGCCAGTGCATGTGCTTTTGGTTAGACAAGTTTGCAAGTGCTGAAAAGTAATGCCTATGAAAACACTTGCTCCCCTTCAACATAGTAAATTGTCCAAAAAATATTTTCATGAGCCATTATCCAACTTATAAATAGATCTATACCTTATCTTGTGCTTGCAACTGGTGGTACCCCATTCCATGGCCTAAAATTACCATGACTTAAGCCAATAATCTCCACTCTTAATTGCTCAGGTTGAAATACTTGTTTGGTCTGAGATTGATTGCATTGTGAATGCATTTAATCGTGGGATTAGCCTATTAGGACTAGTAGGTCAGCCTGTCTAGACCAAGTTTTTTAATTATATAATGGGGTTGTAAGAGAGCTTTATGTTTGTGTAAAAATTTGTTGCATAATTTGGCTGTTTAGTATTATTATAAGTGTGGCATGTACTCTGCAAGTTCCACCAGATAAAAGTGTGGCTTTATGTGACTTTTATAGAGTTTTTCTATGAGTTCCACCGCATTATTGCTGACAATGTTGGGAGCCCGTATGTTTAACAACAAATTATGCAAGTTATTTTCCCCCTCTATTGGGCATCGTAAGAATAGTGATCACAGTTTGTTATTTGCATTTTCATTTTCATGCTGTGAATGAAAATTCTTCATTTCGTTTAATATGTTCTGGTTGGCTAAATGTATGGAGCATTCTTCTGGTCTGGATGCCCTCTTCTTCAGGGTGGCGTGTCATTTTTCTTCTGTTCTACATTCTAAACCTTCTTGAAAACTAATAATGTGCTACTTTTTTCCTTGCACCGTCTTGAACAAGCTGTTTGTGAGGCAGTGTAACAAGTCATGGAGAACTGACCATCCTTTTATTGAGATTGTTTTGATCCATCATTATATTGAGATTGTTTCGATTTTCTGTGTATGCTTGAGCTTACAAATGTAGATGTAGTGCATTCGCAATTTGATGGAGAGAATGAAATTTCCTGTTTTGAATTCTTAATTGCAAGAGTTAATGATGCCCTTTTAATACTTACAGTTTCTCAGTTACCTTTGATGAGGTCAGAGGGAGCCGTGAGACAGTCCCATGTGCATGCATGTCATAGAGACATTTGCATTTTTGTATTTTGTTGCCCAAATGGTCTTTTTTGGGGGTATAAACTATTTTTATTTCTCCGGAGAAGTTTGATGGAAGTCTTTTGTTGTTTTTTGGGGGTGGGTGTAAGAACTATTTTTCTTTCCCTGAAGAAGTTTGATGGAACAAATTTCGGAATAGCGAGTTCTGAATCTGAATAGATAGTGGTGGCAGCTGATTTGTTCTATTAAAAATTAGATGTGTCTTGCCATGTTTGATGGTCAATTTTTATTTAGTTGTGTTCTTGATGTTTTCTCATATTTCTTCCAGTTGCTTAGTTCGATGGAGAAATCAAAAACAAGAGCTGCACAGCAGACTACTAAGTTCTCCCCTACGCCCTATGGCAATCAGCCTATGCGTGGCGGGCCTGCAAGAGTGGATGTTGGGAAGACTTCTAATCTAGGAAAGTTGCAAGTTCTGAAACCATCAGGGGATCTGAATGGTCTATCTTCAACAGTGAATGAAAACCTGGTTTCCCCAAATGGAGTCAAAGTTCCACGTAGCCCCCTAAATCTGGCACCATCATCTGTTGGTTCTCACTCTAAGAATTCTGTCAGCAACCAGAACTTGGGAGGTTCTGAGCGTAAGCCAGCTACATCATTGGCGACTTTAGAGAAGAGACCATCTTTGCAGACTCAAAGCCGTAATGACTTCTTCAATCTCATAAAGCAGAAATCTTCTACGAGCATCAATACTAGAACTGATACTACTAGTACTGTATCAGTTTCTGATCAGGAAAAATCAGAGCTTTTGAGCGCTGAGGCTGGCACTGATTCTATCTCTTTGGAAACTAAGCATCAAAGTTCTTCAGTTATCTCTGTTTCAGACTTTCCAACTGAGCATGCCAGAGAGATAGTTGAAAATGGTGATGCATGTGAATGTACTTTGGGTTTGATCAGAAATGGAGAGGAGCATTCAAACTATCCAAATGAGGAAGAGTTTGCATTTTTGCGTTCTCTTGGGTGGGAGGAGGGTGCTGCAGATGGAGATGATGAAGGCCTTACTGAGGAGGAAATAAGTGCATTTTATGAAGAGGTGGGCATCTCTTTTTTCAAAAAACTAGCGCAATAAATATATGTATTATAATTCACTATATGCTTGTCTCATTTAATAGACATCTGACTTGTGACATTTGATGTTAATGTAGTATATGAAATTGAGGCCATCATCCCAACCCCTTGGGGACCAGCAAAAATTTCTCCACCCGAACATGAATGGAAAGATCTGCATTGAGTCATTTGGACTGAGGTCTGCTGGGTCTCACGTGCGATCTTGATCTGCCAAGTGCAGCAGTGAAGTCCAAGGTTGTGATTAATTGTTTAAAGCTGATTATAATCTTTAATTATTTCAATGGATGAAAATCCAATCTAATATTTTGAAGGAGGTGGGGATGTGGCTATCTTTGCTTGGGAGGCAGTGGGAATAAGCTGAAGAAGTATGATCTTCGAATTAGCTTGTTATGTGCTCTGCCTGCCTTTTCAGAGGTTGCTGTAGGAATAGCTGAGGGACATATAGGGAAAAGGGGAAAGAAAAGGAAAATGCTTCTTTCTTTAATATATTTGCTTTTGGATTTGGTCTTTTTTGTGAGATTAGGCAATTGACAAATAGCTCACGGTTTTTGGTCATCTGATTAAAGGAATAGAAAGATGAGATAGTTTTTTTGGCATCTTGTTCTCTGGGCTGTCTTTATTTTCTCCTGCTGCGATTTCTTAGCTTTCTATTGATATGAGTGAAAAGTCATTCATTTATACCGTTAAGCATGGGAATTAGATTGAGGCTTCTGTTTCTCTGGTTCTGGGGAAGCTGCTGGAAAAAGTACCTCCTTGCCTAAGCTCTGTGCCTTGTTGTAGGGCTTTTCCCCTGTCATAATTTTTTTAGATCCTTCAACAAGAGCACTCATGACCATATGGAGTATGGAGAGGATAGAGGTTGGGTGATTGTAACTAATCTATCCTTCAATGGTGCTTTGTAAGCCTTTTTCTTGATTAATTTGTGGGATGTAATGTATATATCGTCTCCAGAAACTAATGGGGCGGGAATTTTTTTTTAGGAATAAACTCGTTACTGGCATGGTTCTTTGGATTTCTTCCATCATGATGCTTTTTCTTTCATAATACACAGTTTTACATCATATTCATATAAATGGCATCAGGTAGGTTGCCAAATACTTGGAGAAAGAAAAAAAGATAAGGTTGTCAGATATGACAAAAACTTATGGGATTTTGTGGAATATTTTCCTGAGAGTAAACATAGATTTAACACAACCTTGCCGGCTTTCTCCACTTCATAGGATATATTTGAGTTTGCATTGTTGCTTCGAGTTGACTTAATGAAAGGGTTTGATTCGCGCTGGTTAATCTGCTAGATATTATATCTTGTTCCTTTCATCAGAGATTTTAATAGAGTGATTGAGGGGGAAATTCTGTCCCTTATACATCTCTATCTATCTTTGGAAGTTTATCTTGTCTGACGTTGATCTCTATATTTTAACCAACTTATATCAGTTCACCTTAGAATTTTTTGTACTTGTCGATTTTTCGTCAAAATGGAGATACCTAAGTAAATACTTGTCTATAGTGGTACACATAGAGGCTGTTTGGTGCAAACTCGCCCCGCTGAGCGGTAAGGTTTTGGAGTTGGTCGAGAGTTTTCTCTGTTCTGTAGCTTGCACGAGTCGATCTCTTTGGACTCATTGTGCATCATAGACATGACCTGACTTTGTCGAAGAAGTTATCGGTAGCAGTAACTTGGAACAGGGGGCATTTGGTACTGATTTGAGCTTCAAGGATATCTCAATGTGACGGACAAACGTTTGTTTACCCCATGTCAAAACGCATGATTAGGATTCTGCAAGGGGAGGGATGGAGCGCATCAAGTTCACATGTGATGTCTCGGGTTCGACTCTTCACTATGCAAACCATCCTGTTCACGAGTTTAGGTCGGGTCGGGCCACATGCCCAAGCCCTCCCGAGTTACTTCACCATTTAGATGTCGTTCTGCCAAGACATTTTTTTTTAGCAGCAGCGGATTTCGATGGCATCGAACTGCCCGAGTTAAGAGCGACTGCCGTTGGACTTTAGGTGAATGCAGCCCATAAACTCGACAAATCACGTCAATTCTGGCCTTAGCTAATCTACTTGTGCTCGTTTGGGAATGCTCACTCTCCCTAAATTCATTTATAGTCCTCTGTAGTGTAAATCCCGCCTGTCCATCATGTGCCATAAAGAGTGTTACAATTCTCTTTTGCCAATATTCATATGAAGATTGTAAAATTTTGCGAAGCTCGCTAAGAATGGTTGGGCCAACAAACATTCATCTTGTTTGTATTTTGGATACCTTAATAACCATCGAAGACTGTTGAAGTGATGAATTCCTGGAATTTAAGGGGCATGGGGGATAAAGAAATGGTTGAAGTTACCATTTTTTTTATCAAAGTATCAACCCATTTGATGGTAAAAAGGATCTTTTGAACCTAGGGATATTCTAACCATTTTGAGGTCACTTCTCCAAGAATAGATTGGCCGTCGATTTCTACGTAGCTACATCAGATCGATTGGACCTCTTCACGCAATAAATTGTTAAATTAATCATTAGTAGATCTTATGAAAAAAGATCGAAAAGTTGTGATGACCATACATTTCAACTCTCACGGGCGTGAAAAGTGGGGGAAAGAAAGAGGAAACAGACTGCATCAATTCTCGCTGTCGTCATCGTGAGAAAAAAATGCCAAAAGACTCGGGCCATATCGCCTTATCTTAATAGGATTTGTGTCAGCCATGCATGTTGACTCGGAGAAAAATCTGGTAACCAGAGATTCTGAATCAATATTTTAGACTGTCAGAACTCTTCGGAAATAATTCTTTAATTTGTTGGTAATTATCCTTATTTGATTTGAATTGTTGGTCATTTTATATAAAAAAAATTGGCGTTATTTTTAGTGTGTTATTGTCAGAATAGTTACCTAAATTTGGCTTTTCATCTGATAATTATTGAAGAAAACCCGAAAATTGTTTGGGTTATCATCCGTTAGAAGGTTCTTGCTTAGGTTGGCTGTCAATGTGACCGGAGCGTTTTGGGACGTAATATGGCCGCTCTTCATAAATAAGGCTACAACAGTAATTATTGTCAAGGTGTGTAAATTGGTGCCTAAACTCAAAATTCATGATGGCCAAAATTGCCCAAAAGTCTTAAATGTAGTGTACAACCATTAATTTATTCTTAAATTTTTTAATTTGGCTAAAAAAATTTAAATCATTTGGTGATTTTTCAATATTGTCCACTCATCTAATTCAAGTTGGAAATGATTAACTTGATGGTTTAGTCAGCATCGGCCTTCTTACGCGTTCCGATGTGTCTAATGGAGCTCAAAATGATATCGTGTTGAGAATTTTTAAAAAATTTTCTTTTCTTTTTTCCTTCATCTTCCTAAATTTCCAGTCAACGGGGGCGCCGGGGCCTTGGTGATGGCCAGCGGCCCTCGCCTAGACCACGCAAGGGCTGCAACCCCCTCATGCATGTTGCTCGTATGTTTCGAATAGTATCTCTGTAAACCTGCAAAGTGCATTAAACGCGGCTACATAATTGGCCAATGGAAAATTTCTAAGATACGACGATGCATGGTGACTTATCATCATCATCATCCAATGGTTGAAATTCACTTATCAGTCGACCTTTCTCATCAATCGGTCGTATTCAACAACTGACAATATAGGACGTGCAATACAAAATTTCCTATTGGTCTAATAATCAATTCGACCACAAATTCCATCCATCTTTTCGAGTTCAAAACAAAGAGTAATTCGTCGGTTGAGACTTTTTGGCATTTGGGATCAAGAAGCAGCAAATCACAGGTCAAAGTTTCAAGCTCACAAGAAACCTTTGAAAAGACATGAGTAAATGCCTTCGGTATTCATGTACACATATTCATGTACACACCCAAAAAAACCAATTTCGATTTTGACAAATTTCACGTGGGCTCCAGCTAGAAACCGGATCAGAAAACAATTATAAAAATATAATTATTTTATCACACGGAAGTTTCCAAGGGTTTACTAAGTTTAGTTGCGTGCGTGCAATAACGATTGAGAAAGGTCAGTTGTTGTATATTGCAACGTGAGATGCAAACCATTAATTTGAATTGTAATCTCATACTATAATATCTATAGTTTAGAAGAAGGAAGACCTCGTAGGTGAGCTATTGACAAAGATAGGGAAAATTATCAAAAAAAGTCCAAACATATTACAATTGTACCTATTTAGTCTTAAACTTTTTTATCTTTACTAATTCAGTCCTAAACATTTTGTATTTATGCCAGTTCAATCTATGTAGCCAGTTTTGGCTGATCGATCGCTAACGTGGCATTTTAAAAATAATATTATAATTTTTTTAAGTATTTTCATCTTTTCTTTTTCTTTTTTTTTTCTCCCTCCATTCCCTTAGGACGGTGAGGGTTGGGACCCTCGATCTGGGCGAGCAAGGTAGTCATAGCCCTTGCCTAGACTAGGAGGGCAGCAACACTTTGCCTCGGCTAGCGCCCTAAGGAAGGGGGAGTTTAAAAAAAAAAAGACAATAAAAAGAAAAAGTTTTTAAAAATTTAAAATATTATTTTAAAAATACCATATTAGTGCTGACACTATCATGTTAGTGTTAGCCGGCCAAAATTGGCTGGATGAATTAAATTGAGCACAAATGCAAAAGGTTTACGATTGAATTGACAAAAAAAAGTTTGACTGAATTGGCATGATTAAAATAGGTTTATGACTTTTTTAGTAATTCTCCTAGTGAATTGGATGACTTAATCTTGTATGAGAAAAGAAAAAAAAAGAGTCTTGTAATGAATTTGATAGATAGGCTGCGGAATTCATTGATGAATTTCTTAATTGCAAACTAATATGAGAGGTCAACCGCCTCCGAGCCAATCGATGTTCTTATATTTTATATTGATCTATCTCTTCTAGTGGTGAAGCAAACATTGTCTAGATAGAGACATGCCTAAACTGACGATTTATATAGGGTAGCGACACTAGTACTTCTCAATTTTTTACTCATTGTTGAATGTCCTCTATGAATTTTTTTTTAGTGTTGCCTATGAACTTTTTTATGTTCATTCTATATGGTCCTTCCGTTACAGATTTAATGAAATTTGCTGATGTGTCAATTAAAGGTACTAACTTGTTATCATTTTTTTTGTTTGATTCCGTCCTTAGACTTTATTTGTCCGTTCATTTTCATCCTTAAACCCTAATATTTTGGTTATTTCTCTCTGATGGTGTCCGCTTGAGCATGGTGAAAGTTATTGGGTACTCTTCAAGACGAATATCGATGACACTTATTTAGGACTGGTCATTTTACACACAACCTTTGACAAGCCATACACGCTACACGCTTCAATGTATCCTTATAAGTTTAATGGTGATGAATAGAAAATAACTAAGGCGTAGATTGACCCTTTCATCCCTTTTATGACGCTCTTGGAATGGTTTAGTTTAACATTAAGATGTTTCTTTATTGACACGACCTGCTTAGATACGGTTAGAAATACTTACAATATGTAAATACAAGTAAGCATTTTAATGTATAAGAATTCATAACTTCAATTTTTCTGTTGTGTAATCCATTTGACTAACACGTTATATTTTTTATTTTAATGACGTAACATAATTGATAAACATTTTGTATCGGGATTAAATCTAAATTTGACATGACATAATTAGGCGAGAGAAAACAACAAAACAGTTCAATGATTATATTGAACAAATAAACAAAGTATGAGGATGAAATTGAAAAAAAAAAACAATGATAAGTTACAAACCCTGAAGAATTTGTTGATGATATCAACGAAATGACCATATTGAATCATTTTCAAAAAGTTGAGGGATGACATTTAACAAGAAAAGAGTTTAGGGATAACATTGAATAAAGAGAAAAAGTTTAAGGACTAGTGAAATCAATAATTCACTCCTTTCCAAAATTAACAAAATATATCCTAGAGTTATAATGTTCTTGTTGAAATATCTGACATATTTGCATGTAAAAGCTCATAGAGGTGGCTGTTGTTGTTCAAGTCTAATTGCAATAGTTAATCAACTTTTTTGAGCGTAGGGAGAATCATCGTTCAAACTCTAATCCATCCGTGTGAAATTGTCAAACACGGGAAGGTATCATGAGGAAATTAAGGTACCGCGTATGAAGTTTTGAGTCTCTCACCCTACTGACCAGTTTTTAGGGCATTAGACAATTAGGTAGACGACTCGTGTAGCCTCACCAAATTGGAGGGCGAAAAAGCTTTTGATCTGATTCTTTTTTTTTTTTTTTTTTTTTTTTTTTTTTTTTTTTTTTTTTTTTTTTTTGGGGTGAAGGTTGAGATCCTAGAAATTCTAGGTGTAAATTTACATCTTTAACTTCTTGATGGTCGATAAAATGGACGATCTACAATAAGCTACATTGCTAAAATCGCAACTCTCTTTGCAGCACTATCCCCAAGGTTAGGGTCGAGAGGCAAAGGAAAGCTGCAATAAGGCAGCGGCGGCGGCGGCGGTGCCGTTGGTGGTGGCCGAAGGTGGTGACCTCGCTATGGTTGGAGGTGATGATTTATCGGTGCTCCCTATCATATCTTAGTCTTGACTATCAAGCCAATTTTATAAAAGAGGATTCCTAGCGATCTTTATTATAATGTAACCCCCCCCCCCTCTCTCTCTCTCTCTCTCTATAGAGAATCCGTGCACGTATTACTTGTAATAGATACTAAAAGCACAATATTAGTTACATTGAATTGTTGTCAAAATAGAGTGTAATTTTCTCTTAAACTCTGTTCGTTTCACGGAAAATAATTTTCGAGAAAACGTTTTCCGGATTTTTCAATGTTCATTAAAATGAATTCTTTGGGGAAAACGTTTTCTATGAAAAGAAAAAAAATCTTCTAAATTAGGGGAAAATGTTTTCCACTTTTGAAAAGTGGAAAACATTTTCCTTACTCGATCTCTCTTATCTCACACCTCTACAAATCCTCACTTCATCTTCCCATTTCTTCTTCTTTTTTTCTTTTTTAATTCGAATTATTTTTTAATTTTAATTTTCTTTTTAATTCGAATTATTTTAATTTCCTTTTTCTTTTCTATTTCTTTTCTTTGTTTCCCATCTTTTTCTTTCTTAGCTAGTTGCTGGCCGTCACTAGGTGAACCTCAAGGTTGTCGATCTCAAGCTTGCGCTCATCGATCTAGCAAGCCTCGAGCTCGACGCTCATCCTCACCAATTTGATGAGAGGCGAGCCTCGTGCTCGTCGACAAGCTTGAGGCTCGCCGGTGGTCGGTTGTGGGCCGTTGTCATGGCCGGTGATCGGCCAAGGAAGAAGGAGATGGAAAACAAAGAAAAAAAAATAGATTTAAAAAATTAAAAATAATTAAAAATCGATTTTTAAAAAATATGAAAAATCCATTTTAAAAAATAAAATAAATGAAAAAAAGTATATGGAGGAAAATATTTTTCTTATCGAACAATGAAAAATATTTTCCACTTCGTTTTCAAATTTCATCCGAAAGCTAGAAAATAATTACATTTTTCTGAAAAATGACTTCTTGAAAAATATTTTCCAAAAACGCCACATTTTTCGCGAAACACACAAAGCCTTAGTGTTATCACTATCTACTACAGCATCAAGTAATAAATTGCTTACAATATTATCCTTTTATCTTTCCCTCCTCCCTCGCCTTGCTGATGGGGGAGATTATTATATTTGATGATTAATAAGTAAATGTACAATGGCTGAATTTGATATACACAAAAATTTCTAAAGAAATAAATGGTCGAGAGCTATCTTTATTGTCTATTTTTCATGACAAGGAAGCCCACTTTGAGTGGGTGAATTTCGGGTCCATAGACTACCCTACTAATTTCATGGATTAAGGAGGACGCTGTCTAGACCCGGGTGGTAGACTCGAATATACAGAGTGGTATGCAATTATGACATTTGAAATGGAACTTGTGCCATACACCTAACATGTACAAGCAATCACGGTTTGGACACACAAGTTATATCTTTTGACCCTTTGAAGTAGATCCCATGGGGAAAATGTCTTCCTTACCAAGTCATTTTAAAAGCGAGGATAGCTTAAAAGGAGGATTCGAAAAGTTAAAGAATAGAATCATGATTCCTACCATAATTTAAGGGGCCCCGTTCACCTTTTGCCTCGACTTGCGCAAAAATGATCATGGGGAGTCAATGCACGAGGCAGAGAGAGAGAGGATTGACCTTTGCATAGGGATCGGAGTCGCGATCGACATGTGACCGCGCGCAAATCAAGCCTACATTGCGAGAAGGCCAAGCCCTCGTGCATTGCATGAAACCAGATCAATAATCACATGATTTGTTTAATTTATGTAATTTCTTATTGTATGCACATTGATTGTGACCATAGTCTTTGTATATGTATATGTCATGCGTATTATCCTTGTATAAAGCATGTATATAGTGTATGATCCTTATGATATGAAAAAACTCTTGTGGAAAATGACTTATTTTGACGATTTTAATGTATACACATGCTGTCATTGTGTTAACATGCCTTTTGATGGGATATCATTGTTACGGATCGATCCACTAGAAAATATTAACGGACATGATTATGAAAATATACGTTTATGCATATTTGTAGCATATAGAAAGTACAAAAAGATTATGATGTAATGTGTGCGTCTCGTGCGACTTTTATGAATGTGATTGATAGCGAGATTATATACCGTCCATTTTCTTCTTTTTGATGGAATCACTTGTGTTTTATGAAAAAGTACATTGAGAAAAGACAAAAAAAGAAGAAGCATCTTTCATATCGTGTGAACGGAACTCGTTCTATAACCAGGAGCAAACTAGCCGAAAAGGAAGATGACCCGGAGGAATTGCTAAAGGGAACCAAAAGAGTAAACAAATTGCAAATATAACCAGGAGATGGCCTTTGAAGCTACTTGGGTGGCCGGCGGGGTTGGGTTAGGGTTCGGCAGTGGGGTCAAACTTGTACCAACATTGCTTAGCCCTAACCCTAGCAATCTCCGACCCCCCCCCCCCACAAAAAAAAAGAAAAAAAAAAAAACCTAGCAATCCAAGTAATGTAATACGACACCCTCCTTTTCTTTCCCCTCTTACTTTTTCTAGATACCCAACAAAAGAAATTGGTAAGCAAAAAGAGATGAGTAACATTTTAAGTCCTAGGGTTGTTACCTCTATTGATTCATTCATATGTAGGTTGTTTAGCGGGCGTGAAAAAGTTAGGTCATTTGAAGAGGCAAACAAGTTGCTTGGAACTCACTCTTGGTGCTGCGATCATCATGATCTCTACTGGTTCATGACCAAAGTTAGGTTGTCCGCATCACGCTAGTCCCCAAGGGCCACAACCTCCATGATCGCCTTAATTGGAGAGGAGTATCAGCCAGAGTCAGAAGCTACCGACGGCATCAAGTGGAACCGTGATCGTGACAGCAGGGGCATGGAGTTGTGGCGGTTTGACTGGAGGAGGGGGCGAAAACTAAGAAAGAGAAAAAGGGGAAGCGAAAACCAAGGAAAAAGATAAAAGAGGGGGAAAATAAGAAAAGAGAACATGTCTTAATCACTGGATATTCAAATATCATGATGCGTCCTCTTTTGAAAGAAGTAAATTTAAAAGGTAAATAGTACTCTCTAGAAAATTTCATCAGATTCTTGTCCTTTGTTAAAGACCGGTCAATGGATCATCCATCTAACCATAAGTTATTCACATTTCAGCTTTGAGTAGAGAAGGGGCAACTATTGACTTGTGCCCTGTTTAGTTTTCCATGCTAACGTAGGCGATGATTGAATAGAAAGAGACGTAAAATAAAGGCTTGAAATAAGCAAGGAATGGAAAAAATAGAGAGAGAGAGAGAGAGAGAGAGAGGGTCCAAGGTCATTGTAGTTGACAATTTCTGAGATCTGATCCCTAGGGTCCTCTCTTTCTCATGGGATTTCGTACGGGGCTCATATTCCCACCGCGATATGACGTCACAACAATTCCCCTCTATTTTATATTCATCTAATCTCATTTTCAAATTGCTTTCTTGGGAACCCACAAGAAGAACCTGGTTTTCCTTTCTTATGTGTTGAAAAAATCTGGAGTTGCCCCCACCGAATCTCTTCTTCTTCTTCTTCTTCTTCTTCTTCTTATTTATTTATTTATTTATTTATAGAAATTTTCATTTTTCTCTTCATGAATTTTTTAATCGACCCTTTTTCTTTTTTTGGTGAATATAATCGACCCTTTTTTTTTTTGTTATTTCCAATTTGAGAGAATATGTAACTCTATCTATAAGTGAGCAAACAGTTTTCCAAGTCTAATAAACAAAATGAGCATCGATAACTGTACAAGGATTGATTTATAAAATTTATATGCTTAATAAGACATAATACTCCTAATACAAGTATTGTATAGGGTCCAATTGCTTGAATGTCATGTAAGGTCTTCCTTATCAGTTAATGTATTAACCCTTCGAATTAGTTAAATGATACATGATGGTATTCGTATGGATTGGCCTTTTCCCTATTCCAATTATCAAACTCCATCATGAACGATTTGTTTGTTCATTGCAAGAAAGGCTGCCAATACTTGAAACCCTAGGTCATGAGAAGGTTTTATTCATCAGTCATTTGGTAATGGTTTGTCGTGCAACATGAAAGGGTATTTTTGCTCTTCTTGTACAAATTTCTATGGAAGTTAATATATATGTTTAAATATTGACCAATACGTTAGCTTACGCGATAATTATTCGAAGTGTTGGGGCAGAGTTTGTGAATATTGTAGAAGGATTTTTTGGAGGGGAGTAAATTTCATCGGATTTCTAGTTAAATCACTAATTATAGTTTGTGTTTAGAAAATCCTCCAATATACTATTTTCCATAAATGTGAGGTAGCTCGATCAGTCTCAAATTTGCATAGCCACCTTGCCCCACATAGGGTTGGATGAAGTTCATGGAAAAATTTAGCATTGATTGTGTGTGACCTTGAGAGGATTAACCCTAGACACAATTGCATTAGCTTTCGAATCGAGTCAAATCTCTCATCTCACATCAGTTAGCGTCGACATTGCGGCTTGAGCTAATCCTTGATATTGCACTTAACTATTCATAACTAGATGTGGCTTGTAGTTGTAGTCATATCTAGGCAAATAAATTCAAGCATTTCTCTTATATGACTTGATAACAACAGATCAATTAATCTAAACTATAGATTAGATGTCATTTGCCTACATTGCAAGGTCACCATATAGAAACCCTAGCGGCTAGTCTTCGCAAGTGTGTGGCGCACAAGCAATGGTGTGCGTAGGTCGTCTTACAGATCTTATACATTATACATTTTATACATACATACATATATATATATATATATATAGACACACAAACATCTACATACAATAGGGATTTATTTATTTTCTTCACCTTGAGGATGGGCCCACAAATTGAAAACTTTGAGGTGCCCAAACACAGGAGTCTATGTATATAATTATACCATCGCCAGTTGCTAATGGCTCAGTCTTTCGTATGTATTTTATTGAAAGCTTTAATTAATGACCCAAATCAAAGTCAAACCCGCAGATGCCTCCTTGGTTTTTTGTCTAATACTTAAGTCTTTAGACGAGGGAATTGACTTCGGTACCTCAAAAGCTGTACATTTCAGAGAGAGAGAGAGAGAGAGAGAGAGATTATATTTCAAGAGAGACGAGCCTGCGTCCCTGCGTCTCTCTCTCTCTCTCTCTCTCTCTCTCTCTCATGCTTTCAAGGTCATGGACATCGATCTATCTTTGAAGCTAGACGCTGAAGAAGAAGGCGAAAGATCAACCGAAGATCGTTGCGAAGTGCAAGTGGCTGATCATCACGATGCTCAGGAACGCTTACGAAGTCCAGAAGAAGCTGAGGGTGTGGTGACAACTGCTTCAGGTGAGGAACAAGAACGACGAGAAGAAGAAGACCGCGATGGTGATGAAGAACATGGGTCGGCTGATTTATCATTACAAGATAGCATGAAAACGGAAGAGGTAAATTGCCTTCGGATCGATCCTGGTCTCTCTCATTTGAACTCAGCTAATCTTTTTGTCTGGGGTATTAACTTGTGAAGATATATGTTCGTGTCTTCGTTTTGTGTGTAGTTATGCGTTTTAAAGAAGGAGATGGATCGGATGAAAGAAGAAAACAAGGCTTTGAGGAGGGTGGTGGAGCAAACAATGAAGGAATACAATGATCTCCAGCTCAAACTCGACGATGTTCATCAATCCAACCAATCAAAAGTAACGTGGTCTCTTTGTGTATCATGCGTATAAATGAATTCTCACATGAAGTTATACTGAGGTTTAATTGCCGTAGTTTTATTGAAAGTTCCCTTTCTATTTATGGTCTTATTGATTTAGGATCCTTCAACCTTTCTTTCGCTCTACACAAGAGGAAAACCCGATCACGAACCAAAATCTATGTCCAACCCCAAAGAGAACTCTCCGTCGCCATCCCCAAAAAACGACGCCCTCAGGGAGAGCGATCTAGGGTTGTCACTGGGGTTGCAAATTGGCGCCAACCCACAAGGAATACAAGTGCATAAAGAAGATGGCATCCGCAAGGATCAAAATCACACAAATTTCCCATTGATACACGACAAGATCCAAAGGAACGATCAATTTGCAGGCGTAACAAGTCATGTCGCCTCCATGCCCAACAGGAAATCCCGAGTCACAGTTCGAGCGAGATGCGAAGCAGCTACGGTAGGTCCAATTTCAATCGAAATTCAGTCAGTAATCACCGAGAACATGACTTGTGGAAAAAAAAAATCGAATTAGGAGTACTGATTAGGGGTATATTTGTGCAGTTGAGCGATGGTTGTCAATGGCGAAAGTACGGTCAGAAAATTGCGAAAGGGAATCCATGTCCTCGAGCATATTACCGGTGCACAGTGGCACCGGGATGTCCAGTGAGAAAACAGGTATGAACGGTGCATGAATTCTTTTCAAGGTTTCAATATATGTTTACACTGTCAAAATTCAACTAATAAGGTTTCACATGTGATGATATTACTTTTAATTAGGTGCAAAGATGCTTGGAGGACATGTCCATCTTGATAACAACCTATGAAGGAACACACAACCATCCCCTCCCAGTGGGTGCAACAGCCATGGCCTCAACAGCCTCCAATGCAGCCTCTTTTGTATTACTTGATTCAAGCATGAATCCCCTCTCGTCGAATGGATCTATGTCTTCAAATTTCGTCAACGCGCAACCGTCATCGCTTCCCTATCACATCGCAAACTCCAGCGCTCCCTCTCAATTTCCAAGAGCGCGAAGCTTCAACCCTAGCAACGACCCCTCTAAGGGCATCGTTCTCGATCTCACCCACGTGAACCCCTATGAGCTGCCGCACAACTTGCCGATGAGGACGACTTCTGCCGTGAATTACCCGTTGTCTCATCTGGATACCTCTTGGATGAGCAGAAGGCCGAGCTACGACGCTTTCTCAGGCAATTCGAGAGGGACAGACAAGCCACCAGGATCGGCCGAGAACGCGAGTGCGAGCTCCTTCGCCTGTGATCCCCAGTTTAGGGTTGCTGTGGCGGCTGCTTTGACGTCGCTCATAAATAACAAAGAGAAGAGCGGGGCAATAATGAGCGAGAGCCATCGTCCTATGGAGCCCTCTTCATCAAATAGGGATGGGGAGAGTGGTGGCTAATCAAACGGTGGCGGCAACAACCTGGTTCTTGAGTCTTTGTCTCCTAATGGTAAGCCAATTCAACTCTTACCATAAAGTTACTAGAATCTTGCGCCCAGAAAAAAGAAAAAAAGAAAAAAAGAATAAGTGCTGTAATTTAAATTCACAGACAAGTCGAAATGTATACTTTCAGATCCTAAGCACCCTTATCTTTTCAAGCTCTTTCTAGTGTGGTCAATCCTAGGGTTAATACAACCAGCAGTGGATTTGTTTAGTCTGGTTTTCCTTTCATGTTCTTGAGTTCCAGATATCTCTTCTTTCATGTGTATTTATATATTCCAACTCCAATCTCAAGGCAAAGCTCCCATGATCTTAGGATCTTCAGAAGCGTTTTAATAGTGCCAGCCTCTCTCTCTCCCTCTCTCTCTCTCTCTCTCTCTCTCTCTCTCTGTGCACTGGATGAGCTTGTGCTTGGAGAGGAAGGCGACTGTCATGTGTTAATTGGCGTGTTAGCACTAAAGTAGGGTCTTTAAGATATTAGGTCTACTGATGCAGAAGAATCTTTTTTTCACAGAAGCACGCTGTTCACGCATAAATATGGAGCGACCCTTCATTAAATTTCTCTACATGTTTGCAAAGGTCAATGTCAATGGTTCTTGTTACCGACATTTAATTATACCAAGTGCTATTATTTTTATTAGATAAAGAAGATGATTTTATTTTGTTCTATTTTCACTTTTTACTAATGCTTCTTTTGGTAGAACTAGGGCAAGTATAGAATTAGTGATTTTAGACTCATTTAGCAATTTTTTTCTTTATATTCCAAAGATGGAATATAAATATTGGATTTTGGTGGGAGGGTGAAATATTGGAGGGAAAATTATTAAGTACTTTCTATGAGTCACCCCTAAAAACACCTATAAAAGTCACTGTTTTTACGTAATTAGGTTGGGTATTGTACATGGACTAAGCTCCTACAAGCTTCTTACATGGTGTTAGAGCTTTTTGAAATTGTTTTCTATCATCAGAGGAAACTCATATTAGTTTGGTAAACTCTTATCACATGAAATATTGTATTGATTAGTCTCATACAGTAGGTAACGCACAAGTCAAATTTTTTATGGACAACCCAAGTATGAAGCTGATTTCACATTAGTGATGTAACAATGGATTGAATCGATGTTTTGCACCTAATTCACACATCCATGTCTATCCTTATTTATATCATTATGCAAAGTAAAAAGGACCTCATAATTTCTTTTAGGGCTTTCAAATCTTTTTCTTTTTTCACATAATGCCCTCAAATATCTATTTTATGATCTTCGTAACTATGGGTAGATGTGTAAGTTAATAAATTTTATCTTTCTAGTATATGTTGTAGTATTCAAATTTTCAATTTTTTTCTATCCTACAACAATCTTCCTAAGAAGAATATTTTGCGCGTGCAAGTGCAACGAGTGTGCGTCCAATCCCGTTATTGCTGATAATCTAATAGATGCTGAAAATTTTCAACTTTCCTTACAGACAAAATTATGAAGCATGTTTTGGATGTTTGTATCTTGCAAAGATTGTTAGAGATTCTTTGCCTCTTGCTAAATCCGACAAGTTCTTCGTGTTAAGAGTCATCATTTGCGGCATTTAAAGTCAAATTCCTCAAGCAAGAATGCAATTTGTTTCTTTGTTTTTCATTTCTTTGCTAGCCATGAGAATTTATGGTGCATCCGTTTCGCAAAAAATTAGTAAGTTGGAAAACATTTTGTGAAAAATGATTGCTTATATTATTTTAAAAAATTTGATCACCAATAAAAATAGTTAAGCATAAATTGATATTAATGATGAAAATATTTTCTATTAACTAATATTTCTAAATGATGTAAGCTATCATTTTTCAAAAAATATTTTCCAAATTATCCATGTTTCATAGAATTGAATGCACCCTAGTTTCAAATATAGCTTCTAGCATAACGTGTAAATAATTCCTTAATTTTAAGGCAAATTATTAATTATATTGGTCTCTACGATCACAATTAACATTTCCACTATGTAGTAAAAAAAAAAATTAATTAAAAGCTCGTTAAAGAGAGATTCGTACTTGGCTATGAAGATAATCATGGCAAGCCTAATGAATCCTTTAATTAATGAAAACCTGTTAACCGCAGATTAATTACACATTATCAACTACACAAGCAATAAGTCATGGAGGCGCAGGGGTTTCTAGAATCAGCACTGAGACAAACTAGGAGGGAAAATACGGTTTGGAGTAAGATATACGTCAATCTAAGATTCATCGATTTAGAAAACCTTGAGATTGAATCGAGAGTGCATACCTTGATTGAGCCGCGTTGAATCGAGTCACCGTCTTTGAAACGATTTATACGAAACAAACCATATGGAAACTGCAGCTCGACCTTCCTTTTCGCTTCTTTGGGTGGTTTTGATAGATGTACCGCAACATTTTCTTAGAATTAAGAGCGGGGACGAGGTCGCTTATTTATGTGATGTATCCTATCAGGTTCCGTACAATTGACTTAAACCAATTTTCTTGTTACGTTAATCCGTTTTAAACATGAAATATTCCATAATCAATATTAGCCCACATTTCTAGAAATTTCTAACGGTGAGATTACCTGTTATGCATGTTCTGCCAAACCCTAGATGACCTGCCACCTTTCTTAACCAGAAGAAAATCCAGACGTGGATAGTAGAGTCCTTTCGACATGCTTTAACACAAAAAACAAATTGAAGATGAGTAGTTTGGAAAAAGCCCACTTATATATAGTCGGGCCCCAACTATATAGTCTTAATGGGAAGAGAGCTCATTCACTGGTTTAGTTTTGAGTTTAAACTAAATGTGATCAATTGGGCAAGTTCCACTCAATATTCAAATCGAACCAAACTGGCCTTATTCAACTATCGCCAAGTATGTTTGGGATTGGCTGGTTCGGTTTTGGGCCAATTCCCGGTTTTGGGTCAATTCCTAAGGAAACTTGTTCTGTTTTTTAGGTTTCAAGTAGGGTAAATTCTAAATTCTCGATTTGGAACAGATCACATTAAAATTGATGACATCTATATCAATCTATTACATTGCTGTGGTATCTCTCTTAAAATAGAGATTGAAACGGTTTGGGAGTTACTAGAGGGGCCATTCTAGAACGACTCTAGATTGGTTTGCACCCAATCCACCTATAAATGTTTATTTCTTGTCCATACATTATACAAAAACAAAAGGGACCTCCTACTCTTTAGAGATTTTAGATTTTTCTCTCCCCTCCTCGAATATTTATTTTATAAATGTCAATCATAAGGGTAAATCTTAAAGTTAATTCACCTCTTACATGTTCCAATATTAAAAATTTGAATTTTTTCTCTCCTATAGCAACCTTCCCGAGGAAAATCAAATCTTGACATATTTTTCTTTCCAAATATACAATTTCTTTCGATGGCGTAATTCTACCAGTAATTTATTTTTTCCTATTAATTGTTCAAATATTTCATAATAAAGCAATTTAGCCAATCTTGCAAATATCAATTGTCGGCCCCAATCCGTGTGCACATTTGCTGGTTAACAATTAAACCAACCCCCATCGTTGTCAATTATCTGATCAATCGATGCAGAATATTTTCAAAAATTTTCCTTGAAACCCAAATCATGGAGCATGTTTTTGACGTTTTGGCTGTTTGTGTCTTGCATACATTATTGGAGACTTCTTTGCTTCTTGGTAAATAGGACAAGTTTTTCGTGTTGAGAGTCATCATCTGCGACGCTCGAAGTCTAATTCCTCTTAGACCAAAAAAGAAGTCTAATTCCTCAAGCAAGGATCAAATTTCTTGTGTGAAGATGCAATAATTGCTTAATTTCAATGCTCAATAATTACTTATATTGGTTTCCACAAATATAATATATTTTCCCTCTCTAATTTAAACATGTGAAATCTAGTCACAATCTCGACTGAACGAACTCATCTTATCAAATACACTAGTAATAAGTTATGGAGCAAGTGTGAGAAGTACAACAATCTAAGATTTTTATATAGATTCAGAAAATCTAAAGTTCGATGTACATACCCCAATAGAGCCTTGCCAAATTGAGTTGCTGTCTTTGTAACTTACTGCACAAACGAAGCCATATGGAAACCGCAGCTTAATCACCCTCTCTTTGACTCAGAGAAGGTTTTGATGGATGAATGTGTAATGTTGTTTAGAATGAAGAGTGGAGAGGTGACTCTATTTCAATAGATCCATCCATCATCGATTACCATTGACAATTGGCCTAATTACTAATAAGATATGCAGAGTTAAGTATAGTTTGATTGGATACCCATATTTTTCATAAATGTGATGAATATTAGTTCAAATTTATAAAAATTTCTGAAAGCCAGATAACCAAGTGATGCATATTTGCCACATAATCCTTTCCTCTTAGGTGCCAAACCCTAGATGACTTGCCTCCTTTCTTAGCCAGAAGAAAATCCAGGTGTGGATAATAGAGTCCCTTTCAACATCCTACAGCCCAAAAAGCAAATCCAACATCAACTTCAAGAGGCTGGGCTGATTAACTCCTCCCAAAGAGCCCCGTCAATTCAAAAGGCCTATTCATTTAGAACAAATAAGTTCGTGTGGGCTGATTAACTCCTCCCAAAGAGCCCTGTCAATTCAGAAGGCTCATTCATTTAGAACAAACAAGTTAGTGTTACTAAGTCAAAATAATATGTATGGACAAAGCGCTACGAAAACCGTAGCTCGATCGGCCTTAGTCGATTTTGATGGACGAATGTAGCCTATTCATACAGTGTGTCCTTGCAGGCCAGGCCAATCCATCGTCGACTTACCGGCCTAGACCAACTGTCTAGCCACATCATTAACGGATGAGACACCCAAAGCCCAATAGTCTGATTAATTAAATATACTTGGGCTAACATGCATTGTCCCTGTTTTTCACAAAATTGAAATATTTTGTGATTAAGTATTAGCCCACGTTTCTAGAATTGGCCCAAAAAGCATATGAACCATGTTAAATTAAGAAGGCTCATTCATTTTAGCATAAATGAGTTGGTGTCAATAAGTGGAAAAAGGCCCACCTATATAGTTGGGCTCCATCTAATAAATCCTTTTTTATCTCTTACGAATACTTGGTACTTTTTGGAGCTTTGTGTTGATTAGTTCCATAAAATTTTACAAAAGCACGAGTAAAATCCTTTTACAGCACTTTCTTTTTTATTGTAAAGTGGTTTGTCAAAATCTTGTGCAATTAAATTGATTTATCACCTTAGATTTCTTAATCATTACATGCTTTATTAAAGCCTTCAATATTAATTTCTTCGATATATAGGATAGAGTTTGAAACGGTTATATACAAGACATTCATTGTTTTAATCAATTTTGATCAGTTTTTACTCCAAGGCTGGCTGACTCTTCATGATTTATTATGGAGACCATTCCATGACAACTCTAGATGACCGATGAATTAAAACAATCGAAATAATTTGTGAAATCGCATATCACCATCTCTTGCCGAATAATGAGAAGATCAAGTCAAGTCCAAGAAGCACGAATGCTAAATCAAGGTCAAGCTCAAATTTGAAAATGCTAGACTCAAATGGCTCCGAAGCCTTATCATGGAATGGAATATCACGCATTGATTAATCAAAGATAGATTCAATAACTAAAAGAAATATCGACTTTTTGGGATCCTTCCTTTCTTCAAACGGAACAAATAGAACTAGAATCACATTGATTCTCTAAATGCCTTTCTAGATATTACTAGTTATTCATGGAACGTGAGAAGGAGATGAAAAATCATCTGCTTTTGGAAGAAACCGAAGAATTTATTGGGAATCTTACGAGATCCATTATGCTTACAGATTTAAACAAATACATAAAACTATTAATTTACAATTACGGTGTAATTTTAGAATTTGAGCTTGTGAGCATGGGCTGAGTTCATTCGACTAAAATTTATTGATTAACTTATTCAAGCCGAGTCGGGTCAACCTAGATTCCAATCTCATTGAAAACTTTTGTAACTAGCCCAAGCTCGAGCTAGAAGGATCAAAGCTTTAATTGATTTTGGACTCTTGAATAATTCCTATCAAATCAAACTCAAAAGCATCGAGCAGCATCGACTCGACCCCACTCTGTCTTTTCACTTTAATCGTGTAATCTTCCCTTCGGTACGCAAAGAGCCATCGTTGTCAATTATCTAATCAATCGATGCAGAATATTTTCATAAATTTTCCTTGAAACCCAAATCACGGAGCATGTTTTTGACGTTTTGGCTGTTTGTGTCTTGCATATATTATTGGAGACTTCTTTGCTTCTTGGTAAACTCGAAGTTGTTGAAAATAAACGTAGATGGAGGGTTTCGCTAGGGCACATCCACCGGAGCAATCGCCGGAGTATGTAGAAATGCCGCTGGAGTTTTATCAGGAGGATTTGCACGCCAGGTGAGAGTGCAATTGCACTCCAAGCAAAAACCCTAGCTCTGCTCGAGGGGATGGAGTTTGTGCACGAATGAGAAAAAGAGAAAGTAAAAGTGAAAGTACAACTATTGAGTATGACTGTTGCTGTTTAGTTCAAGCAATGTTGGGGGAGAACCAAGTACCATGGGAAGTTGCTGCACAAGTCAAGATGGGCTGAGCCTCCATGTCCTCTTTGCCTCACTTACAACTAACTCAATACTTCAGAGAACAAAACAAGGCTGCCAATTGGGTCATAAAAGCCCAACTCAATCAATCCCTCCCTTTGAACTGGGTATCATGCCCACCCCAACCGCCGTTTGATGTTCTTTGTTCTAAAGCCCAGTTGGGCTCGTGTCCTACTTTACCTATTTGACTTGTAATGAAATGAAGCCTTTTCGACCAAAAAAAAAAAATAAAAATAGGACGAGTTTTTTTGTTGAGAGCCCCATCTGTGACACTCGAAGTCTAATTCCTCAAGCAAGGATCAAATTTCTTGTATGAAGATGCAAGAATTGCTTAATTTCGATGCTCAATAATTACTTATATTGGTTTCCACAAATATAATCTCTTTCCCCTCTCTAATTTAAACATGTGAAATCTAGTCACAATCTCGACTGAACAAACTCATCTTATCAAATACACTAGTAATAAGTCATGGAGCAAGCGTAAGAAGTACAACAATCTAAGATTTTTATATAGATTTAGAAAATCTAAAGTTCGATGTACATACCCCAATAGAGCTATGCCGAATCGAGTTGCTATCTTCATAACGTACTGCACAAATGGAGCCGCAGCTTAATCTTCCTCTCTTGGGCTCAGTGAGAAGGTTTTGATGGATGAACCCGTAATGTTGTTTAGAATGAAGAGTGAAGAGCAAACTATTTCAATAGATCCATCCATCGTTGATTACCATTGACAATTTGCCTAATTACTAATAACGAATGAGATATGCAGAGTTAAGTATAATTTGATCGGATAGCCATATTTTTTCGTAAACGTGATAAATATTAGTTCAAATTTATAAAAATTTCTGAAAGCTAGATAACCAAGTGATGCATATTTGCCACTTATTCCTTTCCTCTTTTAGGGCCAAACCCTAGGGGCGTGCATGGAAACGTTTCTAAGAAACGTTTAACACTTTCATGCGGATTTTGTTAAAGACAAAAAAAAAAAGAATAAACGCGTTTGGTTGCGTTTATTTTTTTTTTTTTTTTGTTTTCGAACAAAATAAGAACAAAAAAAGAAACAACAAATTGTTGTTTCTGTTCCAAAAACAAAAATGAAGAAACGTTTCTTCTCTCTCTTCTTCTTTTCTTCTTCTTTTTTTCTTCTTTTTTCTTTCGCTGGTCGCCGGCCTCAGCCATGGCCGGCGACCGGCCAAGAGGCTCGGCCGAGCTCGCCATGGTCAGCATGAGCTTGGCCTCGTCCCGCATTCGGCGACGCCGAGCCTCGCCATGGCCGGGCGAGGCCGCCGGCCCCGCCCGTTCGAGTCATGAAGAAAAGCCTGACTCAAAAAAAAGAAAAATAAAAATGAAAGGAAAAAATGAAAAATAAAATAAAAATGTTTAAAAATTAAAAGAAACAAAAAAATAAAATTTACTAAACGTGTTTCTATTCATTTTTATTCCCGACCAAACGTTACCAGCGCGTTCTTCCGTTCAAAATCACTACGTCAGAAAGAAAACACTTTTTTTTTTTTTGTTCCCAACAAAAAAGAACGTAAACGTTACCATTCGCAGCCTAGATGACCTGCCTCCTTATGTGGATAGTAGAGTCCCTTTGAACTTCCTACAGCCCAAAAAGCAAATCCAACATTAACTTCAAGAGGCTGGGCTGGTTAACTCCTCCCAAAGAACCCTGTCAATTCAAAAGGCCCATTCATTTTGAACAAACAAGTTCGTGTGGGCTGATTAACTCCTCACAAAGAGCTCTGTCAATTCAAAAGGCCCATTCATTTAGGACAAACAAGTTAGTGTTACTAAGTCGAAATAATATGTACGGACGAAGCGATACGAAAACCCCAGCTCGATCGGCCTTAGCCGATTTTGATGGACAAACCGCAAATGCTTTCTAGCATTAGTAATGGAGAGGAGACTTATGTCCTTACAGGGCGGGCCCATCTATCGTCGACTACCGGCCTGCACCAACTGTCTAGCCACATTAATTAACCGTACTTGGGCTAACATGCATTGTCCCTGTTTTTCACAAAATTGAAATATTATGTGATTAAGTATTAGCCCGCGTTTCTAGAAATGGCCCAAAAAGCATGCGAACCCTGTTAAATTAAAAAGGCCCATTCATTTTAGGATAAATGAGTTGGTGTCAATTAGTGGAAAAAGGCCCACCTGTATAGTTGGGCTCCATCTAATAAATCCTTTTTATCTCGTACGAATACTTGGTACTTTTTGGAGTACTTTGTTTTGATTAGTTCCATCGAATTTTACAAAAGCATGAGTAAAATCCTTTTACAGCACTTTCTTTTTTATTGTAAAGTGGTTTATCAAAATCTTGTGCAATTAAAATGATTTATCATCTCAGATTTCTTAGTCATTGCATGATTTATTAAAGTTTTCAATGGTAATTTTTTTGAAGTTGAAATGGTTATATACAAGACGCTCATTGTTTAAATCAATTTTGATCAGTTTTCACTCCAAGGCTAGCTGACTCTTCATGATTTATTATGGAGGCCATTCCATGACAATTCTAGATGACCGATTAATTAAAACAATCGAAAAATTTGTGAAATTGCGTATCACTATCTCTTGCCTTAGGCTTTGATGCCAAATAATGCGAAAATCGAGTCAAGTCCAAGAAGCACTAATGCTAAAATCAAGGTTAAGCTCAAATTTGAAAATGCTAGACTCGAATAGCTCCGAAGCCTTATCATGGAATTACAATTTATATATGAAAGTTACATACACTTGCAGATTTAAACAAATACATAAAATTATTAATTTACAATTATGGCGTAATTTTAGAATTCGAGCTTTTGAGCATCGGCTGAGTTTGTTCGACTAAAATTTATCGATTAACTTATTCGAGTCAAGTTGAGTCAACCTAAATTCCGACCTAATTGAAAGCTTGTTGTAACCGAGCCCAAGCTAGACGGATCAAAGCTTTAATTGATTTTGGAGTCTTGAATAATTCCAATCAAATCAAACTCAAACGCATCGAGCAGCATCGACTCGACCCCCACTTTGTCTTTTCACTTTAATTGAGTAATCTTTCCTTCGGTACGCAAAAGCCATAAACCTAAGGAAGGGTTTCCCCACCTGCGCTTGCCGGCCTCCTCTCTTCCCCTGCTCTCCACCGTTATCGTCGGCGGCAACCTTCTCCTCCTCCTCCGACCTCATCTCCATCTGGGTATCTTCTTACCGACGGCGGGACCCATTTTCGATCCGTGAGAAGGAGCCCGGAAATGGGGAGCGCGGCGGTGGAGAAGAGCGAGGAGGAGCTCCGCAAGGAGATCGACGAGCTTCATCGCCAGCAACGCGAGGTACCCTTTGTCTGTCTCTTTGAAAGGCTTCGTGGGTTGGTCGAGTTCGTATCGTTGATTGGTCGTTTGCGTCTTCTGTGTTTGTGGGGGGTTGTTGGAGCAGATAACGGAGAGGCTTCGAGACCCGAGGGGCCTCCGCAGAGGGGGGTTTTCTGGTGCCGGCCCTCGTAACGTGGCCGCCAATGGAGCTCGGCAGCGCGGTTTCGTTCGCCCGGTAAGACGAATAGAATGTCTTTCATCTGCCCTTTTGAGGTTCAGTTCGTGTTTTTGAGCTGGTGGTTTTGGATTGTTGCTTGGATTGCTGAGATTTTTGGTTCTGGGGTTTGGCCTTCAGGCCGAGAGGACCGAGAACGAAGATCAGCCTCCTGTCAAGCGCCGCCTTTTGTCCGCAGTCGTCAAGGTTCGTGTTTTTCTTATTCTTTTAGGGTTCGGTCATCTGATTGTCAAGAAAAGTGAAGAGGGTATTCGACAGTTTTTTGTGCTTTAAGTGGATGTAATTGCTCGTTAGGTGAGAGAGATGTCGTGTGCAGTCAACTTGCTTGCCTTGAATAAGTATTAATTTGTGTGTTACCCATTTCCTGATAAGCACATGTATGCACTTGCTTGGAATTGAAGGTGGAAGACGGAGAGATAATAGAGGATGCTGGAGCAGCAAAGGATGTGAAGATGAGGGATTCGTTGGTGGAGGGAGATGCTGGTGCAAATCAAGTTGATAAGCAGCCATCTGATTGGCAGCAGGGCGGTAGGTCAAGGAGAGATTTCACTCAGCGAACAGGAAAGATGGTAAGACATGTGCATGATTATTGCATCACTTCTTGTAGGCTGCTGCTGTGCACTAACTATATTCTGTTAACCTTATAATATAGGAATTTGAGGCTCCGGAAACAGAACCTCTTCCAAGGGTTTTACCAAAGAATGAGGACCCTAGCTTGGTCAATCGGAATAAAAGAATGCTGGGTCAGCTTTTAGGAACTTTAGAGGTATGACAAATTTGTTTCATGTCCTCAAGTATATCTTTTTCTAGTGGTTACTGAGCACTGATCAAGACAGATGTTCTTTTTATTGTTACCAAATGATGGAGATTACAGAAAATTTCTATGTTTGTGCTAATATTTGTCTTAACCGTATAATCGCGAGTGCAGGTTGGTGATCTGTAATGTCCATTGCATGTAGTGGAAAGAACTTTTGTTTAGAAGTAATCTGAATGTAACTCAATACCTATCTTGTTGGGTCAAGGTTCTTGGTTGCGAAACTCATTAATGATGGGAAAACTTCTACTTGATAATGTACTGTGAAAACAACTTGTAGGATCCTTGTGTAACAGATGCAGTAAAGAAAGGTCTTATTCGAAAGATGTTGCTTAGTTACTTAGTGTTATGTGAGATGAGCAATCAAGTCATTGAGATTTATTGAATTCAGTCACTTAAAAACAATGAATTGGCATTTTATTCTAGTACCTCAATCATAAGCACATGCTGCTGAAGATTCATCAGAGAGCATTCGTCATGGGGATTCACGGTTCCTTTACCAACATGCAATTTGGAATGTACACATGTATTTTTGGTCCCATTTTAGATTGCCAAAATCGACGTTCCCCTAGAGACTTTTATGTGTTTTAGTTGGTGGACTGTTACTTTATGTTTAGTATACTGAGGCGTCTGTCATCTTAAGCATGAGTCGTACTCATTGGCCTATGCCTTACATACTACAAGAAAAAGGAAAATCCATCTAATTCCTTTTTATGTGTTTTAGTTGGTGGGCTGTTACTTTATGTTTAGTATACTAAGGCGTCTGTCGTCTTAAGCATGAGTCGTACTCATTGGCCTATGCCTTACATACTACAAGAAAAAGGAAAATCCATCTAATTCCCTTCTGATTAGTGCCTTTGAATCAACTGGACAAGATGATTTTGGAAATCTTCTTTATTAAATATCTTGTCCTCTATCTAGATATTTTGAACCATGTTAAGTTTTATCCTGAGCTAGTATTTCTGCTGAAGTGTTCTTAAGAGGATTCTTTACTAGTACACTTGTATGGATTTGTTAAGTGTCCCTTGACAAGTTGCGAAGCAGAGAAGCATTGCCTGGCATCTTTGACAGGTATTCTGTGTCACGCAATTTCTGCTGAGGGCATTAGCCTAAGTTTGGTTACCATCTGGTCTATATTGCTTTAAATTCTGAAAACTGTCTGTGCTTTTCTGCTCTCTTAGAAGCATTGCCTGGCATCTTTGACAGGTATTCTGTGTCACGCAATTTCTGCTGAGGGCATTAGCCTAAGTTTGGTTACCATCTGGTCTATATTGCTTTAAATTCTGAAAACTGTCTGTGCTTTTCTGCTCTCTTAGAAAATCCTCATGGCATTAACCCTGGGCATCGTGTCTTTTGCATGTTCTTTTCTTTGCTTGGTATAGTTACGTTTTATAGACATCGTATTGTGGCAAGAATTGAAAAGACATGATATTTAAAGAAATTATATTTGTCATACATTCTGAAAGAAATCCAATTTTTTCATTTGGACCACTTGGTAATGCCAATTTGCATCTTCATTCATTAATGTGATTTTTTTTAAAAATCTTTTAGTGCCACAAGGAATTCTGAAAGTGATTAATCCCTTCATTTTCTATGCTTTGTTGAATTCTTCCAGAGATTCAGAAAGGAGGACATGCAACTGTCAGGATCTGATGCATTTATGCGGAGGTCAAATTCTTTACAAAGAGTATGTACTTGTTACTCTTGCTGATCTGGTCTTTGAACTAGCCAAAGCATGTGCATTGTAGAAACTACCTATGATGATTTCATGCTGATTATAGTTAGCTGATATGCTTTTTGAAACACAGGTGAGAACAGTCAATTACAAGAATATGATTGATTGTAAAGTGTGCTACTATGAAGTAAATGGCTGTTATTTTATTTTCTTCTATGGCTAGACGAGTATGTCAATTACATGATCTTCGCCTCAAAGAATCCCCATACTAGTTTGGTTACCAAACAAAAAAAAAAGTAAATAATAATAATAATAAATAAAGAACATAATTGCCAATGTGTCATTGGTGAGTATCATACCGGCTATGCTCTTGACCTGGACCATAATAGCCTTAAGAGGTGCATTTTCGCTACTGTAAGTTGTCCATGTTTTAGGCATCTGAGGAGATCATGGCTCTTCTGTAGGGACCATTGCAGTTCCAATCTAACATGAAACTACAGAATCTGCTTGATTTATCTTTTGCGACTTATCAGAGAATCAACTTGGTGCAAGCAAGTTGGCTATTTCTCATCATCTAGTCCTAAACATCACATTTCTTGCAGGCTGAGCAAAGAGCGCGTGAAGAAAGTGAAAAGCTGAGGCAGCAAGAGCGTGAGCAAATTGCAGAAAAGAGAAAGCAAGATTTGGTTTGTCTTTTCTTTCAGTTATATCAATTCAGAAAGAGAGAGAAGCAAAGTACTTGTTTCTTGTCTTGTTAGTTAATGAAGCAGCTGACATATACTCTCTTTTGTCTACTACCGCTATTCGCATCAGACTCTTAGGGCACGAATTGCTGCCAAGGCAGAAGAAAAGAAGTTGGAGTTGCTGTATTTGCACTGGACTGAGCACCATAGAAAACTTAGCAATTTTATAAGGTTGGTTTCTCACTTTCCTCGAATACCATTATAATGTTCTTTCAAATCAGTGATTTCGTCCAAGTCATCTTGTTTGCAGGTACTTCAATCATCCTTCAATATCTCTTACTAAGTGTTGTATTCATGGTTTCTAATTATTTCCCCTGCTGCAGGTTATTTTTCCTTTTGGTCCAAAAGTGTCCCTATTCACAATTTTATTGAGACGAAGATAAGTTTCTGTTCATATGATGGCGGTGATAAAGCAACTGGATGCTGAAATTCTGCTTTCATTGCCATAGGTAGAATAACTATCATTTGCTTATTGCTTTTTACGTGCTTAAGGGGTGGTGCTATGCTTCTCTTGCAGGACTAAAACAAAACCGTCCATATACTATCTACCTGCAAAACCATTTGAGAAAGATGCAACCTTGATCGAGCAGCAAAAGGAGCAGGTTGGTTTCTTTCTGCTGTTATTCTCAAGGAAAGTCAAGGTGCATGTGCATCTTTAGAGATATTTAGGTATTTTGATCTGAACATAGACATGGATACATAGCCACTGAAAATGGTTTCATCATTTTGTCAGTGTTTACAACAATTGGAGAAACACCTAATGTTTACCTCTCCATTACATGTCAGCAAGTTTTACAAGGCAAAATTAAGTCAGCATGCCCTTTTTCTTCATTTGGCCCTTTTGGTGTGCATTATCAATCTGTGCTTTATCTATGAAACAGGATTTCCTGGAGTGGAAGAACGCTAGGCGACAGGAGCTATCTGAATATCAGAAACAGATTGGCGATCAGTATATTGCAAATGTCGAGAAGCAGTTGGAGAGGTGGCAAAATGCAAGGAAAGCGAGAAAAGCAAATGACGATCTGAACTTACAGGAAACTATGGATAAAGAGTTGGAAACCCACAGGCTGGAGCATGGACCCAAGACCAGGAAAATCCCCGGTGCAGGTAGTAATGAGGATGAGGACGTTGAAGACATTAACGTTGGAGAGGATGACCTGATGGACGATGTGCTGGATGTCGACGAGAACCCCCGCAGAGGTGATGAAATATCCAAGGCTGAAGCAGGTAACGCCAGTCCACAACCCGATAATACTAATCACTAAGCTAATGAAGCCAGTATCTTACCGTGCGTTTCGCTCCGAGTAATTCCCTTTCACCATGCCTTTTGTTGGTTAGTTAGGTACTCTTTTCGTAGTGCTTATATTGCTGCTTTATTTTCGTTCAAGTTTCCCCTGGATATGAATCATGCCTTGTGTATCCTGTGTGAGATTTAGATTGAGCCGTACTTTCATTGGTGTGAGATCAGAGTGATACATAAGTCTTTTAGCAATGCTGTCAGTTGCATCTTGATGTGAACGACATTGTACTTTTGATATTGGGGTTATATTTTTGTTAAGCATTCTGTCTCAATGATGATGCTTTTACATGAAGAACAACTGTCTGATGGCAAAACCCGTCAGCATTTTCCGGGTTTGTCTTAGTAGTTGGCAAGAAAAGTGCTAGTTTTTCTAAGTGCAGGCGGTATATGACCTGTTGTGAATTCATTGGCAAGCGTCTGATGTTGCCATTCCTGCATTCTCATGGTACCTAGCCTTCAATTGCCTAGCTCTCTTCCATCTTTTATTGAGCTGTACCAGCGGCACCGGCATCCTTCAGGGACCTTTGCCGCTTCTTTCCCCAATCCTTGTGCAGGGGTCTGATCGGTGGGTTTTATATCCCTTTGCCATATGCTTTTCGGTGGTTGCGACATGCGCTTGTTTAGTTGTACAATCTACTGGTCGATGGATCCGGCATAGGAGTGGCTTTGTATCTCACACTCGGCTCGGATGTCTGATATTCCCTCGTTGGCCGGGAAGTGGGTTTGCCAATCGCGCCGATGTTTTCAATTCGAAACTAAAATGTCTCTGCGTGACGCTTTGCTCGCGGTTCAGTGCTACAACCTTTCTTTTCTTTTGATAAATTAGATTGGCCAAAGTGAATTGATCAAACGTTCCCAAAGGACTCTGGCAGCCGTTGTGAATATCAATAGAAGAGAAGATCTGAGGAACACCCTTGTCTTTCTCCTGATACACGTGAAATCGAACATAGAATTTTGGATTCGGAACTATGAAAACACGGCTCGTGAATTTTGGCTCGTGTCTTATGCGATATCAGATTTAAAATGAATCGAGGGTCGATGGAAGAGATCCGAAAGCTGCGAATCGCGACCTTTCTAATGAAATTTGCATTCTTCTGTGATCAGAAATTTCTATGCACAATCAGTCCTCCGTCCCCAGGAAAGAAAAGGGAAATTGTGAAAAGGGACCAAAAAAATGAGAACAAGAAAAGATCAATCCTAAGTAAAAACTCGGCCTAAAAATTGACAAAATCCAGAGATAACCGGTCGCCGTCGGGGGGATGCATCCCCCATTTTCCGGCGGGCCGTCAAGGCGGAAGGGGATCATCGTCCCAAAACTCGTCATCGTCGTCGAAGAACAATACCGCCATTTTCCAGTGGGCCGTCAAGGCAGAGGGGGATCGTCGTCCCAAAACTCGTCATCGTCGTCAAAGAACTCCTCATCGTCGAAAGGCTCGGATATCTCGAGCGAACCCTCTCCTTGGCCACCGCCGTTGTCAAACAGCGGCATCATGGTCGGTGCCGGATCAGCTGGAAGGCCGAATCTTCCTCTCCAGTCGCCGTCGTTGCCGTCCTCACCCACTCGAGCAACAGAACTAATCTCCGCCAGGGCGGGCAAAGGGGCCGACAAGGGTCGAATCTCCGGCGACGGCGGATAGCTCTCTTGTCGTTCCGGAGGCAACGAATCAGTGAGGTTGGCAGAGCGCTGAGCGGACTGATCATTCACACGGCTGGACGGCGGAGCAACCTTGGGGACCCGGACAAAGATCGAACCGGAGTGACGGCGGAGCACCGGAGGAAGAGCACCGCCGCCGGTCGGCTGAGATCGGAAGCTCAGCGCGCCGCGGAGCCCGTGCACCGCCACGTCGCGGCCGTAGAAAACCCCGAGCGTCGCCACCTCGACGCCGTCCACGGCGATTTCGTCGGGATGTCGGCCCGCGGTCACGCGGAGGGACCGCGAGGGGAGGAGGGTGGGGACGACCACGGAGGCGCCGGAGGAGGAGGAGAGGACGCGACGGAGGTCGGCGACGGAGAGGCGGCGGGGGACGGCGTGGGCGCGGAGGGCGGAGAGGTAGGCCGGGGCGGGGAGGGCCATGCCGAGGGTGAAGAGGGCGGAGTCGACGGGGGCGAAGAGGGTGGCGGAGGCGGCGGCGAGGAGGTCGAGGCGGAGGTCGGAGGCGGCGACGGCGTTGGCGGCGAGGCCGTAGCCGCGGGAGCGAAGGGCGGCGAGCGCGGCGTCGAGGTCCTCGACGGGGACGCAGGCGGCGCCGTCGGGGAGGCCGAGGAGCGCGAGGGCGAGCGTCCCGAGGAGGACGGCGAGGGCGGCGGCTCCGCGTCGGCGGGCGGCGGCGGCGGGCGGCGGCGCCATGTTTCTTGAAAGCTTTTCTTGGAGAGCTCAGTCGAAGACGGAGGCAGGTGATTTGATTTTTGATACGGTTCGACCCGACTTGAATCGGGTTCTGTTACGCTGGCCGTTGGGTCGGTTTGTTCGGTTTTAGTGGATTCGGAGCTTCTTTTTTTTTTTTTGTTTTTTATATTTATTTGGCGGGAAATGGATTTTTATTTTTATTTTTTATTTTTTAATGGTTTAGTGTCGAGCTTTCTGATAGTCGGGACTCCATGTAAGTTTTATCCGGTAGTCATCTCCAAAGATAGTGTTTTTAGCTCTTCAAATTTTGCCAATTGCCTATTTTTTTTGAGGGCATGAGTTTGAATTTTAGGAATGTAGCCAAATTTTGGAAGGGGAGCTGCAATTTGCATGTGATTAATGAGATCGAGGTGATGGGCTCGACGATTTAGGGTTTTCTACATCATGGCTTCAATTGCAAACATGGTTATAGACTCAAAATCATGCATTGTGGATCTACAGTTACAAAAATTTGGCATTACAAATATAAGTTGTATTATGGCAAACATGGCTATAAACTCAAAATCATGCATAGGAGGTAACGATACTTTACCAGTCACAAATTACATTAAAACAAGAAGATATATCTACCAAACAGGCATGCACCATGCATGAGAGTTCATGTGAACCACATTTACCAGTTACCAACAGGAAAAATGGGCCAAGGTGGAAATACACAAAATAGAATACTATATAGAAGTGGGTAAAACAAGCCTGGATAAACACATCAACAGGGAAAGTGCTTGAAGAAAGGATGAGAAAAATTAAAGAAATGCTGAAGCCATTCAACAAGTTCCATGCTAAAAAGTTAAAAAGAGTATGCAAAGAAAAGTTCAAGAGCCTTTTCGCACTACCAAACAACGAAAATATATGTCTCCTTAAGAATAAATATGTTAATTCCAAAATTGAGCGTGATCATTGATGAAGGTTAAGTAAACAGGCAAGCACCGATACTAAGTTACAGGTTGCCAAAAATTATTCCAAGAAATAAAAATAAAAAAAAATGTTTATTCCAAGCCGAACAATTTTGGACCAAAAAGATGCGTTTGGTAAACTTATTCCGGAATAAAAAATAAATAAAAACACGTTTGATAAATTTATATTCTTTTTTTTTGTTTATTTTAATTTTTTAATATTTTCATTTTATTTTTCCTTTTTTCTTTTCTTTTCTTTTTATTTTTTTTCTTTCGGCCGATGGCCTCGCCCAATCACTGCGAGGCTCGCCGGCCCCCGGCAAGGCTCGGCCTCGTCGGATCCGGTGAGCCCAAGCTCGCCCGGCCATGGCAAGGCTCGGCCTCGCCGGATCTGGGCGAGCCCGAGCTCGCCCAGCCAAGGTGAGGCTCGGTGTCGCCAGCGCGGGTGAGGCCGAGCCTCGCCGGATCTGGGCGAGCCCGAGCTCGCCCAGCCAAGGCGAGGCTCGGCGTCGCCGGCGCGGGTGAGGCCGAGCCTCACTAGGGGCCGGCGACGCTCGGCCTCACCGAGGGCCGACGACGTTCCGACGAGGTCGCCGACCCTCGATGGCGTCGCCGGCCCTCGACGGACGGCCGAGGCCGGCGACCGGCCAAAGAAAAAAGAAGAATAAGTGTTTCTTCAAAATCGTTTCTGGAACAATAAATATATTTTTTTTTGTTTTTCATTTCTATTCTTTTTGTGTTCGGGACAAAAAACCGATTTTGAACAAAAACGCAAACAAATGCGTTGTTCTTTTTTTCCCTTAAAACAAAAAAACAAAATTTCTGTTCATAAACAAAAAAAAAGAATGAAAACATGCAAGCCCTAAGTTACAGATTGCCAAAACTAGTCATGACATTTCCACTCCCAACTGGCGGATATTGGAATGGACCTAAATAATTCTCACCACGTAATTAGTACACCCTTCTCCCTAATAGGTCTCCATCCAAACACATCTTCCTCATCATTTTCTTTGATCGTGCACGTATGTTACATGTTTATCGCACATACATTATATGTGTATTCAGTCTTATTTTTAAAAATTTGTTATCCCAACACTTTATTTTAAAAATCGAAACAACTAACGTGTAAAAATGATCATGGCAGGAGTAGGCAAGAGAATAAAGGGTTTTTTTTTTTGGGCGATGGAACCTAGCTTGTCCCGGTGTAATGCGGAAGACTACACGGCCTATTTGAGAAGTGCCGATTCTTCAAAGCATTGACTTCTTTTGTTTGCGACATCTGTGTTTAGTTTGGGGACGTTGTGCTCATCCTTTTGTTTTAAACTTGCTTGATCTTACCTTGAATAGCTTTATTTGAGAATAGTCGATCCTTAAAACTATCTTTTCCTCTATTTTCATGTGTATTATGTATAGTTATCCATATCCTATGTCCATACTGATTTGCTCTCTTGACTTTTCATTTTCCATATAGCAGCTGCCGTGGACGTTGAGTGCTTTTGGAACGGATGATAGCTATCGGGCATTCTCGTTGCGGATAAAAAAGTTGCAGAGTACACTTAAATTCTGACTCCAAAAAAAAATTGAGCTTTCCCTGAAAAATGAACCTAAATTGTCTGATATTCTTTCGTGTTATTCCTATCCCCTTTACGAGCTTCTAGATGTAAGGTGTAGGCAACTTAGGCTGCGTTTGTTAAAAATTATTTATATTTCCGGGAACAAAAATTTATGTTTTTTTGTTTTTGAGAACAAAAAAGGAACATAAACGCGTTTGTTTGCGTTTTTGTTCAAAAATACATTGGAATAAAACAAATTTAAACAAAAAAATTCTTGTTTAAAACACATTTTAAAACACTTTCTTCTCTTCTTCTTTTTTCTTTTTTTTTTCTTTGGCTGGTCGTTGGCCCCGGCCAGGGCCGGCGATCGACTGTTGATGGCCGGCGACGCCGTCGGGGGTTGGAGAACTCGCCGGAGCGTCGCCGACCCCCGGCGAGGTCGAGTGTCGCCGGAGCGTCGCCGACCCCCGGTGAGGTCGAGTGTCGCCGGCCCTTGACGAAACTCGGGCTCCTGGTTGGGTGAGCTCGATCTCGCCCAGATCTGGCGAGGCCGAGCTCACCCAGTGGTCAGCGAGCTCGAGCTTGCCTAGCCAAGGCGAGGCCGAGCTTCGCCGTGGCTGGGCGAGGCTGTTGGCCCTCGTCGGCCATGACCGAGGCTGGCGACTGACCAAAAGAAGAAAAAAGAAAAAAAAAAGGAAAAAGAAAAAGAAAAAAAAAGGAGAAATAAATAAGAAAATAAGAAAGAAAATAGAAAAAAATATAAAATAATAAAATAAATAAAAAATTATACAAATTTACCAAATGTGTTTTTTTTATTTTTTTATTCCTTAATAAATTTACTAAATGCGTTTTTTTGTTAAAAAATTGTTCTCTAACGTAGACATTTTTTTCTATTTACCCCATTTTTAACAATTTTTAAACGTAAATGTTATTAAACGCGCTCTTAGTGTAGCCACTACTGGACAAAGCTTATGTGCTATATTGTTTTACCCCCTCAATTTGCATCTGATATTACTCTACGAGAAAGAAGAATGATCTTGTCCACCGGTCGGGCATGATGCGACTGGATTCACAGGGGTGAGGCATAATGTACGATTCTTAGCATCTTCTATCAGGATCGGTCCAAGCATCTTATCAATCAACTGTACTATGCAGAACTATTTTTATCAAATGAAAAATTATTTTCAACTACTTCCGCAACTGGGTTCTCCTTAGCCCAGACCACAGCATCAAGGTACCTGAGCTCAAACAGCCTGTCAAGAATATCATCTTCCGCAGGTTCGAGCGCCCAGTTGAAAAGCTAGAAAAATCCCGTTGTCAATTATCTTTGCCTAGGATAGTCAAAACTTAGTGCGGCAACCAAGATTACCTCTCTGGAAGTCGCCCTATTTAGTATTTTCTGGATTGCAATATGAGCTGATCCCAATCCCCATCATGTTCTTCGAGGAAGTATATCGCACGTATATTGCACGTGTATTCGGTCTGATTGTTTGTTAGTGAATCTCATCATGCCTTTATTTACCACGGATGAAGCGGATGCCAATTGAACTCCCGAGGTGCTCACGATACTCTTAATTGGGAGATGGTATTTCATGCAATATCTATCAAAGCGTCTTATGAGACGAGAAATGTATTTTGTAAGTAATACGATCGATTGGCTTATTGATCTAAATCCTTGATGTGACCAATATATATATATGGTGGTTCCATAGCATTTCTACTTGGGGACACAACCCCAAGTAAAAATGTATCAAGAAGAATGTTGGTCTTCTAACTTGCAATTTTTTAATTTCGTCATAAAAAATTTCTTCTGTGCAATCAAATCTTCCACTTTGCTCAATTTGTGTCTGTCTTTGGTTCCATAGCATCTCATCATTGATTTCTTATTCCATCAGAGCTTCAGTCAACACCAGCCATTTTAGGAGCCTCAGCGAAAACAGACAGTGATGCTATGATGATTAATTTGTTGTAAATGGGGAAGGAACTTGCAGATTTTGTTTCCTTAATGGGTCAAAAAGAAAATCTTGAAACGGACGACGATTTATCTGGGAAATTCAGAACTAGCTTATGAGGTAGTAGCAATAAATGACTATGGCACTTAGAGAAACTTGTGACGGCCAAAAAGGAAACTTGTGGAGTTGATTCTTGTGGACAGTTGGAAGTGCCATAAAATCAGTTTCTTGTTCGAACCTTCTTCTGTCTAGAGGCATTCTTAATTGCACCACAACGATATTTCTCATCGTTTGAAAGTATCCTAGACATTCGAAGAGAGTGGGTCCTTTTCAAAATCCTTTTCAAGATCTAATGGCAATCCATGTCTAGTGTGCTTTATAACTTCTGCCAACAGCTCTTCCTCCCAGCCTTGAAAGCCCATCTAATCAAAACTGTTAAAGACAAGACCCTTACATTCTCAAAGGTCCCCGATATCCCCGCAACAAACATCTTCAACTTAGCTAGGGTATCCACCCTTCTATCTTTGAGTAAGTGTTTCGGCCTCCTACTGAAGTGCTCATATGGCCGTTTTGTTTTTGTGCCCTGTTCATGTTTTTCTTTGCATTGATGATGCTCGTGGGTAGCCCCCTCTTCCCCCTTGTTTGGGTGGTTCTCTATCTCGTGTTTCCCTGGGTCTTTCAGTTGCTGTTGTTGCTGCTTCCAGTTCACTCGGCTACTGCTTCGGTTTGGTTGTATCCTAGTTTTGTTTGGTTGTATTTCTGCCCTTCCTTTTCGTTTGTTCTTGTCTTGCTTTCTGCCCTGGCAATGCTGTTCGTTAGCCTTCTTCTAGCTACCTGTTTTTCCCGTTTCCTGTATCTTTCTTTGTAGCTCAGGTTGGCACCCTTCCACTCGATTGGTTCTCTGACCTTCCGAGAGCAAGTTTTTTGGTGCCAGCTCTTCTCTGTCGTACTTTGTATGGCTTCCTGGTTCTCTAGTCTATCTATAATACTTACCTTTTACTAAAAAAAAAAAAAAAAAAAACTTCTGCCCTTATTTTTTGGGTTTACCTTTTGTTTCCATCCCCGCATGTACCGTCCACCATGAGAAGAAAATACTAAATCCCAAAATCTGCATATAACTGTCCAGAACACAATTCATTTCATTGCAGTGTATATGCTGTGAACTACATGGTCAGAACCCTCATCACAACATAAAGTACAGTTCAAGGAGCCTTCCATCTTAACAACATATCTCCCTTTCCAGAATCTTCATAGCCTCCGAGACTCCATCCTAAGAATTGACGATGATTAAATTTCATCAATCATATTTTATTGAAACGTGTAGTAAAGGAACATATAATAAGGCTCAAGAAGAATGTTGGTCCTCTACCTTGCAATTTTTCAATTTCATCATAAAAAATTTCTTCCGTGCAATCAAATCTTCCACTTTGCTCAATTTGTGTGACTGTCTTTAATTCCTCCCTGAGTAGTTACAACATCAAACAAGGCTTAAGTGGCAAAACTTAAAATCTTCTCCATCATATTCTTCAATGAAGTATATCGCACGTACGTTGCATGTTTATCGCATGTACATTGCACGTGTATGCGGTATGATTGTTTGCCAGTGAATCTCATCATGCCTTTATTTACCACGGATGAAGCGGATGCCGATTGATCTCCCAAGGCGCTCACGATACTCTTAACTGGGAGATGGTATTTGATGCAATATCTATCAAAGCGTCTTACGAGATGAGAAATGTGTTTTGTAAGTAATGCGATCGATCGGCTGATTGGTCTAAATCCTTGATGTGATCGATATATATATATATATATATATATATATATATATATATATATATATATATATATATATGTTTCTGGGCGGTTCCATAGCATTTCTACTTGGGACACGACCCCAGGTAAAAATTTATCACCCGGGTAATATGATCCATCAATCGGTCCAAATTCTTGACGTGATAGACGTGTGAAGTGTCTCTGGGGCTGCCCCACGGCCCATATTGTTTCTACTTACGGCATAGGCGGAGGAAGAAGGTCTAGCAAAATGGATTTATTGGGAAAGAGCGTTTCTCTCTCCCTAGATTAGTAGGCTAATCACTAATTAATTGGTCCATTTAACAGAGTCCAAGGCCTTGAACTTTAATCAGATAGCCCAATCACAATTACCAACGCTGGTAAATTGGCGCGCATCTTATAAGAAAAAAATAAATACCTTAATAAGGAAAATCACTAAAATCTCGTTTCAAAGGAAAATCTTGAAAGAGATAGTATGCAGGTTGTGTGCTCTACAAGGTTGGCATAACTATTAATGGAGTAGCTTATAAAATTTTAATGAGATTTTGTGGGATCACAACTAACTATTTTAAAATTTTTATTTTTAGATTAAGTCTAAAATGTGAAAATATGTAACTGGGGATGCATTTAGAAGCCTAAAAAATTTGAACTCAACACCTTTTGCTTTGATATTATGTGAAATTTTGTAAGATCGTAACTAACTATTTCAAAAGCTATTAGATGAAGGCGTGATTTATAACATAAATATTTTGACAATTCTCAAGAATTAGTTTTATATTTGGAAAATTTTTTACTGATGTGTTAAGCAGTGTTCATATCCCAAGTGCCGTGTCTTGTTTTGGTGAATGTGCTTTAAACCTTTAGCACCTTGCTGAAATCATAGTGACAAGGCTCGTCTACCTGAATCTCAAGTGCTGCCGAGTGATAACCTCTCTTTAATTTTGGATTCACATATTAAGTAAAGATTATGACACTTATTGTATCACTCTAGAAAGTATTACACTACTTTTCCCTTCACGGGGGTGATTGATTTCTAGGCAAATGGATTGCAGAATTACAATTAAGAACTAACCTTATAACTCCCGATTTCAAATGATCGAAATTAGGAACCAAATCGATCAACATTGAATCATTTTACAATTATAACAACAACAACAACAAAAGCACCAATTCACTACAAAAACATATGTTAGCTAAGTGTTTATATTGTTTATTAATGTTGTGTATCGTGATTCAATTCTTGGTAGATGCAAAAGCTTTTTCTTTTCCCCTTGAAAAAGAGATTTCAAAACCTGTTGAAAGACATTTCAACTTAGAATCACATCGAACCTAATCTTCGCCCATTCTAGATTTGCCGAATAGAGAATCAAACTATTCTTTTCAAGAACCAACGATCAATTGGTCCATCCAAGGGTGGTCCAATCCGATTTCTAAATCGAATCAAAATTTGATGCTCGCCGGTCCCTTCTCACCGTTTTGGACCCGACAAAGCCCGGCATCTCGACGCGTGATCTGGCTTGCCTCGTCGAAAACGTCGTCGCTTCAGTTGGAATCTGCCTTTTTGGTAGCGAGTTCCAGTCGCAGCCGTCCGCCCACAGACCGACCGCAACAACCGCGGTCGATGTCACTCCATTGCTTTCCGCATGAAACCAAACGAATCAAAGGGGCTGCGTCACCAGACCGGCGGCAATCTCAACGAGGCCACGGAAGTCAACACCAAAAGTCAACGCACCCCTTCTCTCTCCTACTTGTCTTATCTTCTTGTCCACCTTTCCATAATGAAATGACCATTTTATCCTCGCATCGATTTCTCCAAGCCCCCACTTTCCCCTTTGTGTAGGCCTTTTCCTTGCTGCTTAAGTTTTTCATGGACAAACCCAATTTTTTAAAATGCCTAGCTCGAAAGCTTAAACTAGCACGACAAAAATATAAAGCTCATAAGCATATTAGCTTAGGAACTTGAAACCCATATGAAATCCCCCGCACACACAAAGTCGGATTAGGAACAACGCATGAAATTCGATGTTCGGGAGCTCTGATATCATGTTAAACTGGACCGAAAGAAGAAATTAAGAATGTGTAGGACAAAGCGTTCAAGGGATTTGATACCCTATTAAAATGTTCAATTTGAAAGTTTTAAGTTAATAGATGAAAAAGAGAAACCACATGTATATGAAAGAGCATATGTCACGCTTGTGGTGCTTTAACATGAATTTTTTGACATGAAGATATAATCTTTTTTACCCATCTTACACTAATCAATATTATTTTTACGAAAGTCAGAGCTCCTGTCACTACAATCACCACGCACAAAATTATGAACAAAAAAAACTAGAGTTCACAAATTTCAAAACAAAAAGATGCCAAACGTGTAAAATCTTTTCCTTCTTTTGCCAAGCTACAAATACAAACAAAAACCCATAAAAACTCCTCTTCTCCTTCTTCTCTTTAACACATCATAGCATATTTTCTTCTTGACTCTTTCGAAATGGACAGCCTCTTTCATCCGCTTTCTTTATCATCCTAAATTCGGGAAAAAAAAAAAAAGAAAAAGAAAAGAGAGAAATAAAACGAATAAAGAAATGCGAAACGCGCTTTCGCCTTTACTGTTTTTTTTTTTTGTTTCACCGTAAAGAAACGGGCAGCAGCAGCAGCAGCAGCACCGGGTCGTGTCTTCATCCGCAATCCTGCCGACTTCGTGTAAAACCGGACTTTGACCAACGTACGAAACTAGCCGAAAGGCCCCCCCAAGGACTCTTCTTAAATTGTGGGGCCCCCCTCCCTCTGCTGCCACCCGGCGAAATTACCATCGCGCCCTTCCGTCGGGATGGGACCTCCCTCCGCCGGTCGAATTCTCAACCGTCGATTGCACGTATTAGAAAGTCGGTGCTTCGATGAGAACGCGTGACCTGATATCTGAATTCTTTCGGTTCGTTTAATATAATTTATAATTTTTTTAAATACATTTAATCTTATCCATAAGTTCAATCTTGTCAATGTCAAATATTTCCTTTAAAAAACTAAATTGAATATACAAAAATTAAGGAGCTAAATTAAATATACATTATCCATTGCTCCAAAATGCATGAATTAAGTCAATGCTTCATTGGTCGACATGCTTTCTAGTCGCGTGCCACGTGACACTCTTGCTGATGCCACCACTAGTTCTCAACCATTGCTGAGTATTACGAGACATGTATTGACGATCGGAATACGTCGATACACCTAGTGACATACCACACACGATTAAAATATCCATCTATTTCTCGACAAAGCCATATGATTAGGATAGCATTGCTCTGACTTAAAGTGCTTTGACTTGAAGTGTTTCATTATCTATATATTATATATCTTTTAAAAATCTCAAAATTTTAAAGGAGGATCACGATGAATTGCTGACTCATTTGCAAAGTATATCTCTACTCATAAAATCAATAGAAAGGGATGTTGAAGCTATAATTAGTCGTTAAGTGCTTATTTGAATAAACTTTTACTTTAAATTCGTGATTTGATTTTTTTCCTTTTCCGAGCCACTGAACTCTGGATTTTATTTTAAAATTGCTCAAAATTTAAAAAAGAGTATTTTCCAAAATTCATAATTTTTTTCATTTATTTGGAAAAAAGAAAAATCATAAAATCAATAAAAAGGGATGTTGAAGCTATAAATGGTCGTTGCGCGTATACAATACTCAAAAAAGGATCTATTAAGTGCTTATCTGAATCGACTTTCACTTTAAATTCGTAATTATATATTTTTTCTTTTCTGAGCTGTCAAACTCTCAAAAATTGCTTGAAATTCTCGAAATTTTTTTTCAAAATCCTCGACCCAAAAAGAATATTTTCCAAAATTCATAATTTTTTTTTCATTTAGTTGGAAAAAAGAAAAATCATAAAATAGAGAGTAAAGAAAATAAATAAATAAATAAATAAATAAAGGCGATAAATGCGGCAAAGAGCATCGGCGCCGTTCTCGTGCTTATTATAAATCCTTCCCAAGTGAAAACCCGTAGTCCCCTCAAGGCGCAACTTCCTCTCTCCTTCTCGTTCCAACTGCCCCCGACTCTCTCTCTCTCTCTCTAAAAATCTCTCCGCCGCGGCGATCGGCCGCGCCGCCGTCGCAATCGGAATCGCCGCCGCCTTCGCGGCCGTTGGGGGACGAGGTCGCCGCCGGCGAGGGATTGAGCTTCGTTACCGAGTCGCCCGGGGGGAAAACAGAATCGGGAGACCGCCGGGTTGAGTCGAGGCCGAGCGATACGCGCAGCCTTTCCCGGCCATGGCGTCGTCCAAGGTGATGACCTCGACGACGTCGTCGAGAGGGAATCAGGATCTGCCGCTTCAGTCCTCTATATCATCCTCCCTCTCCGCCCTGATCTCCGATCTCCGGGACCACCACCACCAGAGCAGCAGCAGCCACGCCGCCGCCGCCAGCACGAACGCCAGCGCCGCGGATAGCTCCGGCGCGGTCAGCATGGACGACCTCCTCAAGAACATCTACTCCGACGACGGCCCCGCCACTCCCGATCACTCGCTGTTCGGCCACGGCGGCGTCGGCGTCGTCGGCGACGGCGCGGGGATGCCGGGCGGGGGCGGCGGCGGGGGAGGGGACGGCGGCGGGATGAAGACGGCGGACGAGGTGTGGAAGGAGATCGTGGCGGGGAGCGATGGGGGGAGCGGCAGGGGAGAGGAGGAGATGACGCTGGAGGATTTCCTGACGAAGAGCGGGGCCGTGAGGGAGGAGGACGTGAGGATCGGCGGCGGCGGCGGCGGCGGCGGCGGAGGAGCAGGGGGTTACTGCGGGGAGGCTGCGGGTGACTTGAACGGGCATTTGATTCAGGTGGGGGGGCCGGTGGGCGTTGGGGTGGGCGTGGGCGTGGGCGTGGGCGTGGGCGTGGGCGTGGGCGTGGGCGGCGGCGTTAGTAACAACAATGGCGGAATTGAGGGGAGAGTGGTGGTCGGAAGAGGGAAAAGAAGGGCCGTGGAGGAACCGGTGGATAAAGCCACGCAGCAGAAGCAGAGGAGGATGATCAAGAACCGAGAATCGGCGGCGAGGTCCCGAGAACGCAAGCAGGTAATTTTATTTGGTCTTCCCCTACTCTTCTATGCATTTCTTGCTTCTTCCAATTTCACACGGATCCAGTGTTGGTGAAAAACTCGTTTCTTTAGTCTGGTCAGTGTGACTTTTGTTGTGAAACGGTCGCTCGGCCTCAGAGCAATCCAGTTACATTTATGTTAATTGGTCCGACTCCCAATGTTGTTTGAATTCCTATTTTTCTGCTGCGAACTTTGTATACACACGATAACAAGTTGCTTGCTGGTTGATGTCATTGCCTTCGCCATCTCTTTTTTGTCTTTCTTCCATCTGTCACGCACATTGCAATGGCCTCCGTTGCCAGAAACATTGGGACTATTAAAAAAAATTTTCTTGTCGAAGGTGAATGATTGCTTATCTCTGCGGTCGTTTTAATTTCAGAAGAGGAATCCTGACAATTTTCTTTCTGCTTTTTCAGGCATATACTGCTGAATTAGAATCTTTGGTGACCCAATTGGAGGAGGAAAAGGCACGCCTTTTGAGGGAAGAGGTATGCTTTGTATAAATTAGGGCTCCCATCGATCCTGGCCATCTGATCAAATTGAGTAAAAATATTCATACAAAGTTCATTGGGGGGCTCTTTTCGTTCAACTGATGGCAGCTCTTTTCATAGTCATACTGTAAAAGGTAGCGCCTAACAGGATTATGTTCCATCATTGATTTCTTATTCCATCGGAGCTTCAGCCAACACCAGTCATTTTAGGAGCCTCAGCAGAAACAGACAGTGACGCTATGATGAGTAATTTGTTGTAAATGGGGAAGGAACTTGCAGATTTTGTTTCCTTAATGGGTCAAAAAGAAAATCTTGAAACGGACGATGATTTATCTGGGAAATTCAGAACTAGCTTATGAGGTTAGCAATAAATGACTATGGCACTTGGAGAAACTTGTGACGGCCTTAGCATCTGGCATTGAAGGTGCAATCTCTTTGGCCAGTCCCCTGTTGGGGATTGGGCGTTTTGGTTGGGGTAGACTTCTCATTATCAACCTTCTTTTTAGTAAAAATAGAAATGAGGGACTGTTTTAGTCCTGCAGTCTCGTCTAAATCTCTGCCTCCAACATATGTGCTCCAGTTTAGGTTGTCTACATCCACAACATACTCATCATTGGTTAGTGATGATGAAGCAGATGAACTTTTTTCTCAAAAAAGACGTATGTAGATAAGTATAAGTATTCTTCATTGAGAGAGTTCTAAGAAGTCTGTGCACTATATGCAGGCTGAGAAGAGCAAAGAGCGGCTTAAACAGGTAAATGCCATGGCAATATCTCTAGCCTGTTCATCATTTTAAGCTGGAGTTTTTTAAGACTCTGCCGTGTCTTCTTCTGCTTGACATTCTTTTACAAAATGTTGGATAGTTTTGCCTGGTAAAAGTGCAGCTAACTTTGATTTGGTGGACCTTGTAAAGCGAAAATAATGGCAACATTGTTAAGACAATTGTTCAAATAAGGAAGTATAGAGTGATGGATAATGTGCTTGGAAGGTTTCTTGCATGAAAACCGATAGTCTATGCCCTCTTATTGATGCTTTGGTGTCTATCCTGAGAAAAGATGACCTGTTGGTCCTTGTCTCCCCTGGATTCATGATAACTGATTTAAATACCCTCTGAACAATTTATCTTGTCATATAGAGGTGGTACCATCTGTTGACATAAGAACTGACTTATCATGCTCTATATGAGAAACTACGTTGGTGTGCCACTGTAACACTGAGTTTATTTCTCCCTTGGTTAAGGGAATTTCTAGTTTCTACACAATTGGAGCATGTGTTGAGAATTCCTATCTCTAGCGAAATGTTGTTTAAAATGTTTAAAAATTCTTGTGTTTACTTATTATGATGACATTTTTCAAAAGTTTGAGAATCGCGATAACACAGACAAGATGTGCCATTTCTGTCTAGATATCGATATAGACTACATACATAAATATAATTAATTGCCCTTTAATCTTCTTGAACGAAACCGGATGCTACTGATTCAGTCTCAAATAAAGCTGATGCTGCTAGAGGTTTTATTGTCTCCTTGTGTGGAAAGGATTAGCAGAGATAAGGCAACGACAAGCATAATATCCTGTCTGTGTGTTTCAGTGGTTGAGCGATACACTAATCCATTCCCCAAGAATGATAAATTATATGGGAACTTTATCATTTTACACCTAAAAGGGAGGAAAACCAAGTTCTTTCTTGCATCACTGAGTGCCAAGTCCTCACATCCTCTGAATTTTTATTTTTTTTTATGTTGACTTCTGTGCTGATGGTCCAGTGTTGCATTTATAGGACGTGATAAAGGACTCTTCTTTTGTCTAATATATACTGAATATCGTGTGAAAATGTTGCATCGTTTGTTTTCGTCATTCTAAATTTTATCCTAAGAAAAGAAGGTGCAGCACATACTTCATAATCTTGACTTTGTTGTCTTGTTTGTTTCCCTGAATTTGAAATTCATCCTGGCATAAAGGTGCACTTGGTTTGGATTTTGATTTGAAGATAAACTTGAGTCCTGTTTCATGTAGCTGGTGAAGAATCTCATTCCGGTCGTGGAAAGTCGCCGACCGCGACGCCCTCTCAGGAGAATCAACTCGATGAACTGGTAGGCATACTGGTAGGCATGCTTGCCAATGCTTGACTAATAATGGAGAGGCAACAGATTTACCTGACATGTCACCGACATGACACAGAGGATTCTCTGAGACGAGAATAGTGATTGCTGATGATGCAGACGAGCAAATTGGCCAGAGAATCATGATAATGCTAATTTACAGTTACTCAGGAGAGGCGGTTGTTTCAGAAGCTCAGGAAGTTCACACTGTAAAGAGGAGCTTTTGTGCATTGTGCAGCCTGATATGTCAATATCTTTTCTAGATCGTTGCTTTGACCATGTACTAAAAACGCGGTTCATCAGTTTGACATATAGAATAGCATGTATTCATTAATTGTTGCCCACTCCCCAGCTCTTTTTATCTTTCTATATATCCAATAAACGAAAAAAATTTAAAAATATCTGCTCAAAATCCATGGTCGGAAAATTGAGATGACAAATCTATAAAATTATTTCACAAAATAACTTCTATAAAATTGTCCAATAAACATATATGCGAAACATATATGTACTAATAAGGACACAAGTGCTCTACTAACTTTCAGGAATGAGATTGAAGTCGAACGAAAATCTTTCGGTTCTTAGCTAGGCGTCTAGAAATGACAAGAATGATTTTAGTCACGAGAACTAAAGAGGTTAAACAGGACAGACCAAAGTACAAGCTCACCGCTCTCTCCATTTCTTCTTCACGTGCTTCCCGCATTCGTTGCCCGTGCCTCTTCCGGGTCGCTCTTGAAAAGCTGCTTTGAAAAATTCTGCCGATTCATTCGACCTGGTCAAACTATTAAGCAAAAAAAGGGAGAAATAGAAGGGCATATTTGGCTGATTGAACGTAAACCTAATTTAAAATGTTTTTTTTTCCCATTCGTCTCTCTTCCGTGTAACACCTAAAACACTTCTTCTCTTAATTCAAACAATGGTTAAGATTGACGCTTCAATTTGAAGAAAGCGTTACACATGGATGATCGCGGTTATTTATCACTTTTTTTTTTCAAATTTTAGAAAAAGAAACTTTTAATTAATTTACATTCGAAGAATCTAAATTTGGCATATTATCAAATGCCAAATATTTGTTATCTAAAAATCGAACAAATTGCATAAAGCGTGGATGAGTGTAAAATAATATTGGATGAGTCAATCTTACTTGTAATAGATATTAAAGTATTAAAGTATTCGTGGTCTTCCCAACCTATCTATGGAATGAGAATTAAAGTCTTGGTCAATGATCTAGATTACCTTTCGAAAAGATAGAAGGATAATTACTCAGCCAAAGGAAATTCCGAATCCTATAGAAGAAGGATCACATTGATTGGCCGGAATCATCAAGGGTTTCAAGCATTTACAATGCCAACAAATAGTTAATTTGGAAAGACATGCCTATAGATTTGAGTAAAAAGAAGTAGCTTCTACTATGATATCTTGTGAGATTTTTGTGAGACTGATGTCGACCGTTCTAAAAATTTAAATTGTTAGATGAACAAGTAGTTTAATATTTAAATATTTTGATATACATGAACTTTAGAAGAGTCCAACAGCTTTGACAAAAGTGAAATGATAGAAGGTTGATGTCCCCTGTCCCACTAATTTAGCAAGTGGTTTCAAAGTTGCATGTGGGACATCCTTTAAGGCTTGGGGTACATTTTGATTCGATGACATGACTTTCTTAAATAGATCCTGTGAAGATACTCAAAAGTATAGGATGTGGAAGAACTTCGTTTTAAACTTCTCTTGTTGTAATTAGTATAGTGGCCTCATGCAACTCTAGTTATTTTTCCATAATTATGAGGTTGACACCTAAATTTTAATTACATCTTTTCATATTGTATAAGAAAGTGAGGAGTTTGTCCTTGACCGCTAAAAACAAGTATGATAGTTTGCATTTGCGTGTTAGGAGCATTAAATAATAACGGGTCCACATAAATTGCATTTTAAATTAGCCTAGTCATAGAAATGCTGAATGGGTTTTACCGTAGAGTCCCTAAACTTCACAGAATTTTCAGGATTAAATCCACAAGAGCATAAAATTCAGGGAAAATTCCAAAAAAAATCCGAAGTGTCATTATTTTTTCAAATAATGTTCTAAATGCATTTGATTTCAAATAAGGAACTAAAATAGCATTGATTATTTCAAATAAGAGTCATGGCGTGATTTTTATTATTTCAAATAAGGTCCTGACCTCGTTAGTCATTGACCATCTAAATTTTCCCATCGATCAATGATATTTTCGCCATTTGCCATTTCCCTTTTTTTTTTTTTTGGTTCTTCTTCTTCCTTTTCGTTGATGGCTAGCTGGCCATCGACTAGGTGAGGGAGGGTCACCTATGCCAATAAGGGCCACCCATATTGACCATAGGTGATGGACAACCTCGCCTAGGTGAGGTGGCCCTTGCTGTAGGTCCATCTACGAGGGTTGGGCAATCTCACTAGTTGCTGGTAAGGGCCGACAATGGGCTACAAGCTCTCATTGGTAGTGGCCGAGGCCAACCTGCCTCCCTTAGGCGAGGGCTCGATCACCCTTGCTAGTGAGCGACAACAACAAGGTTGACCCTTACCAAATTTGGGAGGGTGGCCTCGCCGGTCCTTACTAGTGACCGGCGAGGTTGCCCAACCTATGTTGATCACGAGCGAGGGTTGGCCTCGCTTGCAGGCTAGTGGGGCCAACCTCACAGATGGCCCCATGTCAAGGGTTGCCTTGCCCAAGCGAGGTCATCCTTGCTTGTGGCCGCATGGGTGGCCCTCATTGGTGAGGGTGACCCTCACCCAGCCCTCTGTGGGCACTGTTGGTGGGCGACCAACCATTGGTGAAGAGGAAGAAGAAGAACTAGAAAAAAAAAAAAAGAAAGAAAAAGGTGAAAAATGAGAAATGACAAAAATATCTTTGATCGTTGGAAAATTAAGTTCTTATTTGAAATAGACATATCCATTTCATACTCTCATTTGAAATAGACATAACCATTTCATACTCTCATTTGAAACAAAATCTATTCAAGTTTTTATTTGAAAAATGATGTCACTTTATTCTCTTATTTGAACCAAGATTTATTTTGGGTCCTTATTTGAAAAAAAAAGGTATTTTGGACCTCTTTTTGGAATTTTCCCTAAAATTCAGCCAAGCCCATCCGTTCACCATGGTGACCGAAAATTACACGTCATAATTACATGTGCATAGCACATGTAATTTTCGGCCATAAGATGTTTAACATTGAGAAATTGGATTCTTTGAACAAATATGATCATTATACATGCAATTTTCATCCATAAATTAGATTTATCATAAATTTTCTGTTCAATGTCCTATCGATTTGACTTTTGCACCTATTAGAAGCTCGTCACTTGATTTTTCAAAAATGTGGGTCAAATGATTAGTTTAACCTTGTATAATTGCACAAAGTTGAAAAGATATTTTCAAATGATTTGATTGAGCAACTATCCCAGCTATAGCATTTGAGCATCTAGGGAATTGAGATCATCATTGTGTCTGAGAATCTTGGATCGCCATTGCCATCATATTTAGCAAAATCAGGTCAGGAAAGTCCATTTTATCATGTAAGCTTTATATCCCTGAATGGCTCGAAGCATCTCCTTAAAGCTTGGTGAATCTTTTGTTGTTCTCTCCTTCCATTTGGGCGGAGATGGCTTCCGAGATGGGATCAAGCTTGACTACCACAAGTGTTGGTTTGGTGACGTTCCCTCTAACGTTGGGATTACTAGACTCAGGAGTAGCCACGGGCATGTCTCTCTATTGGGGGTTGCAGCCACAAGACTAGCTCGATCTTGTTCGCGGATTGGGCAAATTGGGTGGCTAACTCGGTGATTTTTTATCCAAGACATTAAATCGAGTGTTTGTTCCTCTCTATTGATCCTTTCAGCTACATAATGGGTCTAAATAGGCGAATGCACTTGAAGCCGCGTTGAAACTACCTGATCAAAAGAATCAACATAAATAACAATCTCGACAAAATTAATACAATCCTTTGGACAACACTGTTTAATATGATGAAGGAAAGGCCAAAAATATTTCCATGAGCTTTGCCTTTATGGGAAATACATTCTTGCCTAGATCTTCTTTGTGAGAGAGTATATTGTTTCGAAGCAGTGATCCATGGCAATTGCTCTACAATTTGACATCTCGAGGACACTAGTAAATAACTTTCATTAATTTAAACATAAAATTCGGTACAAAAGTCTCGATTCAATTAAGAAAATCGTCAATATAAAGCATCCCTAAATTCTAGGCCTAAATCTAATGGGAGCACATCTATGCATGGCGAGTTCGCCTGTCTAATGAGACGAAGGTTGTGGCCTTGACTTGATTATCCAATTTTCGTATAGGTTGCTTATCTTCTCCTTGGCCATGAGGGTGGTCGTGTTCTTTGGGGATATGTGGAACGTTGACCTTACAATTTGGATCGGCCAATCGGTGTATATATCATTTCGAAATCTTAAAAGAAATTAAGGAGCATTATGCCAGATGATTCATCGACTTGGCCTAATCTAAGGAGGGTTGATATACTTCATGTCCATACCTGTTCAAACTTTCTTTAGCAAGAAAAATGCTATCAATTTAAGATTCATTAACGGCAAATAATCAAGGTAGTCTAAATGGGTATGGCAAGATAATTTCATCCGAGAAAAACTTTCCTTTAACTCTTTGCTTGTTATACTTATCGTGATCGCGAAATATACTGAAGCTTATGTATTAAGCTGGGGTTACCTTTTGTTTTTTCTTTATAATCTAAGATGACTATTAGGAGGTAATGAAAATCATTTAATAGGGAAAGTTTTGAAAAATGACATTTGTGTATTTTTTTTTTCCAAATTTTGAATCAGCATAACATGTGATATCCAATTAATGCAACCTTTACTTCTACGAAAAGTCTGTGTGCCGATCATTTAAGAAATGTGGTTTGTTATAAAAAAAGTGTTGGATCACAAATATTTAGAAATTGGAACGAATGGATGACCTCGATATTTCTTTGTTAAAAATTCAATCCCCGTGATTCAACCTAACTAAAATTAGTTGATTAAAAAGTCTAAATTTTACAAGGGCAAGTATTTTAATTAAATAATCTGATAAAATTATGAAAATAATATTTAAGAAAGTTTGAATGAACACCAAACAACCTCCACAGTTTTGTAACAACGAAATGTCTTGCAAGAAAGTGAGTTTCCAATATGAACAGTTGAGAGGGTCACCAATCATAACACCGGCAAGACATGTTCTTTCCACTGAATTATGTCCAACCAAGCAGAGCCCACTTCTAAAATTCAACGTCATCATCAAACTTGTCCCACCTCAAATGCTTATTCAGAAAAAAATTTCAGAACAAAACTATCATTGAATAAGCGCACGAGCGAAATGAGAAGTCTGACCGTGACTAATCAAATGCACCCACAAAAAAAGTACATGATTGATGAGCGTGATATCTTTTCACTAACTAGAGAAGTGAACCTTGGCAAGGAAGACAAGTGAGTGAAGGAGAGAGAAAGGCCTGACATCAAATTGGTGAAGTGGAATCCAGTATTGAAACTTATTAGCATCGCCAATTCAATTGGCTTGGACATAAAGAGCCACAGATTTGGAAATGATCTAGCATTCTTCCTTTGGAAGATAGAGAGCCCATGAAAACCAACCATGACATTAAGTTCTTTTCTTCAAGATGTGCAATAATAGATTATTTTGGATAGTTGCAAATGCCCCAGCCTATTGACTAGAAATGGGCACACGCGATAGTCATGAGCTCATTGGACGATGGGTTCTTAGCACTAGGGGTGTTAACGATTTGGTTCGGCTCGATTTTTCAAAAAACCAAACCGAACTGAATTGTTAGAAAAACCTTTTGAACTAAACCGAATGAGATCCGAACCGAATACGAATTGGACCGAAATTTTAGTTCAGTTCAATTTTTCGATTTTTGGTTTTCAGCTTTCAGTTTTTTTTTTTTTTTTTTTTTTTTTTCTGTTGTAGATTTTTTCGTTTCTAAGAAATAAGCTCTTATCGGTTTGGTTTGGTTCACTTAATCGATAAAAATCGAATTGATAAAAAAAAATTCAGATTTTTAATCGAGAATCCGAACCAAATGAAACCAAATAGAAAAAACCAAATTTTTTTTTTTTTTCGGTTCGATTTTTGACACCTCTACTTAGCACCGTGGCGAGGTCAGGGAGCGGGTCAATTGGAACTCGATGATTCACTTTGGGGGTATTTTTGGGGAAAGTCTCACTCTGAGAGGGGGTCGTTTGCAATTAAGGCGACCAATTGGAGGGGTCTTTTGGAAATTATCGAAACTTTTCATAATCATCCCCATGGATCATCCCAGGCCCGGCCCACCAGCCCATCTGATCGGCCTCCATCTTCTACTTCCCAAGCTAGTAAACCAGGCGCGGTAGTCTTCATTCCTCCAAGCACGAGCGTGGCAATTCGGTGGATGTTGGTGGCGACATCATCGTTGATTTGCAAGGTTCATCTGTCTTCTCCGACATCAGTAAGTAGCTATGTCCTCCCTTTTGTAACTCTCGTTGCTGGGTATGGTGTACGTGTAGTGTGTCTGCTTGCTTTCTTGCTTTTGATTCGCCGTCCTTTGATTCCGGGTTGCTCGTTTTCTTGCCATTCCCAGCGCTCTTGCGTAATGGGTCTTGCCTCTCTCTTAAAATTTTTTGTGTTTCCGAACGTTGAAGCGTGGGGTGATCTGTTCCGTATTGCTCCGGTGCCTCGCGCGTTGTTGTTGTTTCCTTCTGTTTGGAGCCTTGTCATGCTCACCACGTGTTTGTGGAAATGTCGGGTGATTAGTTGACGCTTATGGAAGAGACGGGCGTGAGTGGGTCAAGGGGCTCCTCTTTCTTGTTGCAAATTTCTTGGAGCAATATTCTTTCAGAAAGAGCGCCCCTCGGTATTGGTGGCCATCAGATTTAAATGTCATATTCTCTTTGATTCACTGAGCTAGTTAAGTGGATTCATGGACCTCACGGTGCCAAAAACAACTCATGATTTTGTTGGAACTTCATGGCAGCTGAATTGGCAAAAGCTAAATAAATGGGCTGGAGTTTGTGTCTGTGTAGGGAAATGAGGCTACATTTACTCATATGGAACCTCTATCAGTGATTTTGGAAATTAGAGATATTACATAGTTTCATTTTATCCCTGATGCATTTGCATGATTATACTCCTCAGCATATCTCTGGGGCAAGCTTTGAAGCCAAAGATTGTAGCAATTGCTGATAACTAGTCAATATCATGATGATGAGTCTTTGGAAGTTCAAGCAAATTACCATTTTTTAATTTTCTTGTGTTGTCTATTGCTCAAGTAGAAATGACCTTACTCTTTAATGATTTTATTAGCATGTTTCTCTGGTAAGCCTATTGATGTCGTTTTTGTTAGGAATGTCATTGGATGAGGTGTTGAGGGGTGACAAGCTCATATTGAGAGGCTTGTTGTTCCATGGTTTCCATGGGGTGAAGCCGGAAGAAAGGAAACTGGGTCAGAAATTTTTGGTCGATGTTGATGCTTGGATGGATCTGCAGGCAGCTGGAAAGTCAGACGTGTTGTCTGATACTGTCAGTTATACCGACATCTATTGGTGAGTCAGTTCATGAATATTTAGTAGTGATAGTCATCTGTGTGAAAGTGAATGTTGATTTGCCTGCCATGTTCTTGTCTTCAAATCTTTTCCCTTTTCTGAACCAATGTTTTGTTGTCCCATCCATCAAATCTACTTACATGTTATTGTTCCATTGAACTTATTAATGTGGGCCATGGTTTTGGTTTATCGTGAGGAATATAGCAGTATTATACTTATCTTGAGTTCATTGATTGTCTCAACTATTCCCAGTTTAACTTTCTGTCTAATCAACAGCATAGTAAAGGGGGTCGTGGAAGGACAGCCCAAGAATCTTCTAGAAGCAGTGGCAGAAAACATCACGTCGACTACCTTGGAGAAATTCCCCCAGATAACAGCTGTTCGAGTGAAAGTTGGGAAGCCTCATGTCGCAGTTCCTGGTCCTCTTGATTACTTGGGCATCGAGATAGTAAGGTACAGAAGTTCTTCTAAATCGGATCAGGCTGTTTGACTAGTAAATGGATTGTGAGATCTGCATAATGTGAAATGGTCTTCACATTCAATTTACTCTGCCTATACTTCGGGTATATAGGATTTCGAATACTTTTCCATAATGTTAAACTGAATTTTGTTGATGTATCTTGATGATTTGATCAACTCATCATTACTGGAGAAAAATTGCATCACATGTGACCGTCGGGATCCATTTTGATGAGTCTATTGTCCTCTGCACATTACTAATCTGTGACAAACTGGATTTGCTGAGCATTAGAGACTTGTATCACTAGCCTTGCTCAATCCCCCAAATTGCAAATCATAAGAAGAGCTCTATGTCCAACGTTTCTTTTCTCCAATTAGAAAGGTCAGGGCAAATTTTTTACTCCTTTGAAAAGGAGACGACGTGTCTTACGTTAGAAAAACATGTTTTTTCATATTATTTCGGAAAGGGGTTTGATGGGTCGACGTCTTCGTTGGGCCCATGCTTTAATTACTAATTGGTGGGTACGCGAGTCCACGCTTCGTGCATTGAATCTTGATACCGGTATCCAACCCGAGACACACACTTAAAATTAAAACATCGAAGTGTCCGTTCCTCGTTTTCGATGATGTCATGGAAGAGGTGTGATTGATGTCGAAAGGATCCGTCATGGAATTGATATATTGATAGATACAGACCAAAAGAAAAGGGCATAAAGGAAGTTTTCAATTAAAAAAGTCCCATCCGAATAAAATAAAACCCCGAATTCTGGAATTTGACGGTTATGTCCGTTATTTCGGTTGGCGGAATCCGCCGCGGCCCCTCGTCTCTTCTCTCTCTCTCTCTCTCCTGCCGGCCAAGCACGAACGTTCAAGAAAACACCAACCGAAACAAACGAGACGCTCATCATTTGCAAAAACTTGACTTTTTTTAATAGTAGGATCACAAGGGGTACTAATGAAGCTGAAATCATGGATTAGATTAGATGAGCATTTCAAAAATGTCGTAAATTAAGGAAATTCCATGGACCACAATGGATACTAATCGAGCTGAAATCGTGGAATCTTTCAAATGGAATTCTTATATGAGTGCTTCTAAAACTGCTCGTGACGAAAATTAAGGAATTTCTATAAATAACAAGGGACATTGATCCAATTGAGATAGTGTATTCTTTTGAATGTATTTTATGAATGAGTGTCTTGAGAACCACTCACGAGGCAAATTAAAGAAATTATGTAAATGTTAGATAATGCGTGGAGCAATTCCTTATTTAGTCATGTGATTTTTAAGTAGGCGTTTTTCTTTCTTATCCAATATTTAATATATTAATAGAGAAGGAAAAGTTATCATTTATCCGATTGCATGCGTAATGATCGACATGCCATTTTTAGAGTTAAAAATGAGGATTTGGCCGGCAACAATCGAGCAAAAAAAGTTTGTGGCCAATACTTTGAGTATTCATTACTTATTTGATACTTCAAAATTGAATTATTTATTTTTATTAGATATCCATTAACACGACCTATTAAAAATTACAAAATTGAAAAAATCAATATATTTTTAGGACCAAGAAAAACTAGTTACATTACTTATCATTCAACCTAAAAAAAGAAAAAAGACAAGAAAAATAGCAAAAAAAAAAAAAAAATCAAGAACACTTGAAAAAAACTTTTTCTTCCCAAGGAGGAAGAACAGCCAGTGTGGTGGGGAGCCAAACCACAACACCCCCTCTGCAAAAACCTTCTCTCCTCCTCCTCCTTCCATGGCTCCTCCCTTTTCTCTCTCCTCCCTCTATCTCTCTCCTCCTCCCTACCACCTTGCCTGCCCCCTCCCTTCTACTCTCACCTCCACACCCACCTTCGCCCGCCTCCGCCTCCGTCCCCAGACCCTCGCCTTCTCCTCAAAACCGTCCTCCTCCGCCGCTTCGACCCAGAACCAGAACCCGACCGGGAAGGCGCAGGCCGGCCAGACCCGGACCCAGGACCAGGACGAGGACCGGGACGAGACCCAGAAGGTGGATTCGTCTCAGACGGAGAAGAAATCGTTCGCCATCGCCACCGGGGAGCTCTTCCTCGGCATCGCCTCGCGGCTGATCAAGAGGCGCAACAGCCGGAAGAAAGCGGGTGCCGGGTCGGAGCTTGGGGACGGTCCGGACGGGGCGAGCGTCGGCGTCGGCGTCGGTGTCGGCGCCGGCGTGGGGAGCGGGGGGAGGTATGACGTGAAGGCGGGGATCAGCATCGTGATCGAGGACGATGTGGAGCCGGACGTGATATGGGAGCAGAGTATTAAGGACGCGGAGGCGGAGCGGAGGAGGAGGGTGGTGACGAGCCCCGGGTTCAGCTTCTCGGCTGCTGGGCTCTTGTTCCCGTACCATCTCGGGGTCGCGCAGCTCCTCATCGAGAAGGGCTATATCAAGGTTCGATTTTGTTTTCCAACGCTGGGTCACTTTGGTAGATTATTCTTGGCTGATTGGAGGGTAAAATGATATTGAAGTGTGCTCACTGGAAGCTGAGTTTGGTCTGAAGTTTGTCGTGGCTTCTTATGTCTTGGTTAGTTCGGCGAAATTCACGAGATGACCCTCTTCATGGGTTTGGTGTGCCTGTAAATAATCGGGACAATGAGGAGAGAGTACTTGCTGAACATTTGCAAGATGATCCTCTTAATGGGTTTGATGTGCCTCTAACTGTGAAATGTTAACTCCTTTCTTGTGTGTTCTTTACGCCAGTCTGCTTCAATTACTGAGAATGAGCAAGTAGTTTGCTGATATTGAGGATAACAGATTATATTTTCATATATTGTGTGTATCTAGTAGCTTCCCTATGCATTGCATGGGTTTCTATGTACTTGTGATGTCACTTGTCCACTTAGTGACATAGTGATTTACTTAGGTTAAAGATTGTCTTTTTCGTATCAGGAAACCACACCATTGGCCGGTTCATCAGCTGGCGCCATTGTATGTGCAGTGATTGCTTCTGGAGCCAGCATGGAAGAGGCTTTAGTGGCTACTAAGGTACTAGCTGAGGATTGCCGGAGAAGAGGAACTGCTTTTCGGCTTGGGGTATGGACTGTATTTTTTTTACATGATACTTCTTTAATTTTATTTATCTCCATATCATCTTTCCCCATAGTCATAGGCATAACATTTTCTCAGTTATCTTGTTAATTGACAAGTCAAAAAGTTTATGCAGACCAAAAACATACTGCTTTTGTCATTATTCATTGTTTCTGCAGGTCGCTATTTTGTTGTCAGAGACATTTAGCTCTACGCAACATGACATTGGTTTTCATTAGTATGAAATTTTAGTCTATGTTCGCCATAAACATTGGCATTTCTTATGCTCCTTGTGTTAGGCTGTTCTTCGTGATGTGCTTGATAATTTCCTTCCTGAAGATGCTCATACCAGGTCCAATGGAAGGGTCCGCAGTAAGTGCAAATTCCATCTTTCATCCTCTCTTCTCTCTCTGTGCCTGCTGTCCTGTCTGCTCTATCTAGCACTTATGTGTTGTTGTGTGAATGGCCATTGATTTTCTGACAATATGATATTGAGTTTGTGTAAATTTGTTGAAGAGTATTAGTGACTAAATCAAGGGAGCTAAATATGAATGCTAATGCTTGATACAGTAGTAGACAAAGATTTGGGGTATTAGTATACTTTTAATTGACAAATTACTATGCCGAGCCTATCCCAACCTAATTGCAACTCTTAATGATCCTTAAAAGTCCCAATACCTAGCCTTCCTGTGTAATATCAAGAACCTGTCATACTGCTTATGTTGTACACTTGCTGCAATGCACAAAAAAGCAGTAATTTGGGTATATTATATGAACTTACTGACACACAACTCACACTTATGTGGATACACACAAAGTCTCTAGTTCAAGACGTGGTGTACTCCTGAGAGAGAGAGGGAGGAGAGGGAGGGAGTTGAGGAAGTGAGGTGACGTGAGGGAGGTGATGGGAAGATTATCTGTTTGGTGGCTTGTGGTGCCTGGAGTTATGGGTTGTCCCCTATTTCCTCTTATTATAAGCACGATGTCTTGTTTTTAAGCTCCTCTCTTTGGTCCCTTTTTTGTCCATCCTACTTTGGTTTGAGAATAGGATTTGTCTCGCAAAGCATGGGCATTGAATTTCTCATAACCAGTGGCAGTTCATGGACAGTAGCAGATTTTGCTTTTTCATAGAATAAGTCTTGAACCGAAGGGATATCCGTGACTGGAACATGTGTTGGGTGTTGCAGCAGCTATACCTTTCTCTGGTAGCTGAGACATCTCTAGGTAGAAGTTTGTATTGGACTTTTAGGGGTTACAGGACTAGATCGGAAAGACTTCTGAATGTTAAGCTTAATCTTCTGTATGCAATTAGAGGAACTCGACTAGCGGCTTATGTCTGTGATGGTTCATAAAAGTCGCCACTTAAAATGAGTTTTTGTTGAGGCATTAAATTTTATGCAAGTATTACTTGCAGCATCTTCTTAAGATTTTGGTGTTGCAGTTGCTGTTACCCAGATCCTTTGGAGGCCTAGGGGTTTGCTGGTGGATCAGTTTGACTCCAGAGAAGATCTTATCAATGCAGTAGTCACTTCTTCCTTCATCCCAGGGTGAACAATTGCTAAATTTCTTTTCTTTGTGGTAAATTGCCTTATCCAATGCAGCTTATGGAGAGATATAATATGGTGCAGATATCTCGCACCACAACCAGCCACATTATTTCGTAATCGACTGTGCATTGATGGGGGTCTGACATTGTTCATGCCACCTACATCTGCTGCTCAAACTGTATGTGCTTGAGATATTACATTTCTTTAACATGTTAAAGAGCGAGAGCTCATTTGTCCTGGAAAATCATGTGAACTTGTCTCTGTTTAGCTGGCATCCAAAGAAACCGCATGTTTCTACATCATAGCATCTAAAATATCGAACATGGTCAGGTGATGGAGACCTACTGGGGAGAAAGGTGGACTAATTACTTGGTTAGAATTATTTAGGTCCATTCCAATAGCCATCAGTTGGGAGTGGAAATGTCATGACTAGTTTTGGCTACCTGTAACTTAGTGTCGGTGCTTGCCTTGAGTTGTTTACTAAACCTTCATCAATGATGACTCTCAGTTTTCGAATTAACATATTTATCCTAAAGGAGATATATTTTTGTTGTTTGGTAGTATGAAAAGGCTCTTGAACTTTTCTTTGCATAGTTCAAGCCCCTTCAAGTTGAAGGGAGGTTGGTGGATTGCCGCGTGGCGTCTTAAGTGGGTTGCACTTTGGGTCTTCCCGCTTACGCAGCCCCCTGGTTTACCCCTCCGGCATGGAACTCTTGAACTTTTCTTTGCAATGGCATGGAACTTGTTGAATGGCTTCAGCATTTCTTTAATTTTTCTCATCCTTTCTTCAAGCAGTTTCCGTGGTGATGTATTTATCTAGGCTTGTTTTACCCCCTTCTATATAGTATTCTATCTTGTATATTTCCACCTTGGCCCATTTTCCCTGTTGGTAGCTGGTGAATGTGGCTCACATGAATTCTCATGCATGGTGCATGCCTATTTGGTAGATATATCTTCTTGTTTTAATGTACTTTGTGAGTGGTAAAGTGTCATTACTCCTTTGCAGTGCATTCAAGCATCTAGTTAAGGCAGGGATCATTGTGTTTTTGGCCATAATATTAGTATTACAAATTGCATTCACCGGTATTGGAAAGCGGCAAAGTGAATATTCTAAGGATTCCTTTAGTACTTTGTGAGAGTATTATTTGCCTATACTTGGATATGATGGTTATTTCAATTGGGTGAGATTTCTGTGATTTTTCAAGCTTGACCATTCAAATTGGTCATAAAAGCTATTCATGAACGAGTCATATTTATCCCAGTTTTTCCCCTTACAGGTTCGGGTGTGTGCCTTTCCAGCCACTCAACTAGGGTTGCAAGGGATTGGGATCAGCCCAGATTGCAATCCAGAAAATAGGGCAACTTCCAGAGAGGTAATCTTGGTTGCTGCACTAAGTTTTGATTATCCTCGGCGAAGATAATTGACAATAGGATTTTTTCAGCTTTTCAATTGGGCTCTCGAACCTGCAGAAGATGATATCCTTGACAGGCTGTTTGAGCTCGGGTACCTTGATGCTGCTGTCTGGGCTGAGGAGAACCCAGTTGCAGAAGTAGTTGAAAATAATTTTCCATTTGATAAAAATAGTTCTGCATAGTACAGTTGATTGATAAGAAGATGCTTGGACTCATCCTGATAGAAGATGCTAAGAATCGTATGTTATGCCTCACCCCTGTGAATCCAGTTGCATCATGCCCGACTGGCAGACAAGATCATTCTTCTTTCCTGTAGAGTAATATCAGATACAAATTGAGGGGGTAAAACAATATAGTGCATAAGCTTTGTACAGTAGTGGCTGCACTAAGTTACATCTAGAAGCTCGTAAAGGGGATAAGAATAACACAAAAGAATATCAGACAATGTAGGTTCATTTTTCAGGGAAAGCTCAATTTTTTTTGGAGTCAGAATTTGATTGTACTCTGCAATTTTTTTGTCTGATTTCCATCTGCATTTTCTTTTCTAATGTGTAAGCCACATTGATCTATCATCTGCAACAGAAGGTTGAGCTCTTTTCTAGATTTTTTCCTAGTAATGGACATTTCAGATTTTCTCCGTTTTGTTGAAGTGTGATTTGCTGCCTCTCTACACTTCAGTGGCAACAGAAATCTATTTGTGAGAATGTTGGACCGTCAAGAGTTAAATGGAAGAATGTCCGCAGTTGGATTAAATCAGATGACGCAAACATGCAACTCTTAGATTAATGCTATGTTAGCGCTTTCATGATCTTCTAGTGCTGTGTGAAGATTCTTCAGCCTTGTCTATCTAATCTTTGTTCAAGGATTCTAATCTGGGGGGCAAATGACAATGGTCTCTTAACTTTAGACCAAGATGCAATATTGTTTCTGGATTTTTAATTTATTTAATATGATTTTTGAACTATGGGTATATATTCAATAAAGTGATTTGTGTATGCTCACAAACAAACGATAATCGGCGTTATTTGGTGAAGTGGAAAATTTGATTGGTTTCCTCTAGCAGAGATTTCGTTTTGAGTTATACCGTGATAGTATCCTAAATTGAAATTTATTTTTGATTCGAGATTAATACTAAAATACTATTTATAAATGTCCGTTCAAACCTTATGGATTAGAAAGCATGTCAACAAATTCCGTTAATTTGAACTAACAGAAGAATGACATTGGATATTTTTGTGTTATTTAGGACTAAATTGAACATTCATTAATAATTCAGGGATTATATTGAACAAATTAAAAATTGAGAAATGACATTGCCAATTAAAATAATAACAATTTGCTCCATTTTCCCTAATCTGGGCATAGAGCAGGCATCCTGCTTGTAGATACACTTCATTCAAATGGTGTCGTCACGGTCTCGTATAAAAGTAAGATTTTCGATTCAAATCTATTTCACGTTCATGACGTTAACCTTAAATAGGTCTTAGGTGGTTGTCCAGGTAAATTCGATGATTCCACTATCATCTTAGGCATAGAATAGAGTTTTCAGGCTCCATTTTGATTCCTTTGCCTTCCTTTTAGAATACTTTCTTGATTTCATCTTTTTCCAATGGAGATTTTTTCATGTGTTGCTGAATCATAACATCACTTTCCTCTCCATGTGTGGAACTCACGTTGTCGTGTGGAGCTTGGAGGATTGCGTTGTCCCTTCTAGGTCAATTCTGTGGTTGTTGGCCAACAAGGAAACTTGTGGAGTTGATTCTTGTGGTCAGTTGGAATGCCATAAAATCAGTTTCTTTTTCAAATCTTCTTCTGTCTAGAGGCATTCTTAATTGCACCACAACGATATTTCTCATCATTTGAAAGTATTCTAGACATCCGAACAGAGTTGGTCCTTTTCAAAATCCTTTTCAAGATCTAATGGCAATTCATGTCTAGTGTGCCCTATAACTTCTGCCCTTATTTCTTGGGTTTACCTTTTGTTTCCATCCCTGTATGTCCTGTCCATTATGAGAAGAAGATACTAAATCCCAAAATCTGCATGTAACTGTCTAGAACACAATTCATTTCATTGCAGTGTATATACTGTGAACTACATGGTCAAAATACCCTCATCACAACATAAAGTACAGTTCAAGGAACCTTCCATCTTAACAACATATCTCCCTTTCCAGAATCTTCACAGCCTCCGAGACTCCATCCTAAGAATTGATGATGATTAAACTTCATAAATCATATTTTATTGAAACATGTAGCAAAGGAACATATAATAAGGCTCAAGAAGAATGTTGGTCCTCTAACTTGCAATTTTTCAATTTCATCATAAAAAATTTCTTCTGTGCAATCAAATCTTCCACTTTGCTCAATTTGTGTGACTGTCTTTGATTCCTTCCCAGTAGTTACAACATCAAACAAGGCTTAAGTGGCAAAACTTAACATCCAACTTAGGGTGGCAGAAATACCACCACCCAGTCACGAAAAAGAGCCATTTGATCTCATGACAGGACCTAGGCCAGTGATATTATCAGCAAGCCAGTGTGTGAATCCTGAACATTCTTCGCAGATAAACATATGCATCTAGGATACCCAAGCATGAAAGTTATTTACCTGGTGAGCAATTTTTGAAGATATTTCTGATGCACATGCTTGGACTGTAGCAGAAAGTGCAGTGTGAATGGAACCTGAAAACACATCTGCGGCCTCCATAATGCACGTGCCATCAGTACTTTCCGGGAGCAAATGGCACCTTTTAAGTGGTTCAGGGGCCACCCCAAGCCAGAACATCCTCTCAGCCCAGTAGAATTGATCCAGGAGAAATGGACAAATTACCTTAAGATTGTGAGAGAGAGAGAGCACAATCACTCAAAATGAAAAGGTGCATGAAGCTGGAGCCAAGAAACAGGCATTGCTCTTCATACATCCAAATCAACAAACCAGAAAAAGAACCTCAGGCGACAAATCTTATTGCAGGCAAGATATGGTGCACTAGATCTTTTTATATTTGATGTAAACTAATAAGCTCTGAAGAGGCAGTAATTTCAGCATTCCTTTGGCTTTTATTTTTAATTGTGGCTGAAACTAAGATTGAAATGTTACCATCATGGAAATTACATCCATAATTCCCAATCGAGCCTGGATGCATGGAAAATTGAGGTTGTAATCCTTCAATTTTTACTTCTTGTATTTTGTCCTTGACCTTGTCCAGGTCATCTTACAATTTTTTCATATGACCTGTCTGACGAGATTGGGCTAATTCAGGACTTAAGTAGAGCAGGCAAAAATTAGGATAATCTCCCATCCTCTACATATTGATAATATTATCATTGCATTCGTGATGATAAAAAGCAAGTAATAACTCCAATGTGTTCCCCAAATGAAACAGAATAATTGACACCCTGGTCATGTCACCAATGTCATCATTTTAAGTATTAAGTTAAACACGTGCAGCCATTTTGTCCCTAATAGCAGATACAATCACAGAAATCCTTTGCAGAGATTCCAGTTGACACTTTCTCCTCCAATTATCATGATGTCTTTTTTTCATGATCCACCGTATAAAATGGGTACACACTTGGTTTCTCGAGAACCTCAAGCTACTTCAAAGGTATGGTTCACAAATAAGTCAATCATGCAATGAAGCAATTCTGAAACAACAAATATGCATTAGCAAGACATTAAATTCACAACTAACCTGGGGTATACCAGCTTTAAGTGCTGCTGCGGTTGACCCACTAACGTTCATTAAGAGAGAATAATGCAGCACAAGTGAGAGAAGGGGCTGGTAGTGCGGATACTATATAGACGGAACTAGTGTATAATGATGAAACATCTCACCTTCCCCCATGATGAACTGCAACTGAACATTTTAGGAACAGCCAGAGGTATGGAATGCTTCTAAAATACACAACAAGAAGCCCAATAAACTTTCAAATTGGAAATCTATGCATGTGCATGGAAAGACGGTAATTATAGACCAGTTAAGGTAGCTGGTTCTATCCCTTATCACGAACATGCATGAAAAAAATAAGATGCAGAAAAATGAATGTGATTAGCCAAGGAAACCAATCAATCCTCTTTATCTTCTCATTTTTCTTTCAAAGCTTCAGGCTAAATTTCCCAAAACAAAGCCAAAGGTGAATTCAATTGACACTGAGCAGATATTAGGTTTGGACTTCAAAACTTCAAAAAGCTCGGATAATAAGGATAAACTCACAATTTCACTCTTTTGCCATTGCTCGGTTTCAATTGCTAGACTCTGAAGTTATCTAATAAGACCCTCATATTACCTTATCAACTATTTTTGACATCATTTTATCCTTCTAGGTTCTTCTTAATTCTCACTAGCCGATGCTAAGGTAAAATAACTGACCCAGTAAAGCAGAAGAGTCGTCCATTGAATAGTACTATCCCATCTTCACCAAACGGTCTTTGACTAAAACTAGATGATTCCTCTGTAGCAGCAGCAAGAACTGCTGCTTGTAAGGGTTCATGACCAGCAGTAAAAAGAATGAACCTGTAATTTGTAATTCTGGCAACAATTTGCAGTACAGCAAGAAAAGCTTGAGGGTTTCGCATAAAGCCCATACTGCAGACAATCACACATGGTAGAGAGAGATTTAGAGACAGACTGGCAGTGTGTAAAAACAGTCAGTAGGCACCAACACCAAACTATTAGAAAGGATAACATATCTATTAAAAGTGGTTTGGATACCATACAAAATTAATGATTTGCACGAGAGACTGTTACAAATGCTAGTATTGACATCAACAGTTGAGAGTTTATTGGCTAAAGAATTTTCTAATTCCACCACATATACTTTACTTATTAAGTTACCATAACTGTTTTTCTTTTGCTTCCTTATAAAAAGTACCGGCTCATTTTTTGTCGTCTATACACATAGAAAGAGGCAAAAGTAAGCGGAAAGAACTTGCCTCCCAATTGAACTCAGGCCAACAAAAACAAGCGGTGTTGAAGTTTCTGTCTTTAGGAAAGAATGCAATTGAACATGAACAGCACATGTTGGATATTCTGTCTTTGAATGCACTTCTGAATCAAGTACTGCAACTTCAAGACACTGTTGACAGGAAAACTGCCACTCGATTGGGATAAACCAGAATCCACAAACACGAACATTTGATGGCCAATAATCTGTTGATATACTTGTGCTGATGAGAAAATCAAACCATGAGGTGGAAATTGAATAACAAAAGATAACACTAATGCAGACTAACCACAGAAGGAAGGGTCATGTAACAGCTTTCTAAGCATGGCATGTTGATTCAATTTTTTAACCAAGCACCAGAGTTTTCTAGTGGCCTTAGTCAGTGAAAACCAAAGATACACATGATCATTAAAAAAGCCAACATCTGAGAACTTCTTCTAAGCAGATAATTTGTTTTAAGGGTTGTTTACAAGCAAATATTAGATGATATGGCTCTGCAACTGTTAGGTGTCCCCTTACTCAGGCATGCCTAAGCAGTTTTTCAAGCAAATGGCAGCCCCAGAATAGAAGTTAATCTTTTCTGTGTGAACTATTAGCATGTGATGAGCCACTCCCAAATTGTATTATACCAGGGTGTTCAACAATATCCTCGCTAAAACCATACCTGTCAAACAATATAATAAACGGGTTTTAAACATTGTCCAATTGGAGAAACAGCATTGCATCAAAAAGGCATTTGATGAATTTGCCAGCTGCTGCAAAGTAGAAAATGGATGATAGCATAGTTAAGCTCCAGTTTATTATAAACCATATGATGGACAAATTTTTTGTGATTAATTAGACGAGAAGAGTTTATATAGTTCTGCAAATTGAGACAGCAGACCATGTAATCAACCCCGTAATTTGCATTCTGCGGCACAAAAAAGTGTTTTACTTGAAGTTGTCCATTGAAGTGGATCTGTATTCAACTTTCCAAGTACCATCAATAGGACAGGGACTGAATTATCAAGAAAATTTACACTATTATCACTAAAGACATAAAAGGACAGAAAAGTTTCTGGAAATACATTTCAGACTCTGGCTCTTTTTGTACCAACATGTTACTCACAGTGCAGATGCGTAACTCCCTCTCTCTGGTGTTGTTTAGGTAAAGATATGGTTGTGGACACACAAGGGTGTGGGCGCACGTGTGCAAAGGTTGTCTCACTCTCAAAATCTCTCAATTGGTAAAGATGAATCAGTTTCAAACCTGTAGATCGTTTGCTAATCCTGGATGCATACAATGATCTTGATAGCATTAATCTAGTGATAAGTATAAAAGGAGCTTCCCAAAAAAAAAAAAAAAATTCCAGAAAAGAGATATTCCATTCAGATACAGACAATCATTCTTGCTTAATTACTAAAGTGCCTATAATATAGTTTTCAAATGGAAAAAGCCTGAAAACTTACAAGAGTAGAGGAGATGGATCTCTCTCGTGCCACTTTGGAAGACTCGTCACTGGATCCTGCACTGTTGAACAGAAGTCATATTGCCAAGAGGTTCACACAGCATCCAAGCCAAAAGGCATCATTGCTTATTCACAAAAATGTAGAAGCCAATAATAAAAGCACGAAAGAGTTTGCAAGTGTTGAGAGCACTGACTGTAAAAGGAATGGAACTTAAATGTAAGACATCACTTCTCCAATAGCCCCAACTTTCAGCAAAGAGTGGCCACATCCAATGCATCACATCTTTCCAGCAGACCTATGAGCTTGAAAGGTGGCGAGAAATCAATATAGGAAGTAGGCAAATTTTGTAAAACCTTTGCTCACGTCAGTAACAACCTATCTCAAGGTTTTATTAAAGAAAAAAATTAAAATATTTTGTAACATCAATTTATAAGTTATCATGATAAGGATACCTTGCCACTGGGAGCTTCTTGGAGATAATCATACAGCAATGGAAATTCCTTCCTGAAGTGACGCTCAAATGATGAAGGAGCACTATACAACAGATGACAAATTGGCAGATGAATATTCATTCTAGGATAGGTACCAGTACAATATGGAATTTAAACTACTTCAAAATACTTCCTGAAAAGGGATGCTGAAAGAAAAGAGAGAAACAAAACCACTGCATTTTATATCCCTAAAAAATCTCATGCTGATTCTCATTAAACAATGGGAAAATGCTATTTAGAGGTCCCTGTCCTGATATAAAATCTCCCACAATCCCAGTATGCTGAAACCAATTAAATTTATGGTGGAAAATCCGAGTTCTACACTCATGTCTCATAAAGAAAACCATACTACTTGCTTTAGGTCTTCTAAGATTGAGAGTGACTTGATCAATTAGCCATAAGTTCAGGTAGCAGCAACATTCAAGAGGAGATTAATAACTTTGAGTTGAACCTTTCTATGGTCAAACTTAGATGTTTAATCACCTATCATAGAGGACAGCAATATGCAGGGAAGAATAAATAAAGTCAAACACATATTTATAATATCAAATACTGAACAGACATCCAGAAATACCATATGCAATTTTTTTGATGCAAAAGTGTGGCATGACAATACCAGCCAAGTTGATGACTTTTAAGTTTATAGAGGATGTAATAGGTACTGTGAAGCAAGACAACATGAAGAAAGAAAGATGAAGCTATAAATTTAAGAACCCTTCACATAATAACCAGGATGCATAAGAAATTTTCTTAAGCGGAAATGGAAAGGCAATATCTCAAGGAAAATGAAAAGGTTTGACAACACTACCCGCATTATTAAAAGTTGAATGACACATTCACACAATCCCTTATAGCTTAAGTAGTTGTGTTGGGATTGAAAATTCTCACAAGTCGGGAAAGAATTAAGCACAAGGTTGACCCAAACAAATCATATGGAAATGGCAATGTCAGCAACGACAACCGCAAAGAGCTATAAAAGTGAGACTAAAATTTCAAGATAGAGTATAATTACTGCATATTTCACCATTACCTATAAGGAACGACATATGGAGCAGCAACCACACAGCGGACCTGAAAAAGCTCTGCAAGGTTCCATCCCTCCTATATTGTCAGGGAAAGTAATTCTTTCAGTTTCAGGTACAAAAGCACTTCCCATAATCTACACCCTTTCCAGGAATGACAGATGACTAGAATGCTACACCAGTTAACTATAGTAATTGCTCTATAATAGCCAGAAAGCTTAAAGCAGATAAAAAGACGGGCATTCTTCCTTTCTTCCTTTCTTTTTTTTTTTTCTTTCCAATTGGATCATGATATGCTGCAATAAACAGAAGTTATCTTCAAAAGTCGACATGGAGTCAGTATTTTTGTACAGCATAGTGCTGCTTTTGGAAACTTATAAGAGCATGTTCCATATCAACAGCAACAGTTACAGCTTTCGGCCAGACAAATGCATCTTCCATGCGTAAAATACAAGTACCAGAGCAAAGAAGTTGATCAAAATAAAGTCCCCGGCGATGACTTCTTCAGGTCCGAAGATGCTCTCGACTGCCAATAAGCATTCTTGTCTGTGCGCATCAGTAACGTTCCTCTTCTGTAGAGAGAACGACGGTTCCGACGATCCTAAATAAAACAATTGGAGAACTTCAGATAAACCATGTGTCCTTTCTCTTGAATCCATTAACAATGAAGTGAAGCGACCAAAACCTGCGGGGCCGCTGTCCTCCCGAACGGCAAGAACGGGCGGCGACGAAACCGGCACATGGGTCACCCCACTTTTGGCCAAATGGGCACCCAAGCTCTGCAAGAAACAGCAACAAGATTCGAACTTTCCAACAAATTCATGCCCAGAACTAATTGACAAGCATAAGAGATAAAAGAAAAGTCACCTGGTGCGCGGAATGAGTGACGAAGAACACTCTGTAGTCCTTCATATCACCGCCGAATGCAGCTGCGATCGCCTGCAGATCGCAACGAACAAAATTTGAAAATCAAGAACAATTCAATACTCCGCAAGATTACAAGAACATATTAAGGACTAATGGAGCCGCGACAGGGGAGGGCGGGGATGATTACGGCGATGGGAAAGACGTCGCCTTTCGTGCCGAAGGCCATGAAGACGGCGATGGGGTTCGTCCTCTTCTTCTTCTCCTTCGCGGGTTCGCGCGGATTCGACATGGAAAGGAGCGCGAAGGACGTCGCGTTGGCCTATGCTTTGCTTGCTGATGTGGGAGGGAATGACTTTTTGCATCGAACGGAGATTGAAGTGCATGTTGAAAGGATGGGAACGAGTGATGATGCTTCTTTTGGAGGAGTTCTAACGTTTTCATGGCCCATCGGCCCAGTGGCCAGGTCCGGCGAGACCGCTCGAGGCGAGGTTGATTCGCACCGGGGGTTATTGGTTCCTAATCCGATTTTTCGGTTCCATTGGTCCCATTGCACTCGGGAATCCCATCGGGAGGATCACTTCTTAAAATTGAGAATGAAGTGACTGGTCCAGCTCGGTTTGATTCTAATTCAGTTCAATGAAATCGATCACTAATTTTTTTTTTCAATTTTCATCCAGATATCTAACTATTTTATTTTTTATTTTTAGGAACGATTTTTACTTAGAATTTTTTATTTTGTTCTCTAAGAAATTTTTAAGTATTTCAAAATCGCTTAGGTAATTACAAAAACTTTTATTCTTAAAAAAAATTCATTTGATATAATCCTCAATTTTTTTTTGTGACTTCTGGCATTTAATTAATGTAATTGTTTGCAAAAGCAAATAATCAACTTTTATTTAATTGTTGATTTTGCTCCAAATGAATTTTTTTATTTTTTTATTTTAAAGAAAAAATATAATCAATCACTTTTGGCATGTTATTTCATTATCCAAAGCAAATAAATTAAAAAGTTGAGATAAATCCTATGCTTTAAATATTTTATTGTCCAATCAAGACTAATTTTTCTAATAAATAAAAATAATAAAAGTACATTTAACCCATCCAATCCAGTCCAATTTCCCTTCAAAATCAAGAGCCAAACCACCAGAACAGCAGTTCACCTGTAAGAATCAAGAACCCGCACTAGAACCGGCCGGTCAGGTCCGGTCGGTCAGGTCCGGTCCAGGCGTTTTTCTCATCCCTAATCCGCACTAGAACCTCAGACGGCCGGGACCCCGCGACACGCCGGTGTCCGACGGTCTCCCCTTCTGGGCCCGTCGAAGTTTCGAGGCAACCCACGAAATACCACTCTCTCTCTCTCTCTAAGACTTCCATGGAATGACTGAAGCTCGAGCTCCAGAGGTGCGCCCCTACTTCCGACGAATCCGTTTCGCGTCTCCCCTAAATTTCCCGCCGAATCCCGCCGCCGCGTCCCGGAGCTTTCGTGTCCATGGAGGACCTGAAGGCCGCCCTCCGCGACCGGTGCCTCACCGTCGCCTCCCTTCCGGAGAAAGGCCGCTGCCTCCTCGCCGCCAGAGACTTCCACCACGGTCTCTCTCTCTCTCTCTCTAGCCAAGGGAACTTTGGTCCTGTCTGTCTGCCTAGTTTTTTTTTTTTTTTTTGGGGGGGGGGCGCGGTTGCGGAGGCGTTAATGTCGGTTGTTGGATGATGCAGGGCAAGTGATTCTCAGCCAAGAGCCGTATGTGTTCGCGCCCAACGCGGCCGAGCCGAGGTGCGACGGCTGCTTTGCTACCTCGGCTCGGCTTAGGAAGTGCTCGGCTTGTCAGGCGGTGTGGTACTGCGGTAGCTCTTGCCAGGTATGCAGTCCTGACGTTTGTCTCTCATTGGCGTTATGGTCGAATAGAAATCTCTTTTAGGGGGCAATCGCGTGATGGTAGGGTGAAATGCATCTATGCGGTGGTTTGCTTTTGAGTGATGGATTGATCTTTGGAGCTAGAAAGAATCAGGGTGAGAAGTTTCTTGGGAGTGGGTAGTGATTGGTCCGCGAGTCCCGAATTTGTGTTAGCATTATGTTTCCGTGCCTGACTGGGCAGAGCCGGAGGTGCAGCTGCTGTTTCACCTCGGCTTGCCAAGGAAGTGCTTGGGTTGTTGGGCGGGGTGGTACTGCAGGAGCTCTTGTCAGGTATTGTGGCACGGAGATGGTGGGTTCGGTGAAGTTGCTCTGTCTTGACATTGTTTCTCATTAGCATTATGCTCAAGTAGAAATCTTTTGGGGGCAATCAGCTGGTGGAGTAGTGAAATTCATCTATGCAGTACTTTGCTTGTGAGTGAAGGTTTGATCTTTGGAGCTATAAAGAATCAGGGAGAGAAGTTTCTGGGGAGTGGATAGTGATTGGTTCGCAAGTCCCGAACTTGAGTTGAGTGTAGTGGATGATTGACTTGAGTTGCTGTTCACTAATGTGTGCAGAAATCAGAGTGGAAGATGCATCGGCTTGAATGCATGGCGCTAGCGAGGCTCGATAAGGAGAAGAGGAAATCTGTTACTCCTTCCATACGTTTGATGATTAAACTCTACATACGAAGAAAGCTGCAAGATGAGAAGGTTCTTTTCCCCCTATGTTCTTCCCCAGTAGTTTCCAATTTCATTAGACTTCATTTTTCATCCATTGAATTTGTTGATTTTTGCTTGCTTTTGATTTGGCTATTTTTTGGTTTTTGGTCGAAGAATTGGCTATTGACTTGCTATACTTCTGTCTTGCTGGCAATTTGTATCCTCAATCTCGATCTTCGTTTGAAGATGCTTCTGGAGGAAGATTTTTGCGTTGTTCCTGTAGATAAAATGATTGTTCTTATTCTGTTGTACTACCTCTTGGGTAGTTTATGCACCTCTTGCTATAAACTTTAACTAGAAAAATTAGAGAAGTCAAATATTTGCAAAGGACAAATGAAATCTCATGTATTTGTTATGGAGATCATGAACCATATTATCAGGAGGATATGATCAATGCAATCACCCTTTGCACTTCACTTTAGTTTATCTATTTGTTATTGAGCAGATTATTTATTCATGGTTAGAGAGATGTTATAGACATTTGAAGGTTTCTTAAGTTGAACCTCTATCTTTAGTTAACTAGAAGTCAAATAATTTTCATTTTCATTTTTGCTGATGTAGTCAGCATAGATGCACATGTTTGTCTGTTAATTTTAAAAATTTCCTGTAAGTTGACAAGCATCCATAGTTTGCTGTCGATGTTGCTGCTGTTAATGACGGTAATATATTTAGTGGGAGAGAGGTGAGATAATATTTATTTCTACTTCCAATGGATGTGTCTCGCTTAACTGAAATAGAAGGTATGGATTCCCACTTTTTGGACCTGGTAAGATTCGTGTCTTTGCAGTATTGTGCCTAGCATCAATGTCAACTGTTTCTCGTGTAAACTGTTTGAGTTCCCAGTTGTTATGATGTTCTTCTCTGGAGAGAGAATGCTTGCAAAATTGTTTGGTCAGTATGCAGAATAACTTTTGGCATGCATCCAGGCGAGCGCATCATTAATCATTGATTCGTTTGCTTCTGTGCAGATCATTTCGACTACTGCAATGGACAATTATAGTCTGGTGGATGCATTGGTGTCTCGTATCCTTTTTAGGCTTCTTTGGTGTAGTCATTGGTCATAGTTCAATAATTTTTGCGCATTATTGATTATCCACTTAACTGTTTTCACTGAACCTTCTCTGATAAGACATGTTGGAAATTGAAGAGAAGCAGCTGGTGCTATATGCCCAAATGGCTAACCTCATTAATATAATACTCCAGTGGCCCGAGATCAACATCAAAGAAGTTGCAGAGAACTTTTCCAAGGTCCATTTTTTAAAACTTCATGCCCACTGTCTTTGCTGCATAAGTCCTTTTAAACAGCAGTTACCCCTCTCCCAAGAGCCTAAAGTGTACTCTAGTTTTGCTTGAGTGCTGCTCTCTAGAGAGCTTTCTGTATCTTATATTTGTGTCCCTTAAAGCGGTGGGCAAACCATGATTTTGGAAACGTAAGGCTTCTTGTGTCTTTATGTCTAATGTAGCATGTAGACTAGCCGGTGTACTGTTGTTACCTTTTCTATATTTGCAATGTGCATTAAAGCAATTGTAATCAGTGACATTTGGAAATATCATTTTAGTTTTGAAGTTGGTTAACCTGTCAATGCGCTAAAAACCCAGCTAATATGCAGCTTTCATGTAATGCACATACAATCTGTGACAGTGAGCTGAGACCGCTAGGAACTGGACTCTATCCTGTCATCTCTATAATCAATCACAGGTAGCTGCCACATTGGTCTGACATCTTCTATGCTTGCCATTCCAATATATTGCTGCTGACTTGCTTGTATAGCTGTTTGCCAAATGCAGTATTGCTATTCGAGGGAAGGACGGCTGTGGTTCGTGCTGTACAACATATACCGCAAGGTTCGGAGGTAGTCTATACTTTTTTTTCTTGGTTCCCTTGCTGCTACTCTTGAAATGAAACAGAGAATGACTCATCATTTTTCAGTTCACTGCTGGAATTCCTACTTAATGATAGGGTAGCTGGTGGATTTTCAGCAGAACTTTAACATGACATCCAGGATTAATGACGGAAAAATTCATTTCCAGTATTCCAACATGGTGATGACCATTGCTTATGTGTGTTCTAGTCTGTCCAACTCCCAGTAATTTAATGTTGAATTATATTATCCTGCACGAAATTTTAGATGTCAGGCTGCAGAAATCTGTGATCTTTTATAGATTAATGGGGAATTCTTGGCACTCAGCTATATCTTATCTAATTTAGGAATATATAAAAAAATCTGATTCAGGAAAAATTACTGCTTCTGATCAGTCGTCAAACATGGTTCATGGTTTTGTAGATGCAAAGCCTCGATGTGGAATCTCAACTTGGACCTTTTACAATAGAAAGTTTTATGCTTTGGACATTTTATGAGTCCAAAATTTGATAGTACAATCCAGCAGAATTTTATTGAATATGTTGTGGAACTGAAACAAATGCTGGACACCATGATAAGCTTTCAGAAGAATTAAGGTTGGAAAAAATGAATTGTAAATGTTTTCCCAGCTGAAAGGTATTCAGTGTGCATTTCACTATTGAGTTTTATCAGCAGATTCTTGTTAGTGGATTGTGCTTCTCCAATGGATGGATAAAGAGAAGCCACCCTTCTGGCCAATTGATGTTAATTAGCTGTGGTATCTCTTACCTTCTTTTCATCATCATTGCCTAACTAAAGGTTGCTGGATGAAGCTGCAAAATGAGTGCTGAAACTTTCAACCACTGAACTTTAAGTGATGGTGACTTTAAGACCCTGAACCTAAACCTCTACACCAAACCAGCTGCGATGCTCCGGTCAGTGTATCGATATAAGCATTTAATTGCTTATCGTGGATTATGTAGCGCTAATTCACATAAATCTGGTCAAATTGCCTGTTCACAACCTTCTTGTTGTAGGATAATAATGAATCAGAATTTTGAGGCTGTTTGTTCTGAGATATATTTCGTGTTTTTCTTTCCCATTACTCCAACATATCATGGTGTAGAAGATTCCTTTGATGATTATACCTCTGTATGATATACTTTGGGGCATCGAGCAATATCATGCTCATACTTCATTCTATCATGCTGACCAGAAATAATTTTTCTGCTAGGTCTTGATAAGCTATATAGAAACTGCTGGAAGCACTACGACTAGACTGAAGTCTCTTAGAGAACAATACCACTTTGCTTGTGCATGCCCTTGCTGTGCCAAATTGGTAACGTTCTACATTAAGAGTTTGATTGTGATTGCTCATGTTGCATCTTTTCTGTTGAGTTTTGAGAATGTGCATTTTTTTTTCACTGTTTGGGTTAACAAATGTAAATTAATTGTTAAGGGGCAACCTGATGATATCAAAGAAAGTGCAATTTTGGAAGGCTACAGATGTGAAGATGACAGATGCTCTGGTTTCCTGCTCCGTGACTCTGGTATGTGGGTCAAGATCGGCACTTTTATTGAATAGCTGAAGTTTTTCACATGGTTTTCCTTGCATATGCAGAGAAACAAGGATTTGTGTGCCAACAGTGTGGACATGTAAGAAACAAAGAAGAGATAAGAGGCATTGCTAGTGAAATTAAATTGATGTCAGAGAGGACGTCATTGTCTACATCCCCTAGTCGTATCCTTTCTTCACAGCCATTTGCTAACTAATTTTGGTGGCATGTTGATGTATTGTCTGTATTACCTGAATCTCTCTCGCTGCATTTCAATGGTGTAAAAGTTCACTTAGAATTACTTCCTTTTTCTCAGTTTTCCCATTTCATAACAAGTCATCCATTTGGCTGCATATTTGAGAAAAGTTTAAACTTGACTTGCTATAATATATAAAGAAGCTGTTTCCACCTATAAGATGATTGAGAATCTCCAAGGGAAACTATATCATCCTTCTTCAATCATCTTGTTGCAAACCCGAGAAAAGATATTGAAGGTAGTTTCTTTTTCTCATTAATCCTATTATAGCTTCTATCCCTCATTAATAGAATTTTAAAAGCATCTGCAGCCCTGTTGTTGTGAACAGTTTTACTTTTGAAAGGTATTTTGTTTTAGTGCTGTCCGTCTACCAGAAGTGAATTCTCTTGACCCTAAAAAACTAGGAGATATGCCATTTTATAGAAGTGTGTGGTGGAGAACTAGTTTCCGCAAACTAAGAAACATATGATTTGTCAAATTTTGTGGTATTCAAATTTCCATGTAGTGGGAAATGTCTTTCTACACTTTTGAATGATTCCAGTTTCCATTTTTCTCAAGAGTGGTCTGCAAACGAATTTTTATCAGATAGACTGCATTGATTTTCCTCCTTGTTCTTATGTTTTCTCTGTAGAGGGCTAGCTTCTGTGAATTGTAGCTTGGTGTTATCTGATCCTTTCATGAAGAATGAAAGTGTCTGTAATCTTCACGTGGTTCCAAATTGTGATCTGACTTGTCCTCGTGTTAGTTGCTTAACACTTAAAGCATTTGTGAACTGCAGATGTTGATGGATCTGCAAGATTGGAAGGAAGCTCTGGTGTACTGCAAGCTAACTATTCCAGTTTATGAAAGTATGCCATTTTTATTTTTAATTTTATGGGAATTGTCAGAATTTTTTGAGCAATTCAGGGTTCACAAATTATAGATTCATAATTTGCATGTCATTCTTAATTGATGTTCACATATAAGTTAGAAATAAGTGGATGAGAAATAGCAACACCATTCATCTTTGAGTTAATTGAGTAGAATAGCAATTGAGCTTCACTACAACAAGTTCTGCTGAGCAATCCTCTTTTCCGTTGGCAAGAGTTTTTGTTTGTAAGCTTGGTTTCCACCTATCTTCATTTCCCCTTAATCTAAAAGCTCATTGTAAGCGATCACGTCTCTCTATTTAAGAATGTTAATCAGGTTATTTGAAATTAGGTTCCTATTAGCTTTTCTTTGAAAAATCTCGAGGAACAGCCAAAACCAACAAGTTATATCATGTGGCTTGTGGTTAAAGTGTCATACTAGATTTTTGATAGATCCTTTAAAATAAGGGTGATAGAGTATTTTCAACTGAGACCATTAAGCTGTAATTTGGTTGGAAACTTTGGAAGTAAAATCATTTGATTGCATGTGGTCCAGTGTTGAATAATTAGCTTGGTAGTTTTTCTCCCATTTTATCCAACCATATGGCAGGAGCTTTTGTCACATGAAGTCACATTTATTTGATCCATGAGTGAATTTGATTGACGGAGGACTGTTCTTTTGCTCTTTAGTCCTTATCAGTATTGAAAACATTAATGGGAGCCATATCAAGCATTGCCCACTATTTTGGTTAAGGATGTGCGGTTTTTGTTCAACTTGTGCTGCCTGGAGTGATGCTCCTGATGTGTACTAATATTAATAATAATCATCAGAGCAAACATACAGCAATGAGCTTAAGGTAACTAAAAACTTAAACAGAATTTGATCCATATAATGTGGGGGCACTCCGTCGTTGTGCCGGTGTTTGTGTGACTAATAATGCTTCATTGTCTGCAAAAGATATTTGCTAGATTTTTTTTCGTCTTTATTTGATCTAAAGGAAGTGCTGAAATGATTTTTCTGGTTTTTTGTTATTTTTCCTCTGAAACTCTGACTTTGACTTCATGCTGCAGGAGTCTATCCAGGGTACCATCCTTTGCTTGGGTTGCAATACTATACCAGCGGAAAACTTGAATGGTCTGTGTTTTTTTTTTTTCCATTTCCTTTGCTTTTTCCTTTTCCTCTCCCACATTTGATATTTTAATGCTAGGCTGTTGAAATTCACATCAGTCATTGATTTTTCAATGACGTATAACCCTCACCTTAACTTTGTTGGAGAAGTTGCTCACATAAATTCATGCTACATGCAATTATGACAGATTTGAGACCAAGCAATGTGCGATCTGTTGCAGATCTATTGGTGTGCTCAGTCACCAATTTGTTATTTGTTTTAGTGATGTTATTTCAAAGAGCAATGCTAACAAAGCATCACCTGAAATAGAGAGGTTTTTAGGACGTGGAAAACCAGCTTTACAGGATGAATGTATAACCATAGCTTGTATTGTCCAAAAATTTGCAACCACAAGAACTGTTTTAACTATAACGGTGGCTTGTGTCATAAAAATTAGGCAATCTTAACGCAATCATTGTGTTCTTGCAATGGCAAGAATTGTTTTAGTTGTAACAAGGTTTATCACATTTTCTTAGTTGTAAGCCCTCTCCTGCTCTCTTCTGAAGTTGAAAACATGACTTCATTGGAATCCTCTTGTTTGAAATTTGTAACTGTTCATCCGTCTGTTGTTTCTTGTGGAAGTAAAAATACATAATCTGCTTGGAGGACTTGCTTGGTCATTTTAATGTCACTTCATGCATGAAAATGGCCTCAGAATTTGCCCCCACCCTTTATGGAATGTACTCAGCATTTCCCTTTGTTTCAAGCTTGCTGTTTAACATGCTGCAGGTTACTTGGTGACACAGGAAATGCTATCAAATCACTGACCAAGGCAGTTGACATACTGCGCGTTACTCACGGGACGAATACAGAGTTTGTGAGAGAACTCGTGATGAAACTGGAAGAAGCACGTGCTGAAGCTTCTCACAACCTTTCATGTGCAGATGAATAGCACACTGGGACTTGCATGCAGCACTTACAAAGGTCAGGGTGTACAATACGGAAGTTGCCCATTTTGAGAGTTTTCTTGGTTGCTTGTGACATTCATGGTTCCGACAGTGCATAATCTATTTAAGGCACTTGCTGATGATAATGGCATCTCCTTGAGCTCATGGTTAACTTACATAGACGAGCTTCTCAAGTAAGTATTGCTTAGGATTTAATCTCAGATTATGCTTGTAGAAACGCATACGATCAACTTTGTAGGATTTTCTATCATTAGGATTGAAGTTACCAGGAAATTGTATTATTTTGCTGTGATGTTGAAAATGTTTCTTTCAAATTAAGTATTGAATTATTTGGTTTTTATATGTTTGTCACATGGTATATAATTTTGCATCTTTAGCCTTCCAGTATCTGATGCCCTTTCCCATTAAAGTTAAAAGGCTTACAGCTAAATGTGCGAATTTCTTTTAGTGAAGAAGTATATTATATAAGAAAAAACTGTTTAGAACCCTTGCTAAATTTTAGAACTTTGGTGTTGAGCTATTCTGACTCTCTTACAAGAGTGTTACTACTTATTGTGTATAGTTTATTCTGAGACATTTTCCCTCTAGTTAAATTGACTCCCACGTATGCAAATGCATGTTGATATCTTTTTCAATGGCCCCAACTATCCCTTAGCAGATGATAATTGGAATTTGTACTGTTGCAATGAAGGGTACATGAAGGACGAAAATCTTATCAGGCTCCAGAAGGTACAAAGATATCTCTGGAGCAGGTCTTATGTATTGGCTCTAGCAGGAAAAGGCCTGTGCTTAAATGGGACAATAATATGGGATGGCCGGGAAATGTTATCTTGACAGACAAAGCAATCTATTTCGAGGTAATAATATACTGGGGTGTCATGCATTATTGATGGTTCATAAGGTCATGCTACATGAGAACCTATTTTGGAACTGCACACAAACGTGCAAAACAAAACCACACACAAACGTGCAAAAACAGAACCGCAACAGAACGGCACACAAACATGCAAAAACAGAACCGCAACAGAACCGCACACAAACATGCAAAAACAGAACCGCAACAGAACCGCACACAAACGTGTAAAAGACTTGTTCCACTTCCTAAAATATAGCTAACAAACCATCTGCCTAACAACTTAAAAAAAACAACAGAATGTCAGCAGAATATCAGCAGCACACATCTCCAACGTATCCACCAAGAACGATGCCTTCATCACTGGTGAGGTGGCTTAGCCTCGTGGCCTTGATCTGGCTCCAGACCATCGCTGGGACGAACACCAACTTTCCGGCCTACTCATCGCAGCTCAAGCAAGTCCTCTCCATCTCCCAGGTCCAGCTCAATTTCACAAAATAAAATAAAAGCAGTATATCCTAACTCGTATAGAAGTACGCGCAAGTACAAGACTAGAGCTAGGACAGTCCCGAGTAAGCAAAGACATCCCCAGATGACAGAACGTTGCGCGCGTACGGCACACCTCCCTCTCTGGGTGGTCCTCCTGGTCGGTGCGCTGCTCGGGCTCGTCGGGAACGGCGTCCAGTACCTCTTCGTGGCCGACAAGGTCACCTTGGTCTCGTAGCCAGGGATTTTTCTTCTCGCCTTCCTCGCCGGGAACAGCATCTGTTGGATCAACACGGTCTGCTATGTTGTGGCGATCAACAACTTCCCACTCCACCGTCAGGTTGCCATCGGGCTCACCACCAGCTACCAAGGGCTGAGCGCCGGTGTCTACACGGATATTGTTGACACCACGCTCGATAGGCGCAGCTGGACTGGGCTAGAGCTCAAGCATATCTACTTCTCAGTTCAGTCCTGCCAATGGCCGTCTCACTAGCAACCACCCCTTTTGTTCGCGTCGTCGGTGCGGACAGTCCAGGGGCAAGCAAGAATGCGCATGCCGGGTTCATAATCCTATTCATCATAACAATCGCAACCAGAGATTATGCGGTGGTGAGTAGTATGGGGTCGGTGTCGGGCGCCTTACCGGCGGGGTACAATGCGATGGGGATGGGCATCTTCCTCCTGAGCCCCATCGTTGTACCGCTTGCCATATGCCTCAAGCACGTCCTCGCCCACACCAAGATGAAGGTACACGACGTGGTGACCGAGCAAGAGCACGGCGAAGGCCTAGACAAGAGTGGGATCAAGTGGGAGGACCATCCCAGGTTGGCGACCAGGAAGAGGTGGTTGCTGTGGTTCCCTCAAGCGAGGAAGCGACAATTAATGGTGTTAGAGAGGAGGTTGGAGCCAAAGAGATGGTGAAGCGAGTTGAGTTCTGGCTCTACTTCTTCGTGTACCTGCTCGGGGCTACGCTCGGGCTCGTGTTCCTCAACAACCTGGGGCAGATCGCCGAGTCTGGGGGAGCTCAAAGACGACGTCGCTGGTCTCTCTTTCGTCATCGTTCAGGTTCTTCGGACGGCCGTCTCTCTTCGACTACCTCTTCGAAAGGTAATTACGACCGCCATTTCCTCCTTTTGTCAATGTTTCGATTAGTGCCGTTAGATTGATAGCTAAGCGTGGAGTTCAATAATTACTCCAGAGTTTGAAGTGGACGAACAACCATGGCATTTGCACGTAAATGTCTTCAGCATTAATTGTCCTTATTCCCTAACTAGTCAAAACACTGACAATGGAGCGCCGTCTCCAGTCTCTCTACGCGATGTTAGGCACGTTCTAGATAGGAGACTTCTATGCATTTGCATATAAGATATCTGTTTAGTGCATTGTCGATTATAAGAAGCTGTTCTCACGTCTGCGCTTGCGTCGGATGACATGATATCTCCGTTACGCGAAGAAATTCGTCCCATTTATATCGCTTTCCTGCATTTTGTGCGTCGACTTTTAGGTGAAAAAAGCGGGCTCTTTTGTTCCAATGCTGGAGCGCGGATCAATGTCTGCTACGTTTGAACGGACACGAGCTGTTGGGACAACGTTCTCAAAGCGTCCTAAGAATTTAAGTCATGGTCCAAAAGTTTAAGTCATGGAGTGAACGTTTTCTTTGTTTCTTTCAGGAGGAAGTACGTGGCGTCGAGACCGGCATCAATGGCCGCATTGATGGCGCCCATGGTCGGCGCTTACTTCCTGCTCCTCAGCCCCGCCACATGGGCACTTTACGTAAGCACTGCCATCAGCGGCGTCAACAATATCCGTGTAGACACCGGTGCTCAGCCCTTGGTAGCTGGTGGTGAGCCCGACGGCAACCTGGCGGTGGAGCGGGAAGTTGTTGATCGCCACAACATAACAGACCCTGATCCAACAGATGCTGTTCCCGGCGAGGAAGGCGAGGAGAAACATCCCTGGCTACGAGACCGAGGTGACCTTGTCGGCCACGAAGAGGTACTGGACGCCGTTCCCGACGAGCCCGAGCAGCGCGCCGACCAGGAGGACCACCCAGAGAGGGAGGTGTGCCGTACGCGCAACGTTCGTCATCTGGGGATGTCTTTGCTAACTCGGGACTGTCCTAGCTCTAGTCTTGTACGCGCGTACGCGCAAGTTTTATTCGAGAAGTATAGAGAGGTAGTAGCTAACTGAGCAAATCCACTCTCCTATACGAGTTACGATATTAAAGGGGTGCATGGAAACATTCCAAAAAAGTGTTTCCGGAACACTTCTGTACAGAAAGTGTTTCCGAACAAAAAAAAACGAATAAACGCGTTTGGTTGCGTTTACGTTTTTTTTGTTTTTTTTGTTTAACAAAATAAACAAAAAAAAAATAAAAAAAGTTGTTTCTCCGAAAAACACTTTTCGGAAGAAACAAAAAAAAAAATCACTCTTCTCTCTTCTTCTTCTCTTCTTCTTTTCTTCTTTTTTCTTCTTTTTCATTTTGGCCGGTCGCCTCGCCTCGGCCATGGCCGGCGACCGGCCGGCGACGGCCGTTGAGGCTCGGCCTCGCCAGATCCGGCGAGGCCGCGAGCCCGAGCCTCGCCCAACCACGGCCAGGCTCGGCCTCGCCGTGGCCGGGCGAGGCCGCGCCTTCCGTCAGTTTAAATCGGCCGAGCGCGGAGCCGGTGACCGGCCGAAAAAAAAAAAAAATAAAAAGAAAGGAAAAATAAAAAATAAAAAAAATGTTAAAAAAATTAAAAGAAACAAAAAAATAATAAAATTAACCAAACGCGTTTCGTTCATTTTTTATTCCTAATAAACGTTACCAAACGTGTTCTTTTGTTCAAAAATTGTTCCCTGGAACGTAAACACTTTTTTTCGTTTCGTTCCCGGAACAAAAAAAGAATGTAAACAAATCCATGCGCACCCACTCTTCTATACGAGTTAGGACATACTGCTTTTATTTTATGTTGTGAAATTGAGCTGGACCTGGGAGATGGAGAGGACTTGCTTGAGCTGCGACGAGTAGGCCGGAAAGTTGGTCTTCGTCCCAGCGATGGTCTGGAGCCAGATCAAGGCCACGAGGCTAAGCCACCTCACCAGTGATGAAGGCATCGTTCTTGGTGGATACTTGCTCCAAGTTGTTGGAGATGTGTCTCCGTGTGCTGCTGATATTCTGTTGTTTTTTGTTTTTTTTTTGTTTTTTAAATTCAGTCAAGTTTGGTTCTGTTTTTCCCCAATCGACTTGTCGCCGGCCGGTCGCCGCTAAGGAAGGAAGAAAAAGAAATAAGAAAGAAAAGGAAAAAAGAAAAGAAAAATTAAAATATGAAAAATAATTATAATTTCGATTTTTTATAAAGTTAAAAAAGGTCATGGATTTAAAATTTAAAGTGGTTTCCTAATAACTCATTTAGACCCATATTTAATTTTCACTTGATCCATTTTTAATTCATATTTAACTTTCACTTGACCCATTTTTAATCCATATTTAACTTTCACTTGACCTATTTTTAATCTATATTTAACTTCATTTGACCTATATATGATACATTTAACTAAAAATGGGTCATAATATGGGTTTATGACCCATTTTGCCGGTTCACATGGAGACACATATCCAACAACTTGGAGCAAGTATCCACCAAGAACCGCAACAGAACCGCACACAAACATGCAAAAGACTTGTTCAACTTCCTAAAAAATAGCTAACAAACCAACTTCCTTAGTCGGCGGCCTATCGGCAAGGTCGAGCCTCACTGGCCCAAGAAGCCGTCAGCTCGCCGCAAATTAGCTGGCTAAGGAAGGAAGAAAAAGAAAGAAGAAAGAAGAAAGAAAAAAGAAAAGAAAAATTAAAATATGAAAAATAATTATAATTTCGATTTTTTATAAAAAATATTTTTATAAAGTTAAAAAGGTCATGGATTTAAAATTTAAAGTATTTTCCTAATAACTCATTTAGACCCATATATAATTTTCACTTGACCAATTTTTAACTCATATTTAACTTCCACTGACTCATTTTTAACCCATATTTTAACTTCACTTGACTCATATATGATTTATTTAACTAAAATTGGGTCATAATATGGGTTTATAACCCCTTTTTCCAGCTCTACTGTTCAAGCCCACTCCTTCGGATGCAGTTGCTCCATTTCATTCACTTCCCCAGCTGTATGGGCTAGTAGACAAACCGTCCCGAACTCGAGCAGACATCGACAGAACTCTAAACAAAAGCTAATTGTTACAAAGGAGAGATGCCAGAGACTTCATAAAGCAAAGAGCAGGGCAGAGCACAGTCCCCACAAACTTTGCTTTAACAATCATAATTGGTAGGAAAAGGAGCCGGCATAGCAAGAAATGACATCACACAAATGGCTTTTTATGCCTTGTCCAGAAAAGTTCCGTTCGTACTTGGAGTTGGATACAATAAGATATGGCACCATTCTCAGAGAAAAAAGAGAGCACCATATCAAGATTAAAAAGCCTATGGAGCATGCAAATGCAGTGACTCGGTTACTAGTTGAGTGAGAGCAAAAAAAGAGGGCACCATAACTGGAGGTGCTGTGGGGTTCACTCATCAATGTGCTAATATATTTGGTTGCTAGTTGAGTGAGAGGGAAAAAACAGGGGGAAGAATTTGCCTTCGAAAAGTTAGGCTTTATTTTTTTTCGCAAAAAACAAACGATTTGAAAAATATTTTCTTAAAAATAATAGTTTGTATTGCCTACAAAAATAAATTAACAAAAAATACATTTATTGTTCATGAAAATATTTAGATGTAAGTTATTATTAGTAATAAAAATAATTTTTATTAATTAACTATTTCGAGTGACGCGAGCAATGGGAAATTGTCGTTATTCATTTCCCACAAAATAAATAGAGCATGTTTAAGTCAAAATGAATGATTTGAGCTCCATGCTTGAGCACCTTTGTTAACGGAGGTTGCAAGGAGTAAATAAGATGAAGCAAATAAGCACAATGAACAATGACAAAAAATCCACATGAGCATATGACACAAATTCATTGCTAACATGAAAATGCTACGTTAGACAACTAATAGTGCTTTTGCATGGACGATTAACAATGGTAGATTTGTGACTAAAGTAAAAGTTAGAAGTTTTTTTAGGATACAAAAAGTTTAGGGTAGAATTGTGGCTAAATCTAAAATTTGAGGTTTTCTAAGGAATTATGCTCACTTTGGACTCCAAACTGCCCTTTTAAAACCTTTTTAAAACCTAAAACTTCAAAAGTACCCACCTGTTTTGGCTTTGAGCATTTTTGAAGGGGAACACGAGCGGGTTAACAAATTTTTGTCTATTCCAATCTTGCCATCACTAAACCATCCGAAATTAGATTTTGCCCCTCAATCGATGAAGAGAAAAAGAGAATGAAATGAAAAAACCTCCACACGATAACGTCTCGTTGGCAATTTTTAAATTCCTGTTAGTGATATAAAGTAGCGTTGATTTTGACATAACTAAAGTCACTTTAACTTCGTTTGTCTATCATCGTTCACACAAGGCACGAATCATTGATTGTTGTCTTGGAGGAAATGTACTTTTAAATCAACCGTATGAGTTTGGAGATATTGATCACTTAGAAAAGTAGGAAAATCTAGATTTTTTTATGAAACTAATCCACGCCGCTTCGTTTGCCTTTTGTTGTCCACTCACATCGTCACATCTGATTTTTAGGGGTCATTCGAGAGGCAATCATGCAAGAAGATACTTTTGCGTTCGTTAGTGTTAAGGTGGACAACGTTCAAGCTTCTTGGTGGGATCTTGTCCTTTTATTATTCATTTTATTTCTCATCTGAAAAGTCTGTACATTTTTTTTATATTACAACCCAAATATACAATTAAAAAAAATAACACAAACAGTTCTTAAACAATTTTATCTTTAAATTTTTAATTTGTTCATTCCGGTTTAATATTTTCATACAATTCAGAAATTATATTGAATATGTGTGCCAAAATTGAGAGATTATATTGCATCTTGAACTGAATGTTGGGGATCAAATTGCACATTGAATCAAGATTCAGTGGCTCTCTACGTCATTATCTCTATAAAAAATATATATATTTTAAAAAAATGATAAACAAATGCTCGCTTCAAGCCAAAATTCTCACCTCGCAATGCACAAGGTATATCACTATCCTTTGACCATTTTGCCCTCGCCGGACAGGGACGCACTGTCCAGGAAAGGTGAAGTCACTTTATCCCGCACATCAAGCCTAATTGTCCTTTGCTAAAAAAAGAAATGAAATGAAAGTATGAAAAATACAACAAAACCTAAAAGCGAAAAAACCTAGAGTGACACAAAATGCGAGGAAAGTGAAGAGGAGTTTGCAAGTATCTGTTTGATAGCTTACTCAGAATAATTCATAATCGTAGTGACTTGACACAGATTCTAATCTAACAAGGAAATTGAAGTAACTCATTCAAAAACTCTAATTAAAGTTTCTAAATATAAAGATGAACTTTGCTTGAATCTCAAATCTTCTTTTAAAAGGATCTCCGAATTAAAGAAAGAAAATTCAAAACTCAGGCAACAGGATAATTCTTGGAGAGAAAAGTTTGAGGATCTAAAAAAAGATTTTGATGATTTGAAAGAATATACTAATTCTCTTTTAAAAGAAAATTAATGTTTGAAAAGGAAGATTTCGGATAATTCTACAAAGTATTCTAAATGATAAAAAACTTTAGAGAAAATCATTTTAGCTCAAATACCTATTTTAACAAATATGGTTTGGGTCTGAGTAAAGAAAGTACTTTTTTGATCGGTTTTCCTAAAGTTAATGAGAGACCTTGATAAAAACTTCCAAAATCTTACAAAAATCATTTTCAAAAAGTTTTCGTAAAACTTGTTGGTTGGAATGCTCTTAAATATTCTAAGTGTAACAATTCTGAACATTTTGAAAATGAACATCCTAAAATTTGGAAACCTGTTAAGAAAGATTGGGCAAAGGCTGTTTTTAAAACTAACTCACCAAGATCTGAGAAAATTTGAGTACCAAAGAAAATTTGAGATTTCTTTTTTATTGTAGGTTACCATTAAAAGGAAAAGCAAATGATACTTGATCAGTGGCTATTCTATACATATGACTGGAGATTCAAGTAGTTTCGTAAAATTAGAAAAACAAAAAGTAGGAAATGTTTCGTTTAGTGGGAACAACAAAAGAAAAATTATTTGATATGGAATAGTAAGAATTGGAAGTTTGATCATCAACAATGTTTCTCTGGTGAAAAGTTTGAATTATAGTTTTCTGAGCATAAGCTGGCTATATGATACAAGATTTAGAATCAATTTCCAAGAAAATGTTTGCTCTCTAGTTAGTCAAGACTTCTCTCAATCTTTCACTGAGCGAAGACATGGTAATATTTATCTTCTGGACATAAGTCCAGAGAGCTCTCAATGTCTTATATCAATTCAAGATGAAGCATATCTCTGGCATCACAAGCTTGGACATGTGAGTATGAAATAGATTGCTAAACTATCGTCTAAGAAGCTGGTTCGTAATCTTCCCATAATGGTGTACCAAAAGTCTGAGTTGTGTACTTTATGTATTTTCGGAAAACAGGTCAAAAGCTCATTTAAACATATAAATCAAGTTTTGGGTCATATGTAAACCAGAGAAGTTACTCTTAAGGAATAACTGAACATGCGATCCTCATCATGCGTAATGGCTGCTAATGAATCGCAACTATAGAGACGAAGGGTTGCTTAGTTGATTGAAATCACTATTTTTAAGGCGCCAGGCATGCATTGAGTCTTATCTTTCTCCTCTCCCACCTTTTGCAATCAAACAAGCGTTAAGAGTTGTAGATTTTCTGAAATAGAGTGATGAATTACCTGATATAGAGCTTTTCTGTTGCATCTCGTTTTGTTTAAGGTGTGCTATGGCACTTGTGCATAAAAAAATCAGGCACTTGTGTAGTGCTTTTCCAGATCCGAGTGTGGGAACATTGGGGAGGGTTCACCGGCTAAAGGGGGAAAAAAGCTTGAATCATCACAGGGTTCTGGTGCCACAAAATATTATTGACAAAGCCAAAACATCGATATCTGCGAGCTAAGGATGAGAATCTCGAGTTGAGCGTTATTCATCTTCTTGGTAATCAGGATTTTGGGCTTTTTTTGCCCTTTCTAATCTTGTTCGAGTTGTGTATTGCATTTAGATGTCCAGATTTAAGTTATAGATATTCCACCATTATTAGAACATACATGAGATTTTGCTTATCTAAAGTGGAACTTTTGTGCAGGAGTACGTAGATATTGGCTGAGATGTTTCTGGGGAGGGTGTTCGACAGGCATTACTGAAAATGCTAGAAGGAACTGTGAGTTTCCTTTCTTTGTACATGTTCTGCTTTGATCCTTCATGCTTTGTAGTGTCTGTGAAAGAGCTCAAGAAGAACTGTCGGATGGTTCAGTTGCTGAGATCTTGAAATTAAAGTTCATTAGCCTCGTTGTGGAATGTGTTATGTATCTTCCCTTTCTACAATTTTTTTCACGATGCAGTTAATCTTCTTCACAGCTACCATTAGTTATTTCTTGATTAATAGGGCGGTTGTCAATATCTTCAAGCTATTCGACAGTTTGATATATGTTCATCCTTAGTTAATAATAAGCATGTGTAACTTCATAGATTTACTATCGCATGTATGTTGCAAGTGTATTGCACGGACATTGCATGTGTATTCGGTCTGATTTTAAAAATTTGCTATGTCAACATTTATTTTGAAAATCGAAACTAATGATGTGCAAAAGTGATCATGCCGAGAGAGGGCAAGAAAATGAAGGGTTTCATTTTTTTTGGTAAGGGGGAATAGAGGGGGCGGCGATGGAGCAGATAGGTGGGAACCGGCTGAGAAAAATAAAAACTTAGCCTTTTAGGTCATGAGGTTGCCATTTGCAATGATCATTTCCCCACTTTCTTCAATTTTTTTTATTTTTTTTATTATAAGTATATTGCCTAATGGCATCTTGACGCCCTAACTAAGGTAATAATTTATTTTTCCTTAAAATTCTGGCATCTTTTCATTTTTTGTTTCCACGGTTTAGGCGTGTATTAGCATTGGCACCCTATTTGGCAATCTATCCAATTATATTCTCTCCAATCTCCGCCTCAACCATGTGTGGCATTGAATGCTTATTTCGGAAGCAATCCCTTCGGCTATACTTGTGCTTGCTTTCATATTTCTCCACATGCTAGAATCGCCTAATAGGCTTATCATGCGTAGCCGCCTAGGCCTCGTCAAGCCCATCCTCACCAAGACCTCCATATCTGGGGAGGAGGCTGCACTTCGGCTGGCCCAAATCAAGAACGATGCTGGCATACCTAACGAGTGCGACGATGACATTGTGAACACCAACCACAACATTGGTGCATGATGGGACATCTTCTATCCAACCGAATGTGTCCGTTACATGCTAGTGTGCGCTGTTGTGATCTAGTTTGTCCAATAGGCATGTAGAATAGACACCATGATGCTCTTCGGCCCTCGCTTTTTCGAGAAGCATAAATATAGCAACTTTACCAATGCAGACCTTCAATTTAGATTCTACATCAGGCGGTCTCTCTATTCAAACATTTGACTAGGACATCTCTTTGCCATTTTCCAACCCATTTATCGACTACTCCAAACACATCTTCCCCATCATTTTCTTCAATTGTGCACATACGTTGCACGTTTATTGCACGTACATCATATACAGAGCCATAATAATGATCATGTCCAATCTTCTCATCCAATGACATAGAACAGCCCGCCAAATAAGATGTTACAAAATGACACAACCTCCAAGAGAGATACAAAAGAATTGGGAAGACTTACAGAAAGGCTCTTCATGAGAAGGTGCTCAACATCAGCTACACAAAGCTTTGTGCATTCAGCAATAAAACTCGGTGGAATTGTCCTATCTTCTGATGCACGGCTGCAAGGATAAAATTGTATACTTTATATGGGGAGGAATATATGCTTATAATGCAAAATATGAAATACTAAGTATGACAGAAATGGAGATAGGAAAAAGAATAGGAAGCGGGACTGAATATGATTTCCATTAGGCAGAGAATGTTGATTTTCCAATAGTTTTTTCTCATTTTCAACCAAACCAGGTTGTGCATTGAGAGCATTGTGTACATGACATAGTTCTTGATAGCGTTGCAAATTACAACCATTAAATGCCTCGAGAATATAGTACATCCACTCAACATTTGTTCCCAAGAGGCTCTTGATCTGTCAAATTTGTTGAAATCAAGATATAACATGATGATAAATAAAAAAATGAAACCACTAATGGCAAATTGGAAAGGACCACTTGACCAAAAAGCAAGTTATGCTTTAAGTTGTTTTGTAGAAAATGTGTCATCGACATAGTATTAACAGCTACGCAATGAACATGTGTTACTATTTCCGACCAAAAAAAAAAAAAAAACATGTGTTACGAATGTGCCTCAAGCAAAAAGTTTGAAACTTTTACCACAATTAGCCATAGCCAAATGTTGCTTAACTCCGGTGAAGAAGCAGCATTTCCGACACAATCACACTCAACGCAAGTGGTCACTGCGCGGAAAGAAACAACGCAAGCGGTCTTCTCCTCGGGCATGCGGTCTTCTCCTCGGGCGTGGGCTTGGGTTCACCGTGTCCGAATCGATTAGCCGCCGGCATTGTAGACCATCGACCACGAGGACAGAGGCCGCAGCGCGGTTGCTGTGGGGGGAGCGCGGCGAGGGGGTGGCGTACCTTTGGCGACCTATCAGCGACGAGCAGCATACCTTCGGCAACCTAGCAGCAGACGAGCGCCATACCTTCAGCGACCTAAGGAGTGCATGACAACTGTTTATTTCTGTTCCAGAAACAATTTTTCTATTCCATACCTGTTTCTGGAATAGAAATCCGTTTAATAAACTTATTCCATTTTATCAACTACTCCAAACACATCTTCCCCATCATTTTCTTCAATCGTGCAAGTACTTTGCACGTTTATCACACGTACATTATATACACAGCCATAATAATGATCACGTCCGATCTTCTCATCCAATGACATAGAACAGCCCGCCAAATAAGATGTTAGAGAATGACACAACCACCAAGAGAGATACAAAAGAATTGGGAAGATCAACACTTGAAAAGCCCTATTTGCTGCTACTCTGTGGCAGATCTGGAAAAGTCGAAATGATTCGGTCTTCCAAGGGCGAAAGCCCGACCCATCCACAGCTCACGAAGAAACAACCATCACAACAGCACTCTTCAAGAGATGGAACCTGCGGGGGAAGAAAGGTGGAAGAGAATCACCAGAAGTCCCACGAACAGAGCTGAACTGGAACCCACCTTCAGCAAACGAGATAAAAATTCACGTCGACTGCTCCTGGTGCGAATCGTCCAAGGTCGGATCAGTAGCTGGAGTCTGCAGAAATGAAGCCGGCGTTCTCCTTCACGGCTTCGCGAAGGCAATCTCTGCTTCATCCATGTGGATCGCTGAAGCCCTGGCTCTAAGAGAAGCGGTACTCTAGGTACAGGAAAGAAAACACGCACGAACTAGACAACTCACACGAATTGAAGCCGAACTGAAGCGGACCAAGCGCATCGCCAAGGCTACCATTGAAGAGAGAGAGGGTTTTAGGGGTTTTTTTGAAGAGAGAGAGAGGGTTTTAGGGGTTTTTTTGGAGGAGCTAGCACCGTGTTCGAATTGACCTTGTCGCTGTTGTTGTAGCCGCTGGCATTGTAGGCCAGCGACCGCGAGAAGAACAACGACGTCGCCACCGCCATTGACGAGGAGCAGATAGGTGGGAACCAACCGAGAAAAATAAAAACTTAGCCTTTTAGGTCATGAGGTTGCCATTTGCAATGATCATTTCCCCACTTTCTTCAAGGAATTATATTGCACGTATATTGCACGTATGTTGCACATTTATCGCACGTACATTGCATGTGTATTCAGTCTGATTTTTAAAAATTTGCTATCCTAACACGCAACACAAGCAGCCCTCATCTGGGCCTTGCAATGGTCATGCGACTCCTAGCAATCGTGACCTAGGTAGCAGTCATACAAGGTCGAGCAACCTCTAGCCAAATGTTGCTTAACTCCAGTGAAGAAGCAGCATTTCCGACACAATCACACTCAACACAAGCGGTCACTATGCGGAAAGAAACAACGCAAGCGGTCTTCTCCTCGGGCGTGGGCTTGGGTTCACCGTGTCCGGATCGATTAGCCGCCGGCATTGTAGGCCAGCGACCACGAGGACGGAGGCCGCAGCGCGGTTGCTGTGGGTGACCTTCGGCGACCTAGCAGCGACAAGTGGCGTACCTTCGGCGACCTAGTAGCGGATGAGCACCGTACCTTCGGCGACCTAAGGGGTGCATGACAACTATTTTCTGTTTCAGAAACAATTTTTCTATTCCAGACCTGTTTTTGGAATAGAAATCCATTTAATAAACTTATTCAGTTTTTTCTATTTCTCGAATAGAAATCTATTCCAACCCATTTTTCAACCCATTTTATCGACTACTCCAAACACATCTTCCCCATCATTTTCTTCAATCGTGCACGTTTATCGCATGTACATCATATACACAGCCATAATAATGATCACATCCGATCTTCTCATCCAATGACATAGAACAGCCCGCCAAATAAGATGTTAGAGAATGACACAACCACCAAGAGAGATACAAAAGAATTAGGAAGATCAACACTCGAAAAGCCCTGTTTGCTGCTACTCTGTGGCAGATCTGGAAAAGTCGAAATGCTTCGGTCTTCCAAGGGCAAAAGCCCGACCCATCCACAGCTCACGAAGAAACAACCATCACAACAGCACTCTTCAAGAGATGGAACCTGCGGGGGAAGAAAGGTGGAAGAGAATCACCAGAAGTCCCACGAACAGAGCTGAACTGGAACCCACCTTTAGCAAATGAGATAAAAATTCACGTCGACTGCTCCTAGTGCGAATCGTCCAAGGTCGGATCAGTAGCTGGAGTCTGCAGAAATGAAGCCGGCGTTCTCCTTCACGGCTTCGCGAAGGCAATCTTTGCTTCATCCATGTGGATCGCTGAAGCCCTGGCTCTAAGAGAAGCGGTACTCTAGGTACAGGAAAGAAAACACGCACGAACTAGACAACTCGCATGAACTGAAGCCGAACTGAAGCGGACCAAGCGCATCGCCAAGGCTACCATTGAAGAGAGAGAGGGTTTTAGGGGTTTTTTTTGGAGGAGCTAGCACCGTGTCCAAATCGATCTTGTCGCCGTCGTTGTAGCCACCAACGTTGTAGGCCAGCGACCATGAGAAGAACTGCGACGCCGCCGCCGTCTCCAATGAGGATGGAGGCTACAGTGTGGTTGCTGCGAGGGGAACGCGGCGAGGGGGCAGTATACCTTCGGCGACCTAGCAACAGACGAGCGTCGTACCTTCGGCGACCTAGGGGGTGTATGACAACTACCTATTTCTGTTCCAAAAATAATTTTTCTATTCAAACATGTTTCTGAAATATAAATCCGTTTGATAAACTTATTCGATTTTTCTATTTCTAGAATAGATTTTTATTCCAAAAATAGGTTTAGAATAGAAATCAGAAGTAGAATTTTTCTATTTCTCTATTTCTGAAACAGAAATGAGAAATAAAAAATTTTCCAATTGTTCGTCAACTAGTCTTTCATCCGTTGCTGCTGACCACCGTCCATCGGTTGCCAGCCGCCCGCCGCGTTCTGGTAGCTAGCCGTTGCCATCGCGATCGCCAGCCGCCGCGCCACCGATCGCCATTGATCGCCACCATCGCGGGCCATCGCGCGCAGATTGCCGACCGCCATCTGTCACCGCTATCCTCTGATCCACCGCCATCCAAAAGAAAGAAATTTTGTGTCGTTATTAAATAAATTTCCATTTTTAGAATAGAAATTTTGTATCGTTATCAAATGGTTATTTTTGCTTAAAAACTCTTCTAGAAATAGAAATAGAAAAATATATTTCTGCCCAAAAACTAATTTTGAAACAGAATGGTTATTATACGTGCTACATATCTTTGGCGACCTAGAGAGTTTTGGAGCGTTTTGGAGCGGCGTTTTGGAGCGCAGAGAGAGCGTTGCCAACTATATAGACGAGGCGGCGTGAAAATAGGAATTGAGCCCAGCCCATTCCCCCCAAAAAAGAAGCCCAATGACTGTGGATCCGGGTAATCCGTCTTGTCCCTCCGTTTTTTTCTTCTATATATTTTAAATAATCATTTCAAAATTGATTAACGGGGCCTGGAATTGTTTTTGGACTCCTTTCATTTTCATGTAATCCACCATAGAGCAAAAAATAAAAAAAGGGACGCTTGGTCATAAAAGCAGCACACATTTTGCTGTGCGGCCATCCTCGTTCAACTGTGTAGCTAAATCAAGATTCCCATTTGGGGTCTCTTGTAGGATAGGAAACTCATCTTCACTCGGCATGTGCTACTGGAGTATTGTGGCTGGACTTATTTGCGTAATGCTGATGTTTTTCATTTCTATGCTTCATTCGAATTATGACAGTGCTGCACTTATGTGAATTACGTTGGACCCTTGTTTGGATATTATCGTCATTTAAAACAAAATTCGTGAAAATAAAAAGGAAATAATCTCGAGTTTTTTTGCAGCATTGTTCTCTTAAAATCACTTGTGCTAGAGCTAGAAGATGATGGGGAAGATGCGTGGGCTCCTAACACATCTACCCTATCATTTTCTTCGAGGAATTATATCGCACGTATGTTGCACATTTATCGCACGTACATTGCATGTGTATTCAATCTAATTTTTAAAAATTTGCTATCCTAACACGCAACACAAGCAGCCCTCTTCTGGGTCTTGCAAGAGTCATGCGACTCCTAGCAATCGTGACCTAGGCAACGGTCATACAAGGTCGAGCAACCTCTAGTGGCAATCATCTAGGTCATTAGCCTTTCGATGGCCAAATTTTGCTTTGTTGGTTCCTCATTGCCGGCCAAACTAAAGAATTTGATGAAGAAGATGAACAATAACAAACGGGGCAAAATCGTAAAACCAAATAGTAATTTTAATTTTAGTTTCAAAATTCATTCAATGCTACTTCATAATGCTAGATAGGTTCAGCTTTCAACTTTCAATATTTTTAAGGCTAGAATTTGGCTAAAAGTTACTTCAAAATACTTGCCGAACACTTCAATATTTCCCTAGGAGATTTTAGAAGCTAAAAGCTAAAAGCCATTTAGGAAAGCTGAATTAAATGCATCCTAAGATTCACACGTCCTGGGCTTGTGCTTCTTGAAGAACCAGTATCCTCATCTCTTAATCTTCCTTGGAGCCGACTTCTTCGGATGTGGTTGCTCCGTTTCATTCACTTCCACAGCTGTATGGGCTAATAGACAAACTGTCACGAACTCGAGCAGACATCAACAGAAGTCTAAACAAAAGCCGGTTGTCACAGAAGGAGAGATGCTAGAGACTTCATAAAGCAAAGAGCAGGGCAGAGCACCGTCCCCACTAACTTTGCTTTGACAATCATAATTGGCAGGAAAAGGAGTCATATTGCAAGAAATGACATCACAGCCAACCCCACCCCCATGCCAGGGGTAGGATCCTGTCATTTCCCTGTACCCAGCCTAGTACACTAGGAAAAGGGCATAGCGGGGATCAAGGGGGATCCCACTCCATAAAAGAGTTGACCAATGGCTTTTTATCCCTTGTCCAGAAAAGTTCCATTCGTACTTGGAGTTGGATACAATAAGATATGGCACCATTCTTAGAGAAAAAAGAGAGCACCATATCAAGATTAAAAAGCCTATGGAGCATGCAAATGCAATGGCTTTGTTACTAGTCGAGTGAGAGGAAAAAAAAGAGGGCACCATAACTGGAGGTGCTGTGGGGGGGTTCACTCATCAATGTGCTAATATATTTGGTTACTAATTGGGTGAGAGGGAAAAAAGAGGGGGAAGAATTTGTCTTTGAGAAGTTAGGCTTTATTTATTTCGTGAAAAACTAACGATTTGAAAAATATTTTCTTAAAAATAATCGTTTGTATTGCCTATAAAAGTGAATTAATGAAAAATATATTTATTGTTCATGAAAATATTTAGATATAAGCTATTAACGGTAATAAAAATACTTTTTAATGATTAATTATTTCAAGCGACACGAGCAATTATTTTTAGGAAATTGTCGTCATTCATTTTTCATAAAATAAATAAAGCATGTTTCAGTCGAAATGAATGATCTAGGCTCCATGCTTGAGAACCTTTGTTAACAGAGGTTGCAAGGAATAAAGAAGATGAAACAAATAAGCATGATGAACAGTGACAAAAAAAATTCACATAAGCATTGACAAAAATTCATTGCTGACATGAAAATGCTACATTAGACAACTAATAGAGCTTTTGCATGGATGATTAACAATGGTAGATTAGACTAAAGTGAAAGTTAAAGATTTTTTTAAAAGTTTAGGGTAGAATTGTAGCTAAATCCAAAATTTGAGGTTCTTTAGGGAATTATGCTCACTTTAGACCCGAAATTGCCTTTTTAAAACCTAAAACTCGAGAAGTAGCCACCTATTTTGGCTTTGAGCATCTTACAAAAGCAACACGAGCGGGTTAACAAATTTTTTTCTATTCCAATCTTGCCATCACTAAACCATCCAAATTATGATTTTGCCCCTCAATCAATGAAGAGAGAGATAAATGAAAAAACCTCCCCGCTAACCGGTGTCTCCTTGGCAATTTTTAAATCCCCGGAAGTGATATAAAGTAGTGTTGCTTTTGACGTAACTAAAGTGACTTTAAGGGTGCGTTTGGATTTGGCTTTGCAAATGGGCTTTGGACTTCTAAAAATACTTAGGTCAAAGTTAGGGTATTTGGGAACCATTTTGCAATTCCCATTAGGCCAAAGTTGGTCTTCTGAAGGCTGAAAGCCCAAGACAGGTGCAAGGGTGCCTTGGGCTTTCAGCTTTCTCAGCATACAAGTTACATTGTTCATCATTTTATTTTCTTCCAAAACCATCCTATTTGTACTGTTCATCTTCTTCTCTGTTGAAGGACTTGTTACTCGAAGCTCTGCCGACGGCTCGGCATGGTTGTGGTGGCCCAGGAGACTGTCGTTGGGGAGGGGTGCGACCGTCGCCGAAGAGTGGTGCGTGTCAGTGGTGCGTGTTTGGGGTGAGGCAATCGCCGTGGGTCGCGGCGGTCGCCGAAAGGTCACGCGACCTCGCCGTGACCCATATCCAAGGGTGGCGAGGTTGCGGGATCTTGCTATCCCAAATATGGGTTGCGGCGAGGGACGCCCGACGTCCGTAGCCTCCCGCCGAGATCGCGGGACCTCGCCGCCCCAAATCTGGGTCATAGCGTGGTCACTCGATGTCCGACGGCCTCCCGTCGAGGTTGCGAGACCTCGCCGCCCTAGATTTGGGTTGCGATGGGTCGCCCGACGTTCGGCAGCCCTTGCCGGGGGTCGCCCGATGTTTGGCTTCCCTCGCCGAGGGTCGCCCGACGTCGGGAACCCTTGCCGGGGTCTCTCGACCTTTGCCCTTACTAGTTATTTTTTATTTTTTTTATAATTTTTTTTATAACAAAAGTCCTTTGTAAGTATAATTCCCCAAACATCATTTTGCTTTCAAAGATCTTCACCGACTTTTAAATTATAATTTACCAAACACAATTTGATTCTCAAAGTCCTTCAATCCTAAAGTCCTTTTACATTTTCTTAATGACTTTCCCTAAAAGTCCAACCAAACGCATCCTAACTTTGTTTATTTATCATCATTCCCACGAGGCACGAATCATTGATTGTTGTCTTAGAGGAAATTGTACTTTTAGATCAACTTTATGAGTTTGGAGATATTGATCACTTAGAAAAGTAGGTTAAATCTAGATTTTTTTTTATGAAACTAATCCATGCCGCTTCGTTTGCCTTTTGTTGTCCACTCACATCGTCACATCTGATATTTACGGGTGATTCGACAGGCGATCATGCAGAAAGATACTTTTGCGTTTGTTGTGTTAAGGTGGATAACGTTCAAACTTTTTGGTGGGATCTCGTCTTTTTTATTATTCATTTAATTTCTCATATGAAAAGTCACTTTGTAGGCGTACATTTTTTATTACAACCCAAATATACAATAAATAAATAAAAATGACATAAACGGTTCTTAAACTTTAATTCAATGTACAATTTTAGTTCTGAATTTTTAATTTGTTCAATTCGGTCTAATATTTTGTACAATCCATGGATGCCAAATTTGAAGGATCATATTGCACGTTAGACTGAATTTTACGGATCAAATTGCATATTGAACTAAGGTTTAGCGGCTGTTTACGTCATTATTTCTATAAAAAGTATATATATTTTTAAAAAATGATAAACAAATGCTCGCTTCGAGCCAAAATCCTCGCCTCGCAAAGCACGAGGTAGATCACTATCATTTGACCATTTTGCCCCCGCCAGACAGGGACACGCACCGTCCAGGAATTGCGAAGTCGCTTTATCCCGCACGCCTCTTCTCTTTCTCTCTCTCTCTCTCTCTCTCTCGCCGACGATGAGAACGCCAATCGCGAGTCGCTGCTGAAGGGAGAAGATGATGCAGTCGAAGCTCTCGCTCGCCCCGCCGAAGCCGCGGCCGTCTCCGTCGCCGCCGCCGCCGCCGTATTATCGCGTAGGCTCCCTCTTCTCCGGCGGCGGTCCGGCCGCCCGCTCCCGGCGGGCCCCGCGGCTGAAGCTCGTGCGCCAGTCTCTCGGCGACAATTGGAAGCTCAGCGACATCGACGCCGGTGAGCGCTCTCTCTCTCTCTCTAGTTGTTCGGTGCAAGCTGAGCAACATCGACGCCAGTGAGCTCTCTCTCTCTCTGTCTCTCTCTCTCTCTCTGGTTGTTCGGTGTAAGTGATGCTGTTGCTGTGGATGTGTACGGATGCTGCTGCTGGATCGTCGATAGCTCGATGACCTGACGGTTATGTTCGTTCGCGGCGTGGATTTAGTGAGATTCGGCGGAATCCGGTGTTGATGTTGTCGTTGTTGCTGTTGGCAGGTGCGGTGCAGGAGCAGGTGACTTCGTGGCTGTCGAAGACGCAGAGCTTTCTGAGGGAAGCGACGTCTCCGCTGGTGAAGAGCGGTCAGGGCAAAAGGCCTGACTCGGGGAATGTCTCGATCGCTCGGGACATGGGGGAGATCTTCGAAGGCGAGCGGACGGTGGAGCGGAGGATGCCGAACGGGGTGCTGTCCTGGGAGGCTGTTTTGGCGATAGAGCAATTCAGCAGGTGAGCGCATCGATTGACGACGGTCGGAGTTTAGTCGTTCTCGAAAGAGACAGTTCGCTTCTTATTTTTCTTTTTAAATCATCCATGGCGTGCTTCATTTGCATTTGTATTTTAACTTATCCATAAGGCATGTACGTACCTTTTAATGCAGGATGAAGGGGTTGACTGAGTTGCCTTTTCGTGTCTGTTTGAATTTTTCTTTTATGTTTTGTATTTGTCAGACTAATGAAGGAAATGTGTTTGACTTTGTGAAGTTAAGATATGCAGGATGAATGGATTGACTGGTCAGAAAATGCAAAAGATATTCAAAGCCCTGGTCCCTGAGTCTGTGTATAACGATGCAAGGAACTTGGTGGAGTACTGCTGCTTCAGATTCTTGTCAAGGGATGATTCCCATTTTCATCCTTGCCTTAAGGTTTGTAAGCTTAACATGGGTTTATGACAATTATATTTTTTTCTCTATCCACGATCATGTAGACCATGTAATGCTCTGTGCTCCATATTAAGTACAAGGATGCCTAATGTATTTGCACATGAAGAATGTCAAGGTTCTGAAGGGCGGTAATGGACCATTTGACTTTTAGATTTTGTTGACATCATCCTACTGCAAAGTTTGATGATTTTCTGAAGTGTCCTCTTTAAAATCAAGTAAAAGCAATTGTGCTTTTCTTATTTTAAGCAACTCTATGAGACGGTTTGATCCAATGATGCACAACACCTAGGACACCATCATCACTAAAGAAGGCAAGAAGTATATCTTCAAATCCTGGATCTGTCTAGAACAGTGCATAGGGCCACTACTTGTTGGTCTTGTAGTTCTGCTGTGGTAGTCATATCATGGTCGTCTTTTCCAATTGTGGACCATCCATGAAGCTAATATGTCTGAATCTTTCACATCAGCCTCCTGTTTCATGCTGATGGGCAAGGTTTTATCCCTGCTGTTGATGTTGTTTTGGATGCTGCTTTTGATAGTTATGGTGGTGGAATAATATCTATAGGAATTACTACGGACCTGTTGTATGTGCTACAGGGACAGAGGAAAGATCTATTTTCCTAACCTCTCTCTTAGAGTATTCTTGTTCTCATTTTCATCGTCAAGGTTATTTGTTAGGCATCCTTAAATTATTTTCTCTAAATGGATAGCTTATCTTTTGGCATGGTGTGATCTCTGGATGCTTTTATTACTTGTTTTCAGGAACCTGCATTCCAGAAGCTAATCTTCATAACGATGCTAGCCTGGGGGAATCCCTACTGTGGAGATGCCAACCAGGATGCTGTGGAGAGAGCTTCCTTTCAGGTTCTTTTCAGGATAATCCAGAAAAAAGTGTAATTTAACATGGCTTTAGTCTCGTTATTTCATCCTGACTAGCAAATGTTGAAGATACGTAAACTTAGGGCTTCAAAGAAGGAAACGTTTCTCTTGTTAAATGTGGTTGAGCTGATTAATTGGGGGCCTGTCTACTGCCTTATTGACAATTGTGTAGAAGACATTTAGTATGTTTATGCCTTTAAACCATCACAATATTTAGCATTTTCTTCAGTCTATTTGAGGAAGCAGTTATATTTTTGTTTCTAATTACTGACGAAAAGGTTTCATGGACAAGTAACATTAAGTTGTCAAGGTTAATAATCTAACATTAAGTTGTCAAGGTTAATAATCTCAATTTTGTTGATTGTTTCTAGGCTTAACTCACCAGATTTTCATAGAAGCCTCTGTGAAATGGCTTTGAAGAAACTAAATGTGATTGCAATGAAGCAGATCAATCCGTGTAGAGGCACTAGATTGTGTCATCTCTGCCACATTAGATTGCATGAACTTGATTATTTACTTATTGTTGGTCCAATAAAATCTAAATTGCTGACTGGCATAAGACCTATGTGCATTTGTTTTCACAACTTAGTGATGGGCAAATAAATGGAAGTTTAAATGTCCTCGGTCAAGCTTCCTTTCATAAAGTTCATGCATGTGTTTAAAACTGAATTCCAAACATTGTTATGTCCGACATATGAAGTGTACTAATTCACAGCTGCCCTTACACAGATAACTCCAGCCCAGACTCCCGGATGAATCTTAAATTATATTTGATTCTATTTATCCATGTTGAGAAAGTGATGTTAATTGGAAGTTGACATTTTGGATCTACCTTTAGATCTGCCTCATATAACTATAGTCCAAATGTCTTATTAGATCCTAGAATTTGCTTCATCTTCTGTTGTTGTGTTGCTTTTTTATCATTTATTGTGTGTGGAATTTTACTCTGTTGATAATGCTTCTTTGTACTGTTAAAGGCATGAGATAGTTGAATGGAGTTGCTTTTGCTGATGTGTAAAGTGGTGGTCAATAATTCAGACTAAGATTCGCTTAAAGCTAAGACTTGCTTTGCCTTGTTTTTCTAGAGTAAGCTTGTTGGCGAAGAGGCTTTTACCCGAATTGCTCCTGCTGTCCATGGAGTGGCTGATTCATCGACAGTGCATAATCTATTTAAGGCCCTTGCTGATGATAATGGCATCTCCTTGAGCTCATGGTTAACTTACGTAGACGAGCTTCTCAAGTAAGTATTGCTTAGGATTTAATCTCAGATTATGCTTGTAGAAACACATACGATCAACTTTGTAGGATTTTCTATCATTAGGATTAAAGTTACCAGGAAATTGTATTATTTTGCTGTGATGTTGAAAATGTTTCTTTCAAATTAAGTATTGAATTATTTGGTTTTTATATGTTTGTCACATGGTATATAATTTTGCATCTTTAGCCTTCCATATGTGATGCCCTTTCCCATTAAAGTTAAAGGCTTACAGCTAAATGTGCGAATTTCTTTTATTGAAGAAATATATTAAATAAGAAAAAAACTGTTTAGAACCCTTGCTAAATTTTAGAACTTTGGTGTTGAGCTATTTTGACTCTCTTACAAGAGTGTTACTACTTATTGCATATAGTTTATTTTGAGACATTTTCCCTCCAGTTAAATTGACTCCCATGTATGCAAATGCATGTTGCTAGCATTTTCAATGGCCCCAACTATCCCTTAGCAGATGATAATTGGAATTTGTACTGTTGCAATGAAGGGTACATGAAGGACGAAAATCTTATCAGGCTCGAGAAGGTACAAAGATCTCTCTGGAGCAGGTCTTATGTATTGGCTCTAGCAGGAAAAGGCCTGTGCTTAAATGGGACAATAATATGGGATGGCCAGGAAATGTTATCTTGACAGATAAAGCAATCTATTTCGAGGTAATAATATACTGGGGTGTCATGCATCAGTGGTGGTTCATAAGGTCATGCTACATTTCTGGTTGTTTGGTTTACTGTTTTCCTTCCTTTGAAGAACAGGGTGAATCATAATGTCCCAAAGTATTATGATTCACTTGCATATTAAGAGTAATGAACCAGATGAAGTAATGAATTCAGCTTCACAGTTTTGAAAAGTAGCCCACTTTCATTAATGGTGAAAATCAGAGAAATGCAAGGAAACTCCGCATAGTTTACATACAACAAAGATGTTGAGAATCACAGAGGGGCTGTATAGACCATGTGCATGTGCAAAAGCAATGTCGGCAATTAAAAAAGAAAAGCTGTGATAATATACCAAAGAAATGACAAAGGCATTAGAAATAGAATTTAAGAGAGAAAATATAAAGATGGAAATGAAGTTTGTAATTTCCATTGCTGAATTGTTGTTCCTCTGGACTTCAGCTTGAATCTAGGTTAGAAGTCCTCTCCATCTAATACCAGATCTTCTAGATGTTCATGGACCTTTTTGACTCATACAAAGGACCCTAAGGATGATGAATTGTCCTGATTATATTTGCCAAAGCTGTTGGTCCCACCGAGAGGAAATTGTATGATACATCTCCGTTAACAAAATGAGAGCTTCACAAATTCTGATGTTAACTTTGTATGAGAAATTCTTGCTTATAACATTTCAATTCATTGACCCCTGTACTGTAGGCAGTTGGTTTAATGGGACGCAAAGATTCAGCAATGCTGGATCTTACAATACCTGGAGCAGGTGTGGAAAAAGCAAAAGTTGGACCTTTGGGATCTCTTCTTTTTGACTCTGCTATCTCTATTTCTTGTGGTCCTCAGTGAGTAAGCTTCTGTTGTCAGTCTCAGTTGCGTATTTTCTATTTTACTTGTTCTTCAGTTGCTTATGGGATAGTAGTTGAAGATCGACTGTTCAGAGAAATTCATGTATATGGATGAAGATGGTCCATGTTTACAGAAACAGCAGTCTTTTGCATTTTTCTTAAACCTGCTAACCTCTTCAAACACAGTTCACTATGATGGAGTAATGAAGGAATCAAGCATGTCTGGTTTAGCTGAATGTAATTGTTAATACAAACATAGTGCAGATATTTGAGGCCATGATCTGTATACTTAGGAAAGATGGTATAGGGTAGCATATAGAACTATATCTTTGAGTAGGTCAAATTGGCACATTAAATTCTTGTTGAAGCATACTTTTGGTGCTATGGGTCATATTCAGATGGATTTCCCATGCGTTTATCTGATGATTATTCTGGAATGATGTATTGCATTTATTATAGTATACTCATTTGTTTTATTTCCCAAGTTTGACCATTCGAGATAAATCTAGAAATACCACTCTCAGGGCATAGATTATTGAAGCTGTTCTAATGAGACAGAAAGCAAGATAAATTATATGCTGTAGATTAATGAATTAGTCTCAATTATACATGAGTGGTCACTTTGCTCTGGGATTTATCTCTCCTCCAGACTTGCTGTAGAGCATTTGAGGGTACAATAAGTGGACATGTTGCAAGATTATCTCACAAGCCCTTGCTGATCATGTTGCTGCTGTAGATCTATTGCAAAACGATGAAAGCTTCCATTAATAGTGAGAAAATTAAACTCAAGCAGCTAGTGGTATAGCCTACATTCTACTTGTTAACTGTGTTGTTTCCACCATTGCATATCACCCACCTCTATTTCTAAACTGCTTTGTTAACAAGATTGTCAAGGCTAAACAAACCTTTAAACCTCTATAAAAAATTTTCCAAAATCTGAATAGTTTTCAAAAAAATGTTTGTTTTTCGTAAAAAAATTTCAAAGCTAAACCGTATGTTGTTCTTCTATGTTTCCAATCAGATTTCTTGTTAAATGAAATACCAACTATATATTGTCACGGAGAGGTTTTGTCTTGTCCAATTTGGTCACAATGTAAATAGGAAAACTGATTACTTTCACGTTTCATTTATTTAAATATAATAGGTGATTGCCTAAAACAAAAAATGGTTACAGATAGCTAAAACCTAAATGATAAGGGATGGAATCTGAAGGTTCGGACTGTCAAATCTTCAAGGAGCAACAGGAAAATGAGCTTACAAGCTTCATTGAAGAGCTGAAATTTACAATTCATTGTTCCTCGCTTCTGGAGATTTTCAAATAAGCCCTAATGGATTAGTCAACAATGACTTGCGACCACTGATGGGTTAACTGTGAGTTTAAAGCACACAGGTTGGCAAGTAGAACTTGACTGACATTATGAGTGATTTTAGTGTATTTTTCTTATAAAACATATTCACTTGCAAGTGTAGCTATTGTAGGAACAGAACTTTATCAGCACATGGAGTACACTTATATTATGTAAAAAAATTGTGCGTATAATGCAACCGAAATTTCTCAAAGCAGGACTGGTTTCATTGCAAGGCTTGAATGTGTTCTATTGGTTTATCTGCATTGATCCTCATTGATTGTTCTTTTGCTTTGTCTGTAAATTCCGCTCAAAACAGCAATGTACGTAGTCATAAAATTTCTGTGCAACTGCGTGCAGGTCAGAGACATGGGTTTTGGAATTTGTTGATTTGGGAGGCGAGATGAGAAGAGATGTCTGGCATGCTTTCATATGTGAAGTTATAGCTTTGCACAAGTTCATCTGTGAGTATGGTCCTGAAGACAATGATCAATCTATCTCTCATGTATATGGAGCCCATAAAGGAAAGGAACGAGCAATCATGAGCGCCATCAATAGCATAGCTAGACTTCAGGCTCTTCAATTTATGCGTAGGTTGTTGGATAATCCCCTTAAACTTGTTCAGTTTTCGTACCTACAAAGTTCACCCTATGGTAGTGTTGTTTGCCAAGCTCTGGCTTTGAAATTTTGGGGTGGACAGCTAGTTACAAGGTATACAGAAGCAGGCGCTCCATCAGATCAAGAATCATTGCCTTCTGATGAAATATCAGAAAATACCGGTCATATTTATGACATAGATGGAAGCATATACTTGAGAAAATGGATGAGATCTCCATCTTGGGTTTCCAGCTCTTCTGCCACTTTTTGGAGGAATGCATCAATAAAACAAGGTCTTGTATTAAGTAAAAATCTTGTTGTGGCTGATGCAAGCCTGGTAGAAAAAGCAGCAACTATATGCAGAAAGAAAGGCGAGATGGTTGAAAAAACACAAGCAACAATAGATGCTGCAATGCTGAAGGGAATCCCCAATAACATAGACCTTTTCAAGGTATAATTTTCTTTTGTCCTTTCCTTTCTCATATCTCTTGGTCAACTATAATTAAGTAGTTCATACTTTGGATTTGTTTTGTTTGTTTGTTTGTTTGGAGGATGAAAGGGAATGGAGGGAGGGAAGGAAATTGGAGGGGATATCAAACCATAGAAAGACAACTACAAAGATTGTTATTTTGCGCTAAAAGCAATTAATGCATCACTTCAAGATAGATCAACTAAAATTTTGGTTTTTCCGAATAAAAGGTAAAAACTATAGGGAACCACTTCAAACAAGATTTCCTGATGTCTAACCAGGTCAATGTTTTTTAGTGATAAACACATGATTACAAGAAAAAAAAGAACAAACAATAGTGCAATTAAGTTAGAAGTTACCAACTTCACATTTTAACAGGAAATGAGTTTTCATGCATGAACTGATTAAGAGATTTACAATCTGTGTGTAGCCTTTTAAAGTAATAGGAAAACGAAAACCTTTTTTGTACCTTAAAAGAAATGGGTTCCAGGTTAGTGACCAACTATTATAACTTATTTTGAAGGATGAACAATATGACTGCAAATCATAGAGTAGAAAGCCGCGGCATTGCACAAGATAGATGGAACATAACTAAGGTAGTGAATATAAACGAATGTTCTGGCCAAAAGAAAAATCCCCACACGTATGTGCCGTGACACCATTCCTTTTATCTTTGAATAGATCAAAATGGATCAGGAAGAAAGAGGCTTGGTGATACAACTTTTCAGGAGGGATAGCTCAAAATGATAAAAGTTCGAAAAAGGGAATTTGGATGAATAGCAGTTACTTTTTATTTTTTGTGATCATTTTCACTGTTTGAGTTGAGTGCCAATATGAATTGTTTACCACTGGAGTTAAAACTGTGATCTTTGTAAGTAGATTTTTATTGAAAATTCGACACAAGAACAGGTTGAAAAAAAAAAAAAAAACTGAGAAGACCACACATATTCATTGTAAGATCAGAGCAAGAAGTGAAAATCAACAAAATACAATTGTGTGAAGACTGATTCAGATCCTAACCCCGAACAGTTTGGCTTAACGGTCCAGTTCTTGGGTCTCCACTCACAGTAATCTTTGTGCACTTAGCCTTAACCAATTCATGTGGTGGGGCAATTTGATTGCAACACTTGAGATCAATTGAGCCCCACGTCTGGATACCTAAGGAAAAGAGAAGAACATTCAAATTCTTCAAATTGTTCTTATTCCCAGTGCACCACATGAGACAAAGTGGAGCCAACAGGCTGAGATTTTTAAATAGGTGAGAGCAAGAGTAAGAAGAGTTGCAGCACTGAAACAACTGTTGGCAATGAAATGCCAGAATTACTGAACAATATCAGAGTGAAGAAGTAAATGCTTTGTGAATTCCCTAGATGCCTCATGCCACACCAATCCATCAAAATAAAATTTCATTTTCTAAGATAAGCTGAAGTCTATACCAAGAAGCAGCCCAACAGAAGGAGACTTCAAAGAAGTTTGTCTCCACTGAACCATCAAGATTAACATTGAAAAGGGCAGAGAGGAAGCAATAAACATAATTAAGCTCCAAATCATAAACACAAGACATGTAGTATGGTTAGGTGCTCAGTGTGCTGGACATGAGAATGCAAGTAAATCTTGGTGCCAATGGCACTTAGTGCATTTTACTTGCTTGAAAGAACTAAGTGGCAAATGCAGACTTTGGCATCTTTAGTATATTGATAATGTGTAACCCGGTTGTCTCTCAAGCCTTGAGTAGGTGCCTTTAGAGACTCTAGTTGCCACCTTCCGTGTCGAGGTAACATGTGAATACGTTGTGTCCATTTTGTCCTATTTCAATTGGCTTCGCAAACCATTTACTCCTTTTCCACAGTCATTGCACTTATGGCAATCATCAAAGGAGACTTGATGAAAATGATCTCACTCGTTGGTTGCAATTGCCTGTCAATTATTTTTGTATATAGGGCAAGCTGCTTGTGTTTTTCTTTTATTTTTTATTTTTTTTGTTCTCTTTTTCTTGGTGCTGATGGGATTCCCTTTTATTGATCAACAAAAGCTAACTTGATGCTTCTTGTTGTGGTATTTGAAGATCTTCAAACTATTGTTTTTTCAGTTAAAATCTTTTCATATTGCAGGAAGTTATATTTCCTTTGACAATGGCTATCAAAAGTTTTGAAAGGCTCAGACGCTGGGAGGAGCCTCACCTCACAGTCTCATTTCTTGCATGTGCATATACCTTGATTTTCAGGTAGGCTTTTGACATGCGGTCATTGTCATCATCCTCTAGTCCTAGTCGTGGAGAGAAACCTTCAAAGTTTTCTTCTAACCATTCCAAAGTTTTTTTTTTTTGGTAAGATCTAACCATTCCGAAGTTGATACTTGATTTAGAGAACAAAACATGCATTGCAATTAGATGGTTTGAAACTATAATTTAAGTTGGGATTAATATGTTTCATATTGACAGATTGTTTTTTCGCTGAATTTAGTACTTTGAACTGATTCTTAAATCATTTATGCCTACTTTCAACTCATAAGGTGGACAAAATTGTTGTAAACATCCTTCATATGTCACCTAGGACATGCAGCTTGTGATGCCAAAAAAATCAAAAGTTTAAAATTTGCCTTCTGTATCTTGGAGATTAGAAGATGACACTTGGTTTTATGATTACTCCAGTAGTCTTTTACTTTTAGCATTCCTTCGTTTTTGATGATTTTTCAAGTAGTCTTTAACTTTCAGCACTCATTGGCAACATGGTGTAATGCATTGCAGGAATTTATGGCCATATGTATTTCCATCGGCATTAATTATTCTTGCAGCCGGTATGCTGACATTAAAAGGGTTAAAGGAGCAGGGCCGCCTTGGAAGATCTTTTGGATCAGTTACAATTCGTGATCAGCCACCTTCGAATACCATTCAAAAAATCATAGCTGTGAAGGATGCCATGCGTGATGTTGAGAACTATCTCCAGAATGTGAATATTTTACTTCTAAAAGTACGAACAATTGTGCTTGCTGGTCATCCTCAGGTACATTGACATGACTGACTAATAGATGTTCTTTTTTTTTGAAGCATTTTGTCATATTCCTGAACATCCTTTTTTTGGCTTCTATAAGAAAAACAACAGCTGCCAATGGATCATTTTGTTCCATTGCACTCTATCATGTACAATGTCCTCTCTAATGGTACTCAAGATCTTTCTTCATTTTCAAAGAACTCTGTTCATTTCATTTGGGCCTTTTCACTTGCATCTTCATTGTAATGTTATGTCTCTGCCATTTTACGTAAATCTCGTTTGTGTCTGGTAATTTTTGTGAGTCCATTTAGTAACTTTTCTTCTGATATAGTATGTAATGTGATGCATTTTTTCCCGATCACATTAAAGTGCATATTACTGTATATAGTTCCACCTTAAGGAAAAAAATTGAAGACACGAGAACAATTAGTTCCTGTCATTTCTTGGGTGCATTTGGTATTATAGTTTCTACCTTACTAGAGGGGGAGTGGAGATCTAAAACTGGAAGAGAGTGAGTCCTCGTCAACACATTTCCTTGAAAAAAGTTAAACTTGGGGTGCAATTGTTTCATGGAAAATAAATGATTTAGAAAACTTTTTCCTAAAAGTGATCACTTGCATCGCTTATAAAAATGAATTAATAAAGAATATTTTCATCGTCAATGAAAATATTTAGATATAAATTATTATTGTTAATGAAAATATTTTTTATTGACTAATTGTTTCAAGTGACACCTTTAATTATTTCTAGAAATGTTTTCAAAATCATTCAATTTACACGAAAAAAATGGAGCCTTGTTTTATCTATTCAGGTTAGTGGATTTGGTTCCGTTAACATATTGTGTACTTTATCAGTTAGTAGAAATTGCATATTTCATATTAAAGTTACCGTGGCACATTCTGAGTTTGTTTTAACTAGATTGAAACCATTGCATTTTGATAACTAAGCTGAAACCTCTTATTAGACCAAGAAAAAAATTAATAAATTTGTCTGTCTTTTCATCCAAGTAAACTGAAATTGTGATGTAATCTATTCTGTTATACAGCTCATAATAGCATGTGGTATCATGTCATTGGCTTGAAAACTTGCTTAAAATGAAATAGACTCAACCCACTATGCAGGTGCTTTGCTCTGGTTTTTGCATAGGACACATGTTAGGTTCTATTTCCCTTTGGGCAAGCGGTCTATCCTATGGGCATGATGCTCTGAGTTGTTATGGTTTTTTGTACAAAGACTCATTGCATCCATATCAGCACTTTTCAGTTGGATTAATAGAAGGCGTAAACAAAAAGTAAAGAAAATTCTATAATTTTAAGTTCTTCACTGATAAGAGGTGTTTGTCTAGTTTCTATAAACACAGGGTTGTCACTATAATTTGGCTAATACTCAGGAGGTGTCCCAGTAACTTATGCTAAAGTTATGGCAACTTCTAGTTTCCAGGTCATATTTTTAGGAAAATCCTGGACCAATTAACTTGAGAAGCTCTAGCTTTATGGCACCCAATATCTTGTCTTCACCAAATTCACATATGTATGAGTTCTCAGGATAGTCCACAGTTGAGTATGACCCTCCATTACTTATATACTAAACTCCCAATAATATATGGGGTCACTCCTGTAAGGCAAAGATGAATTTCATAATTCAATCTTTTATCGACATGTATTCTTGAATCTTTAATTGTGCTTTTCCATCTGCAACATGGCCGAAGGTTTCCATCATTAGTTATCTAAGATAATAACGTCAGGACTTAATACCATCCTGCCCGCAACTTAGATGACTGCTGCTGTCCCCATCGGTAACACTTGACTGGCCTGGTTTTATCTCATCTGCTGTCATCTACTGTTATATAAAGGTTGTGTCTCGAGCCACAACGGATTGACAACCATGCTTCTGTCATTACTTTCAATTTTTGTATGATCACATTCTCTCTGCAGGATTGATATTTTGCTGGTTTCTCGGTATAACTTAGTCTTCAACTCTTGGGTAGCAAAACTATAGTATATGTGTGGCCAGTGACTTCTCTAAGGCTCTACCTTCTACCTAGTTAACATATGGGGCAGTGCCATACCAAGATATATAAATAAATAAAGAATTATATCGAGATCTCAGGAAAGAAATGCTTTCTGTAGTATTTTGCTTATTGCCTTTCTGGTTCTCTATATGACATTAGTCTCTCGATATATCTACATTTGATGCTTGACCGTTCCCCCTTCTCTCTCTCTCTCTCTCTCTCTCTCATGAGTATACATGCATGAACCATTTCCCAAAATATGTGTCCGAAAAGCACATCTAATTCTGTCCTCTTTACAGATAACAACAGAGGTTGCCCTGGTTCTGTTATCTTCGGCGACAATCATGCTTCTTTTCTCGTTCAAATATATCTTAAGTTTTCTTCTGTTTGACCTCTTCACACGGGAACTGGACTTCCGGAAAGAAATGGTTAAGAGGTTCATGAGCTTGCTAAAGGAGCGTTGGGAAATGGTACCAGCCGCACCCGTCGTAGTTTTGCCTTACCAAAATGAAGAGTCCGGGTCGCCCAGTGGAGGAATGACAATTGACAACAAGAAAGATCGCAAGGCAAGCTGAGAGGCGGCAATCGGCTATAAGTGGTGAACTTTCCCTGCTATTTATTCTTAATTCATGTACATAAAGTATTTTTGGAACGTATCTGATTGTTAGGACCTTTTCTTCTCTCTTCTACGAAAAAAACACAAAATAAAAAGAAATAATAATAATAATAATAATAATAATAATAATAATAATAATAATAATAAAGCGTTATGGCTCACCGTTCGTCAGTTCATCGTGTATACATGCATTTTTGCTTTTTTGTCCTTACAATACTTGCTAATACACTTAGTGCCCAGAAATCACTAGGACTCCGTAAACACTGGAATGAACATGGAAGTTCTGTTTCATTCTCGGCGCTGTCTAGAACGCATGAGAAGTTCTGAAACCAGAAACAGAAATAAGCACAAATTGAGCAAGGCAGATGTCCAAATGCAAAATTGACTTGCGAAAGAAACCCTAAAAATCGGCGGTGCGCTGATTATCATGATTACGATCAAGTGGATATTCTTGTGAAAGTAGCATGAAACGGATACCCTTTTTAATATTTTATATTTTTTAGGGGCACATGTAGAGAGATCTGGTTACTTGGAAGTCCATAAAACAACCATGCAAAATGCATAAATCGGTTAAGTCCTTGTTTTTTAGCCTAAGTAATCTCGGCCCGAAACAATTTGCATGGGGTTGTTAAGATTTGATTAGATGACATTCTCTTCTCGCGTTGGAGTTCCCAAAACTCTAATTTTGATTCTGTTTTTATCTTCTGTCTAAAACGAAAACAACAATAAACATAGGTTATCAAATCATAGTGCAAACAATTTTCAAGCGAATACAGAGCAAAACCAATTTCAATTTATGACTGTAAACTGGGAAAAAAAAGGCGAAGTATGGTTGGAAATTTTCATTCTAAAAGAGCTAGGGTGAAGGCATGCAACTTAACTTAGAAAAGAACATGTTCAAATTTATTTAGAAGTAAACATTATGTTTCTTTAAGTTGAAACTAGAAACTTCGGTGATTTTTCATCTTTACTCAAAAAATGAAAGTTGCAAATGTTTGCCTGAGCCCAAAGAGATCCAAAATATGAACAGTTTAATTATGAAATCACAGAAGCTATTGCTCAACCTTATTTAGTTGTGATTTGGAGATTGTAAGGAGTGGAGAGCTAGGTATCCGCGCCAATTCATCAGTTGCAGCTATTCATTTTGACCACCTGAATGTGGCAAAGACCATGTTGGCTCATTCCATCGCCAACCAGATTCACATAATCTCTTGTTTGGCCTTGAGCGAGTCTCTGCATAGTTGGTGACATGTACGGACGAGAACTCTCTCGGTACACTCGTGTAGCAGCAATTCTCTTTGGGAGTGATTGGGATTTCTACATCTTCTGCATCTGAAACGGCAACAAACTTAGTGTCATGGCCATATGATCTGCATATGCAGCACAGAGAATACAATCGTTCTCGTTGCTTGTCTGAACATGAGTGCTCCTTCTGCGTAAGAGCTTGGATATATCGGTTTTGGCCGTGACCTCTTCTTTGAGGATCATACCTTGGTCTAGAATCGGTTTCATCTTTTGAAATTTTCGAGGCTGGTGACGACCATCTTTGACTGGAAAGCTTGCTAGTTTCGAGTTGACAATCTGCTCATCAACTCATCTACTGTGTAGGTTGTTAAGTCTTTCGATCTTTGACAGCAGCAGCGGCGTATTCAAACTTTTGTAGCGAGCTTCACAATAAACTTCTGTTCCGGACTAAGCACAAGTCATTTATGCGATCTATACTCATCGCTTTGTTCACCAAACGAATTACTGATCTAGACATTCTTTTGGAGGACAAACAATCAATTTAATTTGTCATGACTAATAGAATATCACATGACGATGATTCATGTATTGTAGGAGCTCTAATGTCGATGGCGGACCGATGCATCTCTCTCTTTTTCTTTTTTCCAGGGTTTCTTTCTTATTTTCTTCTCGGATAACTTTTATTTGCCTGTGACTAATTGCTAGACTAAGCTCTTACCTCTCTTTTACCATATAAGGTGGCATTTCCTTCGACGCTTTCAGTAAAAAAGACACAATCAATTTTGCATGAAGCACTTGTCCAAGATAAGATCAAGCAAATTTTCAGTAAATTTTTTCCCCCTTCAATATTTTTAAATCGGCATCAATAGAAAATGGATGAATTCTTTGGCAAAGTTGTAGAATTGCATAGGTTGGATTGCACAAACTACAAATGCAAGGACCACACTGGAAGAACAAAGATACATTCATGGCCCAAAAGTGCATTTCCAAAGTTCTTAAATAAGAATTACTATTAGGATTACCGATATTGTAAAGAAAACATTTACACATTCACTGTTTATTTCAGTGATTTAGCGGTGAATGTGCGACTATGTCTTTAATCTATCAGCCGACCTAATGAAAATCCGTTAAATAAAAGCCTCCCTTAAATCAAGAATAAAGGATCACTGTATGTACACGCACTTCTTCCCTTTCATTTACATGTTCTTGGTACCTCTTTGTGCATATATCTCTCACTATACATGTGAACATCAAACGTTCTTTCGTTATCGAGCTCGGCACTGTTTAAAATCACAAGCGTTGTTTGGAAATCAGAAAAACCACCAAATTATAGTCGCGAATCATTGCGATCGCGTCAATATACAGATTCAAAAAGTCGATTCACATAATGAACGCCAAAAACTGATGGGTGCCGACGATCATGGGCAGAACGATCGCCGGAAACCACCATCCGTAGGAGGGTGCCCTCAAGTCAGTCGATCCACTGCATTTCAATGTACCGTCATGAACAGAGCATACCGTTCCATTCCTGTATTCAAGATGCACATATGTTTGATGAATCGGTATGATAACATGTCGAGCCCTTATGATAAGCTAGCATTTATCGGTAAACGGTATCGTCGAATCTGCATAAGTTAAGCATTTCATTTTTCTGAAAGGTTTAAACTAACTTATGGTGTAGACTTGAATTATATCAGATGCTGTGAGGTTCAGGCCTCGGAAAATGGCAGTCTTACAACTTCTCAATGTTCTCAGGTAGGTGATAATGAAGCACCGGCGATCATATCAAAACAAGGAAAAGAGAATAGACGTCGAGAATTACCTCGACGAGCAGAAGCTCACGACGTATTCTGGGCTAGAGCATGTTTTGAGGCTCGTCGGGTCGTCTTTCGCGTAGCTATAAGCATCTGGGCAGAAAGACTTGAAAGCCTTTGAATAGTTACTTGGCTGGCAAGAATCTGCAGTACCAAAAGCGCCCCTGCAACAGTACTCATCCGTGTTGAACCTATCGCATGCGCTGTCGCAAGCAATCACCTTCCCATGGGACTTAACGGTGAGCTCCGAGGGGCAATTCGATCTCAAATCTCCGTCGCACCCGGCGGTGCTGCAATTTACCTTAGCATTTACGGGCTTTATCACTATGGGCAAATTGAAGCCGCTCACGAGGCTAACGTCATAATAATCCGGATCTCCGAGGGTGAACTCGGCAACTGAAACAGGCGGGCTCCCAGGCCCAAGGCAGCTCAAGGAATTGCCGCATGCACCAGTTTGGCACGCGCCGTTGCCGTTCTTATCAAAATTGCAGCCGGTTCGGCCCCAGATCCGCCCGGACCAAGTTGCCGATGGAGTGTAGACGGCAGATTGGCCCGGTTTCAATTCAAAGCCACTGCGGTTGAAACTTTCACCATTTGTTATCCCGGGCCATACAGTCTCTTTGCAGTTGTTTTGTATAGTAAACTTTCTGGTCCCTTGAGAGGCTACTTCTGATCACACAAAACCAAAAAAGAACGAAAAGAAAATATTTTATGCTTCACGTTCTATGAACCTAAGCCAACGTAAGGATCCAACATTGAAGAACATGCAATCAATGGCGACATAAAGCGAAGAACGATGTCATTTATCCTTGGCCAGAAAGAATGATAACTATTAGCTAAACTCGCCGAGAATTAAACTTAACAGTTTGGTTCAAAGTCCATGTAAAGCAAGCATGCTGTCCTAACTAAGCAAATACCCATGATTTACACTGCCTAGTTGACGAAGATACACTGCCTTTCAGTGCCTCAATCATCTCAACTGTCGACACCCATGTGAGAAAAGTTAGTTCCGAAGCTTATCACTGGATCAAATTGTTGTGAATAACTAGTGAGGTTCACACTGCGACGTCTTACCTGTTGCGGCTATGCCGAGTAGGAGCAAGACTTTGAGGAGCAGACTGGCGTGAAAAGCCATTTCTCTTTGGCCTGTCCTCTGTCGCCGATGAGGGCTACACTTCGACGTGCATGATGTGTGTATGCCTGTGTTTATATGACCAGCCAACGTCGGAAAAAGAAGAAGAATGCGTGTGAAGGAGAGTGAATCTATGAACAGAGGGAGCTAAGACAGCATAGAATAAAGAGTGGGTTCCTTGCTTAGTTCAATGATCGACAAGATACCTTGCTCCTAAAACATCCTCAGCTGGTTTTTGCATGTAATCCATTACCATACCTTTTCACTTTTAGAACTATAATATTTATGCGCAGTGTGTTTTGTCATTTCTTGAATAAACATGGGACAACCCATTTTGCAAAAAGTACTCCTATGTCCTCCATACTCTGGAACAGAACTCTTCTTTCATCTTTCGAATTGGAATTTCCATGTCATAATTCATATTATATTATATTATATTATATTATATTATCTACATATGGATAAAGGATTTAGGATCTCTGTTCTCGTGTCGTATGCTTGTCGTACCTTAATGCATGTAATATTGTTAGTTGTGTCCTTTTACTTAGAAGGCAAGGAAAGATAAAAGAAGAGACAGGCTGTAGATCAATGATCTTGTCCTTCAAAACTGTCTCCTACTTGACCACAACTTTTCATGAAATCCATGAAAAGTGAGTTTATTCTGGTTCAGACAAAATCAGACTTGAGATTATATCTATAACCCTATTTGTAGTTTTCATCACTTAAAGAACTTCATGCAGTGGTATCACTTTGTAATCTATTGTAATTTTGCCAATTTTCAATTTAATCCTAAATCTTTCGATTTTGCTAATTGAGTCTTTAAATATTTTCATGTTTCACTAATTGAGTTCATTCAGCTAACTTTAGCCGAAAATTATTTAAGTGGACATTAGGTTCCCACATGACACCGTCAACACTAGTGTGAATAATTTTTAATAATATTTTGATTTTTTTTTTCAATATTTTGATTTTTTTTTCTTCTTTTTTTCTAACCCTTGGCTGAATTAAGCAAGGGCGTCCCTATCTTCACCTAACATAGGTGAGCACCTCCACACCCTCACCAACCACAAGTGAGGTTGCACCTTTGCCTAGATCCGAGTGATGCTAGCAACTCTTGCTCAGCCTCACCCAAATGTGGGCAAGGCCCAAGCGGCCGCAAGTGAGGCCATTTTTGCCATGGCCTAGCCAACCACAGATGAAGGCAACTTTGCTCATGACTAGCAAGTAGGGGTGTGCAAAAGAACCAAGACTTACCCAGACCACCCGGAACCAGATCGGAACTGCCCGAAACCAATGTTTCTTGAGGAAACCAATCCGGTTGCTGGTTCCAATTTATGGGAACCAGTGGGTACCGCTCCGGTTCCCAGTTCCATGGACAAATGCGTCCACCGGACCGAACCAATTATATTATAATAATATATCAAGTTTTAATATTAAAATAAATTTCGAAATAACTAATTAGCAAATTTAAATTTTAGGGCTCCATCTCCTTTCACGGTTACCATGTTTTTATAAGAATTTAGTAAAGTGTATAAGCTGCCTTTCAGTAATTTAACAAATGGCTCATTCAAATGATACTTTTGGGACTCGCATAGAACACTGTGTTCAAGAATATGTGTAGTATCGTTGGAATTGTTTCTATAGAAAGAATTCAGTAAAGTAAAGGTTGTAAGAGAATGAGCACTGTTAGGGGATAAAGGAAAAGACGATCTACATATGACAATCATCCAAAACCTTGAACTTAAAGAATATTTTAGATTTCAACCGAAATGATTCAAAAATAGGAAGAAAAAACTATTTCTCTCCTTTGATAGTGTTTCCAATAAAATAAAGAAAAATGGTACCCTTAATAAGCCGGTTCGATTTAAATATATATTATACAATATGAAGAGTACTCGCAGCGGGATTTAGAAAATTATATTATTATTGGTGAGATTGGTTCCATGGATCCACCCAGAACTGAATCGGACCGGTGGTTCGGTTCTCGAGTTGATTTATACAACTAACGAGTGATTCTCAGTTCCAATTTTTTGGAACCAGTCCTTAGCGGGCGGTTCTCAGTTTTAGGCCAGAAACCACCCACTTGAACCACACACACCCCTACTAACAAGGCCATGATTTCCTTTGCCCACTATCAACAAGGCCCTAGTTGCCTCACGACGGCCTGCCAAGCAACCACAAGCAAGGCCCCCTCACCCAAATTTGTGTGAGGCCAACGTCACCACGAAGGTGGCCATGGCCTCCCCAACCATAGGTGAGGTTGCCTTTTCTTGCAGCCGACTAAGCCATGTCGAGGCTAGCTTCACCAACAGCAAATAAGGGCTTCACAGCCCTTGCTCAATGACTAGCAAGCTTTGGTGACTCTTCCCAACCAAAATAGAAAAAAATAAAAAGAAAAAATAAAGGAAAAGAGAAGCAAAGAAAAAAAATTAAACATTTAATAAAACTAAAACAATTATAAAAAAATATTTAAAAATATCAATGAAAACGCTAGCTATATCATGGAGGACGATTGATATCTACATAAGTAATTTCGATCTAAATTTATCAAATAAACTTAATTGGTACCAATGTGAAAAAAGAAAATGTAGAATTAAATTGGCTAATTGAAAGATTTATGATTGAATTGATACCAACATAATAAATTTAAGATTTTTTTAGTATTTTTTTCCCATAAATAAAGAGAGTAGTAATTGCAACTTTGAACTTTGGAGCTAAAGGTCAAAAGCAAAAACTGAAAATTTGAAAATTTATGGCGGACAATGAATTTGCAGCGTAAAATATATTCGCTCGGTTGGCAGCCTTTTTATGTGGAAAATGCAACAAATCCACCTCGTACAATGAAAGGGCATCTCTAAAATCGAGTCTTAAAGTTTAGAGGCAATGTTCGGAGCAGACACTGTCATATATAAATGTAGGGTTAATACCCCGAAAAACCCCAAACCTGTACACCTGTGACAAAGTTACCCAAAACTATTTTTTTGACTATCAAAAACCCCAAACTGGTATATCTTTGACAAATTTACCCCAAACTGGTACACTTGTGACAAATTTACCTTATATTAGTTTTTGTTAAATTTTAATGTCAAATTATTAAGTTAAATAACATGTGACAGTTAACGATATACCGATTTGGGATTTTACGCTCCATTTGTCACGATTTATAATTTTTGTGATTTTTTTTGTGATATTAATTCAATTTAGCAGAGGATATATTTGTCGCAAATTTACCAGTTTGGGATTTTTTGTAGTCAAATAAATTAGTTTGGGGTAAATTTGTCATAAATATACCAGTTTAGGGTTTTTTTATGATCAGTCGGGGTAAATTTGTCACAAGTGTACCAGTTTGGATTTTTCATGGTCAAAAAAATAGTTTGAGGTAAATTTGTCACAAATGTACCAGTTTGGGATTTTTCAGGGTATTAACCCATAAATGTATATACATATCCGACTTCTTTGCCTACGTTCGACAATCAGGCCGGCCATCCTTGTACAATCTAAACATTGCACAAAGACAAAACAGCAGTCCTTGGATCTTTCTCTACGAGGTTGATCCCCCGATGATCATGGATGCACAAAATATCACTGAGAAAGACAAGCCTCCTTTCGAGCGTCTCTATGCTGTGAACGTCCCACTTGTAAATAACATCGCTAGTAAGGCAAAAAACAATGATATGACTTCACAGCAGGAGCTCTAATCTTTAAAATAGCTCGGAACTAGGAACCGGACTGCCTAGACATGACATAAAGACACTCACGAGTCGGTTTGTCTCTCTCAATGACTCCGATTCCAATTTTATGGAAATGGGAAGCAGATGATGCTGATCGAACCAGCCGGTCCAATCTAGCCCTGGCAGTCTCCAGTTCGATCAGTCCATTTTGCTCACTCCTACCCGTTCTCACCTAAACAAGCAAATCTGTGCAAAGGCAAACCCCAGCCTCTCTAGGCACGGAAAAATACTAAAGCATCTTATTTTGAGATTCTCAGGTTTTTTGCCCTGGTTTTACCATCCCTCCTCCTATCAACTTTTCCCAATAATTAACCCAATGGTAACCACACTAAAAAGTCCAGATGCTCGCAGATAAAGCTGATAGTATCTTTGTGTAACTTTGCTTATACGATCCAAGACGAGCACAACAAAGAAAGAAACAGTGCATGGCGATATAACCCCTAATTCAGATTATTCAAAATGTACAAGACAATGTCAAACACAAGCTTGATGTGAAGACGGTAAATTCAATGTCTCCCTGCATGAATCCCCAACGCGGGTATCAGAGTATCACCTCTTATTCTAAAGAAATTACAACGAGTATTTCAAGTAACATATAGGAAGTTATCCCACTGTCAAAAACAAATCAATAAGGGAAAGATGATGCTTAAGATTCAACCCTCCCCGAACCCATGTATCTAAAAAGGAAAAGGAAGAGAAAAAAAAAAGACAACCCATCTTTTCAGCCATAGCTCATGTGTTCAGACTTCAGCTCTGGACGGGCAGCGACTACGAGCCCCAGTAATTCGCGATCTTCGAGGTTAATTGAGCAAAGAATGTAAGGTCATATATCTCCATTAGAAGGCAAAATTGGAGGCACGACTTAAGTACAACAAATCTATGCTCAACTTGTTGTCACCTTCTTCCTGACTATCCTCTTCCTCCTTGCCTTTGGAGGCGGTGCTTCCCCATTGACAGTATCTGCGTTACCTTCCTTGCTACCAAAAAGTCCAAGACCAGAAACAATGGCATTTTTCGATATCAACCAACTGGGAGAGGACTTAGGTACAACTTCTTCAGGCCTATTATGAGCCTTCAGAAGGCTATCTGAATGAGCCAGTGGATCAGGCTCCATGCCAAGCCAGGCATGCCTCAATGTCTGTCCTCCATTGTCATTCATAATCCTACATAAAATAAAAGATGAATTTAGGACCAAAGCCATGATAAGATGCAAGGCATGTTCAAAGTCAATCAAACAATCACACGGCACTTTCAGCTTCCATGAATTCAGCACCACAAAATAGCTGATAACTAGCCGAGGAAGTGCCTGATGAAAGGATCCTCACAAGCTTGAGAGAGAGAGAGAGAGAGAGAGAGAGAGAGCACCTCAGAGCAGTTCCAAAGAACAGGGCCACTCCAATAACATCAAAATGATTCGTCAACAATCTATCAGATCCACATAGAAGCTGATAACTCAAGTTTGCATATATGCCCAGGAAAGCACCATAACCAAGTGCATTCGTGCTCACTGAGGGTATTGTCACCGATAACCTGTCAATTATTTCTAGGTCAGCAAATAAATCTTAGGACTTTCTTCCATTGCAAGGTGGAATCTTATTCTTGTTATTTATTATCCTTTCAAAGCAGCATTACCACAGCAGAAAAAAGTTGCCTCAGAAAAATGCTTACCTTTCCTTCTTTTTACTTGCTAGGAAATTGGACAAAGAACCTTGCACTGCCCCCGCAGTCAACCCAACCATACACAGCTCTGCAGCTCTGAAACAAAAAGATTGGACCCTCTTTTGCAGGTCAAACTCTCTCATTGGGTAACTCTTCTCAAATATATTGTTGGGAAGCTTCTGCAATGTATTTTGTAGATCAAACCGGAATGTGTCCCCATATGAACGACAAGGGGCGAGTGACCAAACAACAACAGCATTGCACAGAGATGCTGTGAGAACATTTATAAGTGCCAAATCCCACTCCTGCTTTATCCTGTAACAAATAGAAAGAAGTCATTTGTGTGTATCCAAGGAGCACGTCAATTTCTCCTGCATATCCTGTAATAAAAGAGGGAGGCACAAACCTCTCTTTACGATTCCTCATTTCCCATGAAACAGCAAAACCAATGGTGGCAGCCTGCTCTAGGAGAAGCTTATATAGAAATGCAGGATCTGCAATCATCCTATCAAAAAATGCAACAGACAAGAGTAAGTTTGTTGGCAATAACAAGCAAGTCACGTGCAAAAATTGAACTGTGCCTCTTGCACTTTCTTTGAGACGGAAAAAAGAAAGTCTATCGATAGCAACTGTCTGTGATGGTCCTCAAATAATTTGGCTGATAAACAGCAATGGTCTGAGGAGCTTTTTCATTTCTGAAATAGCTAAATGGGCGTCCTTTCTCAAGGAAATCGAGAGGTGGGGAAAAATCTATTAAGAAGTAGAAACCATCCCCAATTATGAATCTAGACCCTTCAGATATCTAGGGTACATGGGAATGCTCTTCAACCTTGGCAACAAGATCCATTGAAGGAAGGCATCATACCAACCATGGTTGAAGCAGCTTCCCATCACCCCTTACTGTCAAAGTGGGGAAACAAACATCTACTAAGATCCGGCACTCAGAATGTTTACTAAAAATTTGCTTCACTATTATAAAGATAAATAGAACTTTGAACAAATTGCTGCTCTCCTCGAGAAGCAACGAGGTTACTTGATCTAAGATTCACACCTGCACAATCCCCAAAATCGCTGTCTGCTCACAGACATAGCAGTTCATCCAAAGATTTAAAAACTAAAGCTGGAACTGTTTCTGACCAGCTACAGCATAAGGAAGTTATTTGTCACCATTACCTGCCAATAAATGCCCTAGACATGGCCTCTGGTATCGATCGCGATATAAGCCTGGCAGTTGTTGGTCTAGCATTGATTGCCAGAAACTTAACCATTTGAGCGGAGCTGACCAAACCCTGCAAGCCATTTTCAGTATTCTCTTGGATATGCAAACAATTGGAAAAACATAGAGAGGAAGAATCCACACCATTTCACATGCTTGCCGAAAGCCAGCAGGCAAATCCATCATCGTCTTCTGCCATTCGTTTAATACTGCATTAATGAACTTGCGATCGAATAGCTGGGAGAAAGAAAACGATATATCAGGCCAGTGCATAAGATATATTGACATTTTCTGAAGTATAAGAATGCGTGTTAGCATAAATGCAAACCTCTTCAAGAAACATCCTCCTTCTAAATAGCCCTCCATCATCACCTTCATCACCATCATCGAAGTCATCAAAATAATCATCATCATCGCCATCGTCATCACCTCCGTCACCTCCCCCATGACTGATCCTCTTTCCAATATCACCGCCACCTCCTCCCGTTGCAAGCTGTAAAAAAAAATTCAGCACTAATCGTGAATTTTAAGCAAACTAACAAGCCTACATCAGGGAAAAGAATAAAAAGCCAAAGAAAATAAAAAATCTGTATTTCTCAAGTAATTATCCATGCAAAATTGCTAGAGTTATTTCTCAGTTCGTTGGGTAAACTTAAAGAGTTTCCTAATCATCTTATAGAAGTCAAGAACTGATGGTTACTAGCACAAAATATGACTATTGATATAAATCCATAAAAGAATCCAATCGAAACAGCCAACTTAATTATTTTCTTGCATAAGTATACTCGAACTTGATTACCTAGTATAGAAGATTTCAAAATCATCACAAGCCTCACATTTTTCTATTTCCAAATCTAGATCGCTATATGATTAATCCTTTAACTATCAATACATAAAATTAGAGGATACACATGACAAATGATATCTCTTTGCTCAATGACACCATTAACCATTAAATGAACGGAGTTGTAACGTAGATTAAATATAATGCAACAGAGCTACTTTAAGGTAGAATTTCAGTTTTGGTTTATAGTTGACAATTATGTTTCTAGTGATCAAGGATATGTAGAAGTTTCTTGCTTACGAGTTTATTCTATACTTCGATGCTGGGATTAGTTACCATGTCACACTTCTTCTTTGTCTTGGACGACAACTTTTTGGGCTAACCCGTTATGCCTGTATGGGGGCATTGTGGGTTTATAGCAAGATCCATTAAGCAAGAACTATGGGCATGGCAAGGTATTCGTATCCCTTGCCATAAGACAAAGTGGATAGCCACAGTTCCTCTTTCCATTTCTGGGTTGGTTGGCTTGGGAAAGGCAGAACAAGAAAGCTTTTAAAGGAAAAAGAGTTTTCTTTCAAGATTATTCAAAATTGGTTTAAATTTTCCACCTTTGGTATATTGGGTTTTATTTAAGATGTAAATACTTTGATTTACATTGTAGATTCCCTAACTCATTAATGAGCCCCTTATTATGTCGGCTTTGAGCTCTTGTGCATCAAGCTCCTTCTGTGGATGGGTTGGCACTGTCTTGGTGCCTCATTGTGAATTTCTACTTGAATAACAAAAACTTTGGGCTTTCGTGAGGGACTTTCAGTTCGTGTGTTCGAAAGAAACATATTACTAAAATGACTACTGGAAGAATAATCTATACCATAAAATGACTCACCTCTAAGCTTAATCTAAACCGCAAAATGACTCCCCTCGAGGTTAATCCCAACCATAACAAATTACAAGAGCAACATGTTAAAAATCTAAACCATAAAGCAACATTAATTTCAGCGAGCATAGGTGAAGGGCACTCAGGGTTTGTATTGATCTATGGCATCGATGTGGATAAAACAATTCAACCCTCAGGAGTTGAAGTTGAAAATTGCATAATGACATAACTTCACGCAATGCACCAACTGCCCTTAGCAAGTATCCCCTCCCCCCCCCCCCCCCCAATTCCTCAAAAAAAAAATTCAGGGTACTAAGTTCATACACCAACGATTAACATCCACTCAACCATGAAATGAATAGTCTAGTCTGTGAGCCCATAAAATTCCATATCCAAAGACTTCTTACATCATGTCATGTAACTTTTCCATGTCCATCGTTAACAAAGAAGAAATGAGCATGTCTTCTTAATGTAAATGGATAGAAATGAGGGTTTTCATGCTTCAGCAATCGATGCTATATGGTTTTTATTTATTGCTCAAGCTTCAAAGGAGTTTGGGATGAAGTTAAAGCAGAATAAATTGCACCTTCTAAGTCAAATTGTCCAATTTTATGCACCACAAAACACAGTACTCCAGCTAACTAAAATCTTTGGAAAAGATCCACCAATAGCTTCTTCAGATGGTCCTATTGAAATTTCAGTCTTATAAAATAGAATACTCTTTACGGTCCTTCCCTCGATTTTAGGGTTAAGATGTCTAGTTACGACTGCATGACAGTAGTGAGAACATCAACTCCAATGGTTATGAGTATCCTTCTTTCACATGTTATCTTATTCAGTCTTTCTTCCTTCTTTCCCTTTCAAATGCAAAGGCAGTACAACATCCACCAAACCAGACACTGCCCATACCACAAGTTTAATTTCCTCTGCAGATAGACCGAAACTCTACTGTTCTGTCCATGAATTCCAATTCTCCGACCTCCACAGTTGTCCGGGTACAATTTAATTTCCTACTTCTCGTTTCCGTCTCCTAACGCACAACAACAACAACAAAACCACGACGAATTCCGCGAGAAACACACCGCAGGAAACTCGTAAATCGCAAATTGCAACCGAGACAGAAAAGGACAGACCTCGGGGCTAGACGTGGTCTGCTTCTGCGTCATGTCGAGCTTCCCCTTCTCGAGCGTCACCGCGCCGAACGCCCCGAACTGCCCCCCCTTCATGACCGGGCCGCAACCGTCCGAACCACCGCCGCCCGAGCTCGGCGCCCGGAAGCACTTCTCCAGGAGAGCCCTCGCCTCCCCTCCTCCGGAGCTCCCGTCAAGTGCAGCGGACTCATAAGCGGGAGCCGAAGAGCACCTAACCGCGACGCCAGCTCTCCGAACCGCCTTCCCGAAAACCGGAGGCGACGGCGGGCCGCCGAGCTTCGGGGCGGGCAGCACGGGCTTCAGGAACGGGCAAGGCAAGGCGGGGTTCTTCGCGGCGGCCACCTGAGCTTGCGAGCTCAGCGGCATGATCTGCGCCGTCCGGAACACCGGGAACGACATCTTTCACGCCGAAACTTCTCTTGGGCTTCCTCCTCCGCGGGCGGGCAAGAGAGAGAAAGAGAGAGAGAGAGAGAGAGAGAGAATTGGAGAGAGATGATGGATGGTTCTTCTTCCTCCCTGGCTCAGTGAGAATCCATGGCGGTTCTGGAGGTGGGTTTCGCCTCAAGGTGGCGACTTTCTCTCTCTAGAGAGATGGGTCGCGTAGAGAGAGAAAGGGTTTGTGGGTCGGGGGGAGGGGGGGTTTTGATGGATTGCTGTGGAACAACCCAATCCGCTCAGGCGGAAACGAAGGAGAAAGAGAGAAATAGAGAGAAAAATGGACTCGGTGAGTCGACACGCTGAGTCGGCGCGCTGAGTTGGGGGGTCAACGAGTCGGCTCTTGGTGAAGAGGTTAGCTAACCCTCTACCGGCTGGTCTTCCTGAGAGATTAGTGTCTTGTTGGGGGAGCCTTCATCAGATTTTTCTTGTTATGTCACTGTCCTCCCAATTTTAATTTTTTTTATGGGAAAATTGATTTGTCTGAATCAGAGAAGAATTAGAAATTACTTGCTTTCATGGCGAAATACATTTTGCCTAGGTTCCGACATTTGTTGCGGGTTACTCCTAACTTTTTGGTGTTTCATAATTTGGTCTTGACGTCTCGTAACCGATAACGGTTTCTCCCAACATTGACTTTGATCATCCATGAACTTGTCGGGATCTTTGGCTGCCTATTGGTCGATTTGATTAATTTTCCTAAATTATCTTGGTAAATATCTTTTTTACAAATATATGAAATGTGATTTAGTAGTGGATCACCCTTGCGCTATTTTTTAAATTAGGTTTGTTGAGCTGAATTGGTTTTATTACAATAAGAGACTTGTGATTCATTTGGATGCTAAAGGTTTGGATGGGGTTAGAGGTTTTATTAGGGTAAACTACTCAATTTGGAATGATAAGATTTCCAGATTATCAAAATGAGATCTTCCCCTTTTTGCCAATCCCTTTCTTAGATAATCCCAAAAATTCACTAGACTTGGAGGTGTATACTATACATGCTCTTTCCAAAACATCAATAATTGCTCTAATTGGCCATATACCTAAAATGTGAATTGACATTGAGAATTTCCATTGAAGGCAAAAGTTTGAAATATGGTGAATTTCAATTTTCTTTTCTTTCTTTTTTATTTGAGGTGCTCCTGAACTTAGCAATTCTATTTTCTTAAGAGCCTTTATTTGTGACAACCATATTATAATATGATTAAGGGAAACTTTCAAATAAGGGCCCAAACTTAGCACTTCATTAAATAAATAAAAAAGTGCCTCCAAATAGATCTTATTTCAAATGGGCTAAAGTGGTTATATCGGTCAAAGAATGACATGAAATAGTTATATTTATTTTAAATAAGGGCCTAACTTCATCAACTCACCGGTTGGCAAAAAATTCCGACCCACTCTACGTATTTTCATCAAAACACAATTTAAATTCAGATTAAATTAATTTTTTTTGGTCTAAAAATTAGATTAAAAATTTTAAAAAATAAACTAAAAAACACAAAACAGAGGCGAGAGGGGTTCCCTCCTACCTGTGGCCATCACCCCATCGTCGGTGGAGCGGTGGCTAGTCGATGAGGTTGCTGACGCCTAGACGAGTGCCGACAACCATTGTCGATGAGAGGCAAGGGCTAGGAGAAGATCAACAATAAGGTAGCAACCACAAGTAGGAGAGGGCCCATCTTGTTGTCTCTGTTCTTCTTTTAATTTTTTATTTTTTCTTGAGTTTGTTTTTTATGAAAAAAAATAAAAGACAAAATTTCCCTTATCAAATAATAAGTTGAGGCCTTTTTTTGAAATTAATATGGCTTTCTTATTTTAAAGAATGTTTATTTCCGTCTATTATTTGAAAAAATGATGATAATTTAAGTTATTATTTCAAATAATATCCACTTCAGACCGTTATTTGAGAAAATGATAATACTTTAAATCCTTACTTAAAATTTTCCCTAAGATCAATGCCACTCTATCCCACATCTTGATCCGAATTTATTCTACGAACCACCATACTTAAATAAGAAAAAAAATGCTCAAAATATAAGTACTCGATCTTTAGTCAAAAACAACTTGACTAAACTAAGCTAGTGCCAATCGAAGATCTACATCAGCTCGACAAACTTGAGAGCCTAATCGAGCAGTATCGAGCATAACTGTTTTATTCTAATTTGTTAATAGTCATGTAAATTAGACAAGAAAATCCTTAAAATTTCATATATTAAGGGAAGATATTCGAGCTTCTTTGGCCCGATCTCGAGTTTACTCATTATCTTGACTGGAGTCGAGAATCGTTGATTCTAGCTCGAAAATCCAAATTCTCTGTTAGAGTCGAGCTCCAACACAAGTACTTCCATACTCAGATCAATTCCAAGTCCAGTTTCTAGGATCGAAATATTTGAATCGAGTCAAGACCGCCGCCACATCGGACCGACCCGACTTGATAATACTCCCAAAAGTGTTCCAGGATGAAAGGATCTCGGACAGGACTGAAAAGACCTTGGTAAAACAACTCGTTTCAGAAACTAGCAAGGTAGTTCAAATCGAAGAGCCTAACACTAACCGGCATAAGCAAATCAGAAGCACAAACTTTCAACTGATGATTCAGTTTACAGCACTGTCAAAACTTGCACTAAACAAAAACTAAGCGGTTCCGACAGAAGATACCGCAAAGATTGACAAAATATACTGCTCAATTGAGACAGAAATCAAAACAAACAGTAGGTAATCTAGAAGTTTAAACGGGAATTCAACGTTTTCCACCGCCACCTCCAAGCTTAGGGCCCTTAGAAGGTCCAGCACCCTTGGGCATGGCTCCCTTGGATTGTGACTTCGAGGACTTGGCCATCGTTTCAGCCTTCTTCGCCTTCTTCTCATCCTTCGTCTTCTTGATCCTTTCCTTAATTTCCCTGCAGTGAGAAACCGACATGAAAAGCTGGTGAGTAGGGAGTGCAAACACACTCCATGGTGACAAGAGAAGAGCTCGTAAGTTACATACCTCAGAGCAGCCTCACGTGCAGCATCTCGAACTTCTGGCTTCTCAGCTCTCTTCTTCTGAATGACTTCCAAGGTGGCACCGACTATGGACCTGGAATACGGCTTCTTGGTGGCACGGCGCTTCTTCTTCACAGCCTCAGCAGCAATATCCTACAATATCAATAAAGGAGAAAAAAGATATCAAAATTATGCCATTTCCTCATAACCCCATAACCCTTCTGGCTGGTGCTTTCTTCACCTTCTTGTGCTGCTTCCGGTACATGGCCGTCCATGTGAGCTTTGACGGCTTCAAGCGGTTGTGGAAGTACCTCTTGCATTTCGAGTTGACGAAGAGGAAAACCTACCAATGCAAAGCCAAGGAGAATCATTCACGAAAGGTACGACTGAGAAGGCCATCCACCACAAAGAAACCATGCAACAAGCCTCACCTGGGAATCCGAGCGGATAAATCTGATTCCCCTGCCAGGATAAATCTTGGCACCGCTGAAGCGGCAAAGCTCAGTCCTATTATTCCAAAAGAAAAGGTCATTAGAAAACCAAACAATTATTCCGAATAAGCTACATTAGCACCAGCAAACTACAAAGGAAACATGCGAGAATCGCCCAGGAAGACAAATTGCACAGTAGCAGACAGAAAGACATCTTTCATCTCATCAGAGCTTGAGCTGCACACGAACATTCGCCGCCACCCGCAATTTCCCACGCCATCTACGGCTCAAAGGGTTCTAAACCCATATCCACTCTCTTCCTAATTCCCCAAAAAGCCACAAAAGTTTCCTTTTTTCCCCTCAAATTCACGTCAACAGCAGAGCCAAGTCGAGCCCTGAAGATTCAATCTGCATATTCGGCAGTTCCAGAGACGCAAGCAGAATCTTTCACAACACGCACACACGCACGAACCCAATCCCGAACAATCGGCACTCAATCGATCGATCAAACAAAAGCTCCATCGCCAGGCATCAGCAGAACCCAAAGAAAACACAGGAAGAATCCCCTGATTCCCGTCAAATCACATCTAAACAATAAACCACCGAAATGACAGCATGCAGACCGATTCAACGACGGCAGAAAAAACGGACCGACCAGAAAGAAATTGCAGGGAGAGAAAGGAACTTACTTGAGGACCATGGCGCCGGCGACAGGAGGTGGTGGAGATGGAGGTTCTGCCTCGCCGCTTCTGCAGGGTAGAGCGGAAACCCTAATCGCCAAGCCTTAAAAGCGGGGAAGAAGAAGCTAAATGGGCTTTAATGGCGCTTGATGGATGCAATTATTGGGCCTGTAAGTTACATACCAAATAGATGGGCCAGAAAAAAAGCCCATTTTGCTCACCATCCCTTGAAGAGGTTAGAAAATGAGGTGACAAGATCATATGAAATGCTCACGGAGGCTGCGGTTGGCAGGATAAAATTCCGAATAAAATAAAATTTCGAATATTCTACATATGATGTCTATTCTAGATAGGATAAGTTGGATACGAGAGGAATATAAAATAGATAAAATTATTCCATAGAAGAATTGTGATAAGTATGAATATGATTTAAATAATCATAATAGAAAAGTTATTTTTCTCAAATAATGATTTAAATTAACAGAATTAGAATTATATTTCAATATAAATAATATTTGAATTCTAATATACTATTCAAAATAAGAAAAAATGACAATTTAGTTATTTTAATTTAATATTATTTTTATTTATACAGTCGAATTTAATTCTACTTTATAATATAAATTCAATATATAAGCTTAAATATATTTTTATATTTATTACATGTTTTAGGTATTTAAGGTATATTAGTACAATTTACTATTTAATAAAATTTTACTAGAGAATAAAGGAAGGGGAAGAAATAAATAAATAATTAATTAATTAAAAAAGAGAGGAAATAAATTAAAAATAAAGCATATAAGAGTGTCACAAGAGATTTTTACCATTTTCATTTATAAAATTTTTAATTAAATTATATTAATATAATGTGAATATATCCGATTCTATTAATGTAATCACCATCCAGTAAATAAGATATAACAAACACCATAGATTTTATATCATATCCTATCTAATCATATCAAGTTACGTTTATGCAGCGCATGATAACGTTTATGTTTTTCCCAATTTCTATTCTTTTGTTCCTTGGAACAAAAAAAGAACAGAAACCTATTTGATAAAACATTTGTTCTAGAACAATTTCTCTAATTTTTGTTCCCGAGATGTGGCATCCCCAAAATTTCATGGTAATTTCTAGAGGCATTACAACCTATAGAAATGTGATGGAAGTGCCATTGGATTATGTTATGGCCTTTAGACCAATGAATTACAATAGAACAAGGTCGAACATTAAATGGACAATTATTTGGTTGGAAATATATCCTATGTCCATGAGTGATTAAGGATTTGCATTAAAGGATAAATTGATAGAAAATTTTTTATTCTTGGCCATGTACTTTATAAGTTGGATTTTTATTTATTTATATTACAAAATTTTATGGCCATGTGAGTATTTGAGATTATGAAATCAAGTGGGGATTAAAGTAAATTGTTGATAGCAATTATTTAGTATTATTTTGGGTCATTTAAAAGTTGGACTTTAGAGCCAAAAGTGTTGGACCCAAAGTGGGCCAAGAGGCCTGGCCCAAAGAGCCCATGAAGTAGTTGACCAAGACTGGCCCAAGCCCAGCCAAACGAGGCCCATCTTCTTTGCATGAAAATCGACAAGTGGTGTGAAGGATCCTCCATGTGTCTTCAACAAGGAAGACACTTGTCTCCTTCTTGGAGACAAGTGTCCCTCCATGCAAAAATGGAAGCATGCAAGGGTTTTATTCAACCCAAAAGAAAAAGGGGAAGGGGACGGTCGAAGTTAGGTGCCGAGAGAGAGAGAGAGAGAGTGAGAGAGAAAGGAAAGGAAGAGAGAAAGGGGAGACCGTGCGTGCGAGAGAGAAGGAGGAGGAGTTCGCCTAGTTGCCGCCGTTCGTTCATCACCCTGCCTGCTGTTTGTCGCTGTGTTTGTGCTCGGATTTGAGGCAAGTAGAGTCCTAAAGCCTACCATTTGCTTGCTGTGATATGTGTTGTAAGGGATGATAAAATTTGGTTGTGATGGAAGTGATGAAATTTCGAAGCTTTGGGGAGAAATTTGTTGGTCTAGCATGCTGTTTTCTTGAAAAATCAGTCCGACCCTTCATGAGTTTGTGAGCTGCATGCAACTTTTTAGATGGAATATCGCTTCGATCCCTTAACAAAAGTTGTAGGGGACATCTTGAGGAATAACATATTAAAATTTGAGGTAAAACGGACAAGTATTGGTTAGTGAAATAATTTTTCTTTGGAGAAACTAGATCTGGAATTTGTTGTGCTGGCCTTTGGTAATTTCGTGAACTGTAAAGCAACTTTTTAGTTGGAACTTCATTTCGACTTCTTGATGAAAGTTGTAGAGAAATTCTTAGTGAGTAACATATCAAAATTTCAGAAGAAATGAACAAGTATAGACCGGTGAAACTATTTTTCTTTGGAGAAATCGGATCTAGAATCGAAATGCTGACCTAGTATGATTTTGTGAATTTTATAAAATTCGCCAGTTGAAATTTGATCTTGTGTTCTGAATGAAAGTTGGTGATGACATGTTAATGAGTAACATATTAAAATTTTAGAGGAAATGGATGAGTTTAGGTTGGTGAAATGATTTTATTTAAAATGGTCAGATCTGGGAATTTTTGTCGAGGGTTAGAGACGGCTACGGTGATTATATTTTTTAATCTATCACAAATCTGATTTCGAGTTCTTCATGAAATATTTACTTTTGGACCTTATCTATAACATATAAAAGTTTCAGAATTTTTAGAGCTGATTTAGGAGTTTTACCGAATTTGTGAATAAAACTGTGCATGGCAATATTCTGAAATTTTAAGGACTGTGGTGCATGAATTGTACTGATTTGTGTGATGCTCTTTTGATTTGGTGTTCTTCACAAAATATTTTCCTCCAGATCTTGTATATAACATGTTAAATTTTTAGAATTTAATAAGGCTGTTTACTAATTTTTCAAGAATTATGACCAAAGGAGCGCAATTTGTTTTTATCCGAATTTTTTTTTTATATTTTCAAAAATAAATGAAATTGCTCCATGTGATATAATGTCTTGAGTCTGCATATGTAGTGACATATGGCATGTTACATGACATCAAAAAGCTAGTTTAGACATTTGATATTGTTGCATCAAATGCCATGTTGAAAATGAGACATATATGTGAATATACATTGTGATAATGATAATACTGTCGAAGGTGTGAGCCGACGATGCCCCGGAAGTCGGGATGCTCGGAGGTTTGAATGAGTCAATACCCTTTAGATGCCTGATTGTATTACGAATACATGCCCAGATGTTTTCCTTGGGAGTGTCGGGATGCCCAATTGTATTATGATACATGGCCGGAGGGTGAGGGGTTGTATTATGATGCATGCCCGAAGGGTAAGGGTAACCATTTTCATGACGAGCCCCGGAGATTCCTCGTGATGCCAGGTGGGATGCGAGATGCTCAGAGGTGTGTGCCGGAAGCTCCTCGTGATGCCAAATTGGGTGCAAGCGATAAATTAAGGGATGTAAACATTGGTCCCTAGAAGAAAAATGATGAGGTCCTTGTGAAAGATAACTATTGAAATTGAATCATGTGCATGGGTGTATGCATATGGCATGATGCATGATCTATTTATGAAAGTAAATTGATACTATTTGACATTGAGAATGCAATCATGAAGGCTTGAATGGATCTCATGGAGATGTATACATGATAGCATGGATGATATGAATCATGCGTATGTATGTATATGGCATGGGATGAACCTCATGAAAATGCAAGCATGAAGTGCATGGTGGTATGTGCACATTGCATGGTGATATATGCATGGCTGCTTGATGATATATGTACAAGTGCATGGTGGTATATGCACGTTGCATGGTGAGATATGCATGGCTGCCTGGTGAGATAGATATATGTACAAGTGCATGGTGGTATATGCATGATGGCATAGGGAGATATGCATGATCGTATGGCGATATATGCTCGATAGTATGATGATATGTGCTTTACTCGTGATATCTTGATTGTCTTGCTTGTTGCATTGTGTAGTTTGATGGATCTTTACTGCTGAGTGGTTGTACTCACCACTTTTGGAGACTAACAGTTCAGACTAGATAAGATACATTTGCTACCACTGCCACCGGTAGATGGATCGAGTGGTTGGATATGACTACGAGGAGGAGAATAGCAAAGGAAGGAACTTTTGGACGCTGACACTGATCGATGGACTTTAAGTATACAATTGTTGGAAAAGATGTTAGTCATCTTTTGAAGTATAGCTGAGTATAGAAGACTACGGTATTTTGATGTACTGATGAATGATGTCCATTTGGTTTAAGTAAATAAAAGTGTACGGCTTTTACCTAAAAATGTTTAGTAGGTGTGCATCGTTTTCTGAATATAGGGAAGGGAGTTGATGGATGTGCTTCTGTCATATAAACTGCACAGGGACTAATCTAAAATATGTAAACCCCCAGGATTGATAGACCTTCAGGTCAAGTAAGAGAATGGTAATCGAATTGTGGCGACCCTAATGGTTCGGGGGCCGTCGAGGGGTGCCACACGGGAACAATTTTGAGAAACAAAAAAAAAGTAGCTTCTTGTTCCCGGGAACAATTTCTAGAAATAAGTAATTTTTTTTTCTTTTTTTTCTCTCTCTTGCCACGGCTACCTCCAATCGCCCGGAGCCACTACCAACTGCCGTTGCCGCCCTTGCTGCAGCACGACCGCCCTTGGCCGACCGTCACCGGCGACCGTCGCCGCAGAGCCCATCAGCCATTGTTGCCGCCGACCGCCGACGGCGCGCTGCAAGAGGCGGCGGCCAATGGGCTCTGCGACGGCGGTCGTCGGTGACGGTCAGCCACCGGCGGTTGTGCAGCGGCGGCAGCGAGTGGCGGCAGTCGGCGATCCGTAAGCAAGAATAAAAAATGAATAAATGTAAAAAAGAAATTGTTGCGTTACCAAACACATTTCTACACTTGAGTGGATGGATTGTCAGCCATTTAGGATGGATGATAGCTATCGGGAATTTCTGTTGCGGATGTTCAACGAAAGAGATGAAGAGCCGAACGATAGCTACTAGACATTTTTGTTGTAGATGTTCGATGAAGGAGAAGAATGAGAGAATGGGAGAGATGGTTTGGGACACCAGCAATAAGAGGATGTGGAGGCTTTCGGAGCACACGGGATAGAGATAGAGCTAGAAGACGATGGGGAAGATGCATGGGCTCCTAACACATCTACCCCATCATTTTCTTCGAGGAATTATATCACACATATATTGCACGTATATCGCACGTATGTTGCACGTTTATCGCATGTACATTATTATTTTGAATTTTTGGCAATTCAATTGCTGATGACCGGGCTTGCGCCATATATCAAGACGAACCTGGCTCTAAGCAATTCCCTTGGTTGTACTCGCGATTGCCTTCATAGCTTTCCACATGCCAGAATTGCCGGAGTGGCTCATTAAGCGGGGCCACCTAGGCCTCGCCAAGCCCATCCTTACCAAGACCATGAAAATTTATAAAACTAATTTGCAAGAAACTTCTTCACTCAAGCAAACACGCCCTTATCCCAACAATTTTTTTTTTTTTAAATCAAAATCATGAATGTATCATGGTGTAGAAGATTGCTTTGATGATTCTACCTCTGTATGATATACTTTGGGGGCATCAAGCAATGTCATGCTCATACTTCATTCTATCATGCTAACCAGAAATAATTTTTGTGCATGGTCTTGATAAGTTATATAAAAACTGCTGGAAGCACTACAACTAGACTCAAGTTTTTTAGGCAGCGCATGATAACGTTTCTGTTTTTCCCAATTTCTATTCTTTTGTTCCCCAAAACAAAAAAAGAACAAAAACCTATTTGGTAAAACATTTGTTCCCGGGAACAACTTCTCTAATTTTTTGTTTCTGGGAACAGTTTTGAGAAACAAAAAAAAGTAGCTTCTTGTTCCCGAGAATAATTTCTAGAAATAAGTCAATTTTTTTTTTCTTTTGTTTCTCTCTCTTGCCGCGGCCACTTCCAATCACCTGAAGCCACCGCCAACCGCCGCCACTTGCCGCCTGCTGGCCGTTGCTACCACTGCCTCTGCATGACCGCCAGTGGCCGACCGTCGTCGTAGAGCCCATTGGTTGTTGCCACCGTCGACCGCCAACGGCCGGCTGCGAGAGGCGGCGGTCGATGGGCTCTGCAACAATGATCACCGGTGATGGTCGGCCGCGGGTGGTCGTGCAGCAGCGGCAGCAAGCGGCGACGGTCGGCGATCCGTGAACAAGAATAAGAAATGAATAAATGCAAAAAAGAAATTGTTGCATTACTAAACAAATTTCTACACTTGAGTAAATGGATTGTCAGCCATTTGGAATGGATGATAGCTATTGGGAATTTCTGTTGTGGATGTTCAACGAAGGAGATGAAGAGCCGGATGATAGCTACCAGACATTTTTGTTGCAGATGTTCCATGAAGAAGAAGAAGGAGAGAATAGGAGAGATGGGTTGGGACACCAGCAAAAAGAGGATGTGGAGACTTTCGGAGCACATGGAATAAAGATAGAGCTAGAAGACGATGGGGAAGATGCGTGGGCTCCTAACACATCTACCCCATCATTTTCTTTGAGGAATTATATTGCACGTATATTGCACGTTTATCGCACGTATATTATTATTTTGAATTTTTGGCAGTTCAGCTGCCGATGACTGGGCTTGCGCCATATATTAAGACGGACCTGGTTCTAAGCGATTTCCAGCTTCAGCTCATGACGGGCATCCTTGCTATATTCTCATTGCTTGGGGTGGTGTTAGAGATAGTAATTTTTAAGAAGTTTGGTCGCCATTGAACAATTGTGATGTCGAGGGCCATATATTTCGTTGGGCCCGTCATTATGGGTTCGGCCTAAAATTTTGCCATGTTGCTGGTCGGTCGCTCCTTGGCCAGTTTCCGCGCAAGCTTCGCCTTGATGATTGCTCCAGTCTACGCGATTGAGATCTCCCCTGCCTACTCTCGTGGCATCCTAATCTCCTTTCTAGAGGTACTTATTTATTTTCATTTTCTTTTTTTCCTTTCTAATTTTGCGACATCTTTTTCATTTTTTTTGTTTCCATCATTGAGGTGTATATTAGCGTTGGCACTCTTTTTGGCAATTTATCAATTTATATCTTCTCCAAACTCCTCCTCAAATATGCACGGCGTGTGATGCTTTTCGCTGGAACAATCCCTTGGGATGTACTCCTAGTTGTCTTCATAGCTTTCCACATGCCAGAACCGTTGGAGTGGCTCATTAGGCGATGCCACCTATGCCTCGCTGAACCCATCCTTACCAAGATCATGAAAATTCATTTATATCGCACGTATGTTGCACGTATATCACACGTATGTTGCCTGTTTATCGCACGTACATTATTATTTTGAATTTTTGGCAGTTCAACTGCTGATGATCGGGCCTACACCATCTATCGAGACAGACCTGGCTCTAAGCGATTTGCAATTTCAGCTCATGACGGGCATCCCTGCTATGTTCTCATTGCTTAGGGTTGTGCCAACGACAGTGATTTCTGAGAAGTTTGGTCGCCGTTGGACAATTGTGATGGCGGGGCCATATATTTCATTGGGCCCGTCATTATGGGTTCAGCCCAAAATTTTGCCATGTTGCTGGTCGGTCGCTCCTTGGCCAGCCTTGGCGCAAGCTTCACCTTGACGAATGCCCCAGTCTACGCGACCCAGATCTCCCTTGCCCTCTCATGTGGCATCCTATTCTCCTTTCCTAATGTACTTATTTATTTTCATTTCCTTTATTTCATTTCTAATTTTGTGGCATCTTTTTCATTTTTTTGTTTCCATCATTTAGGTGTGTATTAGCGTTGGCACTCTTTTTGGCATTCTATCAAATTATATCTTCTCCAAACTCCTCCTCAAATATGCATGGCGTGTGATGTTTTTCGCTGGAGCAATCCCCTCGATTGTACTCGCGGTTGCCTTCATAACTTTCCACATGCCAAATCGCCGGAGTGGCTCATTAGGCGGGGCCACCTAGGCCTCGCCAAGCCCATCCTAACGAAGACTATGAAAAGTCATTTGTATCACACGTATGTTGCACGTATATCGCACGGATATTGCACGTTTATCGCACGTACATTATTATTTTGAATTTTTGGCAGTTCAACTGCTAATGACCGAGCTTACGCCATATATCAAGACGGACCTGGCTCTAAGCGATTTGCAGCTTCAGCTCATGAAGGGCATCCTTGCTATGTTCTCATTGCTTGAGGTGGTGTCAGCGACAGTGATTTCTGAGAAATTTGGTCGCCGTTGGACAATTGTGATGGCGGGGGCCATATATTTCGTTGGGCCCGTCATTATGGGTTCGGCCAAAAATTTTGCCAAGTTGCTGGTCGGTCACTCCTTGGCCAGTCTCGGCGCAAGCTTCACCTTGATGATTGCCCCAGTCTACACGATCGAGATCTCCCCTGCCTACTCTCGTGGCATCCTAATCTCCTTTCCAGAGGTACTTATTTATTTTCATTTTCTTTTTTTCCATTCTAATTTTGCAACATCTTTTTCATTTTTTTGTTTCCATCATTGAGGTGTGTATAGCGTTGGCATTCTTTTTGGCAATCTATCAAATTATATCTTCTCCAAACTCCTCTTCAAATATGCACGGCGTGTGATGCTTTTCGTTGGAACAATCTCTTGGGATGTACTCCTGGTTGTCTTCATAGCTTTCCACATGCCAGAATCGTTGGAGTGGCTCATTAGGCGAGGCCACCTACGCCTCGCCAAGCCCATCCTTACCAAGACCATGAAAATTCATTTATATCGCACGTATGTTGCACGTATGTTGCACGTTTATTGCACGTACATTATTATTTCGAATTTTTTGCAGTTTAATTGCTGATGACAGGGCTTGTGCTATATATCAAGATTGACCTGGCTCTAAGCAATTTACATCTTCAGCTCATGATGGGCATCCTTGCTATGTTCTCATTGCTTAGGGTGGTGTCAGCAACAGTGATTTTTGAGAAGTTTGGTCGCCGTTAGACAATTGTGATGGCGAGGGCCATATATTTCGTTGGGCTCGTCATTATGGATTCGGCCCAAAATTTTGTCATGTTACTGGTCGGCCGCTCCTTGGCAATTCTCGGCGTAAGCTTCGTCTTAACGATTGCCCCAGTCTACGCAACCGAGACCTCCTCTACCTTCTCTCGTGACATCCTTATCTCCTTTTCCGATATACTTATTTATTTGCATTTCCTTTTTTTCCTTTCTAATCTTGTGGCATCTTTTTCATTTTTTTGTTTCCATCATTTAGGTGTGTATTACCGTTGGCACTCTTTTTGGCAATCTATAAAATTATATCTTCTCCAAACTCCTCCTCAAATATGCATGGCGTGTGATGTTTTTTGCTGGAGCAATCCTTTCGGTTGTACTCGTGGTTGCCTTCATAACTTTCCACATGCCAGAATCGCCAGAGTGGGTCATTAGGCGGGGCCACCTAGGCCTCGCCAAGCCCATCCTAACAAAGACCATGAAAATTCATTTATATTGCACGTATGTTGCACGTATATCGCACACATATTGCACGTTTATCGCACGTATATTATTATTTTGAATTTGGGGCAGTTCAACTTCTAATGACCGGGCTTGCGCCAAATATCAAGACGGACCTGGCTCTAAGTGATTTGCCGCTTCAACTTATGACGGGCATCCTTGCTATGTTTTCATTGCTTGGGGTGGTGTCAATGACAATGATTTCTGAGAAGTTTGGTCACCGTTGGACAATTGTGATGGCAGGGTCATATATTTCATTTGGCCCGTCATTATGGGTTCGGCCCAAAATTTTGCCATGTTGCTGGTTGGCCGCTCCTTGGCCAGTCTCGATGCGAGCTTCACCTTGACGATTGCCCTAGTCTACGCAACCGAGATCCCTCTTGCCTTATCTCGTGGCATCCTAATCTCCTTTCCTAATGTACTTATTTATTTTCATTTCATTGTTTTCCTTTCTAATTTTGGGGCATCTTTTTCATTTTTTTGTTTCCATCATTTAGTTGTGTGTTAGCCTTGGCACTCTTTTTGGCAATCTATCAAATTATATCTTCTCCAGACTCCTCCTCAAATATGCATGATGTGTGATGCTTTTCGCTGGAGCAATCCTCTCGGTAGTAGTGGTGGTATCCTTCATAACTTTCCACATGCCAGAATCGCGGGAGTGGCTCATTAGGCGGGGCAACCTAGGCCTCCCCAAGCCCATCCTTACCAAGACCATGAAAATTCATTTATATTGTAAGTTTGTTGCACGTATATCGCACGCATGTTGCACGTTTATCGCACGTAGGTGGCACGTTTATTGCACGTATATTATTATTTTGAATTTTTGGCAGTTCAACTACTGATGATCGGCCTTGCGCCATATATGAAGACGGAACTGGCTCTAAGCAATTTGCAGCTTCAGCTCATGACGAGCATCCTTGCTATTTTCTCATTGCTTAGGGTGGTGTCAGCGACAGTGATTTCTGAGAAGTTTGGTCGCCGTTGCACAATTGTGATGGCGGGGGCCATATATTTCGTTGTGCCCGTCATTATGGGTTCGGCTCAAAATTTTGCTATGTTGCTGGTCGGCCGCTCCTTGGCCAACCTCAGCGCAAGTTTCACCTCAACGATTGCCCCAGTTTACGTGACCGAGATCACCCCTGCCTTCTCTCGTGGCATTTTAATATCCTTTCCTGATGTACTTATTTATTTTCATTTCCTTTTTTTCCTTTCTAATTTTGTGGCATCTTTTTCATTTTTTTGTTTCCAGTATTTAGGTATGTATTAGCGTTGGCACTCTTTTGGGCAATCTATCAAATTATATCTTTTCCAAACTTCTTCTCAAATATACATGGCCTGTGTTGCTTTTCGCTGGAACAATCCTCTCAGTTGTACTCGTGGTTGCCATGATAACTTTCCACATGCTAGAATCGCCGAAGTGGCTCATTATTCGAGGCCACCTAGGCCTCGCCAAGCCCATTCTTACCAAGACCATGAAAATTCATTTATATTGCATGTATGTTGCATGTATATCGCACACATGTTGCACGTTTATCGCACGTACATTATTATTTTGAATTTTTGGCAATTCAACTGCTGATGATCGGTCTTGCCCCATATATGAAGACGAACCTGGCTCTAAGCGATTTGCAGCTTTAGCTTATTACGAGCATCCTTGTTGTGTTCTCATTGCTTGGGGTAGTGTTAGTGACTGTGATTTCAGAGAAGTTTGGTCGCCATTAGACAATTGTGATGGCGAGGGCCATATATTTCGTTGGGCCCGTCATTATGGGTTCGGTCCAAAATTTTGCCATGTTGCTGGTCGGCCGCTCCTTGGCCAGCCTCAGCGCAAGCTTCGCCTTGACGATTGCTCCAGTCTACGCGACCGAGATCTCCCTTACCTTCTATCGTGCCATCCTAATCTCCTTTCCTGATGTACTTATTTATTTTCATTTCTTGTTTTTCCTTTCTAATTTTGTGGCATCCTTTTCATTTTTTTGTTTCCATCATTTAGGTGTGTATTAGCGTTGTCACTCTTTTTGGCAATCTATCAAATTATATATTCTTCAAACTCCTCCTCAAATATGCATGGCCTGTGATGCTTTTCGTTGGAGCAATCCCCTCGGTTGTACTCGTGGTTGCCTTCATTGCTTTCCACATGCTAGAATCGCCGGAGTGGCTTTTTAGGTGGGGCCATCTAGGCCTCGCCAAGCCCATCCTTACCAAGACCATGAAAATTCATTTATATCGCATGTATGTTGCACGTATAGTGCACACATGTTACACGTTTATCGCACGTATGTTGCGCGTTTATCGCAAGTATGTTGCACGTTTATCACACGTACATTACTATTTTGAATTTTTGACAATTCAACTGCTGATGTCTGAGCTTGCGCCACATATCAAGACGGACCTCCAGCTTATGACGGGCATCCTTGCTATGTTCCCATTGTTTGGGGTGGTATTAGCGATAGTGATTTCTGAGAAGTTTGGTCGCCGTTGCACAATTGTGATGGCGGAGGCCATATATTTCATTGGACCCGTCATTATGGGTTCGGCCCAAAATTTTTCCATGTTGCTAGTCGGCCGCTCCTTGGCCAGCGTCGGCGCAAGCTTCGCCTTGACGATTGCCCCAGTCTATGCGACCGAGATCTCCCCTACCTTCTCTCGTGCCATCCTAATCTCCTTTCCTGTTGTACTTATTTATTTTCATTTCCTTTTTTTCTATTCTAATTTTGTGGCTTCTTTTTAATTTTTTTGTTTCTATCATTTAGGTGTGTATTAGCGTTGACACTCTTTTTGGCAATTTATCAAATTATATCTTCTCCAAACTCCTTCTCAAATATGCATGGCGTGTGATGTTTTTCTCTAGAGCAATCCCCCCAGTTGTACTCGTGGTTGCCTTGATAACTTTCCACATGCCAGAATTGCCGTAGTGGCTCATTAGGCGGGGCCACCTAGGCCTTGCAAAGGCCATCCTTACCAAGACCATGAAAATTCATTTATATCGCACGTACATTATTATTTTGAATGTTTTTCTGTTCAACTGCTGATGACTGGGCTTGCGCCATATATCAAAATGGACCTAGCTCTAAGCGATTTGCAGCTTCAGCTCATGACGAGCATCCTTGCTATGTTCTCATTACTTGGGGTGGTGTCAGCGACAGTGATTTCTGAGAAGTTTGGTCGCCATTGGACAATTGTGATGGCGGGGAACATATATTTCGTTGGGCCTATCATTATAGGTTCGACCCAAAATTTTGCCATGTTGTCGGTCGGCCGATCCTTGGCCAGCCTCGACGCAAGCTTCACCTTGACGATTGCCCCAATCTACGCGACTGAGATCTCCTCTGCCTTCTCTCATGGCATCCTAATCTCATTTCTTAATGTACTTATTTATTTTCATTTCCTTTTTTTCCTTTCTAATATTTTGGCATTTTTTTAATTTTTTTGTTTCCATCATTTAGGTGTGTATTAGCGTTGACACTCTTTTTTGCAATCTATCAAATTATATCTTCTCCAAGCTCCTCCTCAAATATGCATGGCGTGTGATGCTTTTCGCTGGAGCAGTCCCCTCGGTTGTACTCGTGGTTGCTTTCATAGCTTTCCATAGGCCAGAATCGCCGAAGTGGCTCATTAGGCAGGGCCACCTAGGCCTCACCAAGCCCATCCTTTCCAAAACCATGAAAATTCATTTATATTGCACGTATGTTGCACATATATCACACATATATTGCACATTTATCGCACATATGTTGCACGTTTATCGCACGTATGTTGCACGTTTATCACAAATACATTATTATTTTCAATTTTTGGCAGTTCAACTACTGATGATCGGGCTTGCGCCATATATCAAGACGTGCCTAGCTCTAACCGATTTCCAGCTTCAGCTCATGACATGCATCCTTGCTATGTTCTCATTGCTCAGGGTGGTGTCAGCGACAGTGATTTCTGAGAAGCTTTGTTGCCGTTGGACAATTGTGATTGCGGGGGCCATATATTTCGTTAGGCCCATTATTAAGGGTTTGGCCCAAAAGTTTGCCATGCTGCTGGTCGGCCGATCCTTAGCCATCCTCGATGCAAGCTTCGCTTTGGCGATTTTCCCAGTCTATGCGATCAAGATCTCCACTGCCTTCTTTCGTGGCATCCTAATCTCCTTTTATGATGTACTTATTTATTTTCATTTCCTTTTTCTCCTTTCTAATTTTTTGGCAACTTTTACATTTTTTTGTTTCAATCATTTAAGTGTGTATTAGCGTTGGCACTCTTTTTGGCAATTTATCAAATTATATCTTCTCCAAACTCCTCCTCAAATATGTATGGTTTATGATGCTTTTCGCTAGAGCAATCCCCTCGGTTGTACTCGTGATTGCCTTCATAGCTTTCCGCATGCCAAAATCGCCGAAGTGGCTCATTAGGCGGGGCCACCTAGGCCTCGCCAAGCCCATCCTTACCAAGACCATGAAAATTCATTTATATCGCACGTATGTTGCACGTATATCTCACGTATGTTGCACGTTTATCGCACGTACATTATTATTTTCAATTTTTGGTAATTCAACTGCTAATGACCGGGCTTGTGCCATATATCTAGACGGACCTAGCTCTAAGCGATTTGCAGCTTCAGCTCATGATGAGCATCATTGCTATTTTCACATTCCTTGGGGTGGTGTCAGCGACATTGATTCCAGAGAAGTTTGATCGCCATTGGACAATTGCGACGGCGGGGGCCATATATTTTGTTGAGCTCGTCATTATGGGTTTGGCCCAAAATTTTGCCATGTTGCTGGTCGGCCACTCCTTGGCCAGCCTCAACGCAAGCTTCGCATTGACGATTGCCCCAGTCTAAGCGATTGAGATCTCCCCTTCCTTCTCTCGTGGCATCCTAATCTCCTTTCCTGAAGTACTTATTTATTTTCATTTCCTTTTTTTCCTTTCTAATTTTGTGGCATCATTTACATTTTTTTGTTTCGATCATTTAAGTGTGTATTTGCGTTGGCATTATTTTTGGCAATTTATCAAATTATATCTTCTCCAAACTCCTCTTCAAATATGCATGGCGTGTGATGTTTTTCACTGGAATAATCCCCTCGATTGTACTCATGGTTGCCTTCATAGCTTTCTACATGCCAGAATCGCCGGAGTGGCTTATTAGGCGAGGCTACCTAGGCCTCGCCAAGCCCATCCATACCAAGATCATCAACATTCATTTATATCGCACGTATGTTGCACGTTTATCGCAGGTACAATATTATTTTGAATTTTTGACAATTCCACATATCAAAACGGGCCTAGCTCTAAGCGATTTGCAGATTCAACTTATGACGGGCATTCTTACTATATTCTCATTGCTTGTGGTGGTGTCAGCAACAGTAATTTTTGAGAAGTTTGGTCGCCGTTGGACAATTGTGATTGCGGGGGCCATATATTTCGTTGGGCCCATCATTATGGGTTCACCCCAAAATTTTGCTATGTTGCTGGTCCGCCACTCCTTGGCCAGCATCGACGCAAGCTTCACCTTGATGATTGCCCCAGTCTACATGACCGAGATCTCCTTTGCCTTCTCTCGTGGCATACTAATCTCCCTTCCTGATGTACTTATTTATTTTCATTTCATTTTTTTTCCTTTCTAATTTTGTGGCATTTTTTTTTTCATTTTTTTTGTTTCCATCATTTAGGTGTGTATTAACGTTGGCATTATTTTTGGCAGTCTATCAAATTATATTTTCTCCAAACTCCTCCTCAAATATGCATGGCATGTGATGGTTTTTGCTGAAGCAATCCCCTCGGTTGTACTCGTGGTTGCCTTCATAGCTTTCCCCAGGCCAGAATCGCCGGAGTGGCTCATTAGGCGGGGCCACCTAGACCTCGCCAAGCCCATTTTTACCAAGACCATGAAAATTCATTTACATCGCACGTATATTGCATGTATATTGCACGCATGTTGCACATTTCTCGCACGTACATTATTATTTTCAATTTTTGGTAGTTCAACTGCTGATGACCGAGCTTGTGCCATATATCAAGATGGACCTGGCTCTAAGCGATTTGCAGCTTCAGCTCATGACGGGCGTCCTTGCTATGATCTCATTGCTTGGGGTGGTGTCAGCGACAGTGATTTTTGAGAAATTTGGTCGCCGTTAGATAATTGTGATGGCGGGGGCAATATATTTTGTTAGGCCCGTCATTATGGGTTCGGCCCAAAATTTTGCCATGTTGGTGGTCGGCTTCTCTTTGGCCAGCCTCGGCCCAAGCTTCGCCTTAACGATTGCCCCAGTCTAAACGACTGAGATCTCACCTGCCTTCTCTTGTGGCATCCTAATCTCCCTTCCTGATGTACTTATTTATTTTCATTTCCTTTTTTTTCATTTCTAATTTTGTGGCATCTTTTTTCATTTTTTTGTTTCCATCATTTAGGTGTGTATTAGCTTTGGCACTCTTTTTGGCAATCTACCGAATTATATCTTCTCCAAAGTCCTCCTTAAATATGCATGGCATGTGATGCTTTTCATTGGAGCAATCCCCTCAGTTGTATTCGTGGTTGCCTTCATAACTTTGCACATGCCAGAATCGCCAGATTGGCTTATTAGCCAGGGCCACCTAGGTCTCGCCAAGCCCATCCTTAACAAGACCATAAAAATTCATTTATATCGCACGCATATTGCACGTATGTCGCACGCATGTTGCACGTTTATCGCACGTACATTATTGTTTTGAATTTTTTGCAGTTCTACTGCTAATGACCGGGCTTGCCCATATATCAAGACAAACCTGGCTCTAAGCGATTTTCAACTTTAGCTCATGACAGACATCCTTGCTATGTTCTCATTACTTGGGGTGGTGTTAGCGACAGTGATTTCTGATAAGTTTGGTCGTGTTGGACAATTGAGATGGACGCGGGCCATATTTTTTGTTGAGCCCGTCATTATGGGTTCGGCCCAAAAAATTTTCATGTTGCTGGATGGCTGCTCCTTGGCCAGCCTCGGCGCAAGCTTTGCCTTGACGATTGCCCTAGTCTACGAGACCGAGATCTCCCCTGCCTTCTCTCGTAGCATCGTAATCTCCTTTCATGAAGTACGTATTTATTTTCATTTCCTTTTTTTCCTTTCTAATTTTGTGGCATCTTTTTTCATTTTTTTGTTTCGATCATTTAAGTGTGTATTAGGGTTGGCACTCTTTTTGGCAATATATCAAATTATATCTTCTCAAAACTCCTCCTCAAATATGCATGGCGTGTTATGCTTTTCGCTGGAGTAATCCCCTCGGTTGTACACGTGATTGCCGTCATAGCGTTCCACATGCCAGAATCGCCGGAGTGGCTCATTAGGCAAGGCGACCTAGGCCTCGCCAAGTCTATCCTTACTAAGACCATGAAAATTCATTTATATCACACGTATGTTGCACGTATATCGCACGCATATTGCACGTTTATCGCACGTACATTATTATTTTCAATTTTTGGAAGTTCTACTGCTTATGATCGAGCTTGCGCCATATATCAAGACGAACCTGGCTCTAAGCAATTTCCAGCTTCAGCTCATGACGAGCATCCTTGCTATGTTCTCGTTGCTTGAGGTGGTGTCAGCGACAATGATTTCTGAGAAGTTTGGTTGCCTTTGGACAATTTTAATGGCGGGGGCCATATATTTCGTTGGACCCATCATTATGGGTTCGGCCCAAAATTTCGCAATGGTGCTGGTCGGCCGCTCCTTGGCCAGCCTCGACACAAGCTTAGCCTTGATGATTGCCCCAATCTAAGCGACCGAGATCTCCCATGCCTTCTCTCGTGGCATCCTAGTCTCCTTTCCTGAGGTACTTATTTATTTTAATTTCCTTTTTCTCCTTTCTAATTTTGTGGCATCTTTTTTCATTTTTTTTGTTTCCATCATTTAGGTGTGTATTAGCGTTGCACTCTTTTAGGCAATTTTAAAAATTATATCTTCTCCAAACTCCTCCTCAAATATGCATGGCGTGTGATGCTTTTCGCTAGAGCAATCCCCCCAGTTGTACTCGTGGTTGTCTTCATAGCTTTCCATATGCTAGAATCGCCGGAGTGGCTCATTAGGCAGGGCCACCTAGGCCTCACCAAGCCCATCCTTACCAAGACCATGAAAATTCATTTATATCGTACGTATGTTGCACGTTTATCGCATGTACATAATTATTTTGAATTTTTGGCAATTCAACTGCTGATAACCGGGCTTGCGTCATATATCAAGACGGACCTGGCTCTAAGTGATTTGCAACTTCAGCTCATGACGGGCATCCTTGATATGTTCTCATTGCTTGGGGTGGTGTCGGCGACAGTGATTTCTGAGAAGTTTGGTCGCCGTTGGACAATTGTGATGGCGGGGGCCTTATGTTTCGTTGGGCCCATCATTATGGGTTCGGCCAAAAATTTTGCCATGTTGATGGGCGGCCGCTCCTTGGCTAGCCTCGGCGCAAGCTTCACCTTAACCATTGCCCCAGTCTACGCAACCAAGATCTCCCCCGCCTTCTCTCGTGGCATCCTAATCTCCTTTATTGAGGTACTTATTTATTTTAATTTCCTTTTTTTCCTTGCTAATTTTGTGGCATCTTTTTCATGTTTTTGTTTCTATCATTTAGGTGTGTATTAGCGTTGGCACTCTTTTTGGTAATCTATCAAATTATATCTTTTCCAAGCTCCTCCTCAAATATTCATTGCGTGTGATGCTTTTCGCTGGAGCAATCCCCTCGGTTGTACTCGTGGTTGCCTTCATAGCTTTCCATATGCTAGAATCACCGGAGTGGCTCATTAGGCGGGGCCACCTAGGCCTCGCCAAGTCCATCCTTACCAAGACCGTGAAAATTCATAAAACTAATTTTTAGGAAACTACTTCACTCAAGCAAACACGCCCTTATCCCAACAATTTGTTTTTTTTTTTAAATCGAAATCATGAACGTATCATGGTGTAGAAGATTGCCTTGATGATTATAGCTCTATATGATATACTAGATTGAAGTCGTTTAGGTAGCGCATAATAACGTTTCTGTTTCTCCCAATTTTTGTTCGTTTGTTCCCCGTAACAAAAAAATAACAGAAACCTATTTGGTAAAACATTTATTCCTGGGAACAATTTCTCTAATTTTTTGTTCCCGGGAATAGTTTTGAGAAATAAAAAAAAAAAAAGTAGCTTCTTGTTCCCGGGAATAATTTCTAGAAATAAGTCAATTTTTTTTTCTTTTGTTTCTCTCTCTTGCCGCGGCCACCTCCAATTGCCTGGAGCCATTGTCGACCGCCACTGCCGACTGTCGGCCGCCCATCGGTCATCACCACTGCATGACCGTCCTCGACCAACCATCACCGGCAACCGTCGCCGTAGAGCCCATTGACTGTTGCCGCTGCCGACCAGCGACCGCCAACGGCCGACTTCGAGAGGCGGCGGCCGATGGGCTCTGTGACGGTGGTCGCCGGTGATGTTCGCCCAATGTGGGATGCATACTTGCAGGAAATTTACTCTCCTTCCCTGGTTCTAAGTCTAGGTCCATTCATGGTATCAAAGCAATGGTTTCGTTTTTGATATTATCCATTCCATGCGCTTGACAGGTGAATCCAGTGCTGAGAAGATCTTTTCTCATCATGTCTACAGAACCAGAAATCCTTGAAGCACCAGTTTCCCTTGCACCTTCTTCATCATCCTCAAACCCTTCAGAATTTCACGTTTCCAATGCTTCTAAGATAGATTATCTTTATGAAGTCTCTCTTAGTGATGAAACCAAGATCTCCGAAACTCAGCTTCCTCTTATGAACCCTTACTCTGCTTTTGCTAAGCCCACCTCATCATTCTCACCTATCCGCTCCATTCGTCAACTTATTCACCAAACCCCAAAGCAAGTAAAGGAGTACGTCTAGTCCTCCAAATTCGACCAGCATCCCCTTCCTACTACTGAAAAGGAGTACTTTGTTACTCTTCAAATCCCTCCAGAATTCCCCAGACAATGGGTTCAACAGGGATATTCTCATGTCCACTATAGAGCTGTTCGTCTTGCTATCACTTTTCATGGTCGAAAAGGTTTGCCAGTTGTGGCAAGAATTGCGTTGTTAGATACCAGATTTTTACAATACCAGCATGCTTGCATCGGTACTGTTCAAACTACTCTGAATGCCGGAATGGTCTTTGTGACTTTGTATCCAAACTTCAACATCGCCCTTTTAGATCCCCAACTTCTTTCTTTTCTGAAAGTCCAAGTTCAGCTCACTGGAGCCCCTCAAACTGTTGACTCTGTAGCTGCAACCCTACATTACCAGATGGTTTATCGAGTGCAGAACCATGCTCTCGACCTCAACTTCAACAATGGTAATGAAGATGCGTTGTTCATCTTTATGCAGAATGACCAGGCGTCCTGCATCCATGTTCCCAGACAAATCCCAAAGGATACGTTGGCCAAGCTCCTTCCAGAGACTTAGATCACCAACTATGAAAAGCTACACCAGCATAACAAGCCTTTCCAGTCCACAAACTCAGAATTCGTACGGAAAAAAGATGGAACTGTTTCCATCAAATTTGGCAAAGAAAAGGAAGAAAGTCCTTCTATCTTCCAGACCCTCTTCATGATTGAACCATGTGTTCCAGAATCCATTTCTGAACCAGATCCAAAAAAGCATGTTCAACATTTCGACGGTGATGGACATCCTGTTCATTACTATAAGGACAATTATGGTCATTGTTTTTGGGATCCTTTTTACCAATGTTCCTACTGTACAAATTCTCCTAACGAGGTAGACCCTCTTGCAAGACCTCCACCTCGACAAAAAAAATCCAATGATAAGGTATATCAAAGGTACTTAGACGGAGATTCCTCCGTTGACACTCTTGGTGAATGTAACAAATACCAGTTCATGGTTTCTTATGCACCACCTCCACCACCAGAGTCCAGTACTACATCCCAAGTCTTACCAGATCCACCAAAATCACCTCCACCCTCTCCTCCTCAGAAAAAGCAAGCTCTCTCTCCATTTTATAAGCCAATCCTCAAATGGGCTAAGAAACACTCTTACCCCCTCGAAGTTCCAGCAGAAGCACCACCCACCTCTTCTATTGCCATGTTCCAAAACACTGATTTTCCTCTTCTTGTTAAGGAAAGTTCTAAACTCTCGTTCCCTGCACCATAAGAGTTTATTGATCCCCATGGCCGATACCGCCATGTTCCCAAAATTCCTACCCCCACAGATGTGGATGAACACGGGAGACAGAAGAAAACCCTTGCTGCTGAAGCTGTTCTAAACTGGCAATCAGAGACCCTGTTGGCACAAAACAATGCCTTCAAGGCTATTGATTCCAAGATTGGAAGTGTGCAACAAGATCTCCGCAGATATGATGAAGGCACCAAAAAAATACTTTCTGAGTTCCAGAAAAGGCTTCACGCCTTGGAATCAGGACAACATCTTGGGTATCATTATCTTGACAGCCCAAAGCCAGAGATAGAAAAGCTCAAGAAGCAGATCCAACTTCTTGAAGAAGGAAGGTTCAGACCTTTCGATCCATTGGCACCTCCTGTTAGAACTGGGTATCTACCCCCACATCCAAAGACGTCTATTTTTGCCAGTATTCCAGAAGATCCCTACAGAAGAGAACCAGATATGGCAGAAATACGAAATCGTCTCAAAGCCCTGCAGAAAGAAAAAGGAAAAGAAAAAAGCTCACCTACAGAATCAAGTTCTATTGTTATAAGAGACAGGCCAGAACAGATGATGTTATCAAATCCATTAGAATCCTTTCTAAAGGATTTGGGCACTCAAGAATCTGATCCTGTTATCCAACAGCCTGAGCCTGATCCTACCATCCCGGAAAAACAGATTCTGTTTCCAGTTAAACAAACTTCTCCTACTACATTAGAGTCGACATCTCTTTCTTCTTCTTCATCCTTCTCAAATCCTACTGATGATTCCCCTCCCACTGCTCCAATAACTTCACAAATATTCATGGCGGATACCCCTCCAGATTATGAAATGGAATCAAACTATTCTGATCCAGACATTGGACAGACAAGCAATCCTACTAGGAACAATCCTACTAGGCATGTGTCTATGGCATCAAAACAATTCTTCACCATTGACGATATCCCTTATCCAAAATGGCCAGAAAGACTTGAAGAATTTCATACTTGGTTGAATACACAGTCCATCACCAACCATGATATGAATGATGTCCTTTACAACTTTGTTACAAGGTTCACAGGGAGCCTTAAATTTTGGTGGCAGTCGCTCTCAGAACAAGACCAGATTTTGTTCCTGATGTCACCCAATTTCAGCCATGCCCTCACTTACTTATACCATGTTTTTGTGGGAACACCCGGAGATCTCATTGAGATAAAAAAAAAAAAAAAGAATTTTTCAAAAGAAGATGCTGCTCCCTTCAAGAAAAGCATCTTGATAAGCATTATCGACTAATGCTTCAGCTCTTCTACCAAATTGGCGCAGATCCAAATTTGAAGCATGTCTTCCTCACATCCATTCCAAAAGAGCTATCCCAGATGGTTGAAAGATCTTTCTTTGGAAAACAAAAGAGAATACAAGATATTCCCTTGGGAGAAATCCAACAAGAAATCCATCTATGCCTTGAAGAGCTATGCTTAAAACGCCGGATGGTCCGTACCTACATCACAGATGACAAGCGACTTGAATCGGCTTGTTCTCGCCAGAAGTTAAAGATCAAATGCTCCAAGCAAGACTGTGATGGTACTTGTGGCCAGTACTCCCGGAAGAAAAAGCACTACAAGAAGTATTCGATAAAGAAATCCAAACATGGCTCCAAGCATTTCCGGAAAAAGAAGAAATGGCGATACCTACGCAAAAGGAAGGATCGCATAGGCCATAAGAAATCAAGCTGTTGCTACATTTGCAACAAGAAAGGACACTTTGCCAAAAATTGTCCTCAGGCGAAAAAAGGTTAGAATCATCTAATTGAAAATGAAACAGGTATTTCTCTTGAAAATGATAACATTGAATCCTTATTTTTTGCTGACGAAGAACCAATGGAACAAACTCTTTGTGTTATTCCCCTCTATCAAACTTCCAGTGAAATTGAGTCTGACGAGTCAGAATCTGAAGACATTTTTCACATATCCCCCACATCTTCAGAACCAAATCCTGACATATTCTCAAGTCAAACTCACTGTCCCCATTTCCCTGTAAAAATCCTCACCTCGAAGTTTGCTAAACCCATCAATGTCATTGCTCTTATTGATACTGGAGCAAGTTGTTCAATTCTAAATACTAAAATTCTGCCTGAAGAATTCTGGACTCCTTACATTCGATACTTCAACTCTGCTTCAGGAGATACTTTCTCCACGAATGTCAGAACCACTCCAGTCACCGTCCAGTTTTTTCCTCAGTGTTCCATAACCACAAAGATTTTCGGATCAAGCCTTCCCAATAAAGACCTGATAATTGGGTGGGATATCATGACTCAAATCTCTCAACTCCGAATCATTCCTGGAAAAGGTCTTAGACATAAAGACCAATTCTCTGAATTCGTCAATATTCAGAGATTCTTTTCCATTCGAGATGAGCTTATTAGATCCAATCATGCAAAAGTTGCTAGAATCCTACTCGAATCCCATTCGAATTCGCTCAAAAATGTTCTCATCCTTTATGGGAAAATCCTGAATTCTTTGTTCGCCTTCCTTTCAAAAAGAATGAAGACATCAACCCAACAAAGGCGAGTCATATGGGAATGAAGCCAGAACACTTGGCTTTAGCTCAAAGGGAATGCTCAGAACTATTACAGCAAGGCCTTATTGAGATCTCCAATTCTCAATGGGCTTGTGAAGCTTTTTATGTCAATAAGCGTACTGAGTAAAACAGAGGAAAAATGAGATTGGTAATCAATTATCAACCTCTCAACCTTTTTCTCCAAGATGATAAGTTCCCTTTACCATCTAGAGATTCTATCTTTACTGGTTTAACCAAGGCCCATATCTATTCCAAATTCGACCTCAAAGCCGGATTTTGGCAATTAGACATCCATCCTGAAGACAGATCCAAAACATGATTCTATATCCCGAACCAGCACTTCTAGTGAAAAGTTCTTCCTTTTGATTTAAAGGTAGCACCATCCCTTTTCCAAAAGGCCATGTGTCGCATTTTTCAACCAATTTTGTCAAGTGCAGCAGTGTATATCGACGATATTCTGCTCTACAGTCCTGATGAACAGAGCCACTGTCAACTCCTTAAGAAATTTGCAGAAATCGTGAAAAAGCATGGCATTATGCTTTCTCAAAAGAAAATGAATATTGCCCAGACAGAAATTGAATTTCTTGGTATGCACCTCAACAAAGGTACATACTATCCAGGGCCACATATCGCTCAAGAACTACTGAAGTTTCCTGAAGATAACTTCACGACAAAACAAGTTCAGCAATTTCTCGGGATAATCAATTATCTCAGGGATTTTGTCCCAAATATTGCAAAGTTCTTGATTCCTTTGGAATCTATGCTGAAGAAGAATCCCCCACCTTGGGGAAAAACTCAAACCAAAGCAGTCGCTGAGCTTAAGGAGATTATGTAGAATCTCCCACCATTGCAAATACCATCAACAGGTAAAAGAATTCTTCAAACTGACGCTAGTGATGAATACTGGGCAGCTGTCCTCTTTGAAGAAATTGATGGTAAGAAGCACCTTTGTGCTCACAAAAGTGGAAAGTTTTCTTCAGCTGAAATGCATTATCATTCCACTTTCAAAGAAATCCTAGCAGTAAAAAATGGAATCAAAAAAATTGATTTTTATCTCATTGGCCATCACTTTCTAGTAGAATTAGACATGGCATCTTTCCCACAGATGACCAAGTTTAAACAGAAGCAGATTCCAAACTCTCAACTGCTTCGATGGGCTGAATGGTTCTCAAAATACTCTCTTGAAACCAAACATATTCCTGGGAAAAAGAATGTCCTTGCTGACTTTTTGTCAAGACCCAAAGCACCAGCTGCAATCAACATGTACATCAAGAGACCTGCTTTTCATATGCTCAATCATGGAGTCAAATACAAGATTGAGAAAATCAAAGACTCGCCAAGCCAGAAATATCCCCAGGAAATTATTTAGCAAATCCAGAACGACAGTCTTACTGAGAACATGGAGAACCTCATGTGGCAATGCCACAAAGACCTTTTCAGATACAATGGAGGTTCGATTCTTTATCCTTTCAGGTTAAATTTGAATTATCCTTTTATCCGTCCTCTCATCTGGAAGGAAGATGATTTCCCTGATCAGCTCAAAACGTTGTTATGATACTTAACCAATAAGTACTTGATAGCCATTGAAATTCCCACTAGAAGATTCATTGCCAATCTCACCAGGATATTCATGCTCGGGAGAAACATCGAAAAAGAAAGTGATAAAAATCTCTTAGACTTTCTTAATTGGTTCTATCATCCTACATGCTGGAAACAAGACCTAGAAAAAGAACTGAGAACCATGACACCAAATCTTGAAGTCCACACCATACTGTTTTTCCGATGCCCATGGAATTTTTGTAGAAATAATGGTTGTATTCTTGATGCACCACTCGAAATAGGAACCACATCCTATAAACCTCACTTGAATAGCTGAGAAGCCCGGATTCACAAATCTTATCAAAGATCTGTTCGATATTGTGAAAACGAATATCGAGAACTCCAGAGAATCCTATGCTAAGAAAACAAAACCATTCCTGAAGATATTTGGAATAATGTACCCACTACGTGGGATCATTATGACCTAGCACCAGAAGCTAAGGAAGCACTCAGGCAGTACAAACAAGCTGCATCGTCCCAAGAGCATGAAATGACAAGCGAAGATGACATTGTCCAATCCACTCAAGACCCTTATGCACGCTTTGGAGGTCCCCTGTCCCAGAATCCCTATGAGCAAGGACTTTCACCCTCATTTCAAGACATGGACACATCTTACTATGCACAGCCATCCAACTGGCCCCAGCCGAGTTTTCCTGCCAATACTACTAGTGAAAATACAGATTGGGCAGCAGAAGAAGCATCCCATTGGGCCCATGAACAAGCATCCTCATCAAGAAGGCTGAATTAAATCCTTTCACCTAAAGATCTTGAAGCCCTTCAAGAAAAATACGAGGCACATCTCCTAGAAGAAAGCTCAGATGATGACTCAGTATGCAGCTATAACGCCCATGACGGACGAGACCGTTAAGTCCGTACAATTTCACTGTAGTAAGCCACTATTCACTTTTACTGTAGCACTAGGCTAGGGAATGTACAGTTCACAATACAGTTACTGTTCATAGTATGCGAATAATTCCCTCCCGGAAACTTCCGGTGCCTCTGTTTATTTCTGGACCCATGTGTTGGTCCCTATGTTCGTCCTTGTGACCTCTTATTGCCTATATAAGGCAAGGAGGGTGTATTGTTTTGAGGCAGAGTTCTCTGAAGTAAAAGTGTGTGCTTTGTGAAAAACTCTCCATGGCTTTCTAAATTCCTCCTCTTCTCTAGCCTGGTATGATCCTCCGAGAAATGCAGCTTGGGTAGATTAAAAGCGTTTCCATCCTGGCATCTTCTGGGTGTCTCTAGGCTCTGAACTAAAGGGCTGAGTGGTTTTCTGCTAAAAGGCTGTCCCTGAAGGGCTTGAACTGGAGTTGTTCCCCCAATGTGGGATGCATACCTGCAGGAAATTTACTCTCCTTCCGCGACAACAATCGGCGATCCGTGAGCAAGAACAAAAAATGAATAAATGCAAAAAAAAAAAAAATCGTTGCGTTACCAAACACATTTATATTCTTTTTCTATTCCAAAAGTAGAAATTTGGTGTAGTTACCAAACGGGTTCGTTTACTCAGAAATTGTTCCCCAGAATAAAAATAGAAAAAAATTATTTCTAAAAAAAAAAAAAACTCTTCCCCTACCAACAAGCGTTGTCATGCGCAGCCTTAATCGTCCGGATTTCTAATTGGGATAGGATTTGATAGGACAAGATATGAAATCCTTTGATTTTTTTTATATCCTATCAATTGTTTGGTAAATCGCAGTATTAAAGTCGAATATATTCATATCATATCATGTATATTTTGTTGATATAAATAGCATGTCATTATAAATGAACCTAAATGTTCATAAACAAATATGGTGAAATTCTCTCGTAACACTATTCCGTAATTTTTATTTTATTTTATTTTTCCTCTTTTTTTTGGTAAAGAATATTTTTTCCTCTTATTTATATTATTTTCTTTATTATTTCTTTGTTCCCCTTTCATCATTCTATAATAAAATTTTATTAGATAGTAAACTGTACTAATATACCTAAAATACAAAAATACCTAAAATATATAATAAATATAAATATTTAATTTATAGATTGAATGTTTATTATAAGATAGAATTAAAGCTGAATATATAAATTAAAATAAGATTAATTAAAAATAAATTTCTATTTTTTATTTTTAATTTCTTAAATTAGAATTCAAATATTATTTATATTGAAATATAATTTCAATTTTGTAAATTTAATAAGTTTGTTATTCTAGAAAAATAACTTTCCTATTATGGATATTAGAAATCATATCTACCTTTATCCCATATCTCCCATGTGATAATTTTATCCTACATATATCCCCCTTATATCTGACTTTATCCTGTCCAGAGTAAGCACCAAATGTAGGATAGGATAAATCATATCATATCTCAAATTTTATCCCAACTGCCAAACACAGCCTCATAGTTAGAAATTCGGATGATCAAACGTATCCTAAGAGTTTTTGATATCGCCTATTGAATTAATATTGCGAGCCGTTCTTATTGGGATTGAGGGATCGAGGAAAGTGGAAATTGATAATCCCCTCAATCAGATTCTTAAAAAAAATCAAAAATATAATTGATTCTTAAAAAATCAAAAAAATGTAATAAAGTTCTAAAACATATCAATCCAATTGGTGCAACTTAAGTTATTCTTGGTTTAATTTGGTTATTGAAAAACATTGATGTGGTTTTTTTGTTCCTTCATTTAGCACACATGCCGCTATTGTAGCGCCACCAAGTGTCGTATTAAAAAAATAACTTGAAAATTCCAAAAAAAAATTAAAAAAATGAAAGGTTCTACAATAAAAGGACTATAAAAGAAAAAAAAAAGATTAGAATTAAGGGGGAAAAAGCTAAAATTTATTTTTTTTTAAAAAAAAAAGCCAAGGCACATTAGGAAGCTCAAGCAACCATGGCCCCAAGCTCAGAAATTCGAGTGGGCATGGACGCAAACTCGAAGAAGCTCTAGCTACCATGGCTGCGAGCTCCAAATCTCCTTCGTTCCATAAGCTTTATGAAGCTCAAGCAATCATAGTCAAGCTACAAAGCTTGAGTCGCCATTGTTTTGATCTCGTGTTATGGACCAAAGGTTGTCAAGGCTCCCCAGGCTAAGGAGATGGCCAAGATGATCGAGATATGCCTTGAAGCTTCTTGAGGTCTAAGGTTCTCATGAGAATTCCAGAGTACTCTTACAGAGTTAAAGGAAATGTATATGTGTGTGTGTGTGTGTGTGTTCTTGAGAATTCTTATTCAAATGGGTTAATTAGTAGATTGGGTGATTGGATCTCCATTGTTGGATCAAATGAGCGATAAGTTGTCTTGGCAAGAGGGGCTCAACTATATATAGGTTCCCATCATTTGTATTTTTTCAAGCGATTGAGCAATAAAAACTAGACTGTCCTAGAGTTTCTCTCTCTAGTCAAGCGACTCAGGTAAGGGTGAATGAGTCATTTGGAGCCTAAGCGGCGGTCTATCAGAAGCTGAAGGAAAGGACACCGCCAAGGAGGCCAGAGGCCAACAAGTTCATATTGGGGCATGAAGGAATGCTTCAATACTATATGGATCCCATATTAGATTGATTTAAAGATCACTGACAAATTAAACCGAACAGATTAATCATGCAAGAGAGTGAAATAGAGAGAGGCATACTTGAGCCCATGGTGGTGACAAAAACCTATGAAGTAATACTCTCTTGAAGCCTTCATAGTTCATATCATGTCGGACACTCCAACACATGTTCAACATTCTCTGACACTCTTCGGCACTTGATTAACATGTGTTGGAAAATGCGATACCCGATCAACTCTCCCGACACTCTCGTGCAAGGTCAATTTTAAAAATTATCAATAAATGAGGGTCAAAATGTAAATATGAAAAAATATAATAAATAATAAATAGGGAAAAATAAAAACTTAGTCTTCTCTTCTCTCTCAACTCTCACTTCCTGTGATATATAATTCACCCCCAAGTTTGTTTTTTTATCTTTGTTTTTTTATCTTCTTTTCCGATACGCTCCGACACGCGAGTTTAGAATATGAAGTGTTTGCCTTTTTTTTTTTTTTTTGAAATTTTATAGATTATTAGAATGGAATTGAATTTGTCAAATTGAAACAATAAATAATGTTAACAAATAGTGGAATAATTTTTTTAAGATAAATTCATTTTAGATTTTTTTATTAGTATTTATTTATGAATTTGAATCAAATTAATTTATTTAAAATAATCATAAAAATAATAATTTTCCATGTATAAAGAAAAATATATATTTAATATACAACACATCCCAACGTATAGGAATTCTCTATTTTTTGAGAAATCGCATGTCGGTATGTTATGTTGTATTGTGTCATGTGTCGCGTATTGATGTCAATATTACTTAGATGGAAACTGTGATAATTTTTTTTGCTGGTTGTAAAGAAAAATCCATATAGGGCAAGGAACAGCACTTTAATACTATAAGGAACATATTAGACTAATTTGAAGATCATAAAGTAAACCGGCCAGATTAATTATACAAGAGGTATGAATAGAGAGAGAGCTCGGTCACGAAAGTTGGAAATGGAGGTGCGCCTCGCCCTTTTGCTAAATGGAGAAACCCTAATTTTGGCCTGCCAAACTTCAAAAGCGACAAGACGAAGCTAATGGCATTTTAACGGCTCGCATTTAAGCCACACGGCTATAGGGTTAGTGCCAAAGGAGGGGGGAGTGGCTCACTATCGATGTTAGAAACTTCAGATTGCGTGATGCTAAGTGAAATTCAAATAAATCTATAAAATCAGTTTTATGAAGTGTCGTGATAGAGACATATCAAATTCTCAATAATAAATTGTCTTATTGCTTGATGAACGAAAATTGTGAGCCTTCTCTTAACACATTATTTTTCTTAACGCATTATTTTGTATAAGATAATTACAAAAAGGGCATAAAAATATTGTACAAATGTCAATTCTATCATAAACTTTTTAATTTGGCCAATTTAATTCTAAATCTTTTAATAAATAGCCAATGTAGTTCCTCTGATCATTTTTTGTCGGAACACTATCGTGGATATTAGCCTACATGGCAAGGTCGACGCTCACATAGACTTTACAAATTTTTTCAAAATTTTCCTAAGCAATTTAGGAGAATGTGTTTGACACATTTTTGTGGTCGAGCTTAAGTTAAAAGATTAGGGACATTTCCAAAAAGGGCACTGGAGGCAGCGTCAAGTGAAAGTGGAGCTCGAACATCTTGTGCCGGCATGAGTCGCGAGCCTGGCGAGCCATAAGATCTGCGAGCTCCATGGTGGAGCTCGCAGTGGCGCTATGGGAGAACAGGCCCCAATCTGGTCCGAATCAGGTCGCCCAGCCTCGATCAGACTAGATCTAAAGCAGCAGCAACGGTCACCGGCCTTGAGTCTGAGGTTGGCGACAACCCAGGACAGCAGGATTTTGGACAAGGAAAATGGTAATTTTGTCAAAAAAATTATGGAGTTATGAGGATAGAATTTAACATGAAAGTGAAAAACTCAGAATCTGAAATGGAGATAGATATTTGAGACGTGGGTGCAAACTTCATAATGTTCTTTGTAATAATCTCTAAGCAGTAATGATCTCAAGCTTGACTAGACTCGACTCGATACACAGTAACTTCCAATCTTCTCCAGTGAAGCTTGAACTCAAAATGCATGCATAACGGTTGACATATGTGAATTTGACTACTCAATCAGCCTAGCAAGCTAGTTAGAATCACGAGCTTGACTGGTTCAATCACAGGTTCGACATGGAAAAGCATACTTGACAAGCACAGAAAATGGGTCATGCCTGAGGTGCACCTCTCTGTCTAAAGTCAATTCTGAAATAAAATCCGCCAAATTTTTAATGGCGTACGTCCATTGTGCCAAAGACAGACTCAGTTTCATCTGTACATCAGTTGACTAAAAGGTCAACAAGTTATTTCCCCAGCGTTCAATTCAGCTAATGAGAAACCAGAAAGCATGCGGTAACCTGAAAAGAAGCCCACAGTGAAACACAAGGAACTCCCTTTCACATTCACGGCGAAGCCTCTCACAGTTCATTGGAGGCAGCTTCTCGAATCTGCGCAGCTTCTGAGGCTATGATCTACGGTTATGCAAGATGATGCAGAGTCAGTTAGGCTAGGCTCTGGTGCTACGTCATCTCCCCTTCCGGTTCTCAATCGTGATACCTCCGCTTTCAGTTTTCTTACATCCTCTAACATCTCTGACAGAACCCTGCGCAATTTGTGGACGCGTGATTCCAGCCGGTCCAATCTTTCATCAATATCCTACACAAGAAGCAACATTGTCACCTTTGGCCTATTGCACACATTGATGGATCATTATGTTCAGTTCAAATCGGGGGCATACCAATTCTTCAGTGGTGTTATTGGGAACCTCTGTGGTCATCTCCCTCGTCCTTTTATTGTTCCTATGAGAAAAATTCAAAAGGAAAGGCGATGGCATTGACTCGGTCAGAAGGACAAATTTACTAATGATCTGCTCATGGGAGTGACGGAGTTCCACAAAAGAAATATAGCAGGACCGAGAATCACCTAAGGCGTGGAGCAAGAACCTGACTTTTCTCAGGTCGGGTAACTGCAGCATCTTTCACGACAACCATTATGGTCAAGTCGAAGCGGATAAGGTGCACAACCTGCAAGACAGCAAGGCACAAGAATGTGATTTTTTGCAGGTTGCACAACCACAGCATCAGCCACATTGGGATCAAGAAGTCTGGCGATCATCTAAACACCTATATCAGTCCGACACAAGACACGCTGAGTATACTAATGGCAAAAGCCGTGACACACTTCAATCCATCGTTCTATAGGGCTAGCCTAGCAATTTGTGTTCACATGTCACAATCGGGCATTCAAATTCAGTCGAGCCATTGTCCCTATAAACACTAAATTTCTTTATAAATACGCTACGTCACTTGTGTCGATCAAATCAGCGTCACATTTACATTCAATCGTACACAAAACACTTAATTCGTATCAGAAATTACCAGCCCTACTCACGGTCCGCCTCATCACATAATATAGCCGCCCTACTGTACCAGCCTCAGTACACCAACCACCCCACCCACCCACCCACCACCACAACGGATGCCAAAAGGACAAACAGGCAGATGTCCACAATCAAAAGAGAGACAACCCAGAAGACATCCCCAGTCCAAACCCAGAATTCATCAACCGCAGCCCACCAAGCTCAACCACAAGCCAATCGAACCGGAATCAAGAACCGACCCACGACCAGAAATCAATCTAAAAAACGCTGCAGAAAGCGGGAAGCGTCAGGATCCCATGACCAGAGAGAAATCAGAGGAACCTGCGACACTGACCGATGATGGGGAGCCTTCCTTCCTTCGTCGGAGCTCCGGAGGCGCGCTGAAATTTGGAGAGAGGGGGGGAGAAGATGGAGGCGTCGGGTTCGGGAAATTTTGAAAGCGGCGAGGAATGTGACAAGATTTTGTTTTGTTCTAGGGGTAATAAAATAGAAGAGGATAAAGTTGGTTTCTGCACTTCAGATTCGTGATAGTGCGCGAAAGGGGACAGTTAGCCACCTAGCTACTATAACAAAATGTTGGGGAAGCCAAAATTCGGAAAGCAATAACAGATTTATTGACTGAGTTCTCGGATGTCATGCCACCGCAACTACCGAGAGCTCTTCCTCCCCGAAGGGGTATTAATCAATAAATTGAGTTGGTTCCAGGTGCGGGGCCCCCGGCTAAAGCCACGGCATTCTTCTTGCCTATATTTAAAAGCGTATGAATTTGGTCTTTCACATGCTTACGTAGGCATTCCGGTGCCGTTGAATTATCTGGGAGTGATAGGGCTTCTCGCCAAGTGGAGCTCTCGGCAAAGGCTACCTGCCCTTGATCAGGGGCCGTCGGTGCTGGTGCCTGCGGCAGCGCCTCCGAAGCCGCCCCAGACGGCATCATCATATTCCCAATATATGGCGCCGCTTCGGTAGTGAGTAAGGTCCTCACAACAAAAGCAATTCCCAAGGCAAGCCCCCCGGAGCAGCCCATATATATGAAAAAGAAAGATAGGGCTCGATCGCCCAGGGAGAACCCAATCTGTGAAAGGATGGACTGACAAAAATCCATCGAACCCACAAAGAAGATAAAAAAAGAAAACAACTAGAGTGCCTAGGAATAGGAAAGGAATGCTTCTCCTTAAAAAAAAAAAGTGAGTAGTATAAATAAGTAAGCTGTGACTTATAAATAGGAAGATGAGGAGATAACGGGCGAAGGATATTCATGATATTAGGTTGGATCTCTCTTCATTCGCTCTGTTCGCGGAGCGGCATACCGAAAAAAAGAAAAGCGTTCTATTATAGGAATAGGATTGGAAGCGATGACTTAGAGCTAAAAGCAGGCGTCCTCCTACCGGGAAAGATAATGAATTCAGTCCTGAGCAAATGTACAGATTCCAATTCAGTTTTCGACAAGAGCCGTCCTTCACTTTCATATAACGATTGGATGTGGAGAACTCCTTGAACACTCAACTAGTCCCTACCAAGCATGACAGTCGATCCTTACCATCGTCACAATGCAGTTTTCCAATTCTAAGTTGAAGCCACGAAGACTCCTTGTAAAGCAAAACCAGGTTTACCACCAAGGATGGTGGGACTCCTTTCTAATGGGCGTCGTTCGTGCACTAGAAGCAGAAATCAAAAAGGCTAGCAAGAGAGTGAAGATAGAAACTTGCATGTCTCCTTTCCAAAAGGTTGCTACACTAGCAACTGCTGTCCTTTGCCCTTGCAACATTACTGCAGGAAACCCAGATGAAACATGTGATGCACGCTTATGTTCACGACCATCATTACTGTAATGCACGGAGTGCTGTCCTCGACAACTTGGGTATTGAAGACATCTAGCAAAGGTTACAACAATTTCAACCAAGGAAATTCTGGCCGCAACTTGCTCCGGCCATGGAAGGTGCAATGGAGAAATCTCTCGTTAAAACTGCAAGGCATGCTCAATTGATGCCTTGCAACTATTAGAGGACGTTCAAAGATCACAGAATGAGATACGAAACTACTACTTCAATGATAATCAAATTGCAAATTCTTCTATGCAAGAGTGACATACTACTTGGAGATACGCTTTACTCCGGCAGGAGTTTTTTACTTGTGATCAAGTATACACGATCAATCACACAAGATTCAAGAGGATGCATAAGTTTGACAATGGCATTATTTCCACCATCATTTTCATATGAAATAACACTATTAGTACTCCATTCCTTTTCTTTTATGGCAATAGCTTCTGCCCGCATTGCAGATGCCCAAAAGGAGCCTTGGGTTATTTTTTTACAATTGCATTGACATGATTAAAGTTCCCTTTGGAACCTGCAACCTATGTTTCTCACCTATTCACAAAATCACCCTCAAGTTGGGCTTCCCTTTGGGAATGAAGTTACATTGTAACACAGAATAGATGAGCGGCCTGCCACCTTTTTTGGCTTTGACCGATTTACCTTGATTGGATTGCCCAAGAAAAGAAGAGGTTTCTTCAACTTCCCGAAGGAGAACAAAACTGGACGTTAGCATGTTGACATTGTCCTCATCTTTCTTTCTCTGAACACATGTTTAGCAGATTTATGAACTCAACCAGCCCAGCAGATTAATCAGAAATGTAGAGAGCACCAGCAACCACATATCTATGGGAGACAGAGGCACCGCAAAAGCTGCAAAAGCACATGCGGTGTCAAATACAAATGGAAAGGCCAACAGTAAAGATAGCCAGTAGAAAAAACATTTCAAATCTAGACAGCCAACAATAAAATGCAGAAAAAATTAAACGTGGCTAAATTTCAGAATGGCACATGTGATCTCATGATTCTTATCTGACTAGAACTTAAATCATATGTCATCAATATACAAAGATAGAAAACTCTTGAATTTAAATTGAAAAAAAAAAAAAGAATGAAAACCCTTCCACCTGCAACTCTAGACAACATATTATAATATGAAGAACCATCAAGATGTAAAAAGTTTTGTCACTGTATTTACCAACTGTAAGCTCATATAAAGGAAAGTTGCAGAGAAATCAAATTACAATTGACACAGAAATCGAGCTTGCTGTGAGATAATACCAAAGGAAAGAAAAAAGGTGACTTCTGGATCAGGAATAACAAATAAGATTGCACCAAGTACCGGCAACTACCATGAAAGCCAAAAGTGAAACCTACGGCTGTGTGAAGAACATTTAATGAAAATTAAAGTCTCTCACTATGAATTAGTTGTATAGCTTGATCAAGATAATTAGAAAACAGAAAAAATAAATAAATAAATTGCAGCCTTCTTCACTCATTAATGCGACATAGCATGGCTATCCACTGGCGTCCACCCTCACTTCATTCATCAAGTACTGAATAATATGAACAGATGACAGAATCTCAAAATATTATTCTGAACTCTAACTACCCTAATGTATTAGAGCTGTCAGGGGATAAACCACCCTTTTTCCCTGATAGAAATCAAGAGATGGTACAATACAGTCAGTGTAGCAACGATAAATAAGAACTATCTACTTCAAAATGATTGCACACCGAAGGTGGAATTGAACTATGAACACGGGATGGATCAATCAAATTGTGAATCATTCGGAAGCCAAGATGCGAATTATCACTCTATTGCAATCCCAATCAATCAACTCAATGCTCCAAATTTTCCACATGCGATCTATCCCACCTCTGACGGCAAATGCCCTAAAATGCCACTCAACTTATACATAATTAATGCTGTTGTGCTATTATTACATATATTTCAAGCTCATGATCACTAGTCACAATTTTCAATTACCAACAGCATTAAATCATGCTGCTCTACAAAGAAGAGTGCCAATTTTAAATCCTGTTCCATCCAGATGCATCAACAGATCTTAAAGCATATACCATAGCATAACTAATCTTTAAGAAAGCATAAACAGTTTACTGCATTCTTCACCATGATCTTTCACTTGAATTATTTCATAATCCACCCCTCACATGCAATGTATTAAAAAAGAAATTATCAAGACAAATAGAGAATGTTGTCTCAAAACTAAGAAGCTTACATGATTGAAGTGGCGCAAGAGAAGGGGATACAGGGCCTTCTCCGAGTCCTTTACTTTTAACTGGAGGGGAGGCAATTGACACTGTTGGCCCTGGCGAGAAAGATGGAGAATGTCGTGATGTTGGAGACATATAAGGTGAATGCACAGCAGGTGCAGGAGGTAGAGAGGTCGGAGTTTGAGCTGGACTAGAATGAAAAGGTGAGGGGCTGGAGCGACTGTTATCCCACCACATGTACAATCCGTTGTGTGACCTGACATAGGACCCATCCTTCGAGGACTTGAGATAAAAAGGTAGCCAAAATATACAGAGATCTCACATTTAGGACAACGTGGTACTGGATGTGGGTGAGGTGAGGGAGCTGGGGAATATGAAGAAGGTGAGCTATACGGAGAAGCTGATGGCACAAAGCCGGGCGATGCAGCTGGAGGTGGTGTAAGGGTGCCCTCCAAATAAGATGACAAGCTGACACCTTTAACATTACCAAAAACTGAATTATTAAGACCAAGATTTTCAGGAGATCCTGAGATTATTTGAGCTAATTGCTTTAATCTTTGCGGTTGAAGTTTCCCATAATCAGAAGTAACAGAAGCCTCAATTGTGACAAAGCGAGCAACTGTTGAACCCTCCATATTCGTAATTTGCACATATACATCCTGTTGGAGAAACAAATCAGCAAAGTATAAAAGGGAAAGAGTGTCAGAGTACAGAAAATTAGATTACAAAACAGAGATGATAGTAAGGAGGAATTCATATAAACATATTAGATGCTTTACTCCTGGTGAAACATAAAATGCATGTACAAACATTGTGAAGCTAATCTTGAATCTCATCTAGCTTTTGTTGGAAGCACTGCAAGATTGAGAAGATCTTGACACTAAACTCGATGCAATGTACCTTGTGTTTTGAAAATTAACATTTTTGAACAAAGAACCAACATGCTCCATGTACATGGGGATGTGCACAGAAGAAGGTATAAGATAAGTAACTCATTAAACAACTTTACCTAGAAAACAAATGAAAAGGGATTCTTCCCCTGTCCAATTTCAAACTTTGCAGAACAACAGCCTTCCAACATCATGCTATTCGTGAAATTTTAACTTTTCAGTCACAATAGATCTCAAAATGGTGGTTCGGATGAAATTCTAAACACTTAGATGGTGCAGATCAGTAAAACTCATCTGGACAACTGGCTCACCTCATCAGACCTTAGATGCAATCCCTCTTTCAGCTGTTCCTTGAACTCAACAAAATTCTCCTGTATACCACATATAGACTGGTAGAGAGTAAAATTAAATAGGATCTGGGGCATCTGCCAGATTGAAACAGATGGGTTCACAGTGACTCCCCCGGGAAACTTCAAAATCTGAAGTTCAGATGGTTGCCCAAAAAGGGAGGCTGTAACAGTTAGATTAGATTGCTGGAGGAAGAGGCCAATCAAATACGATCTCAGAACGCTTAGCCACACTTGATTAATTGGACCATTCAGTTGTTCAGACAGAACACCAAACACCACATCAGTATAGTTAGTTGAGCCTGATTGGTGCGCCGATAATACCGCCACCTGCTCAAACCACTTCTGCGTTAATTTCATCTCTGATTAAAAAGTAAACAAAATATGCAGTGTAACATTCAATTACCTTTGTATCGGGAACCCCAATTTCACCGTATATGTCATATTCTAACCTTCCAATGAACATAACAGTCTCGGAAACTGGCTTTTCCAACCGAAAAGATACCTGAACAGTGGCTGTTAAACAGACATATCAAAGGTTGAGTGAGTATTAAGAAAGGAAAGAGTCATTAACATAAGAACAGATAACAAAAAGAAAGCATGGACCACTTAATGGTATTATTTGTAAGAGCTCAAAGGTAGGACAAGTTGATTTTTCCAGTTCAAAGGCACTCACAGGCATGAGTGTAAAACTAATTCCTTTGATGTCATTTCTCACTGCTCAATTTTCAGTCACAAAAAATTGTTATAAAGGTTTGGCTTGGATGGCATGTGCCCATTTGGGTATCTATCTCACAAACTGATGGAAGGGTGAGCAGGACAGGGAGACCAGGAAAGGAAATCTATTTGACCTTTTCAACACCCAAGAGCCGCAACATCAACGAATGCAGCAATCAATGCCTCATCACGATACATGTCTGATAAGTAGACAGCATGCAGTCATTCACTTATACACCTTCTAAAAATATGTACAGGACTCGTGAGAACCAGAGGGGCAAAAATGAGCATGCCATTATCTCATATGAATCAAATGAAAACTATATTCTAGAGAGGGGGGAATAAATTGTCTTGTTACATGGGCATGGAGAGGACACCTTACCAGCTGGATTCATCATTTATGATAAGCTAAAATATTCTTGGAACACGCTAATCAGACACAATAGAAACAGAGACAAGGTGATGTAAGGCTTGCCTAGTGCCTACTCGTGAAGGTAAAAGCAAATCCTTTACTAGTCACATTTTAAGTATCCAGTATGGAACCGATCCAATGATTTTTAGTTTGGATAAATTAGATTCAAACATCAGTATTTACAGGTTTTGGCTTGCCTCACAATTCCACACTTATGCTATGGTTGAAGGCATGATGGGGAGGAAAATCCAAAGAAAGTGCCCACTATTTTAAATTTTCCATCCATAACCTACACAAAATTTTTTTAAATTTTAAAAATATTTCCACCCAAATTTTCTTTCCCCCATTGTCCCCAATTTCCCAAACAAAGCATTAATCTACATCAAATAAGATAGAATATTGGAGAGACTACAAAAGGTCTATGAAGTTAAAAGCTTTATTCAGAAATAAGTTATTATTAGTGCCTATCAAGCTTAAAGTTGTGTGTAATACTCAGGGAAAAAAAAATTCCTTCGGATAGTATGTCCAAGAGTCAACAGATCATCCTTTTAGAATACCCCCACCCCCCTCTTTCCTCTACTTTCTTGTGTGCATAACATACTTCATACTCTTATCCGACTCAACCAGTCTGCAATCAAACTATTCTCCGACTGACAGCAGATTATTATCTGTAGAACACTAAGATGTACAGATATAACAACTTTCTTATCCTCCAGATTGGTGACTTTGATTGAAATTCATCCTTCTATAAAATGCAATTTCGGTGAGTCAAAGGAAGGCGCTGTTGATGCGCCTTCTTTTACCTTGTTGTAGAGCATTTAAACAAAGTAGCAATTATGAACACGAATACTGTCCAACATGGGCTGCAATAAAGTCATTCAGATTTGGTAGATTTTAGGTTTGCCTAGCTCCAACTACTTGATAGAATACCACTAGAGAGAAAAATTCTTCTTTCCCTACACATGAATATTCTCACCATCCATTTTTATTATTGTCCTATATAAATAAACATTCGCTCATAGTTCAAAGGACAACACTGAACTAACAATAGAGCTTGAATTATTAAATATTGAACTCCTCAACTTATATGACTCTTTTCGACCAATATATATTTATATATATGACTTGGCCCCACCACATTAAAGACATACTAGCTATTTGATTCAAGAGAATGATGAAAAAGCCAATAAATACAATGTCAACACACCAGAGTGCTATCATAAACATAAAATGCATCAATCACACTCGCCATACAAATCCTTGTGTGTGAATCAATTGACATACTCTATAGAACACGTGGCTATTTGTTTCTGCATAATGATGAGAAGTCAGTATAATAACAATGTAGCACAACATAGGACTGTCACAAATTGAAAACATATGAATCCCTCAGCTTTGCTAATCAAATCAAACATCTCATCTGTCTGAGATATTATAACAATCCATCCTTGAAAAATATCCCTCAATTTAACAGAACACCACCTAGTTTGAAATGACATTCTCAAAGATCATTTTGTTTCTTTGGTATGTACATACCCTGTGTTCTCTCAACTGTTGTCTGAAGTCAAGTGGATCGGCACACAACCTATGTTTGCAAGTGCATTAATTAATATGAGTTTGGCATTGATGAATAAATATAAATGTCAACAGAAAGTAGCAGGAAGCAAAATTGCTCTATCAAAACAAACTAGAGCAGTGAATGCACAGCTCAATTCAATGTTAAGTAACACTTTTCGTAAAGCTGCCCTGACCAGGAATATCCATCAATGTTATTAATGAAGGGACTATTTCCAGTAAAGAATATTTTATGTTAATGCAAGTAAAGGGAGATTTTGGCCACAACATGATCCAATGGGTTCACTGAGAAGAAAGCGTCCAAGATGGAATTTCTAGAAATTTAAAAATAAAGGCTCTTTTAACTGAATTAAAGGCTGGAGGGTTATTTCCTAATTTCTATGGTTTCTAGTTCAAATTTATTTCCTAATTTGATGTTTCTTAATTTAATATTTTCCTAGTTTAATATTTCCCAATCTAAGATTTCCTACTTTAAAGTTTCCAAGCTTAGTATCCAAGCCCCTCTAAAAATAAGAGGTGAATTCTCAGTTGTATGGATTAAGATTTTTCAGTTGATAATATCTGAGGATCTCTCTCAAGTAGTGATTCCTTCAGTTCTTTACCCAATTCTTTGGTGGTGAACCTTTAAAGTTCTTCATCCTTAGTTGGTGGAACATTCCCTTATGCTTTGGTAGTAAACTCTTTTATCCCAATGCTAAGTTTTCGCAAACACATCAAACACTTTCTTTCCATCAAAGCATTCCACATTCTCACCCAAACTCACCACGCATCAATTATTTATTCTCGGTGGCCTCAATGGGGTGTGCACACGCATGTGTACCTATATGTATAACCATTTTTGCCTTAGGAAACAGCTCTTGACTATTCTAATTGAAGATTTCCTATCCTAGATTTTGTCTGGGTCCTCAGTGAACTACAGAAGAAGCTGTCGACCATTTGCTCATGAACCACAGTGGAAAATCTGCCTGCAGATTCGCACAGACAGCAGCAGCGCCCAATCTCCAGGAAGAACATCACATATTGGAAAACTCAAGACCTCTAAATTTAGAAACTTTACTGCTAGTCCGCTAGTATGCACTAAGCCCCCAAAACCAACCACATGCCCATCAAGTGGTAAACGCCGAAACCCTAACAATGTCCCCAGGCACCACGAAACCGAAAAACCCGGCTCCTAGACCTGCTCCTAGACGAGCAAAACAAAGAACCCTAGAAACCAAATCATCAGCAGAGACCAAATCGCGCAGCGTCAGTTCCTAAAATTGGAGCACAAACGAACACAAGCGCACACCAAAATAGTCGCGGCCCACTGAACCGTAAGACCAGCGAGGACCGAGGACCGAGGCTCGAGAATCGTACCGCCACGCTTCACCGCATCCTTCGCATCGAAACCGGATCGCGCGCTCCGCAGCGGGAGCACCCAGAAGATCCCCGACAGGAAGACGGCGATGCCTAGGAGCAGGACGAAGACGCACCGCGGGCTGAGCTCCCCCGCGACGCGGCGGAGCCCCACCGAACATCTCTCGCAGCAGAACCGCGAGCCGCCGCCGCCCCCGCCGCCGCCGCCGCCGGCCTCGCCGCCCTCGCCACGTGGCCGCCGCTGCAGGTTTCGCTGCTCAGATTTCCCCATTCGCAGAGCATCTGGGAACTTTCTCTCTCCTCGCCGCGCGCACGGACACGACGCCAAGCTTTCTCTCTCTAGCTTTCTCTCTAAGTCTGCAGTTTTCAGTCCAGCTTTCTCTCTCCTCGGCGCACTGGCACTGGGCGACTACTGGTGGGTGGGAGAATTGAGAGAGGCAAACGTTCATGGAGGACATATGCTTTCTATTTATCTATTATTTTATTTTATTTTATTTTATTTATTATCATTAATAAATAAGCTCAGATAATTTATTTTTTTTCTTTGTTTGGATTATATACTTATAGATGACTCCAAAGAATCTTTTTTGTTATGATTTCAATATACCAATTGAATTTATATAATTTAATTTTCGTTAACTTTGTATATGATTGATACCCATAATTTCTAATCCTCATTAGATTTAGTTAGAGCCAAAGGAATTTCTTCCGATCAGGTCTTTTTATTGAAATTATATTATTAATTGAGTGTATTTTTTTATGATATTTATATGGATGGCAAATGTGTTACCATTCGCTGAAATTTTCTGAATTTGCTGTCAAAGGCTTATACCTAAAGACTTATTATAGTGACATCTCATGCAACTAGGGCCATACGTGGCCTCTACTGGGTTTAACTACAGATTAGTGATAGGATAGGGATTCATCTCTATTCATTTGGGATTACTTATGAATTTTAATTTAGTGATTTGGAGATGGGATTAGAAGATTTAACTTGATACCGGCCTTACCCTTTTTAGTGGATTTAATGTCAATCTAAGTATTTGCGTCTATCTAATCGTATTCTCTCGACACATGGCTGAATATCTTCCATTTGATTTAATTTGCATGAATCACCACATGGCGAAACACTACTCATCAACCTTCTTACTTATAAATTCCCTTAATTTATTAACCTAAGAATAAGAATCTGTGGTAGAAAAATTATCACTAGAAATCTTAAAAGGTACTCCACCTGTCATTCGAGTACAAGGGGAGTGCTCGAATCTTTTCTCATGCACTCTCTACTTCATTTCATTCATATTAATCATGCGTAATCCTTATAAAAAGGAATCACGAGTAACATTTTGACAAGTTTATCCAATTATTTTAATGTTTCAACAACCCAAATAGAATAAAGAGCTTTTGATTTGGTAGCTCTTGCCCACCCTTTTGCTTCTGATATGATACAATGTATGTTGTTTTTTTTTCCTTTTTTGGGTGACCGTGGGATTAAACTAATGATTTGAAGGACTATAATTGATTTGGTTCAAGATTTTCCCAAATTAAGTAGTTTGATTATGAATGAAATGTAGGTCAACTCAAATTAAATGGATGAAATCTCACATGAAGTAGATCGTTACAAAGAAAGAAATTAATGTACAAATATTGGTGGTTTCGTTAATTGATTGGTTTCCTCTGTTTTATGACCAAAAAAAAAAACAATTCAAACTATTCTAATTAGCCGTTATTTAGTTGGTAAGAATCATGATTTAATTTGGATTGAAAATTGAATTAATAATATTATTTGAATTTTAAGCTAAATTAACCTTTTCTTCAGTGTAAATCTTTTGGGTAAGGAGAAAATCCCTATTCTATTGGTCCACTAATTGGCCCTAGACCCATTTTAAATCCATTCGATTAAAATTAAATGCAATACTAGCATATCCAAAAAAAAAATTCCCTACCTTGTCAAAAAAGCATGAAAAACACTTCAATTTATTTCGCTCTCACATATGAGCTAATAAACCTCTTGTGACCGATTCAATTGCGAATTTCCATGGACATCTCTATGCAAATATTGAATTACAAGTATCTCTAAAATATCATGTCCACAATACTTATTCTAATTCACATCGACATTCTAACTTATCCCAACTTATCTCAAGTTTATAATATCATTTTCTCCACCTCTCTCTTTCCGCTACCGAACGTTGAGGACAAGCAAAGGCGAAAGCAAAAGTTGGGGGTGAGAGATAGTGGGCATCAAAAGGTGGACAAATATAAAAGCAGGATGAATGTTTTTTTTTTCTTTATTATGATTATTTAAAATTCCACCCCCGGCACCAAGAAATCGAAATTCAAACTGTCGCCCTATAGGACAGCGGCATTTCAAAGGTAAGAATTATTCAATAGCAGTAGTGATGAGCAAAGGGAATGGCGATGACTGTTGACCAATGCGGAACCCCCACGTGGACAAATGAGAGATAAAGATCTTGATGTATGATGGAAAACGATAATGATCTTCCCTCTTGGGTGTCATGCACATCACGGTGGAGTACACACGTATGTACGTTTGGTTTACAACTGTGGATACATGATGTCTGTTTTCGATTGGACAATTAGTTCGTGGCCCATAATTTCATTCATAATTAGTGATATCGGGAAGTTTTATTTTAATGATATTGTTGACGGATGTCCTAAAGACACTAATTGGTACTCACGAGTATTGGAAATTAGTTTGTGGCCCATAATTTTATTCATGATTAGTGATATTGGGTAATTTTTATTTTAATGATATTGTTGACGAATGTCCTAAAGACACTAATTGGTACTCCCGAGAATTGGAAATTAGTTTGTGGCCCATAATTTCATTCGTGATTAGTGATATTGGGTAAGTTTTATTTTAATGATATTGTTGAAGAATGTCCTAAAGACACTAATTGGTATTCCTAAGATTTGAAAAATTGTATTCAAATAGAAATTTTCATATTGATAAAATAGAACTAACGATCCTTAGTATGTGTGTAAATGACACTTTCAACATTTTTCGTCACCCTATAAAAGAGTTTTAATTGCTCAAAAACATCTTGAATTTTTCAATACTAAATTACACTTTAGATATCAACATTGCTGAAAAAAATGATAATGATTCTCTCTTGGGTCTCGTACATATCCCGGTGGGGGACACCCGCATGTACGTTTGGTTTGCAACTATGGGTATGTGATGTCTGTTTTTAATTGGAAAATTAGTTTGTGGCCCATAATTTCATTCGTAATTAGTGATATTGGGCAGTTTTTATTTTAATGATTTCATTAATGAGTGTCCTAAAGACATTAAATGAGATTCTTAATAAAAATCGTTCATATTTATAAAGTAGAAGTAACCACCGTCGGCGGGCGTCTAAGGGGCACTTATAACATTTTCACAACCCTAAAAAAAATTAATTACTCAGAACCGTCTTGAATTTTCCATAATAAATCACACTTTCAATGTTAACATTGTCATTAAAAAATGATTATTATGGAGACTTTATGGTTTCTCTCGGTTAAAACACATTTAATCTTAAGACGTTAAGACATTGTTTTTTTATTTGTTATTTTCAAGATCGATCCAACCATCTAAATTGACCTATCAAATTCAGAATCATGCTTAAGCCAAGTCCGAATGACCCATTCAATATGATTTGGCTAAAGAACAACCATAAAGTCTAAGTTTGAATCCAGTAGTCTCTGACTTTTCCTTAAAAAACCAAGTTTGATTTTTCACTAATTACATAAAAAGTAATATTATCATATTAGCTATCAACTTTTACATATTTAAAAAATCCATATAGATGCGTCATCAGTTACAAGCCAAACTTTAGTGCATTCAATAATTTCTTAAATTTTCATTCAATGTTACTACGGTTTCATTTATTTTGCGAAAAATAAAGGATTTGAAAACGTGTTCTTAAAAACGACCGTTTTATTGTTTAAAATATTTAGTTAATGAAAAATATTTTCATTATAAATAAAATTTATTTCTAAAATTTTTCATGAGTAATAAATTTTTTTGTTTATTTATTTTATTTAAGCAATACAATTGATCCTTTTTCAAATATCGTCAAGCATAAGACAAAAAAAAAAAAAGTATATATATATCGTCAAGCAAGTACGACCAGGAACAAAAATCGCCAAGCAAACGACTTGACAACCAACCAAAAAGGGTCGCCTGTTTCCTTGCCCGGTCTGATCAGACCGTGGAGATCAATTCATCACGATCGTACGGCGCTGAAACGCCCGCAAGTTCAAATCCCATTCCGTTAGGCATGCTATGATTGCCCTAGATTCAATTTCAAACAAATTGACTTCCTTTCTGGCGCCATTCGCGGTCGTGGCCCTCGGCCAAGACGTTGAATTGACCCGATTCCAAATTAATCTAATCATGCCAGCGTCAATCAAGCATGCCCTAGTTTTAAAATCTTATTTTATCTTATTTCATTATGTTTACTGGTTTATTAAAATCTGATGCCCTTGTTTTTAATATTTTCTTTTTCTTTATTAATATCATAACTATATAGTTCAAAGCAAGTTTTGCATCCTAACTTCAATGAATAGTGTTTTTGTCCAATATAAAAGGACTTTACGGGTGCGTCTTGACGGATTTATTTATTCTTTTTCTTCGCTTAACGAGCAAAACAAAAAAAAACGTTTCGTTCTAACAATTTTTGAACAAAAGAACGCGTTTGGTAACGTTTGGTTCGGAATAAAAAATAAATAAAACACGTTTGAAATTTTTATTCTTTTTTTGTTTCTTTTAATTTTTTAAACATTTTTATTTTATTTTTCATGTTTTCCTTTCTTTTTTATTTTTTATTTTTTCGGATCATCACCGGCCTCCGCAACCGGCCGACGGGGCGGGTAGCCTCGCCGTGCTCGGTGAGCTTGGCCTCGCCGGATCTGGCGAGGCCGAGCTCGCCCGGCCTAAGGCGAGGCTCGGCATCGCCAGCGCCGGCGAGGCCGAGCCTCGACGCGGCCGGCCGCCGGGCCATGGCGGAGGCCGGCGACCGGCGAAAGAGAAAAGAAGAAAAAAAAAAAAGAAGAAGAAAGAAGAAGAGAGAAGCGAGAAATGTTTCTTCAAGAAATGTTTTGAGCAAGAAAAACAAAATATTATTGTTTTTTTTTCGTTCTTATTTCGTTCCGAAACAAAACAAAAAAAAGAAACGCAACCAAACGCGTTTCTGTTTTTTTTGTTCCCGGGAACACTTTCCGTACAGAAGTGTTCCGGAAACACTTTTTTGGAGTGTTTCCATGCACACCCTACAAGTCTTTGAATTTAAGGTCCTTGAAATTAGGAAGTGTGGTGCTACGTTAAAGTAGAAGTATGATGCGAATATATTTAATCTGGATATGTCGCCATGTTCAATATAATTGTATTGGCACGGACATAACATTTATGATAAAATGGATCATATGATGCAACATGACGCAATGCATACGATTATCAAACCTGTCATTATAGGGGTCGACTTAATGCAATAAGTTGGCCTATATACAATTACGTGTTCATACGTGTTTAAACTACAATACACCTTTGTTAATGCGCTTAATATGCTCAAACATGCTTTTAGACATTTAAGTAATCTCACCTTACGTCATCAAGATATGCTATTGACTTTTTTTTTTGCAAGTGTTATGTCAATAAATTATTAAGGATAAAATAATCTCTAAACACGAAGTATCAAATGAGGTAAAGCATATTTAATATTCTGTCCACTTTTACCTGATAAATTAAGCACTTTGATTTGTGTTTGAACTGGTTAAGTGGTTGACCACCATATAAGGCATGGTATTTGCCAATCATAAACAGGCTGTCCTATTCAAGATAAGAATCCGTTTATGCCAACTCCAAACCCGTTTAATTGCTCACTGTCTACTCGCTAATCTCAAATTGTTCCATCTTTTTTTTTTTTTTTTAATAATTCATGTCTACGACTATACTAACTTTTTCAAAGCATGCACATTATATTTCACTCTTCACAAAACCAAAAAAAGAAAAAAAAAAAAAAAAAAAAAACCCTAATTATGCCTTTGGACACCGATCGAAGTGGGCCGCAACCGTATGGCCCATTTCTAAGCCCACTTTGGGCCCAATTACGTTGTCGGCTATATGCGCCCAAAAATTGATTTTGGACACAACTGATTTATGCAAGCAATAGGATGTTTGTCAGGGAAAGATGGGGTTCAGTGGCAACTGGCAGCCTAAGCGTCTCTTTCCATCGTTTGCTTCCTGGAAGTTTCATTGAGATTAGGGATCTAACTCCATACTACCTTTTCTACTCGTCCTCACTACTTTTTGCGTCGAAAGCATGACCCCCTCAATTGCTTTTTCCAAACGTTTATTATAAGATTCTCACACCATACACGGAATGGTTGGACTTAGAGATGCCAACACATCATTACTTAGCATAATGCGCGACCCATTTGTATCGTTGCTTCAATGCAATTTTTTCCAAACTTATGTTATAGGTGATTTGGTCATTGAACTTGTATAACTTTTCCAATTGAGTCCATCCGTCTCCATTTCCAACAAACTAAAGTTGATGACTCGCAGGTCGATTGATGCCTAGCCAAAATTTCTATCACTAAGTGAAACATCGCCACTACGGAATGATGAGTCATTTACTTGGACTTATTTTCAGGCCATTGTAGCTATAATCCGATCGCACAAAATGATTTTTCAGGATTGGACCGACCCTATTCCATATAGAGTTTTTCTACTGCAACTAATGCGTCGATTTTAATCAATCGGAACCGAACGGCGACCAACATGTTCGATAGAAATGTATAAATTCAAGTACTTAAACAGGACAAGTAGTTGATGATCACATTGAAGAAACTATGCAACTTCAGGGACTGCATGTCTTCTTCTTCCTAGAGGTTAAAAAAGCATAAGAGGAGTGCATGGATACGGTGGCGGTACCGTGACTTCTCTGCAAAATGGATGCGTGATCTCTCGTTCTCTTTGCCGAGGTTGGAGTGCTGTCGCTGCGCTATCGAGCTCTAGTTCCGTTTCCATCGAATTCCAGAGACGATAAAACATGGGTCGCGAATCGCTGATCTACAGCTTCGTGGCTCGAGGCACCGCAGTGTTAGCAGAGTACGCTGAGTTCGGCGGGAAATTTACTGGCATCGCCTTGCAGTGCCTCCAGAAGCTCCCTCCCAGCACCGACCACTTCACTTTCACCTGCGATGGCCACACATTCAGCTACCTCATCGACGGCAGCTTCAGTATGATCTCTCTCTCTCTCGTAGCTGGTTGTCTCTCTTGTGGCTGCAATAGCTCCGAGCTACGCGTGAAGGCTACTTGTGGTCGCGTTTTTTTATAGTTTTCCTCGGACAAACTTGACTTGTTCATCTCAATTCCGCAGCATACTGCATCGTGGCAGTTGAGTCCATCGGTCGTCAGATTCCGATGGCCTTTCTCGAGAGAATCAAGGACGAGTTTACTAACAGATATGGCGGAGGAAAAGCTGCGACTGCAGTGGCACATAGCTTGGACAGAGAATTCGGGTAAACATCGCTATCTCCTTGTAAGTCCATGAATGTGACTTCTTTGTGCTACATCACAGGATAAGCTGATCAGAGCTTTGACATAGGCCTAAACTAAAGGATCAAATGCAGTACTGCGCGGATCATCCCGAAGAGATCAGCAAACTTGCCAAAGTGAAAGCTCAGGCATCAGAAGTGAAAGGAGTTATGATGGAGTATATAGAAAAGGTGAGTCGGCGTACCTTGTGCCATACTCTACCACTAAGTTAGAACTATGAGAAATCGGCGTGTAATGTCGGACTTATGTTGCTCTGTCATGTAGGTTCTGGATCGAGGTGAGAAAGTTGAGCTTCTGCTCGACAAGACGGAGAATCTTCGATCTCAGGTAAGCAGTCTACTGTGTGTGATTCTCATCCTGGAGCGATACCGGCTTATCTTATTAAACGAGCTAATTATTGTATGTAAGAAGCAGGATATGGTGAGTGAGTCATGACAATTAGAGTCTTCTTCTAGTCTCCTGAACTGGGCGAGCTACTAGCACGGCCTACTTATCTGGGTCATCCGACAATTTTTAAATCGGAAGTATAGAAGTTTCACCTATGAGTGAACAGTAATTCTTCCCTGTTCAAGTCTTGAATGCTCAATTGAGCAGATTATGTATCAAAATCCGGACAGCCTGAACTCGCATCGTCTTCTCGTTCTAGTGCAAATGTTTCATTTCCTCACATCACTTCAGCCTAGATGCTTTATCAAAGTGCAGTTGTCGTGTCATCTAGTTTAGTGTCTTTAGGCCATTAAATAGTTCAGGGAGAAGCTGATGGACATGAACAACGTTGGGTATTCCCAGTTCAGTATCCTCTGCTCCTATTCCTTTTGCCGTATCGTTGAGATATTGTCCTAAATCACTTGACAATGAGTCATATATGATAGCTTAAGCTTTTTGATTGGACTTTCTAACACCCATCATTTCCTGAAATTCAGTGAATTTCTTGCCGCTGATCTACTTTTGATGCTATGTTGTTAGCTTTTGCATCAAATAAGAGCTCACTAAGAACTTTCCCACTATTATAAGAAGTGTTATTAGAACTTTTTAAAGGTTTAAGTGCTACTGCTTTCCAATAGTCCGCTTTCATCTTCCCGGTCTTCTCATATAAAATGTACGGAAGGAGCAGAAATCGGTGATTAATTTGGAGATAGAACAAACACTACCGTCTTTCGGTATGATTGAATTAAGGATCTTGGCATCCGATTGATGTGCATTTTCTACGTTTAGGCGCAAGATTTTCGGCAGCAGGCGACCCGAATCAGAAGGAAGATGTGGCTGCAGAACATGAAAATAAAGCCGATAGTTCTCGGCATTGTCGTCGCTTTGATTCTGATCATACTCCTGTCCATCATTTGTGGTGCCTTCAGGTGTGGTGGCAAATAATGGAGTGACTGCAGATATGATATTATTTAAAACCTCTATAAGTTTTTTCTATAATGGAATAAATTGCTTGTATAGCTCTGTATACTTGGAAGAGTTCGTTGATCCGGCTACACAGCACTGTGACATCAATAGTACCGATTCAAATTAAACCTAACATACTAAACCCTTATGTTTAAGACAATGGAAAAATCCATCGAAGGCCTAAAATTTTGTACATGATGTAATAAATCCTGGACTTTTTAATCAAGCCGTAAACCTTGTAAAATGGCGTATTAAAAATTTAGAGAGAAAATTTTCATGGCAAACTGGAGCTTATTATGGCATGGTGGTCCGAGAATTTAAAAAATTAATTAGGACATTTCCAATGATTCTTAATATTTGTAAAGATCACGCGTATATATCTTTTTGGTTATGCATATATTGATTAATATGTTAACTTAAATAGTCATACAATAAAACTTATAAATAGGCTTATGTATTTTTTAACAGTATTTCATTTTATCATTCATCCTCTTGCAAATTTTCCTAGAGAAAGTTGTTAATTTTTTTTCACTATGTCATCTTTCAACTCTCAAAAGCTTTTTAGAAGAATTTAGCATTAGGAACAAGAGTAAAAAAAAGATCTTAACACATCAATAGATTTTTGACCAAATCGGACGTTATAAGGATTTATTAGCCAATTACCTCAAGAAAGGTACGTCTTTGTCAAAAGGGATGTGAAAATAAGACCGCCCTTCATGTAAAGATGTGTTAAGATCTTTTTTCTTTTCTTTTTTTAAAGTCATTAGATTCAATCAATTTAAATTTGGTAATTATAATAACAAGTATCCAAATAGGCCTATAGAACCAATGATCCTTTGGTCAAAGGACCGTGCAGCATGCTGCGTACCATCCCCGGGCCACAACTAGTACTAGGCTCTAGCTGACTCAATCGCGCAACCTCTGATACTAAAGTTGTGCACACGGTTCATACAATTCTTTGTAAGAAGGAAATAATGAAAACGGCTCATAAAAAAATGTTTTGCTAATTTGTATTAATCAATGACATAAGCCACGTACATCAAGTGACTAATGAGAAAGGGCTTTACAAAAAAAAAAAAAAAAGTTATCCATTCTTGCTCGAGTTGATATTTTGGGTCTCTGGACAAATCCGGAACTAGACACTCACGAGAGAATTATATGACAATAGGGTTCCTATCTTATTGGGCTTCAATCTTTAATGTAATTTTCAGTGATAATAACCAACTTAGTTTTTTACCACTTCGTGAGCAATTGTCGTTTGTTAATCAACTGGGCAGTTACTTCCAATTTATGAGACACGGCTGACAACGCCTTGGTGAAAAATACAATTTGACAATTTATTGGGTAATCGCTTTCCAGAATGAATACAAAATTAAAGTATATTAGCACGTGTTAGCTTTTTTGTTTGTTTGTAAATGATTTCAATTAGAATAAACATGGTGGACAGCGGTTTTAACTACTTTTTTGGTAGTCGATACTTTATTAATATTTTCCTGACCTATCTTTATCAATGAATGGTGGGAGTTCAGTCCATTGGTGGAGTATAGCTTGAACAGGTCATTTGGATAAACATCGCCTTCTCTTGATAAAATCATGAATACGACTTATTTGTTTTCTACCGCATAATATGCTGCGCTGAGCTTTGACAGCCGAAAGAGACCCACTAGACTTGTTAAAAAAAAAAAAAAAAGGTTTGGAGTAAATTTATTATAGTTATATTAATTTGTAGTTTTTTGTGATATTAACTTTGAAATATTCTAAAATACTGGCATGAGCTACTTATTTTAATTATTTTTAGAATGAAATTTCTGCATACATTATATCCCTGTTCTTTCAGGTTTTATCGATGCTACAATTAGACTTATCTCGTACTTAAATCATAGAAAGAAAGGAACCAGCTGACACACAATTAACCTCACCCTCTTCCATAAGAACGACTTCCTACTACACTCCTTCACCTCTTCCGTTCTTTCACCTGGGCAGCTTGCATCCGCCGCTGCTCCGCTGACTGTATTGGCATGGATTTCCGGGACCCTGAACCGGACCCTTTTGCAGGATCTGGAAAGCTAAAAGACCGCTCGGCCAGCAAGTTGCCCCTGCCGCTCCTCCTCCTCCTCCTCCTCCATCTTTTCCTTTGACGAGCATCCTTCCTGCTTCGTTTGGCTGTAACCACATACCCAGCAACAGAAGCAAAACCAAGGCGAATGCTGCTGCTGATGAACTCACAATTTGGGATCTTTGTTAGGGGAGTTTCTTCCAACTAGGATTGGAGGAAAATATTGTCTTTTTATTGAATTTATATTATCAATTGACCGTATTTTTTGTTGTGATATTTATATGGATGGCAAAGGGTATTATCATTCGTTGAAATTTTCTGAATTCGCTATCGATGGCTTATACCTAAATACTTATTATAGTTATACCTCATGCAATTAGGGTTATGCGTGGCCTCCACTGGGTTTAATTACGAATTAGTGGCAGGATGCGGATTTATGTCTATTCATTTGGGATTACTTAAGAGTTATGGTTTAGTGAGCTAGAGATGGGATTGGAAGATCTAACTTGATACCAGCCTTACCCTTTTTCGGTGGATTTAATGTCAATCTAAGTCTTTATGTCTATCTAATCGTATTCTCTTCACACATGGCCAAACATCTTCCATTTGATTTTACTTGTATGATTCACCACATGGCAAAACATCGTTGGTGAACTATTTCTTATCCATAAATGCCCTTAAATTATTAACCTCAGAATAAGAATTCCTAGCAGAAGGACTATCACTAGAATCTTAAAAGGCACTCCACTTGTCATTCAAGTTTGAAGGGAGTGCCCGAATCTTTTCTCATGCACTCTCTACTTCATCCCATTCATATTAACCATGCGTAATCCTTATAAAAAGAAATCACGATTAATCTTATGACAAGCTTATCCACATTATTCTAATGTTTCAACAGCCCAAAAAGATTAAAGAGCTTTTGATTTGGTACCTCTTGCCCACCCTTTCTCTTCCGATGTGATACAACGCATGTTGCTTTTTTCTTTTTTTGGTGATTGTGGGATTAACTAATGATTTGAAGGACTATAATTTATTTGGTTCAAGATTTTTCTAAATTAAGTAGTTTGATTATGATTTGATTGAAATGTAGGTCAACTCAAATTAAATGGATGAAAACTTACATGAAGTAGATTGTTACAAAAAGTTATGAACAATCACTTGATGAAAGTATTCAACCCATGACAATAGAAATTTTTTGCATGACTGACACACATGGAATAAAAAATTAGCGTATAAATATTGGTGGTTTTGTTAATTTATGGTTTCCTTTCATCCAATTGATAAAAATTGGTAAGAAGCGCATTTAATTTGAATGAATCTAATGATATAATTTGAGTTTTGAGCTAAATTATCCTTTTTCTTTGGCATGAATCTTTTGGGTAAAGAGAAAACCCTATTATATTGGTCCACTAATTAGACCCATACCATTTTAAATCTATTCAGTTAAAACTAAATGTAATTAGTAGCACATCCTTAAAAGAAACCCCTTGTCTGGTCAATAAAAATCATGAAAGAACATTTTAATTTATCACATATGAACTAATAAGCCTCATGCACTGATTCGATTGCAAATTTCCGCCAACACCTCCATGCATATACCGACTTATGAATATCTCTAAATTATTATGTGGATAATACTCATTCTAATTCACATAGACATTCTAACTTATCCCAACTTATCTTAGCTTTATAATATTATTTTCTCCCCTCCTCTCTCTTTCCGCTGAGCACAAACAAAGGCGAAAGCAAAAGTGGTAGAGAGAGATAGTGGGCATCGAAAGGTGGACAAAATAAAAGCGGGTGATTTTTTTTTTTTTAAATTTATTATCATAATTATTTAAAATTCCACCACTACCAAGAAATCAAAATTAAAACCGTTGCCCTATGGGACGAGGGCATATCAAGGGGAAAAATTATGAGCAAGGGGATGGCGTTGACTGTTGACCAATGTGGGGGCCCAACGTGGGCAATTGAGAGCACAGGATCTTGATCGATGATGGAAAACGATGATGATTTTCCCTCTTGGGTGTCATGCATATCACGGTGGAGGACACGCGGATGTACGTTTGGCTTACAACGATGGATACATGATGTTTGTTTTTGATTGGACAATTAGTTTGTGACCTATAATTTCACTTATAATTAGCGATGACTCTTTGACTAAGGTAAGATTAGAGAGAAAAGAGTTTCGACGTTAGAGAGGAAATTTGTTATCTTATTAACTAGTGTCCTAAAGACACTAATCGAGACTCTTGAAGAATTGGAAAATGGTATTCGAATATGAATTTTTGTATTTGTGAGTAGTAGAATTAACGGCCCTTAATAGGTGTGTAAGGGGCACTTTTAGGCAACGCATGGTAATGTTTCTATTCCCCCGAATTTCTGTTCTTTTGTTTGTTGGAACAAAAAAAGAACAAAAATTCGTTTGGTAATGCCAAGTTGTTTTTCTATTCCCTAGAATAGAAAGTTAGTCCGCGAATAAATTTGGAGCACTAACGAGAAGTAAAAAAAAGTTATTTATTATTCCTAGGACAATTTCTAGAAATAAGCCAATTTTTTTTTTCTTTTATTCCTCTCTCTTGCTGCGGCTACCTCTAAGCGCTTGGAGCCATCGCTGATAGCTGGCCACCACCGCCCGCCGCCGCCGTTGCACCACCGTCAGCCACCGACTGCCGCCGCTAGAGGTGTTAAAATGGGTCACTTATTTATAACAAAAGATAGTTAAATGGGTTTCACAATTAAAGGTTTAAGATAGGTGGGTCTTAAGTGGGTTTTTAAATGGGTTGGGTTGAAAACTCATCTTTAACAAAAACATTATAATTCCTCCATTCTCTCTTTAACTTTATAAAAATTCGAAATTATAATTATTTTTATTTTTATTTTTATTTTCTCTTTTATTTTTCTTCCTTTTTTTTTCTTCTTTTTAAATTTTATTTTTCTTTCTCCTTCCTCTTTCCGATCGTTGGCATGGTGACGGCCGACAACCGACCAGGTGAGCCTTGAGCTCGCCGGCGTCAGGCGAGCTCGAGCTCACCAATTTTGGCAAGGGGCGAGCTCGAGCTTGCCCGACACCAGCGAGCCTCGAGCTCGCCGAATTTGGCGAGGCGGAGGCTCAAGCCTCGCCAATTCCGGCGAGGGGCGAGGCGGAGGCCTTAGCGGGCGTCGGCGAGCTCGAGGCTCGCCCGTGGTCGGTTGCCGGCCGTCGTCGTGCCGGCGGCCGGCCAAAGAAGAAGAAGAAGGAGAAGAAAAAAGAGAAAAAGAAAAAAGAAAAGAGAAAAGAAAATTATATTTTAAAAATAAAATAAAAATAATTAAAATTTTAATTTAGAAAAATAATTAAATTTCGATTTTTTAAAATAATTATTTTAAAATTTATAAAAATTTTCCATTAAATTTATATTGTATAAAACTATTTTAGCAATACAATTTTTAAAACATAATATAAGTATTTTAGCAATACAATTTTTTAAAAATAATATAAGTATTTTAATAATATAATCTTTAAAAAAAAAACATAGGAATAAGTTTTTCTAAATTTGTTAAATATGAAAATATTTTATTAATATGATTTGGGTCGGGTCGGGTTTGGATCGAAAAATTTACATTAAACATAAATGGGTCATAAATTGGTTAATAGGTTAATTTGGGTTGGACCATTAATGACTCGATCCAAATCCGACCCGACCCACCCGTTTAACGGCTCTAGCCATCGCACAGCCCATCGACCGTCGGCGGTCATTGGCGGCTGATGGGCTGTGCGGCGGCGATTGGTGGCGGTTGATGGGCTGTGCGGCGGTGGTTGATGGTGACAGTTGGTGGCCAGCAATTGTGTAGTGGCGGCGGCGGGCGGTGGCGGGCGGTAGTTGGCGGCCAGCAGTTGGTGGTCGGCGATCCATGAGTAAGAATAAAAAATGAATAAATACAAAAAAGAAACTGTTGCATTATCAAACACATTTATATTCTTTTTCTATTCTAAGAGTATAAATTTTGTAGTTACCAAATGGGTCTTTTTACTCAAAAATTGTTTCCCGGAATAGAAATAGAAAAGAACTATTTTTGAAAAAAAAAAAAAAAACTCTTTCCCAACCAAGAAGCGTTATCATGCGCAGTCTTAGCATTTTCATTTGAATTTTTCCATAATAAATTACATTTTTAAAGTTAACACCGTCCAAAAAAAAAAGAGAGATTATTATCAAGACTTTTCAATTTTTAGATGTTTTCTTTTCCACAAATAACATATGTCAAGACCCTATTAACCTTAAGACGTTAAGACATCGATTTTCATTTGTTATTTTCAGGATTGGATCCAACTGTAAATCAATCTATTAAATTCAAAATCATGCTTAAGCCCAATTCGAATGATGCATTCAATATGATTTGGCTAAAGAACAAAAAAGAAAAATGCAAGTTTGAACCCAATAGTCAATGGCTTTTACTACGAAAGTCAAGTTTTATTTTTCACTAATTAAATACAAAGGAATATTATCGTATTAATTGGCAACTTTTACATATCTAAAAAGTCAGTGTAGATGCGTCATCGTCACTAGCCAAACTTTAGTGCATTCAATAATTTCTCGAATTTCCATCAAATGTTATTAAGACTTTGTTTGTCTCGCGAAAAATAAATAATTTGCACAATATATTTCTAAAAACGATCGATTGTATCATTTAAAATAATTATTCAATTGAAAATATTTTTATTATAAAAAATAATTTATATTTAAATATTTTCGTAGACGATGAAAATATTTTTTGTTCAGTTATTTTTTAAGCAATGCAATTAATCATTTTTCGAATTTTTCCATCAAATTATTCACTTTTCACAAAATAAATAGAGTCTAAATTGTCAAGTACCTACGACCATGAACAAAAATGGTCAATCATAACTTTACTGGTGACAGCCAGCCAAGAAGGATCAGCTGCTTTCTTTGCCCCGATCTGATCAGACCGCTCGTACGGTGCTAAAATACCCACAAATTCAAATCCATTCTAGTCGGCATGGTATGCTATAATTACCCTAGATTCAATTTCAAACAAATTGACTTCCTATTTAAACAGATATGGGAGAGGGGCCCCGCCTTTGTGGCGCCATTCGCGGTCGTGGCCTTCGGCCAAGACGTTGACTTGACCCGGATTCGAAATTAATCTAATCATGCTAGCGTCAATCAAGCATGCCCTAGTTTTAAGATCTTATTTTATTTTATTACATTATGCTTACTGATTTATTGAAATCTGATGCCCCAGTTTATAATATTGTCTTTTTCTTTTCTAACGTCATAACTGTAAAGTTCAAAGAAAGTTTTGTGCCCTAATTTCAACCAACTATGTTTGTCCAATTTGAAGAGTACTAGACAAGTCTCTGAAATTGAAGCCCTTCAAATTAGGAAGCATTGTATGCCGGGTTGTAATGGAAGTATGATATGAATATAATTAATCTGGATCTGTCACGTGCGATTAATACGATTATCAAACATGTCATTATAGAGGTTGACTTAACGCGATAGGTCGACCTATTTACAACTATGTGTTCATATGTGTTTAAACTACAATACACGTTTTATAATGTTAACGTGCTTAACATGCTCAAACATGCTTTTAGACAATTCAAGTAATATCACTTTACATTAGTAGATCAAGATATGTTATTGACTTATTTTTTTGCATGTGTTCTGTCAATAAATTATTAAGTATAAAATAATCTCTAAACATGAAGTATCAAATGAGGTAAAGTATATTTAATATCCTATTCACTTTTATGTGACAAATTACGTGCATTGATTCCTGTTTGAACCTGTTCAGTAGTTGACCCCATGTAAGGCATGATATTTGCTAATCATAAACGGGCTGTCCTATTCAAGATAAGAACCTGTTTATGCCAAGTTCAAACCTGATTAATTGCATGTTATGTCATGTTGAGAATTGCCGGTCTCCGAAATCCATTGTTTAGGCCTATTTAGGCTAGTTATTCCATTATTCACTGTTTACTCGCTAATCTCAAATTGTTCCATCTTTTTAGGCCTATTTGTTCTCTACTGCATAATATGCTGAGCTGAGCTTTGACAGCCGGAAGAGATCCGCTAGACTTGTTAAAAAAAAAAAAAATTAGTTTGGAGTAAATTTATTACAGTTATATTAATTTGTAAGTTTTTGTGATATTGACTTTTGAAATATTCTAAAATACTGGCATGAACTACTTGTTTTAATTATTTTTAGAATGAAATTTCTGCATACATTATATCCCTATTCTTTTAGGTTGTATTGTTGCTACAATTGGACTTATCTCGTACTTAAATCATAGAAAGAAACGAACCAGCTGACACACAATTAACCCCACCCCCTTCCATAAGAACGACCTCCTACTACACTCCTTCACCTCTTCCGTTCTTTCATACGGGCGGCTTGCATCTGCCGCCCTTCGGAGTGTATTGGCACGGATTTCCGGGACCAGGAACCGGACCCTTTGCTCGGGTCTGGAAAGCTAAAAGACTTCTCCGCCGGTGAGTAGCCCCTGCCACTCCTCCTCCTCCTCCTTCATCTTTGCCTTGGACGAGCATCCTTCCTGCTTCGTTTGGCTGTAACCACATTCCCAGCAACAGAAGCAAAACCAGGGCGAATGCTGCTGCTGATGAACTCAGCAGCTTCTTCATCTCTCTCTCTCTTTTTCCCCTCTCTTGCCTGGTAAAACTTGTGTTGCAGTATAACGAGAGGCGTTATATGATATGCACGGCAGGTCTTGTGAGGACGTCCTCTATTTATACTGAAATCGCTGGGTCCTGTAGTATGAGTTAGGTGGGTCTCGAGACTTGAGATTCCTACCAGGACGTGTGGAATGGGTTTTGCAGAATTTTATCCTGAAGCTGGAAAAAAGGAAGCGTTCGCTTTCAAACATTTCGTGGTGCTGAACACCGCCGTCTTCATTACGCTATGCTGACTCCTAACGAGATTCCCAGCTTTGACCGGCACTATGCAGCTTGGTCTTAAGAGGATTGGAGTTGGGCGGACACGATTTAGCTTCGGTGCGCATGCCAGTCCGATAGCACCGTCTAAGCCCCCAAAACCAAGCACATGCCGATCAATTGTCAACGCCGAAACCCTAACTCTGTCCCCAGGCACCACGAAACCGAAAAGCCCAGCTCCTATACGAGTAAAACGAAGGAAACCAAATCATCAGCAGAGAGCAAATCGCGCAGCTTCAGTTCCGAAATTGGAGCAGAAACGAACGCAACCACACCAAAATAGTCTCCGCCCACTGAACGTAAGACCAGCGACTATTGATGTCCGAGAACCGTACCGCATCGTTCGCGTGCACCCAGGAGATCCCCGACAGCAGGACGGCGAGGCCTAGGAGCAAGACGAAGACGCACCGGGGGCTGAGCTCCCCCGCGACACGGCGGAGCCCCACCGAACATCTCTCGCAGCAGAACCGCGAGGCCCCTCCGCCGATGCAGGCCGCCCCGCCCTCGCCATGTGGCCGCCGCTGCAGGTTTCGCTGCTCAGATTTCCCCATTCGCAGAGCATCTGGGAACTTTCTCTCTCCTCGCACCCTTTCCCTTCCGATGTGATACAATGCATGTTGATTTTCTCTTTTTTTGGTGACCGTGGGATTAAAGGACTATAATTTATTTGGTTCAATATTTTTCTAAATTAAGTAGTTTGATTATGATTTGATTGAAATGTAGGTCAACTCAAATTAAATGGATGAAATCTTACATGAAGTAGATCGTCACAAAAAGTTATGAACAATCACTTGATAAAGGCATTCTACCCAAGACAATAGAAATTTTTCGTATGACTTACACACATGTAATAACAAATTAGCGTATAAATACTGGTGGTTTTGTTAATTTATTGGTTTCTATTCATTCAGTTGACAAAAATTGGTAAGAAGCGCGATTTAATTTGGATTGAAAATTGAATCTAATAATATAATTTGAGTTTTGAGCTAAATTATCCTTTTCTTTGGCATGAATCTTTTGGGTAAAGAGAAAACCCTATTATATTGGTCCACTAACTAGACCCAGACCCATTTTAAATCTATTCAATTAAAACTAAATGTAATTAGTAGCACATCCTTAAAAGAAATCCCTTGTTTGGTCAATAAAAATCATGAAATTTTTTTTTAATTTATTTTGCTTTCACATATGAACTACTAAGCCTCATGCACCGATTCGATTTCGAATTTCCGCTAACAGCTCCATGCATATACCGACTTATGAATATCTCTAAATTAGTATGTGGATAATACTCAATCTAATTCACATAGACATCCCAACTTATCCCAACTTATCTTAGCTTTATGATATTATTTTCTCCCCTCCTCTCTCTTTCCGCTACCGAACGTTGAGCACGAGCAAAGGCGAAAGCAAAAGTGGGGGAGAGAGATAGTGGGCATCGAAAGGTGGACAAAAATAAAAGCAGGTGAATTTTTTTAAAATTTATTATTATTATTTGAAATTCCACCACCAACAAGAAATCGAAATTAAAACCGTTGCCCTATGGGACGAGGGGATTTTGAGGGGAAAAATTATTCGATCGCGGTAGTGATGAGCAAGGGGATGGCGTTGACTGTTGACCAATGTGGGAGCCCCACGTGGGCAAATGAGAGCACAGGATCTTGATCGATGATGGAAAACGATGATGATTTTCCCTCTTGGGTGTCACATGCATATCACGGTGGAGGACACACGGATATACGTTTGGCTTACAACGATGGATACATGATGTTTGTTTTTGATTGGATAATTAGTTTGTGACCTGTAATTTCACTTATAATTAGTGATGACTCTTTGACTTAGGTAAGATTGGAGAATAAAGAGTTTCGATGTAATTTTAAGTAAATTTATCATCTTATTAACTAGTGTCCTAAAGATACTAATCGAGACAATTGAAGAATTGGAAAATAGTATTCGAATATGAATTTTTGTATTCGTAAAGTAGCAGAATTAACAACCCTTAACAGGTGTGTAAGGGGCACTTTTAGCAGTTTCATCTGAAATTTTCCATAATAAATTACACTTTTAAAGTTAACACCGTCCAAAGAAGAGAGATTATTATCAAGACTTTTCAATTTTTAGATGTTTTCTTTTCCGCAAATAACATACGTCAAGACACCATTAACCTTAAGTCGTTAAGACGTTAATTTTCATTTGTTATTTTCAGGATTGGATCCAACTGTCTAAATCAATCTATTAAATTCCAAATCATGCTTAGGCTGAGTTCGAATGACGCATTCAATATGATTTGGCTAAAGAACAACCATAAAATGCAAGTTTGAACCTAAGACTTAGGGCGCGTTTGGTAACGTTTCGTTTAAAAATCGTTAGAACGCAAATAGAAAAAGTGTTTGCCTTTCCTGGGGACAATTTCTGAACAAAAAGCGTGTTTGGTAAACTTGTTCCAACAAAAAATAAACAGAAACATGTTTGGTAAATTTGGATAATTTTTTTATTTCTTTTATTTTTTCTATTTTTTTCTTATTTTTCCTTTTTTTCTTTTTTTCTTTTTCATTTTTTTTCTTCTTTTGGCCGGCCGCCGGCCAAGGCCTTGGCCGGCGACCGGCCGGCGAGGGCCGAGCTCGCCCGGGCCGGCGGGCGAGGCGCGGCCTCGCCGGCCACCGCTAGGCGAGGCCGAGGCTCGCCGGCCACCGCCAGCGAGGCCGAGGCTCGCGGCCGCCGGGCGAGCTCGGCCTCGCCGGCTCCGGGCGAGCTCGAGGCCGGATCTCGGCGAGATCGAGCTCGCCCGGGCCGGCGCGAGGTCGGCCTCGCTTGATCCGGCGAGGCCGACCTCGCCCGGGCGGCGAGGCGCGGCCTCGGCCACCGCCGGCGAGGCCGAGGCTCGCCGGCCGCCGGGCGAGCTCGGCCTCGCCGGATCTGGGCGAGATCGAGCTCGCCGGGCCGGCGCGAGGTCGGCCTCGCCATGGCCGGGCGAGCTCGAGCTCGCCCGCATCCGGCGAGGCCGACCTCGCCCGGCGGCCGGCGAGCGTCGGCCTCGGGGCCGGCGAGCCTCGCCGTGGCTAGGCGAGGCCGCCGGCCCTCGTCGGCCGGCCGCCGGCCATGGCCGAGGCCGGCGACCGGCCAAAAGAAAGAAGAACAGAAAATAAGAGAAAAAAAAAAAAAAAAAAAAAAAGTATTTCTCATTTGTGTTCCGAAACAAAAAACACAAAATTTGTGTTTCTTGTTTTTTCTTTTTGTTCGGGAACAAAAAAAACAAAAAAAGGAAAAACGCACACAAACGCGTTTCGTTTTTTTTGTTCCCTGCAACAAAAACAGAAATTTTTGTTCCTTTAACAAAACAAGGTGCAACCATGCAGGCCCTTAATGGCTTTTACTACAAAAGTCAAGTTTTATTTTTCACTAATTAAATGAAAAGTAATATTATCGCATTAGTTAGCAACTTTTACATATTTAAAAAGTCGGTGTAGATGCGTCATCAGTCACTAGCCAAACTTTAGTGCATCCAATCATTTCTTGAATTTTCATCAACTGTTATTAAGACTTTGCTTGTCTCGCAAAAAATAAATAATTTACAAAATATATTCCTAAAAACGATTGATTGTATCGCTTAAAGAAAATTAGCTACTTGAAAATATTTTTATTACAAATAATAATTTATATTGAATTATTTTCGTGGATGATGATTTTTTTTTTTGTTCAGTTATTTTTCTAAGCAATACAATGGATCATTTTAAAAAAAATTTCTATTAAATTATTCACTTTTTCACAAAATAAATGGAGTCTAAATTGTCAAGTAAATACGACCACGAATGGTCAATCAAATAACTTGACTGGTGACAACCAGCCAAAAAGGATCAGCTGCTTTCTTTGCCTGATCTGATCAGACCGTGAAGATCAATTCATCAAGATCGTACGGTGCTAAAATGCCCACAAATTCAAATCCATTCTAGTTGGCATGGTATGCTATAATTGCCCTAGATTCAATTTCAAACAAATTGACTTCCTATTTATACAGATATGGAAGAGGGGCCCCGCCTTTCCGGCGCCATTCACGGTCGTGGCCTTCGGCCAAGACGTTGAGTTGACCCGGATTCGAAATTAATCTAATCATGCTAGCGTCAATCAAGCATGCCCTAGTTTTAAGATCTTATTTTATTTTATTACATTATGCTTACTGATTTATGGAAACCTGATGCCCCAGTTTTTAATATTGTCCTTTTCTTTTCTAACGTCATAACTATAACTATAAAGTTCAAAGAAAGTTTTGCGCCCTAATCTCAACGAACTATGTTTTTGTCCAATCTGAAGAGACTAGACAAGTCTTTGAAATTGAAGCCCTTGAAATCGGGAAGCGTTGTATCCTTGTTGGAATGGAAGTATGATATGAATATAATTAATCTTGATCTATCATGTTTAATGAATGTATTAGATTGCGCCAGCACAAACATAATACTTTTGATAAAATGGGCCACATGACGTAACATGACGCGATTAGTATGATTATCAAACATGTCATTATAGAGGACCTATTTATAACTATGTGTTCATATGTGTTTAAAAGTACAATACACGTTTTATGCTGTTAATGTGCTTAACATGCTCACACATGCTTTTAGACAATTCAAGTAATCTCACTTTACGTCAGTAGATTGAGATATGTTACCGACTTATTTTTTTGCAAGTGTTCTGTCAATAAATTATTAAGGATGAAATAATCTCTAAACATGAAGTATCGAATGAGGTAAAGTATATTTAATATCCTATTCACTTTTATGTGACAAATTACGCGCATTGATTCGTGTTTGAACCTATTCAGTAGTTGACCCCATGTAAGGCATGATATTTGCCGATCATAAACGGGCTGCTCTATTCAAGATAAGAACCTGTTTATGCCAAGTTCAAACCTGTTTAATTGCATGTCATGTTGAGAATTGCCGGTCTCGAAATCCATTTTTTAGGTCTATTTAGGCTAGTTATGCCATTACTCACTGTTTACTCGCTAATCTCAAATTGTTCCATCTTTAAAAAAAAAATAAAAAAATTCATGTCTACGACCCTACCAACTTTTTCAAAGCATGAACATTACATTTCACTCTTCACAAAACCAAAAAAAACCCTAATTATGCTTTCGGACACTGATCGAAGTGGGCTGAAACCGATATGGCCCATTTTCAAGCCCACTTTTGGGCCCACTTACGTTGTCGGCTATATGTGTCCAAAAATTGATTGTGGACACAACTGATTTATGCAAGTAAAGAGGATGTTTGCCTAGGAATGTGTGGTTTGAGTGGCAGCCTAAATGTCTCTTTCCATCGTTTGCTTCCCGGAAGTTTCGTTGAGATTAGGGATCAACTCCGTACTACCTTTTCTACTCTTCCTCTCGACTGCTTTTTCGAAACGTTTAGGGATATGTGCAACGCAAGTCCTAAAACTTACAAGAAAAGTGCAATTCAGTCCTAAAACTTACAAAAAGTGCAATCGAGTTCTAAAACTTGTCAAATTGGTTCAATTGAGTCCTAAAGTTAACACCGTCAAATTTATTAACGGAAAATGCTGACGTGGCGCTGACGTCATATTTTAAATAAATTTATATTTTCCACGTGGCTTTTTAAAATTATTTTTTATTCAAAAATTTTAAAAATTAGATTTAAAACTAAAAATGAAAAACTAAAATTTAATTAAAAAACAAAACTGTTAAAAAAATTAAGAAAATGGCACCGGCAGGCATTTCCACCGTAGCCGCCGCCCATCCCGGAGGGGCCGGCGATGGTCGCCGGCCCTGGGCTAGGCCGGGCGAGGCCTCGCTGGCCCCAGGCGAGGCTCGACCGCCCCCGCCAGGTCGGGCGAGGACGCCCAGATTTGGGCACGCCGGCCCTCACGGGGGGCCGGCGACCCTTGCCCTCCCTGCAGGAGGCCTCGCCGGCGATGCTCGCCCAGATCTAGGCACGCCGATTCAGCTCTGTCGCACTCTCGACGCCGTGCCCCGACGTTGTCTAGATCTGAGTGAGTGGGTTCCAGAGGGCAGGGGTTCCGTTGCCGTCGCTGCACCGAACTGCTGCCGAGCCGTGCCGTCGTAGCCCCGACGCCGTCCCCAGCAAACCAACCGTGACCCTTTGCGATGTTGGGCTGCTACCGTTCTTCGACGTCCTACCGCTGACCCCCCCTGATGCCATCGTTGCACCGGACTACCGTCGTCGCCCAGCCGCCACCGACGACTCCACTTGATCCAGCGTCGGGGACGCCCAGATCTGGGCGAGCATCGCTGACCCCAGATCTGGGCGTCCTCGCCTGGGGCCAGCGAGGCCTCGCCCAGGCGAGGGCAGGCCACCCCGCCCAGGGCTGGCGACCGTCGCCGGCCACTCTGGCGATGGGTGGCGGCAGCTATTTTTTTGCACAGTTTTGTTTTTTTAAATAAATTTATCTTTTTCTTTTCTGTTTTTAAATCTAATTTAAAAAAGAATAAAAATAATGTTAAAAGCCACGTGTATAATAAAAAATAATTTAAAATGCTACGTCAGCGCCACGTCAGCATTTTCCGTTACTCAGTTTGACGGTGTTAACTTTAGGACTCAATTGAACCAATTTGATAAATTTTAGGACTCGATTGCACTTTTTGTAAGTTTTAGGACTAAATTGTACTTTCCTTGTATGGAATGTTTGGATTGAGAGATACCAACATATCATTGCTTATGACTCACTTGTATTATTGCTTCAATGTAGTTTCTTGCAAACTTATATTTTACGTGATTGAGTCATTTAACCCGTATAGTTTTTTCAATTAAGTCTATCTATCTATATTTTCAACAAACTGAAGTCGACAACTTGCGTGTTGATTGATGCCTAGCCAAAATCTTTATCACTAAATGAAACGTTGCCACTATGGAATGATGAGTCATTTACTAGGACTTATTTTCGGGCCATGGTAACTATAGTTCAATTGCGCGAAATGATATTTTGGGTCTGGAATCTCTGGATCGACCTTATCAAAATCGGATTTTTCTACTAGTACCGTAGGAGCATTGGTTTTTATTGATCGGAACCGACTGGCGATGGGACGTGATCGAGAGAAATGCATAAATTCAAGGACTTAAACCGGATAAATAGTTGATGATCACATCGAAGAAACCATGCAGCTTCAGGGACTGCATGTCTTTATCTTCCTAGAGGGTAAAAAAACATAAGAGGAGCGCATGGATACGGTGGCGGTACCGTGACTTCTCTGCAAAATGGATGCGTAATCTCTCGTTCTCGTTGCGGAGGTTGGAGTGCTCTCACCGCGCTATCGAGCTCTTGTTCCATTCCCATCGAATTCCAGAGACGATAAAACATGGGTCGCGAATCGCTGATCTACAGCTTCGTGGCACGAGGCACCGCAGTGTTAGCAGAGTACGCTGAGTTCGGCGGGAAATTCACCGGCATCGCCTTGCAGTGCCTCCAGAAGCTCCCTCCCAGCACCGACCACTTCACTTTCACCTGCGATGGCCACACATTCAGCTACCTCGTCGACAGCGGCTTCAGTATGATCTCTCTCTCTCCCACTCTCTTCAGTAGCCAGTTGTCTCTCTTGTAGCTGCAATAGCTCCGAGCTACGTGTGAAGGCTACTTGTGGTCGCGTTTTTTTACAGTTTTCCTTGGACAAACTTGACTTGGCCATCTCAATTCCGCAGCATACTGCATCGTGGCAGTTGAGTCCATCGGTCGTCAGATTCTGATGGCCTTTCTCGAGAGAATCAAGGATGAGTTTACTAACAGATATGGCGGAGGAAAAGCCGCGACCGAAGTGGCGCATAGCTTGGACAGAGAATTCGGGTAAACGTCGCCATCTCCTCATAAGTCCATGAATGTGACTTCTTTGTGCTACATCACAAGATATGCTGATCGGAGCTTTGACATAGGCCTAAACTGAAGGAGCAAATGCGGTACTGTGCGGATCATCCCGAAGAGATCAGCAAACTTGCCAAAGTGAAAGCTCAGGCATCAGAAGTGAAAGGAGTTATGATGGAGTACGTAGAAAAGGTGAGTCGGCATACCTTGTGCTATGCTCTAGCACTAAGTTAGAACCATGAGAAATTGGCGTGTATTGTCAGACTTAGTTGCTCTGTCATGTAGTTTCTGGATCGAGGTGAGGAAGTTAAGCTTCTGCTCGACAAGACGGAGAATCTTCGATCTCAGGTAAGCAGTCTACTGTGTGTGATTTCCATCCTGGACCGATGTCGGCTTATCTTATTAAACGAGCTAATTATTGTATGTAAGAAGCAGGATCTGGTGTTCAGAAACTGAATGAGTCATGACAATTAGCGCCTTCTTCCAGTCTCTTGAACTGGTGGAGCTACTAGTACGGCCTACTTATCTAGGTCATTCGACAATTTTAAATCGGAAGTATAGAAGTTTCGCCTATAAGTGAACAGTAATTCTTCCCTGTTCAAGTCTTTAATGCTCAATTGAGCAGATTATGTATCAAAATCCGGACAGCCTGAACTCGCATCATCTTCTCGCTCTGGTGCAAATGTTGCATTTCCTCACATCACTTCAGCCTAGATGCTTTATCAAGTGCAGTTGTCGTGTCATCTAGTTTAGTGTCTTTAGGGCCATTAAGTAGTTCAGGGAGAAGCTGATGGACATGAACAATGTTGGGTATTCCCAGTTTGTTCAGTATCCTCTGCTCCTATTCCTTTTCTTATTCCTTTTGCCGTATTGTTGATATATTGTCCTAAATCACTTGACAATGAGTCATATATGACGGCTTAAGCTTTTTGATTGGACTTTCTAATAACCATCATTTCCTGAAATTCAGTGAATTTCTTGCTGGTGATCTACTTTTGAAGCCATGTTGCTAGCTTTTGCATCAAATAAGAGCGCACTAAGAACTTTCCCACTATTATAAGAAGTGTTATTTTAACTTTTTAAAGGTTTAACTGCTACTGCTTTCCAATAGTTTGCTTTCATCTTCCCAGTCTTCTCATATAAAATGTACGGAAGGAGCAGAAATCGGTGATTAATTTGGAGATAAAACAAAGACTACCGTCTTTTGGTATGATTGAATTAAGGATCTTGGCATCCAGCTGATGTGCATTTTCTACTTTTAGGCGCAAGATTTCCGGCAGCAGGTGACCCGAATCAGAAGGAAGATGTGGCTGCAGAACATGAAAATAAAGCCGATAGTTCTCGGCATTGTCGTTGCTTTGATTCTAATCATAGTCCTGTCCATCATTTGTGGTGCCTTCAGGTGTGGTAGCAAATAATGGAGTGACTGCAGATATGATATTCTTTAAAACCTCTAAAAGTTTTTTCTTTCTATACACACGAGTCCTCATTTTTCCTGTAGTATAATGGAATAAATTGCTTGTATAGCTCTGTATACTTGGAAGAGTTCTCTGATCCAGCTGCACAACATTGTGACATCAATAGTACTGATTCAAATTAAACCTGACATACTAAACCTTATGTTTAAGACAATGGAAAAATCCATCAAAAGTCTCAAATTTTGTACAAGATGCGATAAATCATGGATTTTCAATAGGTGCAATCAAGCCACAAACCTTTTAAAATGGTGTATTAAATCTTTAGAGAGAAAAATTTCAAGTCAAAACTGGAGCTTACTATGGCACGGTGGTCCTAGAATTTAATAAATTAATTAGGACATTTCCAATGATTCTTAATATTTGTAAAGATTGTGTGTATATCTCTTTTTGGTTATGCATATATTGATTAATATGTTAACTTAAATAGTCATACAATAAAACTTATAAACAGGCTTATGTATTTTTTAACAGTATTTCATTTTATCATTCATCCTCTTCCAAATTTTCCCAGAGAAAGTTGTTAATTTTTTTGTTCATCGTGTCATCTTTCAATTCTTAGTCTTTTTTCATGGTGTCATCTTTCAACTCTCAAAAGCTTTATAGAAGAATTTAGCATTAGGGACAAGAGTAAAAATGTCTCATCAATAGAATTTTGACCAAATCGGACGTTATAAGGATTTATTAGCCAATTACCTCAAGAAAAAGGTACGTTTTTTGTCAAAACGGATGTGAAAATAAAACTCGTGTGGTAGTATAATGAGAGGCGTTATATGATGTGCATGACAGGTCTTGTGAGGACGTCTTCTATTTATACTGAAATCGCTGTGTCCTGTGGCATGAGTTAGGTAGGTCTTGAGACTTGAGATTCCTACTCGGACGTGTGGAATGGGTTTTGGAGAATTTTATCCTAAAGCTGGAAAAAAGAGGTGTTCCCTTTCAAACGTTTCCTGCTGAACACCCTGTCTTCATTACGCTATGCAGACTTTAACGAGATTCCCAGCTTTGACCGGCACTATGTAGCGTGGTCTTATAAGCATTGCATTTATCAAGAGGTTGTGGTGGGGACGATTTAACTTCACGTGTTAGTTTCGACTCTCATATCTTGTAAAGAGGCAGGACAAAAAGTGTGAAAGTGAGAATTAAAGTAGGATATAATAGAATTGACAAAAAAAAAAAAATTGCCAACAGACATGCGGCCCTGCTAATAAAGGGATTTGGGGGTGAGGCCGAAGGATACCGGGTCAGGACGATTCCCGTTAGTGCCGCACACACATGTACATAGGAGAGAGGAGTGAGACGAAAAAAAGGGCGGCTAAGTAGATTGCACTAATTGTTGAGTTTACCTCTTTCTTTAACCTAAGGGCGTGCTGGGTTGCTCGAGTAAAACGTCGGATAATATAAATTATCCTATTCGGCGTTTGGAGACAACTCGGATTTGGATTAGTCTGGATAAGTTCGAATGAATCTCGAATGACTTATCCCAACACCAGGGGAAGGAGAATTTTATCCCATACGAATTGAAATTATTTAAACAAAAAAAAAAGAAAATAATTAAAGGGAAAGAGAGAAAAGAAGGGAGAATCGAAGAATCCATTCTCTGCCCTAAGCGAAGCCTAAACCAGTGCCTCCTTTGCGGTCGCCGGTGGTTGCATCCCGTCGGCGACTATTAACAATAATAAGGCGAATTTTAATGCGGTAGAAGTATATATCCTTATTTACCCTAAAAGTAGGTCAAGATTTTGACATTAATCTAACATAATATAAAAATGATGCTATTACAATTTTACTTTGATTGTATTATAAATGAAACTTGCAAAAATATTCTTAGAAAACCAGCTTATGCTATAATTGAATTTTGTTAGTACTTTGAACTACCCAATAGTAAATAAAAGCAATGTTGTATTTACTTTCGTAAATAATATGTGATACAATCGTATTAGAATTTCTTAGTTTACTAATGAAAAGATATAAACTGTTGAAAGTTGAAGTGCTTTAGCAAAGTATAATGGGAAGTTATACTTGTCAAATGAGTGAGTTGGGCTGAGTTAGGTCGGGTTGAGTCTGAGTTAGTTAAAAATGGGTCCAATTATGTGATATATTTTCAGGGTAGAATTACCAAACAAGTCATAAACTTATTATAATTATGTCAATTCAGTGTTAAATATTTTATAATTGCATCAATTCAATCCATTGGCCAATTTTAGCCGGTTGGCACTAATGTGTACGCTTGCTGACCATTGCCGACATGGAAATTTTTAATAATGTTTTTTTTTTTTGAAAATTTTAAACAATTATGTATTTTTCCCTTTCCTTTTGTTTTCTTTTTCTTTTTCCTTTTCTTTTTCCTCTTCTTCATTCTTTTGCTTCTTTGCCCATAGTGGCTGGCAAAGCTCTAGCGAGGCTTGTTGGCCACTGGGTAAGGGTCACAAAGCCCTCATCAATCGTCAACGAGGGTCACGGTCCTCACCATGGCCTTGTCAGCTGCAGGTGAAGGCGACCTCACTCATGGCCCCCAAGCCTCGCCCAAATTTGGGGGAGGCCTTTGTGACCATTGCCAAGTTGTTGGTGAGATTGTGGGGGAAAAAAGACAAAGCCTCAGTTACCTTTTGGGAGGCCTATGCCCCATAGAATCTCTCTCTCTCTCTCTCTCTCTCTCTCTCTCTCTCTCTCTCTCTCTCTCAAACTCTATAGTTTTTCAGTTCGGCTTTCTCTCTACTTGGTGCACTAGCTCTGCATAACTACGAGTGGGGGGAGAATGAGACTTGCTTGAATGTCAAGTTTATGCCTTTGGTGGGTCTCAAGACCTCGTGTTGAGCTCCTCTCGTCATCTACAATCAAGTTGTTGACAATGATGACATCAAAAGGTCGTCTCAAGGTTTGAAGATGCCTCCTACATTTGGCCTGTCCATTGAGATTTCCATGAGATCTTAAAGGCCATAATGGCTAAATCAGGTAATCAATGGTGGTTCGGAGACCTTAGAAATTTGGCAGTGAGAGAAGAGACAGTGAAGGAGAGAGTGTTTTTGATCAGCAAATAGAGAAAGCAAAGATGGTTGTGGATGACACGAAGGAGAAAGTGGTGAGACAAGGAGGAGGCGACCATGATGACAGGTAGCCGTAACGACCGAAGACGGTGGCTAATGGTGAAGAAAGAGAGAGGGTTGTTTGAGTAGGAAGACTTGACAAGGATAATTAGACAGTGTGATAAGCACACCGATGAGTGCAACAAATATGCATCCATGTTCCCTTTTTGATCATGTCTCATTTATGTTTTTGTTAACTTTGTATCTCTATCGACAAAAAAAAAAAAAAAAAAAAACCCTGTAATTCAATGACATAGCAAAGAAAAAAAATAAAAGAAAAGGAGGTTTGCAAAAGAGGTAGGGGGCCACACATGGTGGTAGCCGGTGTCGGCAACATGACCACAACATAATTTCGTTTGCAATGTCGCCCGAATTCGATCAAGCATGGCTTCCAATTGATAGTGAGGTCACTCTCAATAGCGACTTTGAGAGTTAGCCTTGACCTCATGATCTTGTGATAAGGTTGCCTCCCTCTCCTTGCCTTTGGATTTGATCAACTTGGTCTCCAATTGACCGCGGGCTCTCGGTTAAGCACGGCATTAAGAGTTGGCCTTCAGCTTGTGACCTCATGGTGAGGTCACATTCTAGTACACGAGCGTGCATAGAGAGAGAGAGGTAAGGGCAATGGCCCAGCCATGATAATTAAGCAATGCATCGATCCACATTGGCATCAGAAATGAAAAGAACTAGACAAATAAGCCAATTCATCAAATTTTACATGATTACTTGGTGGAAATAGGTAGACTTAACTCCATACATCCACTTTCCACGATTACAAAATGTAATAATAAAAAACACACATAATAGGTATGGGGAGGCAGATTAGTTAGGGAGACATTCATGTAAATTTGCTAGCACTGCCTTCACACGATGATTTTCACTACCAGTGAAAAAGTTCCAAGACAAAATGAGAAAACTGACTTAGCTACATACCTATTATCCTCTCTTCGGTTCCATAACTCACCTTGATCGAGTGTAATTTCTTTATTGCCTTACTCATGTCCATCCGATTTGGTGGTGATTCCACCGAACATGCGACTCCAACTTCGAATACAGAGATAATGCAATCTTTGATTTTCATCTCTTGTTGTCGATCACTAGCTTCACTCCAAAGCCTTAAGTCTACAATGTCCATTGCTCGATCCGGAAGAGCCATTCGAATGAAGTTGTGGAGGTTAAGATGGTGCCCAAAGGCCTCTTCAGTGGGTCTCTTTCCTGTGAACATCTCCAATAATAGAATGCCATAACTGTATGCATCCCCAAGTGTGGAAACCTTGTGTCCCATGCCATACTCTGAAAATTTCATCAAGACATTAATAGGAACAAACATACACTTTTTCTTGAAGTCAATTGTTTAGAAAAAGCTTCTAAGTCACATGGGATTTTGCTTGATGTCCATTTGCAAGAGCTTGCCAAAGAAAATTGTGAGGGATCGCGCCTATTGCGCCCAACATAGAGAGATGGCTTGCAAGCCCCCACTCACTTCACAATCGGGCCCACTATGCATGGCAGAGGCCAAGGGATCCTCTGCTAGAGCAAGGCATAGGGTCCCAAAGCCCCCTACTAGTTTTTTGCTTTCATTTCTCTTTGTTTAATTTTTGTTTAGTTTATTGTATATGGCTGATGTTTAGCGCCTGTCGTGTGAACTCTTATAAAGAGCATTAACCGTTGATAAATGCATCAACGGTAGAGAAATAGGATTTTAGAATTCATAAAGTGCACCAAAGGTTAGTTAACAACATATAAACTCTTCTTCTCCAAAACTACTAAGTGTAACCAAAGTTGTCACATGTTTGCTACACAAATTGCCTAAACATCAAAAGTGGATTTGTCCTCTAGTAGGATACGGGTGAAAATAGAAAAAGAAGAAAATGTGTTGGGTTAAGGCCTTGGCAGAAGTCTATGTGTTAACTAAATTTGAATAGTTTTTTTTTTTTTAACTGGAAACATATGGGATCCACATGAGGCTTGTCATTTTCGTGATACAAATTATGTTTAATACCTATACCACACTTTCTTTTATGCAAAGATGAGAAGAAAATGCCTAGAAGAACAGGAAAAAAATGAACACGGTGGGGGGAGGGGAAGAAGAGACTTAGAGTGATTTGTTGACGGTGATGGATTTATACTTGTAAATGCGTAAATTTGTCTTAATATGCTCTAACCAATAAGTCTAGGGAAAGTGATGGTTGGGTAGAGCCCACCGTGTTGTGAATTAGTGTATCCTCCAACGGTTTCTGGCATAAATGTCATGTCATCTAATATATTTTTCTAATATTAAATTATTGGTCATGAAAGGGTCTGCCGTAAAGGAAAAATTACTTATTGTTAAGACCTTAAGTCATAATATTCCAAAAGAGATTAATCTGTTTTAATGGCATGAACGTGATATGAGACAAAATACAGATTATAGAAAGAAATATAAATATGAGATGATACGATAGGCTTAATCTATTTATTCACATGGATTCACAAGTTTTGTCTAAAAATTTTCCACTCATTGATCAAAATTACGATGATTTATTCTCATCTTAATTTAAAATACAATTAGGGCAAGCTACTATTAACCTTTTTGTACAAAAAGATACGTATTTTCTTTTTCTGCGAAAGCTATTAATAGCGGAAAGAGGAATTGAGTTGTGAGAAAGAGGTGTCAGAGCATACAAATCATAACATAACATCAAGAATAATTGTTTAGTCAAACTTTTGGCACTCACATATTACTATCGCAATCAAATAAAAACTAATCAAGAAAATATGACAGTTTCATACCAGGAGGCACATAGCCAATGGATCCTCTGACTGCGGTTGAAGTTGAACTACCTTGGTCTTGAACTTCTATGGCTTCGATAGACACTGTTGAAATGATCTTTGCAAGTCCGAAATCTCCAACTCGAGCCATCATGTTATTGTCTAGAAGCACATTACTCGGCTTTAGATCTCCATGGATGATGCCTGGGTAGCAACCCTTGTGTAGATATTCAATTGCGGTAGCTATGTCAATGGCGATGTTTAATCTTTGCACTAGTTTCAGATTTCTCGATTCGCTACACTCATCATCTTGTCCTATAGTTCCAGGGTGCAGCCACTCCTCCAAGCTCTCATTAGCCATGAACTCATATATTAGAGCTTTGAAGTCATTGCCACAAAAGTCCACGCCCGAACAGACACTTAGTATCTTCATGAGATTTCGATGTCTAATGGTTCCTAGAGTTCGACATTCAGAGATAAAGCTCCTTGAAGCACCTCTTTGCATTAGATTGAGCACCTTCGTCGCCACCGTGGCACCTCCATCAAGAATCCCCTTATAAACTGTGCCATATCCCCCTTTACCAATCAAATTGGTCTCAGAGAATCCGTTAGTCGCTCTCAGGAGTTCTTCATAAGAAATCCTCAAGAATTGGTTCTCGAAAGATAATGAAGTGGAAGCATTGGTTGTTGTCTGCTTCTTTTTGCGATAAAAGATAGACAGACATAGGAACAACAAAGCTAAACATAACAAACTGCCAGCTACCACATATATTACTCTAGCCTTGGTTGAAGAAGACTTCGTAGAGCTTGGTGATTTGCAAAGAGGAAGCTTCAGACCGGGAACACCTCCACAGAGTTCTGTATTTCCATAAATCGATACAGAACTTACATTAAGAAAAAGTCCACCCACTGGAACTTGTCCTTCTAGTTGATTGAAGGACAAATTCAAGTACATGAGTAGCGAGAGCTCTGCGAGAAAGCTCAGGATTGGACCAGAAAAATTATTATTGGAAAGGTCCAACTCTTGTAGACCTCGTAATGGGCGAAAAGCTTCGGGGATTTGACCATGAAAAGAATTAGCTTCTAAGTAAAGTTTCTCCAATACCAAGCACTCGCTGATGGACGTTGGAATTAAGCCGGTCAATCCGTTGTAAGACAAATCTATTACGCCAAGATTCTTTAAAGATCCAACTTGCAATGGAAGAGATCCACTTAAATTATTATTTGCTAAGCTAAAGAGGATCGACAGGGAAGAAAGACCCACGATTTCGACAGGAATTGAGCCAATTAGGTTATTGTTCGAAAGATCAAGCAAAATTAATTGCTTGCAGTTGCCAAGACTTTGCGGTATGTAGCCTTGGAAAATGTTATAGGAAAGGTCAAATTTAACGACGTAATGTTACCAATCAAAGACGGTATCTCTCCAGTAAACATGTTACCGCCTAAAAAAAGGTTCTGCAAGTTGGAAAGTGCTCCGATGGAATGAGGAATGCAATCAGTTAGAAAATTATCACTTAAATCCAGATAAGACAAGTTGAAGAGATTTCCGAGGGCTAAAGGAATAGATCCTTGGATCCGATTCTTTCCCAAAGAAATTCACTTAATGCTGGTGGAGAGATTGGAGATGGATCTCGGCAACGATCCGTGAATCAAGTTCCTATTCATACTAAGAGTATCTAAGTTGGAACAATTAACTAAAGAAGAAATAAAACTCAAGTCATCCTGCAAGTGGTTTTCAGCCAATGAAATCAAGAAAAGGCCCTTTAGCCTTCCTAAATTTTTCGGTATTGGCCCATGGAAATTGTTCATTGGAAAGAGAGAATAACCTAAGACCTGTGGCATTCGTTAACATTGACGGAATCATCCCAGTGAACAAGTTATCACTGGCACCAAATATTTGGAGAGAAGGAGAAGTGGTGCCGACATCATTGAAAAAGCTTCCCGACAACTGGTTATAACGAACATCGAATAAAAAAAGGTCAGAGATGTTTAAAATCCCTGCTGGAACCTCACCGGTTAGTTTGTTGAAAGCTAGTTGGAAAAATGTCAATCTCTTGAGTCTGGACAATTCCGCAGGTATTTCTCCACTTAACACGTTTATTGCCAGGGAGAGATGGTCTAGCAGCGAAAGGTTTCCAATCGAACGAGGAATAGGACCTACAAGACTGTTCCGAGTCAAGCCCAAGAATTTAAGTCTTGTTAAAGAACCAAGATTGGAATGAATTCCCCCCACAAGTTGGTTATCTATGAGATTCAGGATCTCGAGGTTCGAGCAGCGGGAAAGATTGGACGGTATCGGCCCGCCAAATGAGTTGTTACTAAGAAAAAGAACACGTAGGTGAAGCAAGTTGCTGATTTGTGGTGGGATTTCGCCATGGAAGCTGTTGTTCTGCAGAAATATAACCCTTAGAAAAGAGAGGTTACCTACTTGAGGAGATAGGAAGCCTTTCAAGCCTTGTGATCTAAGGACCAGGGATGTGACCCTCCCAGGATGTCTTTTGCTGCACAAAACACCTTGCCACTCACAATGATGAGTAGAATCATTCCAAGAGCTCAAGACTCCAAATGGGTCTTCGTGTATTGCATTTTTGAAGGAGGCTAACGCGAGCCGATCCGTTTGGTTTTGCGAGTATGCTATAGAGATTGTGATTGAGCTCCACCACCACAAGAGAATAGAGTTGAGAATAAGAAACAGTTGTTTCCTCATCTCGTCTTGTGATCCACTTTCAATTTGAGCTGCATTTATAAACCTCCGCTCTATGCACAAATCAATTATTGACTAACTCCATCATGGAAAGTTCCATAAACTTTCTCTCTCCTGAAGACTGAAGATCGAAGACTGAATAAATTATTGTGAATAATTTGGAAACTAACAAATCTTGCAGTTAATTAATGCGGAATCACAGGAGAAATAAACGAGAAATAATAAAGAATTCCTGAGATTTACATGATTCTTTCCAAAAATTGATACCTACGCAACTGGAAGGTTAAGCAGCTATAATCCACCCATACTCAGAGAACCATAGAGTTACAATTGCTCGCAAGTTCGAGTGTTATAATTGCTTGTAAGTTCGAATGTCTTCCACGCCTTGATTACGTCTAAACTCACAGTAGTTATTGATAGAACAACTCATTGTGCGACTCACGTCACAAGATCCACCGTTTTTAGAACTCCGTGCGATCAAAGAGAGCGTCACTGGTGTGTCCCCTATTTTTCTTCGCTAAAATAGAGACTTGAGCAGTAGGTCTCCTTCAGGATAATGTACGCCTTGAGTGGAGTCTTGACTAATGTTTGCTCCGTCAGTTAAACTTGGATATTTATCTTCAACAGAACCAAACCGTCAATACATATAATAGTTAAGTAGCATCGCCCAACAAATCAAAATTTGATACTGATTAAAAGGGAAATGTTGGCCATCTGATCTAAGCCAACTCATTGCTCAGATCTTCTTTATTTTTTTTCCTCAGCTCCAGAACTAAGTGTCACTTGGGACAAAGTCCCACCCCTTGGGAGTTATTTCTTGAATCTTGTAAAGGCAATGCGCTATATGCATCATTGAATTGCTTCATGATTGTTAGTCAAATTTGAATGGAGGCTCCCAGTAATGCGTGAGAGCACTTTGTGTAAATTTAAGAAGAAATGATGGTGGAATAGAAAAGTAAATTTCCTTAAATTGATCTTGCTCAATTTATCTCTTTTCTCCTTTTCATAAACTCCATAGTAATGCTGATTCCACACTTATTTGGTGACATGGGTGCATACCGCACTACACACTATTTCATTTAGAACATTCGAGTAAAGTCTTAATGCATGTAGTGGTTTCATTCATTTATCAACGTCTCGCTAGTTTTCACATTTACAACCAAAACAAGAAAGAGAAATGTCAAAAACACTAAGAATGTTTCATAAATTTGGTGTAATAAGTGACGTGGCATATTGTCATTAATTATCGAATATGGCTTATTATTCGCTTTTGATCTGCCATGTGGTTTGGTATATCAATACTAATCTATAAGATAGCATTGTCCAATAGGACACTCCTTTATAAAGTTGAGGGGAGAAAAAGCAATATCAATATTGGTGCCTCGTATTCTATGAAGTCCATGGAGACGAAGACCAAAGACTGAAGAATGAACAAATTGGTGCCTTATAATTCGCCGTCAATCACGAGAGGATCGAGTAGGAATGAAGCTTTCATATCCTTGACAAAAAGTGCCACCGTCGATTCTTTATATGGACATGAGACTCATAAAAAGGTGAAGTTATTTTGAAACTCTTTTCTCTTATTCCACAAAATTCCTTTTACATCTGTCATGTCTTTGGTTAAAGTTTTCTCCCTTGCTTTTGATTGTTTCTTTTGGCTTTTCACACGAAATTGGTTTAAAGTCCAAGTCAATTATAAGTCAAGCACCAAAAGCTGAAACAGTAAGCTCAAGTGGTCAAGCTTGATGCAATCTCAATTTTTTTAACTTATGTTTGTAGGAAAGCGCGTTCCAAAAATATTATATGTATGAGTAATATATTTATTTTGGGTCACGATTAAAAATTTGATGATAACTTCTGAAAATATTATATGGTGCCTTCTTGATTGAGGTTAAAGAAATGCTAAATGTACTAGGAATATGCATTAAATCCTCTTTATTAAATGATTTGTGAAGTTTCCATTGGTCGATTGAATGAAACCCACAAGCTTGTTTTGAGTCCTCACACTTGTATTTCCCATTCAAATTATCTCCTAATGTATTATTGCATCGTTCTTTTTTAATTAACTTTTAATCCAATTACTTGCTAGTTGAGCTCACTCCTGGCCCTAGGATGGAGGGAATAGGGGGCGCCTAGTCCCAATCCCGCGTTAATTATGGTCAAAAGGCCTCGTCCTATCCCATTCTTAGAGCTGGTAGTTGCAATTTCATACGACGCGAATGCTCCACAAGATAAAACATCAAATATAGATATATATATATGAATTTGATTTGATCAGATACACTTAATTAGACCTGATCACTTTTGAACAAATAAAAAAATTAGACCACCGAAAATATTATTTGGTGCCCTCTTAATTGAGGTTATAGAAATGCCAAATGTATTAACAATTTGCATTAAATCCGGGTAAATTACCTAAAAAGTCCTACACCTATTGTGTTTCTGCAAATTTAGTTCTAAACATTTTAATTATATCGATTGAGTACTAAACCTTTCCACATTTTGTCAATTAAGTCCATCCGACCAATGTTGGTTGGAAGTTGTTGATGTAGACGTCAACTATCCTATATGGTATGGCCAGTGCTGAAAAAAAAAAGAAAGTGGAGCCGTGCACAGTGGCTGTTGGTGTCGGCAATATTTCCCACAACAATGAACTTCGTTGGCAACGTGGTCTGAAGTAAGCGCAGCAACCTTGGCTAGAAGTTACAGCTCTTTGGATTTGATCGAAATAGTCATGTAACTAGTGGATCGAGCTTGGTGTTCAATTGACTGCGAACTCACGGTCAAGCACGAAACCAAGAGTTGGCCTTGAGCTCGTGATCGTACGCTCTAGCGCACAAGCACGCATGCTCGGCCACGGCTTGACCAGAACAACGATCCAGGAGCCTGACAGCTCAATGTCGGACGTTAGAGTTGTTGCAGATTTGCAAATGAGATGATTTTTTTTTTTTTTTGTTTAATGAAGTTCAGATCTGCTTCTTCTTTTTTGCCAACATGGTTGCAATTTGGTAATTTTTCTTTTTTGATTTGGTGTTAGATTTTACTCAACTAACATATATTATTATTAAAATAATTAAGTGGTTAAACCGGTGGGTATAAATTTTGATGGGTCAGGTTGAATATAGAGTCATTATGGAAGAAATAAGTTTTAATGAGTTCACCCATTTCCAGCTGATCCTCCAAACTCAACCAAGCCATTCATTTGCTGCTCCACACTTATAATTAAATTTTAGGCATCCGTTGTAAAATTGCTAGTCGATTTTTCGTTTTTTTAATGTACGGTCAATTGGAGTCCAATACCTATCATTTATCATTTCCTGAATAGCATGCTCAACAACGTTTGTAGGTTTTATGGAGTCCGGGCCTTGTCAGTCGTTGCTTGCGGACCACGGATGTTATAGTCAATTTAAGGGTCCTCGTGTTGGATTTAGCTGGAAAGGTGGGTCTTCGGCGTGTCCCTTGCTTGCGAACTTATTTAATGCGGCATAGAGATCCCATTCCTCACGTTTGCCCTTGTCCCCAGACTTCACTCTTTCAACACTCGTATACTTTCTAAACAGCGGTCCTGAGCAGGACCTTAAACTACTCCCTTGGAAATGATGAAGATAGGGAATCAAAGCCCCAATCCAGCTGATCCAAGGTCCGGAAATGACGGGGGCTCCCCAAGAGGGGGAGTCCATTTGATCCGGCGTCGCCGCGCTCTTTGCGGGGCCCTCCCGACATAAAACTAAGGAGGGTATTGGGGTGCTATCCACCTGCCAACCTGTCTGTCTCTGCCCTTGTCTCCAACAAGTGTGGGATCCACCGATTCACAGGGTGACTCTTTGTTACTGCCAGAGTCCCTATCTCTTAAAAACTTATCAGACTTCTGATCCATCTCCTCTTTGCGGATTTTGCGGATGGAAGAAAGTCCGGAAAATTATCCAAAAAGTCCTAAACATATTGCATTTTTGCTAATTTAATCATAGATCTTTCAACTTTACTAATTGAGTCATAAACATTTTTATCTTTTGTCAATTGAGTCCATCCGACAAATTTTGGCCGATTGATCTTGCGCTTCATTGGACAATATCATTTACGTGGATGCTAACCATCCTACGTGACATACCCAGTTCCAAGGTGGATAAATTTTATTTATTTTCGAATATATATATTTTTTTTTATGTTTTCAATTTCTTTTTTTCTTTTTTTCCTTTTTTTTTTTTTTTTTTTTTTTAACTTTTTTTTTGGCTGGTCACCCAACTCCAGCGATAAGTCAAAGGCCACGATTGGTGAGGGTCGGCCTCACCGGCCTTGGGCAAGGCTAGCGAGGGCCGGCCTCCCAAAGATGCTGCGGCTAAGGGTACAGACCCGCCTGAAAAAGAACAAGGGAGAGCCCTAAATCTCTGCCCGCGCCTCTTCGAGGCAGAAAATGCCGTCCCTTGATCCAGGCCTACCCGTTCTTTAATGGCAAACTTGAATGACAATTCCTTCAACGATTGTCAGGCAAACTTGAATGGCAGCTCTCGATGCTTGAAAGCACTTTGTGTAATTTTGAGAAGAAATGATGGTGGAATAGAAAACTACATTTCCTTGAAATGATCTTGCCCAATTTATCTCTTTCCGCCTTTTGACAAATTTCATTCCAATGCTGATTCCACACTTATTTGATGACATGAGTGCATGCCACATTGCAAATCATTTCATTTAGTGAATTCGAGTAAAGTCTAAGTACATGTAGTGTCATCCATATATTAGCATCTCGCTAGTTTTCATTTGGACAACAAAAACAAGAAAGAGAAATGTCAAACACACTAAAAATGTTTCATAAATATGGTACATTAAGTAATGTGGTCTATTGCTTTTAATTATTGAAAATGGCTTATTATTCACTTATAATCTACCCTGTGGTTTGGTATATTAATACTAATCTATAACATAATATTGTTTGATAGGACACACCTTTAAAAAGTTGAGGGGAGAGAAAGTAATATTACTATTGGTGCCTTGTATTGTACGAAGTCCTTGTGGATGAAGACCGACGACGAGAGATTGAACAAATTAGTGCCTTATATTCTCCGTCAATCACGAGAGGATTGAGCAGTCATATTCTTATCTCGAAACTCTTTTCTCGCTTTCCACAAAATTCCATTTACATCTGTCGTGTCTTGGGTCAAAGTTTTCTCCCATAATTTTGATTTTTTTTTTCTTTTGGCTTTTCATACGTTTATAGTCCAAGTCAATTATGAGTCAAGCGCCAAAAGCTGAAACATCTTGCTCGAGTAGTCAAGTTGATGCAACATCAATTTTTTGACTTATTTTTGCATGAAAGCGAGTTCCAAAAATAAAATACGTGCGTGAGATATCTAAATTGAGCTATGATTAGTAATATGATAATAAATTCCGACAATATTATATGTTCCCTTCTTTATTGATGTTAAATATATGCTAATTGTACTATGAATATGCATCAAACCTCTTTATTAAATGATTTGTGAAGCTTCCATTGGTCGATTAAATTGTGAGTCCTCGCACTTTTATTTCCCATTCAAATTATCTCCTAGTATTATGTCATTGTTTTTATAATTTTTTTTAATGCAATTACTTGCTATTTTAGCTCACCCCTTACCCTACGATGGAGGGAATAGGGGCGCCTAGTCCCAAACCCCACGTTAATTATGGTCAAAAACCATCGTCCTATCCATTCTTAGAGCTGGTAGATGCAATTTCATATGATGGGAACGCTTTATGAGATAAAACATTAAATATAGGCGAAAACATATTTGAATATGATGTGATGGGATACACTTAGTTGGACTTGATTACTTAACAAGTTTGGTTTGAACTTTTAGGGGCCATGTCCAAACCCAATCCAGCAGGTTCTGGCAAGAGCCAAGCTCACTTACCGGAATTTAGTGGCCTAATCACATGGGCAATGTCTTACTTTTTAAAGGAAAAATAAAAGCTGAGCTAAATAATAGATAAAACGGAAAGATAAACAGAAAATGCCACGCCCCGATCTATTATGGCCGCATGACAACCCACGCCCATCATAATTACATTTTTGGTCATTTGTTTGTGACGTCCCGGAAGGCATCACCAATCCAATTGCCAAAATGATTAAATGCACAAGCGGAAGCATAAACAAATCTCAAACCAATCATCAAATAGGGATAGCCAAAAATGTTGAAAGTTCATATATATATTTTTATATATATGCATGCATCAAGTAGTCATCCCTAATACAAGCCATAATCACATAAGTTAATCACATCAGCTTAAACCTATCTAAGCTTTGCCACATCCTGTTAGCCTAAATGCGCAGCCGCGACCTTCACCAAAAAGGGTTTGTGGTAAACCTAGCACCTTTAGCACTACGAGAGCAGCTCCAAAAAGTTTTACTAACCCCACTATCACCTAACCAGCTATGGGCTCAAATATTCAAGGCTCCAACTTGGTGATTATCTCAGGGTTGAGCTTAGGGTCAAGCTCAAGGTCGGAGACCTCCCCATCGAGAACATCCATGTCCATAGCATCCCAACTAATGCCTCCCCTTGAGCCTCTGGCAGCCGGTGGACTATTGAAACCACGAATGGGACCGTGGCTCTCATTCCCTACCTAGAAGTACCATGCCATGAACGGTGAGCCACTAGGTTAGGTAGTCCATCATCAACCCAGATGGTGGTGACATAGCGCGTGTAATGCACATCGGTCTCCCCTACCGAATACTCGGTCACCTCTTGGCTATGCTCTACCAGAGGTCTGACTCAGATTTGGCAAAAAGGCTTAGCCATTCTTAGGGCTTATAAACATTCAACAAACAACAGTGAGATAAACTCAATAAGTGAACTTTCTAAACCTCGTGTAGGGAAGCCGTTCACCTCGTAAATGCCCTAAACATGCCAGTTATCTATCAATGGCAAAACATAGCAAAGTTTTTCTCATTTTACCCTAACTATTCACATGAAAGCAAATCTTCTTAATCAAGGCCATCAATATAAACACATAGGCAATTCACATAATACTTTCCATGCTCGTGAGCCAATCATACGAATGCGCAAAATAGTATAGTCATGCGCCCATGCCATGTGATAATTCGAACCTGACCACATACAAATCTCATGCATTTTCCACACAAATATGTCTAAATTATTACAGCCACTCAAGGCCCCAGGCCAATCCAAAGGTTTGCAATCATCCGGCGTAACCATGCTTCATTTCAAAATCCATCCACGAATGACATCCCGTTTACTTGGGAGCATCCGAACTGAATTGGGCATCATCCCACGTAAAACGTATCAGACGGGTTCACACCCTACGTGAAATGCATCAGGGTCATTAGGTGATCACACGGGCATACCATCACACAAATCTTTTCATCTCTTTCTCATTAATCAATGTAATGCCCATACGATATGCAATCACCTTTGCCATATGCCACCATGTCATACACTTGCCTCATATTATATCACATAAATGCACCATCCTATTCGCTAGTCCAATGGCATATGGGTCACTCATCAAAGTAGGATCAATCATCATATTTGAACATAAGTCATAAAAATAACTTATTACATGCCATTATAAACTATCCAACAACTCGTCTTTTATTAATATAACATATCACAATACCATAACATATTTTAATAATATGCCTTATCACAACGTCACTTCACATAACACCACATGATAGTCCATCACCCTATTATGGCATATTATAAAAACCTATAACACTTCACTTATCATAAACCAATAACTTATCACCCAACTACTTATCACATATTGATAACTTATTGGACAAAAGTGATAACCTATCACAAGAACTTATCATCAAAAGCTCGATAACCTGTCGCCCAAAACTTGATAACTTATCGTCCTAAACTTGATCACTTGTCATCCAAAACTTGATAACTTATTATCTAAAGCTTGATAGCTAATCTGTAAAAATTCGATATCCTATTGAGATAACCTATTGAAATCCTATGATCACTTATCATTCAAAACCCACTTATCACTTCAACAAAGCACCATTTAACCTTAACCTCACCATGAACTACTTCCTAAATGCAACAACAACCCTAATCAAGGGCTAAAAGCCACTCACACCCAAATCCAAGCTTTAAAAAGCGTCAGGGGAGGTTTGGTGAGGCTGCACAACAGCTGTGGTTGCTGGACCAGCACCGAATAGCTCATAAGGAGGGCTGGTTGGTTGGCTTGGGTGGTGACACGGCGGTCAGCTTAGCGGTGGATGGCCTTCGTGGGGAACAAACCGTGAAAGAAAGGAGGGAGAGAGGGCTGCGGCAAGGTTGGACAACAACCTCCTCGTCTCCAAAACTTCAACTAGGTGATGGGAATGGCGGTGTGGAGGGCGGTTCAATGCCGGTGGGTGATGGTCGATTGCTGAAGAGGGAAAACAAGAGAAAAAATGAGGAAACAAGCTTGAGATGGAGATGAAAATGGAGTGAGGGTTTTGGCTATGGCAGAGAGAGAGAGAGAGAGAGAGAGAGAGAGAGAGAGAGAGAGAGAGAGAGAGAGAGAGAGAGAGAGGATGAGTTTGAGAGCAACCAAGTGAGAAAATGAGAGAGAGTGAGAGTGGTAGAGAGAGAGTTGACGACAGGGGAGAAAGGAGAGAGAGTGAGAGAAATCATTGCCCATTTAATGCCTTGTACTCCAAATCCCTCAAATATACTAAATCTAGGGTTCAATTGATGTGGAAATGACTTCTTGAAGAGGGAAAATCCAAGACAATTAATGAGGAGATTGCACACATGGGTCATTAGGCTTAGGATATGTTTAGACTAGACTAGATTGTCCTCCTTTAAGCCTTCCTCAAGCTCAATGCCGCCCCTCCATGCCACTTCCCAACTTTGCCCCTTTGTCCTTAGTTGAATGGAAGGGCATTTCGGTCATTTTATCAAGATTACACACTATTCATGCACTATTCACGTACTTGATGGCAATTAATGCCAAGATCTTACAAGAGAGGGCTTCATGGGCTTGGAGGGTCCATGGCCCTCATGGGCCGCCAATTCCTTTTGGGCATGTGGCCCATGGATCACCCAATGTGGGCATGGGCCCAATTGGGCCTAGCTCCATGGGCTTGGGCCCATTGTGTCGACCAACATGGGCTTGGGCCCACCCGAGTCCTCGCTCATGGCTCGTTCCTAACTTTTCAAATTTCCACATCTCGTCGATGGGAAATTAAATTTCAGCCCCAAAGCGACCTTTCCGGCACTTTTGTGGTTTATCAATCCTCATGGTAATCCCGTCCGACGATTTTTCGCCTATATAGTTCCGTTCTGAAAATTGGGATTGGAACAAGGATGTCACAGAAAATAATTCCATAATTTATTTGTATTTTTCTTCAAGTGTGTCATAAAATGCTTTTCTTATTCTATTGTACCTCACTTTCTCTTCCAATATTTTCGAAGTTTGTATTACAGGGTAAATAAACTAAAATAAATATTTCATCAACGTAATTTTTGATAAATTAATGGGCAAATTGGGCCGAGCCTCAAAGCCATTGCTCAGGCCTAGGCCACTCACTAACAAGTGGAAATGGAAAAAGGAAAAGAATAGGAGGCTTGAAGAGGAGGCAGGGTTCGCACATGGTGGCCGTTGGTGTCGGTAACATGACCATAGCAGAATTTCGTCAGCTACGTTGCCCAGCCATGGTGATGGCTCGACGAAGGCTTTGATTTGATGGAGATGACAACTTGATGCTAAACGTTAGAGTTGTTGTAGATTGGCAAATAGGATGAGATTTCTTTTTTCAATTTTTAGCTTGTTTATTTGATATAGTTCATATTGGTTTTTTCATTTTTTTCCATCATATTTTTAATTTTGGTAATTTTTCATTTTTAATTTGATAATAGATTTAACTTGACCAACATTTATTCTTATGAACATATTTAAGTAGGTTACATGGTTGGGCATGGATTTTGATCTTGTCCCAAATATGCGGCCAGCGAAGAACAAAGCCCATGGGATACTAGGGCTTGGACCGATATTCACAAAATGAAGTTGGCCCGTCTCAGTTTTGTGCGTCTAACTCATTGTACAAGAGAGGCGAATAAGCTTATAGATTGGGTGGCGAAGGCCTTTGAAAAAAAGAACTCCCCACCATCTTTCTGTCTTATCCTTGAAGTCTATGTTGGATATTTTAGTTTCTGATGTTCACAAACTTGCTTTGAGTCAATGAAATTATTAGTATTTCTGAACAAAAAAAGAAAAAGAAAAAGGTCTGCATCTCTATTGGATGCCATGGCAATGAAAAAAAAAGGAATCAATAGAGGACTCGGATACTCGTGCCAATGTTGAGTCACATATTCCCTTACATCTCCGAGAAGAAGCATGTTGGTATTTGTGGAAGCTCGATGTTTGATGTGTGTGAAATATGGCTAGGAAACAACAAAGATATGTATATCAAAGGCCTATTACGGCAAGGAAGTACAACGGAACAAAGAGAAAGAAAGGCTTTTATCATTCTAATTGGTATTACAAAAGGAAGGAGAATTTTGCTCTTGGTTTGAGTGAGTAAGATGGACATCTACTCTCTATTTATAGTCCTACATCACCAACTTACCCAGGCAAAATGCTAAAGTCAGAGATTTTTCTACTACTCTTATCCTTAGCTAGCTCTATCATAGAGCTTTATGAACTGACTTTCAAGTCAAATATCTCTGCCTTTTTGTAGAGATAATTTTATGTTCTTTTTTCTACACATATTTAGTGGACTCCAAACTTTTTTGTTGCCACCCAAACAGTAGATTTTTTGTAGGATTTTTCTAGACTTTTCTAGACTCTAGAAATTGGATCATCATTGTAACATTCTCGATTTCGACCCTTATTTTGGTCCCAACTAGGAGGCTAAGCTAGATAAGCTTTAGGTTAGTCAAATGTTCTTAGAAAATAAGTGTGAACAAGTGTGAAATGCATTAGATGAGGATGATGGATGTAAAGACTTATGTGTCCCTATAGCCTAGCCTAGTTATAACCCTAAACTAAGTAGGAGATCTTGGAGGCCAAGAAATGGACTACATATCTATTGGAAGAAAGAGCAAGCAAGTCAAACATTCTTAGACAAGCTAATAGCACATTAATTACATTTGGCTTCTAATTATTCAATGTCGGGATGAAGTGTCTAAGCTAACCTAGGACTTAGTTGAAAACTTTGAAGGTAACGATGCTCGACAATTAATGCTTCTTGACCAACTGGGGACGCCTCCTATTTCCAATTAAGACTGCCACATTTGATTTTCGAAATTACTGGACTTGTGCTATTTGCCAATTTTACGCAGATTTTTTTGGTGAGAATTTAAAGAAACTTCCTTCATGAAAGTTGTTCTAAACATCTTGATCTAAAACATACTTATATTTCATAGTTTTTTGAGGTCAAATGGTAGGGACGAAGGCCCAATCATTCACCGTTTGGAACCTGTCCTGTGTAGTGAAAATGATGATCAGGTTGTCTTCTCGAATTTTTATAAAATTTTCCTTTTCAAACTTAACCATGCTTCATTCATGAAAGTTTTAAATGACATCCATATCTACAATATATTAAAATTTCAAAGAGTTTTGTGAAGATTTTGATTTTGAAATGAGTCTCTCTCTCTAACCGTTGAATATGCTCGACGGACGAATTCTTAGGTTGTATTCGGTGAATTTCTGCTCTTCCCATGGCACGAATTTGGCTAAGTTTTCTTCATAAAAAATGTTTCTTGAGATCTTCTTGACAACATATTAAAAGTACATAATTTTTCGAGCCCATTTGATAAGGTAATGACATTGATTTCGAAAGTTGATTGAAACTGTTCTTCAACTTAGAATGAGAGGTCACATGCCAAACTTGGAGAGGAATGGGCTACACACCCAACTTGAGGAGCAATTCATCTAGAGTCTTCTTGGACTGGGATAAAGACACATTAAATGCTTTTGGACTATGGTGTATTAATGCTAGGTTGAGTCTTAAGGCTTAGGTGTCCCCTAATTAATGTAGTCATTATTACAAAGATGACTCAAACCCCAAATGGCCCAATAAGATGCAACTTTTTCGAATTCAACCCTTATTTGGTTAGATTAGTAGGCCAAAGATTGGTATGCCAATGGTGGGACTGGGCCATGAGCTGCCCGAGAGTCGGTCATGAGCGAAGTAGCCTATTCGGGGATCGGCAACCCAAGGATTGGTTATAGAGTATTTGACCATGGAAAGATTATTCGATCATAAGGATCGATTGTGGGACAATTCTGCACCACCACGAATCGGTCAATGGTCGTGGCTCGACCTTGCCCGGTAATTGTACCGATTGCGGGTGATTTTGCCTAGTCGTTGTACTGGTCATGGATGATCATGGATCAATTCGATTTGACCGTGAATTGAGGCGGATCAATTTATCCTACATGATTACATGACGGCCGAGAACCGACCATGGATCAAATAAACTCAACATGGTTCAGTGTCAGATTGGCCATAAAATGTGGTGCAGGACCCTGGACTGACTTGCGGACTAACCGGGGGGATCGGTCGACCAATCCAAGGCCTGGCCCTTGGACCTTGTTGCGAGCCTTTTCTCGATAGAGGGGAAATCCGAACTCGGTTTCACCAGTTAAGCTGGTTGCATTCGGCTTTATCCCATCATGGTTTAGGCACGAACCTTAGGCCAAATAAGATAATCGATCGTGATTGGACTCGATTGACTCCCATCCAAAGAGATGGCTTTCTAACTTGATATTTCCCATGGTGTATTTAATGTCATTGGAAGGTGGCTTATTAATACATGATGATTAAGTAGGACACTTGACCCCATTAGCTTTACTCTTAAAATGTAATCATTAAATTTTGAATGGTTATATGTCAAGAGGGGGGGGGGTGAGTCATAAGCTCATTAATGGTAGGGAGCAACTCATAACCTAGAAAAATGATGATAAGGGATGTTGAAGATCAAGTAAGGCGCCATCCTTTCTCCTTAGGCTCGCCACTTAATGTTTCATAGGTTTTCACTCTTCAGATTCTCGAAATCCCTAGACTTTTGCCGTTTTCCAATTTTACAAAGCTTTTTGTACTTCGAATTTGGAAAAACTTCCTTAATGAATCTTCTTCAAGGTTTGCTGGCCGCTGACCTTAAAACAATTGGCGGCCGGCTAGACTAGGGCCGGCAACCTCGTCAGAGCGTCGCAGGCCCTCGATGATGCCCATTGGCAACTGGGTGAGGCTTGGCCGAGCTTGCCCGATCAACGATCGGGCTCGACCTCTGGCTAGGGTGAAGTAGACCTTGCGGTGGCCCGACGAGGTTGAGTCACATTGGCGGCTGGGCGAGCTTGGCCAAGCCAAATTTGGGCGAGGTCGAGCCTCAACCAGGTGAGCCTTGCCGATGGTTGGGCGAGCCTCACCCGGCCAGGCGAGGCTCACCAGTGGCTGGGGGAAGGCCCGCCAAGCCTTGCCCTGGCCTAGTGTGTGACATCTTGAAATTTCAATTTGTTTTCAATTAAATAATTCGGGACTTTCATCGACGCACCTATAATGCTATTCTCAGAGGTGATCACTCATGGGATAACTAAATTATTTGAGAAAGTCATTAAGGGATTTTTATGCAGTAGATTTGGGAATTCGATTAGGAATCGACTACTCGACCGTGCTCATTTGCAGAGATCATTACTGCACAATTAAAAGTCGAATAGAAATCAGAGATAGGTCAGTTCGACAGAGATGTGTGGCTAAACGTGGGTGATTCCACCAAATTACAAAATACTGTCGATCGGTACTAGACTAATTTTTTTGTCGTTTTGGTATCCCATGCCCGTATTTTAAACCTCGAGATTTTTACGACCACCAAGAGTTGCCAATGTGTCGAAGAGGTTCATTGTGGCTCGAAGATAATCGACCATGGGTAATTTGCACTACTTATTTCTGAAAGTTACCCGATAGACTAGGTTAAGCTAAAATCGCGCCAAATTGAAATTAACCGCGAATTTGAATCTGATTTCAAAAATTAAAAGTTTTGTTATGTCACGAGTCATTTGAGGAACGTTGACTTATCCTTCGAAGATTTTTCTGCAAACCGAGATTTTTGGTGAAAAGTCGATATATGACCGTTTTTGACCGGAAAATTCAGGAGACCATTTTTTATCGCGTTGTTGGGATGCAAATTGGTTCTAATGGCAAGAAAAAATACAATTTGATCGAGGACTCGACAGTGGAATTTTTTAGGGGTGAATTGAATTAATTCAAGTGGGGATTGAAGAAGATTTGGGGAATTTATGCCCAAAATTCGTAGCCCCCATGCCCCTTAACTTTTGGACCACTTCCAAGGCTTCTAGAGGAAGTTTTGAGGCTATAAAATTGCTGAGGAAACCAGCAGCCATGGTGGGGCCTTGGTCAAGGAACAAGAAGATAGATAGAAGACCAAGGTGGCCCCCTTAAGCCTTGTTGTTCCCTCCTCCTTCCCCTTGCCATTGACCCCCCCATTTCCAGACCTAAGAACTCCAAAAATTTTAGAGAAACCGAGCTCAGCCCCTCCCCCCACTGTCAACCAGCCATGCACGCCCGTTCGAAGCCACTGCACGCCGCTTCGCCATCCACCGATCACGCATCTGCCCACACATCGCAAGTGCCCGTCCGCCTATGTGTGAGCTCATCCAGTTGTGTCCCGAGTCGCTCAAGCCGTGTCAAAGTTCCTTGGATGTCGTTCAGCCACCGCTTGTCGTCGTGAAGCCCCGCCTGGACTCGCATCAGCTCCACCGCTCGTCTTTGGCCGTTTCTAGCTCAACCGACCTTCGAAGCAGCTCCTTGACTCACTGACCAGAACTGAGACCCAGTTGGGGTCTTAAAGCTTCGGGGTCCTTTTCTGAGCCTTTCCCTACCTCGAAAGGTGTTTCCACTTTAGAGTTTGTCGATCATCTCCGTCTCACCGTCCTAGTGAACTCACCGGCCCACAAATCCAGTGAATTTACTCACTAATCTCTACTTAGGGAGTTAATTATGCTTAAGTATTGATTATTTTAAGTTAAGCATGGATTAGGTGCTTAGTTAGAATATATTAGCAATTTAATTAATCGTTATTGCATGTCGTGGTTAGATGTCAGGTGGTTAGAGTAGCGTAATTAGAGCCTAGATTAGTTGTAGATTTATCTAGAGTGATTCAGAAATTTTCCAGACTCGTTTCGGTATTTAATTAGGCTTTTACGGCCTAAGTTGCATTTTTGGGTATTTATTTAATTAATTTTTTGTAATTATTTAATTAAATATTATTTTCTGGAAATTAGACCGGGATAGTCGGTGACCGGAATTTCATGCTAATTGCAATGCTATGTTTGGTTTATTTATCTGAGTGCTAATTTGTGCTAATTGAGTGATATTTGTAATTTTTGGAATTTATTCCAAATTGAGTAATTTTTGTTTTTAATTAGAAAATACCAAGCATTAGTTTACAACTCCAAAAATGTGTTTGTGAACTATTGAAATTAGTAGGATCTTCAAAAGAGAAAATATTATATTTTGGTTAAGGCCGACCGTGTACCCACACACGATTATTTTTATCTGGAATGATAAAAGTGGTGAAATTGTTGATTGATTAGAATGGTATACTATATCAGCTTACGGGCTTTGATATATTGGCTTAGAGTGAGTAATATACCAGTATACTATATCAGCTTACGGGCTTTGATATATCAACCTAGTGTGAGCAATATACCTTAGCAGCTTCTAGTGAGCATTATTAGTATACTATATTAAAGGGCCTTGATATATCAATTTAGCACGAGTAGTATACTATTTATCAGCTTAGAGTGGGCTATACTATCTATCTTTTGAGTAGTCTTTGATGTGATCGGACTTTATAGATAGTATTGATTGGGTTGATCGAGAGATGGTCTTGATGACATGGAATCGATTGGTTCGATTGATCGATGGCTCGATCTAATTTGACGATTTGAATTGCTGAATGATTGATTGAGTGGTTGAATCGTACTGACTTGCAAGAAGGGACTAAGGCAAAGGTAAGTCTTCTAACTTGTGCTTATGCTTAAGCAGCCCTTAGGGCGTATTTTCTTTCTCATCGGGACTTAGGAGGTGAACTTGCTGAGACGTCATCTCATCCCATTGTGGGATAACATTTTCAAGTCCTTAGATAGCAGCTCCTCCCGAGCATTTTGGACAATTGAAGAAGGTCACCGAATAGAAGTGTTTTATTCCGCTTCATGGAAACCCAAGGGGATGGATCTATGAGCTCGTGAAGTCCGTGATCTGGGTTGATGCGGGTCTACCCTAGAAGGTACCCCATCAATATAGATCATGGTATCATTAGGAGTGGAATAGATAGAGAGAGGGTCCCATATTGGAGTCTGAGGTCCCTATGTATGTGTTGGAGGTTGTTTTTGGGAAATGCACGGCCATCCCACCAATTGGTTCAGTGGTGGACTCGTGTCTGTCGGAGCCAAGGACCCGGAGTATTCAGTCGAAGATTCGACTTATTAGAGGATCCTCTACCCCCCCCCTCGGTTTTGCAGACCTTATATAGATCGGCTTGTATTGTAAATGACATAGCTTGATATGTATATAATGGTGTGGGTTGGTTCAAAGGAAAATTCTGGCTCTATTTTTCTATCCCATTTTGTTGTTATCTGGGGATTAATTATTCACTTCCGTATGCGCATAAAAATGAATGGGTTGGTGATGCGTCCTCATACGTCGCTATTTAATCAACCACTGAGAGATGTGCATACGCTCGGAAAATCGGGGCATGACATAGTGAGCCTTCGTCAAGCTTGTCAGACCTTGATTAATCGATCGTCGGCGACAAGCAGTGGTGGGCAGTAGTGGTGGCCATCGGCCAGTGGCGACGGCGGCGGCAACGGTTGAAGAAGAAGAGAGAGGGAAGAAGAAGAAAGAAGAGAAAATAGAAAAAATAGGTTGGCTTGATTATAGAATTGTTACTAGGAGCAAAGAATCAACTTTTTTTTACTTCTCAATTTTGTTTCAAATTTATTTTCGGGAAAAAAATAAAAATTTGTTCCCGAAAACAAAAATTTTACCAAATGTATTTCTATTTCAAATTTACTTCCGAGAACAAAAAAAAAAAAATAAAAATTTCACTGTTTGGCCGGTTGCCAAACGTGCCCTTAGTGTTTTCATTACCCTAAGAGAATTTTAATTACTTGGAATAGTCTTGAATAATTCATGATAAATCATACTTTAAATGTTAACATTGTCATAAGAAAAGCAATTATTAGAGAGACTTTTTATTTTTAAGATGGTTTCTCTAGGTCAAAACACCTGTAATATTAAGATGTTAAGACATTGATATTTACTTGTTATTTTTAGGATCGGATCCAACTGTTGAAATCGATCTATTGAATTCAGAATCGTGCTTAAGCAGAGTCGAAATGAACCATTCAATATGATTTGGCTAGAGAACAATCATAACATCCAAGTTTGAATCCAGTAGTCAGAAGTCAAGTTTGATTTTTCACTAATTAAGTATAAAAGTAATATTATCGCATTAATTAGCAACTTTTACATATTTGAAAAGTTAGTGTAGACCATCAGTCACTAGCCAAACTTTAGTGCATCCAATAGTTTCTTGAATTTTCATAAAATGTTATTAAGACTTTGTTTATCTCGTAGAAAATAAATCATTTGCAAAATATATTCCTAAAAATCATTGATTGTATCATCCAAAATAATTTGCTAACTGAAATTTTTTCATTATAGAAAATAATTTATATCTAAATATTTTTGTGAATGATAAAAAATATTTTTTGTTCAATAATTTTTTTAAGAGATACAATTGATTATTTTTTGATTTTTTGATTTATGAATTTTTTCACTTTTCACAAAATAAATGGAGTTTAGATCGTCAAGCAAATACGACCAAGAACGAAAATGGTCAAGCAAATAACTTGACAACCAGCCAAAAAGGATTCACCTGTTTTCTTTGCCTGATCTGATTAGACCGTGGAGATCAATTCATCGCTATTAAGCTTCCAATCGAAGTGGGCCGAAACTGATATGGCCCATTTCCAAGCCCACTTACGTTGTCGGCCATATGTGCCCAAAAACTGATTTTGGACACAACTGATTTGTGCTAGTGATAGGACGTTTGCCTAGGAAAGATGGGGTTAAGTGGCAGCCAAAGCGTCTCATTCCATCGTTTGCTTCCTGGAAGTTTCATTGACATCAGGGATCAACTCCATGCTACCTTTTCTACTCTTCCACACTATCATTCACATCGAAAGTGCGGCCCGCTCGATTGCTATTCTCGAAACGTTTATTCTAAGATTCTCACACCATGCACGAAACATTTGGATTTAGAGATGTGAACACATCATTACTTAGCATGATGCATGACCCAATTGTATCGTTGCTCCAATGTATTTTTTTTCGAAACTTATGTTTTATGTGATTGAGTCATTGAATCCGAATAATTTTTTCAATTAAATTCATCCGTCTCCATTTCCAACAAATTGAAGCCGATGACTCGCGGATTGATTGATGCCTAGCCAAAATCTATATCACTCAATGAAACATTGCCATCATGGAAGGATGAGTGATTTACTTGGACTTATTTTTGGGCCATTGTAACTACAATTTGATCGCGCAAACTGATTTTTTGAGATTGGACCGACCCTACTTCACATCGGGTTTTTTCTACCACTACCGGCTGCATCTATTTTAATAGACCGAAACCGAACAGTGACCGACGTGATTGAGAGAAATGTATAAATTAAAGGACTTAAACAGGATAAGTAGTTGATGATCCCATTGAAGAGACTACGCAGCTTCGGGGACTGCATGTCTTCTTCTTCCAAGAGGGCAAAAAAAACATAAGAGGAGTGCACGGATACAGTGGCGGTACCGTGACTTTCTCTGCAAAATGGAAGAGTGATCTCTCGTTCTCTTTGCGGAGGTTGAAGTGTTGTCGCTGCGCTATCGAGCTCTCATTCCGTTCCCGTCGAATTCGAAAGACGACAAAACATGGGTCGCCAATCGCTGATCTACAGCTTCGTGGCTCAAGGCACCGCGGTGTTAGCAGAGTACGCTGAGTTCGGTGGGGAGCTCGTCGGCATCGCCTTGCAGTGCCTCCAGAAGCTCCCTCTCAGCACCGACCACTTCACTTACACCTGCGATGGCCACACATTCAGCTACCTCATCGACAGCAGCTTCAGTATGATCTCTCTCTCTCTCTCTCTCTCTCTTGTAGCTGCAATGGCTCCGAGCTACGTGTGAAGGCTACTTGTGGTCGTGTTTTTTACAGTTTTCCTTGGACACACTTGACTTGGCCGTCTCAATTCTGCAGCATACCGCATCGTGGCAGTTGAGTCCATCGGCCATCAGATTCCGATGGCCTTTCTCGAGAGAATCAAGGACGAGTTTACTAACAGATATGGAGGAGGAAAAGCCACGACTGCAGTGGCACATAGCTTGTCACGCCCCGATCCTCGGGTACGCATATATCCTTCTACTTGATCGATTTTAAAATGCGATATCTTAGGACTATGTATTGCCGACTCTTTTTTTTTTTATATTAAGCACATGCGGAAGCAGTTAAAATCCCTAGACAATAAATCAATGGGATAGAAAAGTATGACCATATTTTTCATATTGAAACTTATAATCAAACTTTTATATAGAACACAAACCAAAGCACTTCACAACTTTTTACTCTATCTCTATTCACATCAAAATGGAGATCTCAAAAGAAGATAAAATCTCAATCCATCTAGGCCGTACTCAAGGCTCCTCTCGGGATTATCTTCTTCTTCCAAAATTCTTCTTCTCAGGTTTTACCTCCGAGTTCTCCTTCCCAGACTCCTCCTCCTCAGCTCCTCATCGGGGTCCTGAAATGTTTTCCCCAAATTGGGATGAGACTACGTCTCAACGAGTTCTACCCCACTAAGCCCGATTAGTAAACCATTATACTATAAGCTGCCTATACACGCACAGGGCAGAAGACGTACCTTGGCATCAATCTCAGCCTACAATTCAAGGTTATATACAGATACTTCATATATCTCCATGCATTCTCAGTCAAATCATAGTTCAATCGACTTAGTCGATTACATATCAGTCGGACCATTTTTAGGTCGATTCAATTATTCCATCTCGATCCCCAATTACGAATTACGATCCTCAGATCACATCTTAAGCAAAGGTGGAAGACACAATCCACCACTCAACAACATTCAATATTTAATGGCTTTACGGTCCCACTCGACCACTTTCGATACTCAATGGCTTTACGGTTCCACTCGACCACTTTTGACATTTAATGGCTTTACGGTCCCATTCGACCACTTTCAAAATTCAATGGCTTTAAGGTCCTACTCGACCACTTTCAAAATTCAATGGCTTTACGGTCCCACTCGACCATTTTTGATATTCAATGGCTTTACGATCCCACTCGACCACTTTCGATATTTAATGGTTTTACGGTCCCACTCGACCACTTTCAATATTCAATGGCTTTACGGTACCATTCGACCACTTTTGATACTCAATGGCTTTACGGTCCCACTCGACCACTTTCGATATTCAATCAATACCCAACGATTTCTCAATGAAATAATTAACAATAACCATTTAGGAATATATCCTAAAATTCCACATTTAATTCCATTTGGCCCAATCAAAGCTCAAATAAATAAACGGACTGCGCCACGACAATCAGCACGAGATTTCAGTCATCAGCCATCTCAATCTTAATTTCCGAAAAATAAATAAATAATTAATTAATTTCGAAAATTAATTAATAAATATTAAAAATTCAATCTAACTCAAAATAAAACCTAATTAAATAAACGGACTTCACCATGGTCATCAGCATCATTTTCCGGTTACTAGCCATCTCAATTGAATTTTCGGAAAATAAATAAATAAATAATTAATTTCGAAAATTAAATAATTAATATTAAAATTTCAATTTAGCTTAAAATAAAGCCCGATTAAATAAATGGACTTCACCACGGTCATCGGCATAATTTTCTGGTCACTAGCCATCTCAATTGACTTTTTGGAAAATAAATAAATAATTAATTAATTTCCGAAAAACAATATTTAAATACCAAAAATTCCACTTAGGCCCGAATCGTCAAATTGAAGGCCGATTAGGGGTCGAAAATTCCCGAGCTACCTTCATTAAATAGTAGACCATGTCTACTTGCTAAATACACATTCAATTTATCTAATTCGCATCACAATTGACTAATAATCGCTAATATATTCTAATCTAACCACATAAACCTAATTAATTAAAACTAAATAATCCTTAAGCATAATTAGCCAACTATTTAGTGATTAGTGAGATTATTCACCGGAGTCGCGCGCAAAACGTATCAATCCGACGGGGACGACACGAGGAACGATTCTTCCCAAAGCGACTCACGGATCCGGGGCCCGGAAACAGCCCAAAAGCGGGCCTAAAGCCGCTGGAAACCCACTTCGTGGGTTGCTGATCTTGTCTGGGTGGAGCTGCTCTAGTGGCCAAGACGGCGAGGGAAGGCCGGTGGAGGGTGAGGGGAGCTCCGGCGGGTCCGAATGGTGGCCGAACGGAGTTGGGCGGCGGCCGGAGGCATTAGGCCGAGCTGGACAGTAGTTGGAATCGCACGAGGGAGGACTGGGTGCGAGAGGCGGGTGGCTGGACGCGTGGCGTCGCGCGGGCGCAGGCGGCGGGACGGTGGCGAGCGGCGGGCGGCGACAGAGCAGCGACGGCAAGCTGCGGTCTCGGTTTTGCTGCCTCTGCTTTAGTTTTGTTCGCACGGGCAGAGAGTCGAGAGAGAGAGAGTGCGAAAGAGAGAGAGAGAGAGAGAGAGAGTTTGAATGGTCAAAAGGGAGAAAAGAATGAGGAAGACAGCAGGCATCCGGCTGGGGGAAGGAATCGCACGAGTGGGAGGGAAGGAGAGAGAAAAGAGAGAGAAGGAAAAGAAGAAAGAGAAAAGAAAAGAAAAAAGAATAATTCTATTCTAAATTTTCTTTTCTTTCCATTTCCTTTCTAATTTCTTCCGGTCTTCGATTTTTCCTTCGATAATTTCTTTCTTGAAATTTCGAACTCGTCAATAAATTGACATACGATGAGACGGTCCTAAAAATGAATTGTGACATGCTTGAATATTCGATTCCCAAAACCGAATCAAAATTTATGGTTAAAATCGACCGGACGTGATTTTAATCCAATCCAACAAATTAGGTAGCTTTTAGGGATTTTACTGCGGATATATCCCTTAATGGCTTCACTCAATAGGTTAGTTAACTCGTGAGTGATCAACTCAGAGATAAAGGATCATAGGCACATTTCATTTTATCGAAACGGGATCAAATTTCAGGATGTCACATAGCTTGGACAGAGAATTCGGGTAAACATCGCCATCTCCTCATAAGTCCATGAATGTGACTTCTTTGTGCTACATCACAGGATACGCTGATCGGAGCTTTGACATAGGCCTAAACTGAAGGAGCAAATGTGGTACTGCGCGGATCATCCCGAAGAGGTCAGCAAACTTGCCAAAGTGAAAGCTCAGGCATCAGAAGCGAAAGGAGTTATGATGGAGTATGTAGAAAAGGTGAGTCGGCATACACTCTACCACTAAGTTAGAACCATGAGAAATTGGCGTGTATTGTCAGACTTACGTTGCTCTGTCATGTAGGTTCTGGATCGAGGTGAGGAAGTTAAGCTTCTGCTCGACAAGACGGAGAATCTTCGATCTCAGGTAAGCAGTCTACTGTGTGTGATTTCCATCCTGGAGCGATGTCGGCTTATCTTATTAAACGAGCTAATTATTGTATGTAAGAAGCAGGATCTGGTGTTCAGAAACTGAATGAGTCATGACAATTAGCGCCTTCTTCCAGTCTCCTGAACTGGCCGAGCTACTAGTACGGCCTACTTATCTAGGTCATCCAACAATTTTAAATCGGAAGTATAGAAGTTTCGCCTATGAGTGAACAGTAATTCTTCCCTGTTCAAGTCTTGAATGCTCAATTGAGCAGATTATGTATCAAAATACGGACAAGCCTGAACTCGCATCATCTTCTCGCTCTAGTGCAAATGTTGCATTTCCTCACATCACTTCAGCTTAGATGCTTTATCAAGTGCAGTTGTCGTGTCATCTAGTTTAGTGTCTTTAGGGCCATTAAATAGTTCAAGGAGAAGCTGATGGACATGAACAATGTTGGGTATTCCCAGATTAGTATCCTCTGCTCCTATTCCTTTTCTTATTCCTTGGCCGTATTGTTGAAATATTGTCCTAAATCACTTGACAATGAGTCATATATGACAGCTTAAGCTTTTGGATTGGATTTTCTAACACCCATCATTTCCTGAAATTCAATAAATTTCTTGCTGCTGATCTACTTTTATGTTGCTAGCTTTTGCATCAAATAAGAGCTCACTAAGAACTTTCCCACTATTATAAGAAGTGTTATTTGAACTTTTTAAAGGTTTAACTGCTACTGCTTTCCAATAGTCTGCTTTCATCTTCCCAGTCTTCTCATATAAAATGTACAGAAGGAGCGGAAATCGGTGATTAATTTGGAGATAGAACAAAGACTACCGTCTTTCGGTATGATTGAATTAAGGATCTCGGCATCCGACTGATGTGCATTTTCTACTTTTAGGCGCAAGATTTCCGGCAGCAGGTGACCAGAATCAGAAGGAAGATGTGGCTGCAGAACATGAAAATGAAGCCGATAGTTCTCGGCATTGTCGTCGCTTTGATTCTGATCATACTCATGTCCATCATTTGTGGTGCCTTCAAGTGTGGTGGCAAATAATGGAGTGATTGTAGATTTGATATTCTCTAAAACCTCTATAAGTTTTTTCTTTCTATACACACAAGTCCTCATTTTTCCTATAGGATAATGGAATAAATTGGTTGTATAGCTCTATATACTTGGAACAGTTCTCTGATCCAGTTGCACAACATTGTGACATCAATAGTACTGATTCAAATTAAACCCGACATACTAAACCCTTATGTTTAGGACAATGGAAAAATCCATTGAAAGTCTCAAATTTTGTACAGGATGCGATAAATCATGAATTTTTCAATAGGTGCAATCAAGTCGCAAACCTTTTAAAATGGTGTATTAAAATTTTAGAGAGAAAAACTTTCATGTCAAAACTGGAGCTTACCGTGGCACGGTGGTCCTAGAATTTAAAAAATTAATTAGGACATTTCCAATGATTCTTAATATTTGTAAAGATTGCGCGTATATCTCTTTTTGGTTATGCATATATTGATTAATATGTTAACTTAAATAGTCATACAATAAAACTTACAAATAAGCTTATGTATTTTTTTAACAGTATTTCATTTTATCATTCATCCTCTTGCAAATTTTCCCAGAGAAAGTTGTTAATTTTTTTTCATTGTGTCATCTTTCAAATCTCAAAAGCTTTGTAGAAGAATTTAGCATTAGGAAGAAGAGTAAAAATATCTCATCAATAGATGTTTGACCAAATCGGACGTTATAAGGATTTATTAGCCAATAACCTCAAGAAAGGTACGTTTTTTGCCAAAAGGGATGTGAAAATAAGACCGCCCTTCATGTAAAGATGTGTTAAGATCTTCTCTCTCTTTTTTTTTTTTAAGTCATTAGATTCAATCAATTTAATTTGACAATTATAATAACGAGTATCCAAATAGGCCTATAGAATCGGATGATCCTTTGGTCAATAGGTGTCCTAGTTCAAAGGACCGTGCGGCATGTTGCTTACCATCCTGGACCACAACTAGTATACTAGCCGACTCAAGCGCACAACCTCCGATACTAAGGTTGTACACATAGTTCGTACAGTCTTTTGTAAGAAGGAAATACTGAAAATAGCTCATAAGAAAATGTTCTGCTCAGTTGTATTAATCAATGGCATAAGCCTCATACATCAAGTGACTAACGAGAAAGGGCTTTACAGACATTATCTATTCTTGCTCGAGTCGATATTTCGGGTCCGTGGACAAATCCGGAACGAGACACTCACAAGAAACTTATATGTCAGTAGGGGTGTTCTGTCTTATTTTCCTATCTTATTGGCCTTCATTCTTTAATGTAATTTCTCAGTGATAATAACCAACTTAGTTTTTTACCACCTCGTCAGCAATTGTCATTTGTTAATAAACTGGGCAGTTACTTCCAATTTATGAGACACGGCTGACAACGCCTTGGTGAAAAATACAATTTGACAACTTATTGGGTAATCACTTTCCAGAATGAACACAAAAGTAAAGTATATTAGCACGTGTTAGTTTTTTTTGTTTGTTTGTAAATGATTTCAATTAGAATAAATATGGTGGAAAGCGGTTTTAACTACTTTTTTGGTAGTCGATACTTTATTAATATTTTCCTGACATATCTTTATCAATGAATGGTGGGAGTTCAGTCCATTGGCGGAGTATTAGCTTGAACAGGTCACTTGGATAAACATCGCCTTCCCTCCATAAAATCATGAATACGACTTATTTGTTCTCTACCGCATAATATGCTGAGTTGAACTTTGACAGCTAGAAGAGATCCGCTAGACTTGTTAAAATAAAATAAAAAATTAATTTGAGATAAATTTATTATAATTATATTAATTTGTAGTTTTTTATGATATTAACCTTTGAAATATTCTAAAATACTGGCACGAACTACTTGTTTTAACTATTTTCAGAATGGAATTTCTGCATACATTATATGGTATTGTTGCTACAATTAGACTTATCTCATACTTAAATCATAGAAAGAAAGGAACCAGCTGACACACAATAACCCCACCCTCTTCCATAAGAACGACCTCCTACTACACTCCTTCACCTCTTCTGTTCTTTCATTTGGGCGGTGTACATCTGCCACGGATCAGAGTGTATCGGCATGGATTTCCGGGATGCTGAACCGGACCCTTATGCAGGATCTGGAAAGCTAAAAGACCTCTCGGCCGGTGAGTAGCCCCTGCCGCTCCTCCTCCTCCTCCTCCATCATCTTTGCCTTCGATAAGCATCCTTCGTGCTTCGTTCGGCTGTAACCACATTCCCAGCAACAGAAGCAAAACCAGAGCGAATGCTGCTGCTGCTGATGAACTCAGCAGCTTCTTCATCTCTCCCTCTTTTTCTCCTCTCTCGTCTGGTAAAACTTGTGTATTGTATAATGAGAGGTCTTGTGAGGACGTCCTCTATTTATACTGAAATCGCTGTGTCCTGTAGTATGAGTTAGGTGGGTCTTGAGACTAGAGATCCCTACTAGGACGTGTGGAACTGGTTTTGGAAAAAGAAGTGTTTCCTGTTTTTTTTTGGTCAAAGAAGTGTTCCCTTTCAAACATTTCGTGCTGTACACCCCCGTCTTCATTACGCTGTGCTGACTCTAACGAGATTCCCAGCTTTTTGACCGGCACTAAGCAGCTTGGTCTTAAAAGCATTACATTTAGGCACGATTTACCTGCCGACATTTTGCCAGTCGAACTGTTGAGCATGTGAATGGTATTGTTGCAGTAACTAGCTTTCAGTTTAATCAATGGAAGAGATCTTTTAGGTGGATTCATCTTATGACCAAATTACTAATTTTTGTAGAAGAATATTAGAAGTATCAAAAGTTGCTTACAACGTTCACTTTAATGCTCAAAGCTTTCGCCGATTTACTTAAGTGAAGAAAAACAATCACTTCACTTAAGTGCAGAAAAACAATGCGACCAGCAAATAACTTGACTGGTTACAACCAGCCAAAAAGGATCACCTGCTTTCTTTGACCCGATCTTACCAGACCGTGAAGATAAATTCATCAAGATCGTACGGTGCTAAAATACCCACAAATTCAAATCCATTCTAGTCGGCATGGTATGCTATAATTACCCTAGATTCAATTTCAAACAAATTGACTTCCTATTTATACGGATATGGGAGAGGGGCCCCGCCTTTCTGGCGCCATTCGCGGTCGTGGCCTTCGGCCAAGACGTTGACTTGACCCAGATTCGAAATTAATCTAATCATGCTAAAGTCAATCAAGCATGCCCTAGTTTTAAGATCTTATTTTATTTTATTACATTATGCTTACCGATTTATTGAAATCTGATGCCTCAGTTTTTAATATTGTCTTTTTCTTTTCTAACACCATAACTATAAAGTTTAAAGAAAGTTTTGCGCCCTAATCTCAACGAACTATGTTTTTGTTCAATTTGAAGAGATTAAACAAGTCTTTGAAATTGAAGCCCTCGAAATCGGGATGCATCGTATGCCGTGTTGGAATGGAAGAATGATATGAATATAATTAATCTGGATTTGTCACGTGTGATTAATACAATTATCAAACATGTCATTGTAGAGGTTGACTTAACGCAGTAGGTCGACCTATTTACAACTATGTGTTCATATGTGTTTAAACTACAATACACGTTTTATAATGTTAATGTGCTTAACATGCTCAAACATGCTTTTAGACAATTCAAGTAATCTCACTTTACGTCAGTAGACCAAGATATGTTACTGACTTATTTTTTTCAAGTGTTCCGTCAATAAATTATTGAGAATAAAATAATCTCTAAACATGAAGTGTCAAATGAGGTAAAGTATATTTAATATCCTATTCACTTTTATGCGACAAATCAAGCGCATTGTTTCGTGTTTGAACCTGTTTATGCCAAGTTTAAACGTGTTTAATTACATGTTATGTTGAGAATTGCCTGTCTCGAAATCCATTTTTTAGGTCTATTTAGGCTAGTTATTCCATTACTCACTGTCTACTCGCTAATCTCAAATTGTTCCATCTTTTTTTTAAATAATTCATGTCTACGACCTTACCAACTTTTTCAAAGCATGCACATTACATTTCACTCTTCACAAAACCCAAAAAAAAACCCTGATTATGCTTTCGGACACCGATCGAAGTGGGCTGAAACCGATATGGCCCACTTTTGGGCCCACTTACGTTGTCGGCTATGTGTGCCCAAAAATTGATTGTGGACACAACTGATTTATGCAAGTAAATAGGATCTTTGCCTAGGAAAGGTGTGGTTTAAGTGGCAGCCTAAACGTCTCTTTCCATCGTTTGCTTCCCGGAAGTTTCGTTGAGATTAGGGATCAACTCCATACTACCTTTTCTACTCTTCCTCTCGACTGCTTTTTCGAAACGTTTATAATAAGATTCTTGCACCATGTATGGAATGTTTGGATTTAGAGATATCAACAGATCATTGCTTGTGACTCGCTTGTGTTATTGCTTCAATGTAGTTTCTTGCAAACTTATGTTTTACGTGATTGAGTCATTTAACCCGTATAGTTTTTCCAATTAAGTCTATCTATCTCTATTTCTAACAAACTGAAGTCGACGACTTGCGGGTTGATTGATGCCTAGCCAAAATCTTTATCACTAAATGAAACATTGCCACTATGGAATGATGAGTCATTTACTAGGACTTATTTTCGGGCCATGGTAACTACAGTTCAATTGCGCGAAATGATATTTTGGGTCCGGATTGACCTTATCAAAATCGGACTAGTACCGTAGGAGCATTGGTTTTTATTGATCGGAACCGACTGGCGATGGGACGTGATCGAGAGAAATGCATAGATTCAAGGACTTAAACGGGATAAATAGTTGATGATCACATCGAAGAAACCATGCAGCTTCAGGGACTGCATGTCTTCTTCTTCCTAGAGGGTAAAACAACATAAGAGGAGTGCATGGATACGGTGGCGGTACCGTGACTTCTCTGCAAAATGGATGCGTAATCTCTCGTTCTCGTTGCGGAGGTTGGAGTGCTCTCACCGCGCTATCGAGCTCTTGTTCCATTCCCATCGAATTCCAGAGACGATAGAACATGGGTCGCGAATCGCTGATCTACAGCTTCGTGGCACGAGGCACCGCAGTGTTAGCAGAGTACGCTGAGTTCGGCGGGAAATTCACCGGCATCGCCTTGCAGTGCCTCCGGAAGCTCCCTCCCAGCACCGACCACTTCACTTTCACCTGTGATGGCCACACATTCAGCTACCTCGTCGACAGCGGCTTCAGTATGATCTCTCTCTCTCTCACTCTCTTCCGTAGCTGGTTGTCTCTCTTGTAGCTGCAATAGCTCCGAGCTACGTGTGAAGGCTACTTGTGGTCGCGGTTTTTACAGTTTTCCTTGGACAAACTTGACTTGGCCATCTCGATTCCGCAGCATACTGCGTCGTGGCAGTTGAGTCCATTGGTAGTCAGATTCCGATGGCCTTTCTCGAGAGAATCAAGGACGAGTTTACTAACAGATATGGCGGAGGAAAAGCCGCGACTGCAGTGGAACATAGCTTGGACAGAGAATTCGGGTAAACGTCGCCATCTCCTCGTAAGTCCATGAATGTGACTTCTTTGTGCTACATCACAGGATATGCTGATCGGAGCTTTGACATAGGCCTAAACTGAAGGAGTAAATGCAGTACTGCGCGGATCATCCCGAAGAGATCAGCAAACTTGCCAAAGTGAAAGCTCAGGCATCAGAAGTGAAAGGAGTTATGATGGAGTATATAGAAAAGGTGAGTCGGCATACCTTGTGCTGTACTCTACCGCTAAGTTAGAATTATGAGAAATCGGCGTGTCATGTCAGACTTATGTTGCTCTGTCATGTAGGTTCTGGATCGAGGTGAGGAAGTTAAGGGTGTGTTTGTTTGTGTTTCTTTTTTCTGGTTATGAACACAAATCTTGTTTTTTTGTTTCCGGGAAAAAAATAAATACAGAAACGCGTTTGTTTGCGTTTTTGTTCCAAATCTATTTTTTTATTCCTAGGAATAAATTTGAAACAGAAACAAGAAACAAGAAACAAAAAAAACTTGTTTCTTGTTTTTGAAACACTTTGGAGAACAAAATTTCTCTCTCTTCTTTCTCTTCTCTTTTCTTTTCTTCTTCTTTTTTCTTTCTTCGGTCGCTGGCCTTGGCCATGACCGGTAATCGGCCGTTGAGGGTCGGCGACGCTCGGCCTCGCTGGGGGCTGGCAAGCCTCGCCATGGCTGGGCGAGGCCCCCGGCCCTCTTCGGCCGTCGCCGACCATGGTCAAGGCCGGTGACCGGCCAAAAGAAAGAAAAAAAGAAAAAAAAAAAAAAAAAAAAAGAAAAAAGAAAAAAAGAAAAAAGAAAAAAAGAAAATAAAAATATTAAAAATTTAAAAGAAACAAAAAAAGAACACAAATTTACCAAACATGTTTTTGTTCCTTTTTATTTATTTATTTATTCCAGAAACAAGTTTACCAAACGCGTTCTTCTAGTAAAAAATTGTTCCCCGGAATAAAAATAGTTTTTTTTTTTTTTTTAATTTCTGTTCCTTGAACAATTTTTAAACATAAATGTTACCAAACGCACCCTAAGCTTCTACTCGACAAGACGGAGAATCTTCAATCTCAGGCAAGTAGTCTAGTGTGTGACGTTGGCTTATCTTATTAAACGAGCTAATTATTATATGTAAGAAATAGGATCTGGTGTTCGGAAACTGAATGAGTCATGACAATTAGAGCCTTCTTCTAGTCTTGAACTGGTCGAGCTACTAGTACGGCCTACTTATTTGGGTCATTCGACAATTTTAAATCGGAAGTATAGAAGTTTCGCCTATAAGTGAACAGTAATTCTTCCCTGTTCAAGTCTTGAATGCTCAATTGAGCAGATTATGTATCAAAATCCGGACAGCCTGAACTCGCATCATCTTCTCGCTCTAGTGCAAATGTTTCATTTCCTCACATCACTTCAGCCTAGATGCTTTATCAAGTGCAGTTGCCGTGTCATCTAGTTTAGTGTCTCTAGCTCTCTGCCGTCAGAACCTTTGAGCTAACAACAGGATATATTAACAAGTTCAATAGCCAGCCTATCTCTTAATCGTACGCTTACGAGCATATCTTAGTTCCATCTTGTGGGAGAGTCCATCTTCCTTCCCCTTTGTTTAAGTTTGAGTTCCCTTCGGGCGGTGGGGCAGGCAAGTTTGAGGTGGGCAAGTTCATTCGGCTGAGATCTGACCTCAATAGGCTAAGGTCGGTCTTCTCCTTATATACTCAGATATCTTGCTTTTGTACTTATCTAAGCAAAAGATATCTAGATATCTAGGTTTATAGAAAGTACACAACATATTTCTGTTGTTCTAAAGCTCGGAAAAAAGAAATTCCTTGCTTAGGGGCTTGGAAGGATGATACGATTACCTAAAGGGTAGAAGTCTTATTCCTTAGTTTCGGGTGTGCGGCTTAGCTTAAGTTAAGTTAAGGGTGAGTTCTTACTTTAAAGAGTTTTAATGCTACCAATTCGCCCAGTCGGATAGCAGTTAAATCAAGGACTCCATAAGAGAAGGAACAAATGCAACATGTTCCTTATGCTAGTGCTGTTGGGAGTTTGATGTACACTATGATGTGTACAAAACCTGACATATGTTTTGCAGTTGGAATGGTGAGTAGATACCAATCCAATCCAGATCAAGCACATTGGAAATCCGTTAAGAGAATACTGAGGTACCTAAAGGGAACTGCTGATTATATGTTGAGTTATCAAGGAAAGGATCTGCGACTCGAATGCTATTCTGATGCTGAGTGGGGAGGAGATTTAAATGAAAGGATATCTACCTCTGGGTTTGTTTTCTTACTAAATAATGGTGCCATATGTTGGAGCAATAAGAAACAAACGTGTATAGCCTTGTCCATGATGGAAGCTGAGTTCGTGGCATTATCAGCAGCAATATAAGAAGGTGTTTGGCTTAAGAAATTTTTGAGATTATTTAGGTGTTATTGAAAGTGCTGCAGACTCATTGTTAGTTAACTGTGATAGCCAAGCAGCAATAACGTACACCAAAGATCCAAAATATCATGGTAAGACCAAATATATAGATACCAAGTATAATTTTGTCAAATATATGTTTGCATGAAAAGATGTGAACTTACAGTATATGTCTATGCATAGAATGGTAGCAGATCCCATGACAAAGCCAATACCTAGAGATGTGTTTTGTGGCCATGTGAAATCTCTGGAATTGCGTAGAGGCTGATGTACTGAATATCGTAATTTCTCTTAAGTGTTCACATTTGATGAATTTGTGTTTTCATCATTAATGCCTATGAATTTTTTGTTTGACGTTTATGCATCTTAATGTTTAATGCATTATATTAAGTTGAGAAAGTATGTCGGACAGATAAAAGATTAGCCCACTCACATGGGTAATCGCCTTTATTTACTGTGTGATAAATAGAGATGAGACGGTTTTTAAGCTTATTATCTAGGTGATAATCGAGAGCTCGAGCTTAAAATACATAAGTCATCTTAACTGAGTGTTAAGATGAGACATAATATTTACTATGTCCGAAAGTAAAATAACTCACATATTTTACTTTATCTGTCTATAATGCCAGATGTGAGTTCTGATGAATTTTGTGAATGAGTAGATATGTGAACTCAAGTTAGACATTATGTATGTCTAAACTATCATCTGTACGGTATTGATGGTGTAGATATACGCTCCATGAGAAAGGAGTTAATACCGTAATACGTATTTCATATTACGTATGCATGAGACGACCAAGAAGCATGGCAAAAGTTTGATCTCAACTTTTGTGCCGTGTGAGACTCTTGAGGAAAATAGTTCCTTAATTTAGTGCCCTCATGACTCTTACTTATTCTCAATATTTCTATTTAGTGTTTGCTATCTTAGGATGTTGCCAATGATCATGAATTAATTCGATAATAGGACATTTCTATAAAAGCAAGCTGAACTTAAATTGAGAGTTTGAAGAAAAGAGGAAGATCGAATTTGGAGAATCACATATTAGTTTTGTGTTCACTGGTCGACCAATTATGACTGTCTTTGGGATACATAATTGTGAATACAATATATCGTTGTTTAAAAGGAGATCAAGAGAGATATAAATGTGATCGATCGATCTAGGGTACTGCATACTAAATCTACTCAAAGTGTGATGCATTATGAGCTGCTATATATTCCTAATAGATGTATGGCAACGAGCTCTCAAAGTATGCTGGTTGCATGGATTATTCACCAGTATGAATGATGCAAAGAGGTAAAGAGGATCCTATTCGGCCCACCATGTGCGACTGGGAGATGATGGTTTTATTTGTATGATGATGGGCTTAAGGCCCGTCCGCTCATGTTGGGCCTAAAAGCCTAGGCCGCAAGATAAGGGTCAATGAATGAAGGGTTGAGATATGAAGATGTGTTACGTTGAGGGGATGTGTCTTTTGGAGAAAACGTATTTAAGGGGAGAAAAGAAAAAGAGAACATACCTTTTGCATGAACATACGTTTCTTTTCTTTTCTCCCTCTCCCAAAACCAACGTAAGTTTTCTCCCCCTTGAACCAACAGTACGCTCCTTGGTAGACCGGGATCAGATTCTTCCTCGATTTTCAACATTGGTGTTTAATTTGTGGATAATAAGGTACACTCAATTCTGTGGTGTGTCTTTGATCGGTGATACATGTTATTCTTGGGCTCATCTTCCACATTCGTTTTAGGGGTTCGATTTAGTGTCGAATCCGTTTTAGGGATTTAGGTATTCCCAATAGGTCTCACTTTTGAGCCAGAAGTGAGTAAGTCCCAATGGAAGATTGGTAGCACAGTGAAGACACTTTAACCTATTAGAGTTTGGGATTTGGGACTTTTTCCATCGACAAAGCTCTCAATTCAAAATGGGCACTACACTATCAATTTGTGAGGGAAATTTGAAGAGATATGGCTTCTTGACTATCCTATGCATATTGTTTCGATTGATTATGTGTAAATAGATTACTTGTTTTTTCTTCAAACAAAGGATTTTATCAATTTTCTTTTTCTGGTGGAAAAGATGTTAGTGATGTTGGTTTTCATTGGATTTGTTTTATATGCATATTGTAAATCTTGTTATGAGAATGAATAATTTGCTTTTGATGACCTAATTGTGTATTTCTTTGTATCCAGCAAAGACCTGCTGCAAAGATACTTAACCTTGCATAGGAAGATGATTATTGATTTACTTGAACGGTATGATCTTGAAGGTCCCATTATGATGATGTACAATTGTACAAAAATGCAATCAAGCGCCGTATTCAGAGCCTCTCTCACACTCATCTCTTTCGCCACAGTACCATAATTCTGCAACCCACATCTCTGCAGCACGACTCTTCCGCAACCTCTCTCTCAACAACAGAGCATCCAAGCCTTCGACAGTGGCTTTTCATCTTACAATCGACCACATCTTGTACTCTCGAACTCGAACTTGCTCGCACCGCCAGATAAAGCTCACAAATTCTCCCTCTTGAAAATGGTATTCTTCGAAACGAAGCCCAACTTCGTCATTCCACAGAACGCCTTCGTTGCAGACTCGGTTCCCTCCTCCACATTGCAACCGATGCTTTTCAATCTGGATGAATAGCTGGTGGGAGCTCCATTCGTGAATGCAGGGAAGCGTCAGCTGTAGAGAGGTTCCAATTGACAGCTTCGCTCCCTTTTGGTTTCGTAGAGAGAGAAGGAGACTCTTCTCTGCTCAATGTGCATCGCTGGAGTGGAGATTAGATCAAGGAAAGAGAGAGAGAGAGAATCAAGACGGAGCGATCGGGAGAGAGAGACCGACGAAGGATCTGAGAATTTTTAATATTTTCTCCTCTCTTTTCTTTTCTTTCATCTGTATTTTTTGTTACTTAAATATTTATTGCCAGTAAAATCCACGTGTCAACGACGATGAAACTCTAAAGCCCCTGCTTTAATTACATATCAGTGAATATTACGTGCCCTTTCACAGCCTCTTTCATCCTTATTGAACCAACGAAAGGGAGGAAAAACGCATGGAGACCCTTTATCCTTAAAAATGGACTCACAATCTTGTCTGAAATTTAATGAACTGATTTATCGTTTAGTGAATTCGTATTGCATTGAAGTCATGATCTGACGCTGGATGGGCTTAACTCTTTAATTTGAGCATAAATGAATATCATATATGTAACACATTCAGACTATACCAGCTCAACAATGCATCTCTATAATCAAAGCATCAGGCATCACCACAAGAAGTACCAGCATAGTAGTCTCGGGTCATGGTGTTGGACTTTAGATCAGCTAGTACTTTATTTGAAGCTTACACCTAGTCTTCTAAATCACAATACTGATCGCCAATTGCACACCTTGTATATAAGCACCGCGTCTAAGTCACTTTTCTTGAGAATCGGACCCTATAGAATTCTCATGAAAACAAGGGTCATTCTACGTGATGCATACTTATGTCATCCTATAGTCCTTTGGTCGTCCCTTTTGGTTCTTATTTGGTTTACTAAAAAAAAAAAAAAAAAAAAACAACACCCAATTGAGTTTGGCTTATAATTAGGGTCCTTTCTATGGTGCACTTTGTCATTCACTTTTGTTTTTAGGCTAAATAAATCTCACTCTTTGTCCTATATCATGTCATATAGGTGTTTTTTAAATTTCTTTTTTGTATGACATCTCTCTATGTATGTATGTATGCATCAAAAATTTAGTCGAAAGGTGGGATCCTCTAATTTTAGGAAATAAATTCACATTATGATAAATGACCCACTGCAAATTTTTGGCCTCTTTCCCCTCCTACTTTATACGTTTCTCCCTCACGAGAAAGTACTCGGTAGTTAGAATGCACCATGTCATAGGCGGACGTGGCATTTTTGTTGAAGTCCAATAAAAAAATGCCATGTGTCAATGATGTGGACATAAATAAAAAAAGTTGAAACTCTCTCTCTCTCTCTCCCTCCGCCGTCCATAGCCAGCTCCTCCATCTGCAGTCATCAGCAGAGTCGCCGGATCCACATCCAGGGCGACCGTCTATGGTCGAGCCACCCGCTCTGTCATCGCGCGGGCCCGCATTCGTTGCCCGTTCATGGCCGAGCCAGCAACCCACAATAACTCGCAGCTCGTCCATTTGCTTCCCGGGCGGTCAACCAAAAGTAGAGACTTTCAAGTCAATCTCACTTTGAGACCATCAATGGCATAGCCATTGAAGCATACGACACTGGAGTGAAGGTCCATCATATAAAAAAAAACTCAAGGTTGATATCTTTAAAGGGCCATCAAATATGTCTCTGTACAAATCTGGAAATGGGCGCTGCTCCAAATTTGTCTAACAACTCTTTATATGATTATATGAGACCAGCAAGCGATGTCGACGCTCATCCATGGCCATCGTTGATGTCGTTCGTCCAGATCTGGAATTCTGGGCGCTCACAAAAACATGAAAAATCCAATGTCCATGGCCAACGGTGGGAGTCATCAGAGGTCACAGTGGAAACACGACATCTCTAGCCACCGGCAGAGTCGCCCACACTCGCAGAGATTTGGAAAACAGAGGACCATGGCCAATTGTATTGGGTCTGGGCCTCATGGCATTGTTTCGGTTTGGGCCAGGTCCTCGGGCTAGAATATCCCAAGCCACGTATTTTTTTATGGGCCAAAGAATCGGCATTTTAACTCATTCAAGAAATGTATGCCAACTCAATATAAACTTGGATACACTGTACTCAGGAATCTAAATAATTGATACAACACAAAAAGATGCGTGGATGCACTAATTTACTTCATTTGGGAGCACATGAGATTGGAGATAGTTAAAATAAATGTTTCATAAAATTCATGCAATTTCAAAATTTAATACTACCTACATTTTTTTCCGTCTTTAGCTCATCCAAGGGGAATCGATAAAGCAAATTGGACTATCTCCAGGATAAGAACCGGGCTGAAGTTTTCTTGTGAAGCAACTTCTGCTGGTCGCTTCATTCAGCTAAGCCAGTCTTGGGTTGATCTATCAATACAGAGCAACCATCATGTGACATTGCTGGTGTCCTACTAATAGTGGGACCCCTCGTTGCTCCTTTTCTCACTTCGCTTTCGCGTCTTACTACTGTTGTGACCAAATTTTTGGGTGTACCACCTAGGATTTGGCTAATGGATTACTAAGCTTAAACTTAGCTCAGGCTCTCCCAAGCCCATACCAATTTGCAACTTAGGTTTAAATTCTTAATATGCCATTGATTTTTTAATTAGGAGTCGCCACTAATCTATTTTTGGTCGGTTGATTAGAAATCCAAGTAAAGTAACGGGAGAAATACTTTACTCCTACGAACTAGAGATTGTGAGTTCGAGGACTTGGTTACGCTAGATTTCTCTAACGCCCTTTCTGTACCTTTTTATTTTATTTTGAAAAAAAAATGTTTGCAAGCAGTTTAAATTAATTTTAATTTACTTTCCTAACATGTGAGGTGATCATACAGATGTGCAAACCACCAATTTAACACTAAAGAAAGCAAATAAATAAAATATAGGATTTACCTTATAACAACGAAAGCATTTGCAATGTTAGATCAGAATTTACATCAGCAATCCTAGATATGATTTCTAATTAACAAGCCATCACTCAATTTTTTGTTTTCACTTTTTTAATGAGAATAAAATCCATATGCAATGCAATGCTTCTAATCTAATATGGAATGATAAGGCATAGCAACATATCATAAAATATGTGAATGAGTAAAATTTTTTGTGATTTCTTAATGAACATGCAAAAATTAAATATGCAATCTAAATTAACCAAAATGACCTAATTCTAATGACGTGCAATGCAATGCAATGACGTACAAAAGATGCCCTAATTTTACATGACACATGCATGATGATTTTTTTGTGTTTTTGTTTTATTAGTTTCGAAATTAATAATTGTTAATTGATTAAACATGCAATTCAGGTTAAAAAACTAGCAACCCAAATTGATTGATTTGATTTTTGATTTTTTTTTAAATTTTTTTGAAATTTAAAATAAAATTCCTATTCTAAATATGCAAACCCTAAAACAAGAAATAAACCTAATTCTAACCTACATCTTTTTGGATTTTTTTAAAAAGAAAATTGACTTAAGCGACATGACAGCAAATTAAGCAATATTGATATCCAAATTGACGAACCATATCTCGCACATGAGATCGGGTTGGCCAATTTTACATAAATCGCAAATCGAATATCGGGCGGAAGATCGGAATAACAATTTTTTAAAAGTGATTGCGAGTTGGATTTTGGGAGCGAAAATCGACTGACAATCACAAATTTAATAGGCTATTTCATGTCAAGCATCTCATTTTTACACCAAGGAATAATTATACTAAAAAGAACAAATAAAATAAAATAACAAAAAGATAAATAAATAAAGAAAAAGAACTACCTAAATTGACTTTTTCCTTTCTTCATTTTCTTGCTTTTTTCACCCACGATTTGATAGCTTCGGTGGGTTGCCGGAGGTTGAGTCGCCGGCGTTCGGAGCCCTAGCGAGGACCGGCGGTGAGCGGACCGGTGAGGGAAACTAGCAGCAGACGCAACAACGAGGGTCAGTAGATGACGAGTTGGGCAGGGGGCAACGTCATATTATGGCAAAGGATCGGCGTCGGGCTATGGGTGTTGCTCGAGGAGAAAGTGCAAGCGATGTGTAGAGGCGGTGGCTCGCTGATCGGAGTAGCACGGGCAGCATCGCGAGTTGGAGCGAGGGCTCGAGGCTAGCAGATGGCGGCTCATGGAGCAGGGCTGTAGATTTGGCTCGGGTCCTGCTCTGGTGAAAAAAAAACAGCAGCAGCGTCGTGGGTCAGAGTAGGAAACCCACCGACCAGCAGCTACGATCGAACAGCTTGAGGACGGGATCACAGCTGGAATGGTGGCTTCTGGCTTCTGGTTGCAGGCAAGGCAGATTCGGCGGTAAAAAATGGCGTTGCAGGGACTCGCAGGCGGGGCGTGGCGATGCTGGCGCGGCAGTAGAGACCGGCAACTCCGGATCTGTAGGTGGGTCACTCGGGCGCGAGGCGGGGTAGCAGCATCGGGCTAAGGGCGGAGGTGCTATAGGGCTGAGCTCACGGGCCAAAGCAGGCAGAGGTGTCGGAGGTGGCTAGTGGAGGCATCGGAGGTGGCTGGCGGAGGCAATGCCGGCGCGGTTGATGGCGCGGGCACGCAGCGCCGGTGTGGGCAGGGGCACCAGGGAGCGCCGGTCTTCTTCTTCTTCCTCTTTTTTATGTTTTCCTTTTTTTTTTCTGCTGCACGTCGCTACCCACGTCCCTCTCTCTGCTGTATCTTCTTTGCTCTTTCACTTTTATATAGAACCTTTTCAGCAAAACCAGCCTTTCCTCCAAAACCTTTCCTGTTTTTTTTTTTAGTGTGATTTTTTCAAAGAACGAAAGGAAGCCTCTCTTTTCGAATGATTCGAAGAAAAAGCCCAGAAAATCCGAAAAGAAGCCTCCTTCGGTTGTATCTTCAATTTGTGTGGCCCCCTTGAAAACCCTACGCGTATTAATCTATTTATAGGCTACAAATTATGGTTTTTAATTTTCCAAAACCTTATCTACAAAAATTTCTTTTCCGAACGCAATATTTGCTTTTGAATTCAAATCTCACAAAGATAAATTTGTAAAATCTCCCCAAGGATACGGGCTTGGGCCAATTTGCTCTCTTCGTGGGCTTAGCCCGACTCATCAAATTAAAGTTTCTAAAGCATCAATTCGAACCCATCTGTCACCGGTCCAATTTAAATGCAAATTAAAAATAAATGCACCTAAAACTATATGCTATGCAATTAACTATTTTTTCATGAATAAAATTAACTCCTAATTTTTAATGCAATAAATGACTAAACGGGTCGCCAAAATTTAGGTATCAACAATTGCCCATCTTTGAAGATGAGCTCGTAGAGGTTGTCTTCAAAGACAAATTAAGACCTAAATTTTGATTATGCACATACATTGCATGATTTTTTGTTGGAAAATAAATTCAATTTTTGAATACAATTTATATGACGCATGGAAATGCAAATGATAAATGAACTTACCTGGAATAACTTACCTTCAAGGTGGATAGAGTAATTCGAGATAGTTGGTGTTACATGTCCAGGACACGTACTATTCTACGGTCGCCCAGAATAGTAACATGGCTTTGTAAGGAGACTGCTTTCTCAGGACCCGTACCATTCTACGGTCGCTCAGTATAACAGTGTTTGGTTGTGTCTAGGACCCGTACCATTCTTTAGTCGCATTGATAAAAAATATTGATTTTCTAGGACTCGTACCATTCTACGGTCGCCTAAACGAGGATTCACTTTCCAAGACCTGTACTATTCTACGGTCAATATAAAGGACACTGGGTTACGGAAGCACGCTAGGTCGATGAAAGAGACTCTGGGCTATGAAAGCACGCCAGGTCAATATAAAGGACACCGGGCTACGGAAGCACGCCGCGTCAATGAAAGGGACTTTGGGTTACGAAAGCACGCCAGGTCATGAAAAGGAACATCAGGCTACGGAAGCACACTTGGTCGATGTAGAGGACAGCTTGATCGAGTCAAGTGTCGATGCACTTGAGAGAAAATACCTGCACAAGGACAAGTATTTAGAGTATAGGTAGAGATATACTTACCTGGTGATATCTTTGATTCTTGGGAATATGTCTTCTGGAATTTAGATATCCTATGGAGGTCTTTCACCACCTGGTAGAAATAAATTTGGGAACATTAATGATGCACCTTGAATGTTCGTGAAGGTTCCTCATCTCCTAATATCATGAGGCATTCTGAAAGGAACCTGAATGTCAGGAGTTCTTGGGTCTTTGAGAAAACATTACCTGTCAGACATGATTTAGAGCAAAAATGCATTTACCAAAGAAATAAGCAATTAAGGGTATTCCAGAATGCACATTTCAAAATCCACTGAAGTCTTTATCAATTAAATCAAGGTTCATGCATAATGACTTTTGCATAATCTAAATTTCTATTGGAGAGATTTATTGTTCAAGACAATTTTTTCTCGTAACATGGATTTCTTAAGAATACTAAATGAGAGACTTTCAGTTAAAAAGGACTTTCACTCCCTTTATTCAGAAGAGCTATTTTATGAGAATCACTCAATCTTACTATCATCATACCAACAAGGATCCAAGTATTCTTGCAAGCGGTACAATCTTACCAGTCTAAGAGGGTCTTTAATAGGGATCGTAATGTGGGCTTGGTCAATGGCTCAATAGAGGGACTCTTCGAGTCAAGGCACTTGAAAGAACAATTATGTAATCATCTCCGGGTTTACAAGTCAAAAACCCTGCAAAATGAGAAAGAAATAATCTTGCTCACACTTCTTCGAGCGATGCTTATAAATATATGAATTGCCATGTTAATTCAAGTGCCATAATCAGAAGAGACTTTGCAAGGGACGTAACATAGGCTGAGTTCATGGGTTGAGAAACGAAAGGATTATTAGGCTCAAAATATGTGTATAGGGGTCAAAGTTGATGATTATCTAGGCATTGTCGCCGGTCTTCTCCTTCAGGAATTGCCATTATAAATGCATTATTGATCTTAACTCTTTGAGTACTACTCCATTAGCATTCAATTTTTGCAATTGATAGTCATCTATCTTGACTCTTTTTTTTTTTTTTTCATTTATAGGCATCGGCCTTGTTTTTACCAGGCACATTGTTTTTTCATGCCCCTAGTTTTCATGCATTTTTTTTACACTTCTTTTCATGGGCATTGGCCTTGTTGTTACCTGGCACATTGCTTTTTCATGCCCCTTAGTTCTATTTTGAATTCAATTCTTGTGCACAATGCATGCGTCAAGCAATTACACTTTGAATGACACTCGAACTTTTCAAGAGTCTTTATCTGCTTTTTGCCTTGCCCCAATGTGGGGGATGATCACCAATTGGGGTTTAAAGAAATGAAATTGCAGGCTCAAGTGAGCTATGCAAAGGATATAAGTGTATAGGATAGTGAAAGAAATGTTCTTCGTCATCCTAAGGCTTAAATTACCACATGAATTCAATGTAATAGCATGACTAGAAGATTTATGCAAGTGAGAGCAATAAAATTTCAATCCATTTTCTTTACCTTATGGTGCTATCTTACCCTCCAATTTGCCCCAATATGAGGTGGTTCTTGACAGGGTTAATTTGAAAAGAATTTTCATAAGTGTATAAAGCTTCAAAGGGGTTAAGCAATGGATCAACTGTCGTGTTTGAGATAGAGAAATGAATTGCCCCTCATCATTTTGATTATCGTACCTTTCGCGAGAAAAGTCTTTATCTTGTGGATATGTAACTTCCTACACTCGTTTCACAAGTGTATAAGTAAGGGACTGTGAATAGGATAGAGCTCGCCTTTCATCATCCTGATACGTCTCATTCAGTATTCTTAAGTATTGATGTCACTTCATTGAGTTGTCTATCTTGACAAATCTCCACATGAAATTGGTGAGCTAAATCAATATGAAAATTCTCTTTTCAAAAGAATCTAGCAACTTTAAGCATGAAAAGCTTCTGTGACTTCAAAACAAACGATTTATCGCACTCAAAACATAGTTTTAAGCATTCATTCAGGGGATTGCTCCACAAAGAGATTGCCTCAGCAATGGATGTCCTTGGATTGTCTTTATTAATCAAAAGTGAAAATCCGCTTTTGCCCCTACACAAGAGAACGTGCATGAATATGATACTATGCAATATCAGAGTAAATTCAAATTGCACATCCATTTTGGCTCGGATCGAGATTTTATCCAAGTTGGGTCACTACCGAAATCTGCCATGCCCTTTTTAGATACTTTCTCATCAAGACAAGAAAGTAATGCTCTGAAACATGAAGTAAATGAGTCAAAAGATTAAACAGGGCTAACTTAATGCATTCTTTTGGAAATGGCTTGAAAAATCATTTTTTTTATTCTCCTTTTTTGGGAATTTTTTATGAGGAAGCATGAAGAAGCCTAGCCCTCAGATTTTCTCCATGGATGATATCTTCTTTTCATTGTTGGATGTTGTTACCGGGCCGGTTTGATGTACCCCATCATGTCCTCAAAATTAGAAATAAAATTGTAATTTCATTGAATAGAATCAAAGGAATTACATTATTGGAATGGAAAATGCAAACAAGCCAAACCCTAAAAGCGAAAGCGATAATTGAAATTTCAAAAAGTAGAAAATCCTAAACAAAACTTGAAATCCTAGAAGATAAGAACTTCTTCACTCAGTGATAGCGTTCGCACCTCCATCATGGTTGGGCAGAGTATTTTCCTGATTACTGCTGAAAGAGAACGCCTTTGTATCCAAGAGGTCTTGGACCTTATGCTTCAAAACATAGCAATCATCAGTAGAGTGACCAACCTCTCCCATGTGATAGTCACACTTTTCGAAGAGATTATATGCAGGATAATGCTCAGGATTTGGTCACTTCAGCCCAGTAAAGATTAATCCTTTCTTTTGGAGAACAGGCAAAACTTTGGATAGAGGTCTAGGAAGAGGTGTAAACTGTCTCCTAACATTACGTCGTTGACCCAAGAATTGATGTCCTCCACCTTGTTGCTCAGTAGAAATCTTAATTACCGGAGCACGATTGGATGTATCACGATTTGGTTGAGAGTAGGCCATATTAATCTCAGCTTCAGGATCCTTCTCCTTATTGGTAGAAAATCTTTTGTTAGATGGCTCAGTAAACCACCATTATCTTATCCCCATCTCAATCTGTTCACTCACCGGGATAAGTTGGTTGAAGTTCTCAACGTACGTGCTAACCATTCGGTTGCGGAACTCAAACGGGAGAGTCTTGTTGAATAACTTCATCGGCTCCTTGTTAATAGGTTCAGGAGTGATTTGAGCCGCCAAATTTCGCCACCTCATGGCATACTCTTTGAACGACTCGTTCTTCTTCTTCTCCATCCTCTCAAGATCCTCTTGGGAATGTGCAATGTTCATGTTGAACTTATAATATTTGAGGAATGCATCAGCCACTTCATTCCAGGTGTCGAGAAGTTTTACATTCTTCATTATGTACCAATTCAATGCAAGCCTAGTCAAACTTGCATGAAATGATTGAATCATTAGGGGTCCATTCTTGACGTATTGAGTCATGCGTATGTGGTACATCTGCAAAGGAGTTTTCGGGCAGGAAGTACTATTGTATTTCTCGAACTCCAGCATCTTAAATTTCTTTGGCATATTGACTTTTTCATACACGGATAAGTCAAACGGGAGTGAACTCTGCAACTCTTGCAATTGTTTGACTTTCTCCTCGAGTTTGGCAAAACGTTCATCTTGCCCTGCCTTAGGGACATTGTTAGGCTTTGTCTTCTCAGCAGTGACCAACAGTAGGTCATCTTCGAGATCAAGCATGTTGTCATCACCCATTTGAGCCTTGTTTGCTTGATTTGGGACAACTATCTCGGGGAAAGCAGGTGCAGGAGTTGAATTTGCTCTGAGGGATTGGATTTGAGTTGTCATGAGTTGCATAGAGGTGAGAAACTGTTTGAGTTGGTCTTTCACGGCAAACATACGATCACACATTTCAGTTTGGTCGGCCACCTTAGCTCTCGATCCTGTAATAATAGGTAAACGTGGAGGATCCATTATCACCTAAATTTTACGAATGAAAATATGTCAGCATGAGGTGCAAATAAAGAACCAATCCATGACAATGATCTAATCAATTTTTTTTATTTCTTTTATTTATTCATGAAAAGTTCGTACAAGAAGGGAATTTCCCAAAAATAACTAGAAAGATAAAAATAGGACACCCTAGCAAGAATCAAATTTTCTAGACATAAATTGAAAACAAATTCTCCAAAGTTTTTTTATTTTCCAAATGATTCATTGCATGGCAATTTCCTCATTTCATTTCTAATTGACAAAGGAATTAGATCAAATGACTAACCTATATTGTTATGGACAGACCAAAAGCACGACTAAATAAATTGCATGGTATAAGGATAGAAGACTTACTTCACCATGAAAATATATGGCAATCGCATAGACATGTATATGAGATGTGAGGCTTGATTTCTACTCTAGACAGGCTTAGCAAAGTGGAGCCACAAAGATGATCAGACTAGCCATGGGCGTGTGGACTATGTCGGGTCCTTATGACTTCGGCTTGGTCAAAGAGCTGACCTGGGTTACGGACATGCAAACCGAGGTGGGTACTCTAGACACCGAAAAAGAAACTTCGGGATTGAGATGAGCGACTCATACCGCGACTTCAATAATTTGAATTCAAAACATCATCCCCAACTCCAATCTGCAAGACAAGGGTTAACAATCACTACTCCTCATTATACCACCCATCTGCAAGAACATTTAACACCTTAAATGTTAGGGAAGTACTTGGGATCTTCGCTGCCAAACAAAAACATTTTTCAAAAGAAAAGAAAAATTGGCCTAAGTCCACTAAGAGTTTTAACTTGAGTCCCCAGTGGAGTCGCTAAGTTATCGCGACCAAATTTTTGAGTGCACCATCTAGGATTTGGCTAATGGATTACTAAATCTAAACTTAGCTCGAGCTCTTCCAAGGCCATACCAATTCGCGACTTAAGTTTAAATTCTTAACATGCCATTGATTTTTCAATTAGGAGTCGCCATTAATCTATTTTTGGTGGGTCGATTAGAAACCCAAGTAAAGTAACGAGAGAAATACTTTACTCCTACAAAGTAGAGATTGTGAGTTAGGGGACTTGGTTATGCTAGATTTCTCTAACGCCCTTTCAGTACCTTTCTCTTTTATTTTGAAAAAATGTTTGGTAAGCAGTTTAAATTAATTTTAATTTACTTTCCTAACATGTGAGGTGATTATACAGTTGCGCAAACCACCAATTTAACACCCAAGAAAGCAAATAAATAAAATGTAGGACTTACCTTATAGCAACGAAAGCATTTACAATGTTAGATCAGAATTTACATGAGCAATCCTAAATATGATTTCTAATTAACAAGCCATCACTCAATTTTTTGTTTTCACTTTTTTAATGAGAATAAAATCCATATGCAACGCAATACTTCTAATCTAATATGGAATGATATGGCATAGCAACATGTCATAAACTATGTGAATGAGTAAATTTTTTTGTGATTTCTTAATGAACATGCAATAATTAAATATGCAATCTAAATTAACTAAAATGACCTAATTCTAATGATGTACAATGCAATGCAATGACGTACAAAAGATGTCCTAATTTTACATGACATATGCATGATTATTTTTTTGCGTTTTTGTTTTATTAATTTCGAAATTAATAATTGCCAAATAATTAAACATGCAATTCAGGTTAAAAAACCAGCAACCTAAATTGATTGATTTGATTTATTTTTATTTTTATTTTATTTTTTTCAAATTCAAAATAAAATTCCTATTCTAAATATGCAAACCCTAAAACAAGAAATAAACCTAATTCTAACCTACATTTTTTTGGATTTTTTTAAAAAGAAAATTGACTTAAGCGACACGACGGCAAATCAAGCAATATTGATATCCAAATTGATGAACCATATCTCGCGCATGAGATCAGGTTGGCCAATTTTACATAAATTGCAAATCGAATCTCGGGTGGGAGATCGGAATAAAAATTTATTTAAAGTGATTGTGAGTCCGATTTCGGGTGTGAAAATCAGACTCGACAATCACAAATTTAATAAGCTCTTTCATGTCAAGCATCTCATTTACACTAAGGAATAATTATACTAAAAAGAACAAATAAAATAAAATAACAAAAAGATAAATAAATAAAGAAAAAGAACTACCTAATTGACTTTTTCCTTTTTTTTTTTTTTTTCTTGCTTTTTTCACCCATGATTTGACAGCTTTGGTGGGCTATTGGAGGTTGAGTCGCCAGCGTTCGGAGCTCTGGCGAGGACAAGCGGTGAGTGCGAGGACAGGCAGTGAGCGGACCGATGAGGGAAACTAGCAGCAAGGGTCAGCAGACTACAAGTTGGGCAGGGGGCAACGTCAGATTGTAGCAGAGGATCAGCGTCGGGCTATGGGTGTCGCTCGGGGAGAAAGTCCGAGCGGCGTGTAGAGGCGGTGGCTCATTGATCGGAGCAACATGGGCAGCGTCGCGAGTTGGAGCGAGGGCTCGAGGCTGGTAGACGGCGGCTTGTGGAGCAGGGCTGCAGATCCGGCTCGGGTCCTACTCTGGCAGAAAAAACAGCAGCATCGTCGTGGGTTAGAGTCGGAAACCTAGCGACCAGTAGCTATGATCGGACGACCTGAGGACGGGATTGCAGTAAGAACAGTGACTTTTGGCTTCTGGTTGCAGGCAAGGCAGATCCGGCGGTAGCAACGGCATCATAGGAACTCATAGGTGGGGAACGGCGATGCTGGCGTGGCGGTAACGACTGGCGACTCGGGATATGCAGGTGGGTTGCTCGGGCATAAGGCGGGGTAGCAGTGTTAGGCTAAGGGCGGAGGTGCTGTAGGGCTTAGCTCACGGGCCGGAGGTGGCTGGCGGAGGCAATGCCAGCGCGGTTGATGGCGTGAGCACGCGGTGCCAGCCTGGGCAAGGGCAATAGGGAGCGCCAATCTTCTTCTTCCTCTGTTTTGTGTTTTCCTTTTTTTTTTTTCTGCCGCATGTCACTTCCCACGTCCCTCTCTCTGCTGTCTCTTCTTTGCTCTTTCACTTTTCTACAGAACCTTTTTAGCAAAACCAGCCTTTCCTCCAAAGCCTTTCCCTTTTTTTTTTGTGATTTTTTCAAAGAATGAAAGGAAGCCTCTTTTTCTGAATGATTTGAAGAAAAACCCTAGAAAATCCGAAAAGAAGCCTCCTTCGGCCATATCTTCAATGCGTGTGGCCCCCTTGGAAACCCTATGTGTATTATTTGATTTATAGGCCACAGATTAGGGTCTTTAATTTTCCAAAACCTTATCCACAAAAATTTCTTTTCCAAACGCAATATTTGCTTTTGAATTGAAATCTCACAAAGATAAATTTGTAAAATCTCCCCAAGGATACGAGCTTGGGCCAATTTGCTCTCTTCATGGGCTTAACTCATCAAATTAAAGTTTCTGAAGCATCAATTCAAACTCATCCGTCATCGGCCCAATGTAAATGCAAATTAAAAATAAATGCACCTAAAACTATATGCTATGCAATTAACTATTTTTTCAGGGATAAGATTAATCCATAATTTTTTAATGCAATAAATGACTAAATGGATCGCCAAAATTTAGGTGTCAATAATTGTCAAGCATTTTGGCCTCGATCGCAGAACAATTAATTTGTCCTTCTTTAGACTGCAATGAATGTAAATCTCTTCGTAGAATTTCCAATCGGTTGTCCTAAACCAATTGCGATAAAATGTACTACACATGATTCATATTTCCACATAATCCTAACAACAATTATTTACTATTCAAAAAAGAATAGCAAATGCACGAATTCACAGATTTTCTGTAGTCCCTATCACGCCCCGATCCTCGGGCATGCATCTATCCCTTACTTGGTCGATATAATAGCGACATCCCAAGATGCATCGCCAACCATTTTTTTTTTTTTTAATACACATGTGGAAGCAGACAAAAAAATCCAAGACAATAAAATAATGGGATAGGAAAGTAGGACTCCAAATTTTCACACTTTAAAAGCAACCACACTTATACACATTGCAAATCATAGTGCAAATATATACAAGACGAATTGTTAAATCTGGTTTTAAACCACCGTTTCATAAAACAACGTCTACAGAAAAGAATTAACTTCCATCAAAAGAAAATTGTCCTATGACTAACTAGTCAGACAGGACTAACTAGTTGGACATGATTGTCAATTCTTCAAGCTTCACCTTCTATTCTTCGAGTCTCTGGTCCTTCACCAACGTTATCTAAGGACCTGAAAATGATTATACAATAACCAGTGAGACAACGTCTCAGCGAGTTCTATTCCCTAAGACCCGAATAAGAAGCCAATACACTCTAGAGGCTGCCTAAGCACAACACGAGTTAGAGGACTTACTTTGGCCTTTGTTCATTCCTACAAGTTAGTATATATCAGATATATAGGAACCACATCAATTCACAACACTAGATCAAATCATTGATCAATCAACCTAGTCGATTACATGTCAACATGACCATCCCCCGATCATCTCAATCAATACTATCTATGAGTCTGACCATAGTTCATGAATGTTCACTCTACGCCAATAATAGATAATATAGTTCACTAGAAGCTGCCTTAATTACTGAGATAATATACAATATATCTATGCTCACCAAAAACTACCTCAATTTCTGATATAGTATATTAGATATGCTCGCCAGAAGCTACCAGATCCACTGATCCGCTAATCTATACTCACCAGAAGCTGCTAGCCATACTTTCATAGTATGTTGATAAATGTATATATGCTCGCTAGAAGCTATCAGCCATACTATTATAGTATGCTGATAATTGATCATTTAATCAATTCACCATTTTTATCATTCCTGATAAAAATACCCGTGCGTGAGTACACAGTCGGCCTTAACCAAAATATAAGATTTTCACTTTTGAACCTCCCACTATTTTCAGCAATCCCAAAATAGATTTTTGGCGCTATAGACTGACGCCCGGTAATTTTCCACTTAATTACCAAATTTAATTGATTTAGGAAAATAATCATATGATCACAAATAATTCATTTCAGCACAAAATAAAACCCAATTAAATAAACGAACTGTACCACGATAACCAGCATAAAATTCCGATCGTCGACCATCCCGGTCTAATTTCCGGAAAATAAATTAATTAATTAAATAATTAAAGAAATAGCAATAAATCCAACTTATGCCCATAATGCCTAATTGGAAGCCGAGACGGATTCGGAAAATTTTCAAGATTTGTTCAATAAATATTATGGACTATTCACTAGCTAATAGTACTAACCATTTGCCTAACATGCATAGGTAAATCCCTAATTTAATTATTATAATCTAATCTAACCACCTAATTGCACTTAATTAAATCTAATCAATTCTTAGGCGTCGGTTAAGGGATTAGTGAGTAAAACTCACTTGTGTAAAGCGAAGGCCGGATTACCGCGACGACAATGCAACGGCGGTTGAAATCCAAATTTTCGGCGGCATCGACGGACACTCGGGCTGGGCCCAAAAGCCTTGCAAGCCCACAGCAAGTTGCTGGGCTTGGTCTGGGCTTTGGCTTGGCTGCGGGTTGGGCCTGAAGCAGACTGACTTCGCGGGCCCAAGATGGGCTGAAAACTGAACTGGGCTGCTGAAGATGCGGGCCGAACTGTGGGCTGCCAGTTGGTGTTTTGGGCCGAGCTGGACTTGAATGGGCCGTGTTGCTGGCCTGAATGAAGACCGAAGATGGGCTATAATCTTGCGGGCTCGTGGACGTAAGGGAGACGAGCGGTGATGCGGCAAGATGGAGAAACGCTGGAGCTGCTTTGGGTTGAGAGGAAGAGACGTGGCCGAAGATGTTGAAGATGAGGCGCGGAAGAAGGCGAGAGGCACGCGAGCAGCTTCAGTCAACGTTGGGGCTTCGTTGCTTGACTCGATGAAGTGGATGAAGCTGCAGACGTCCACGTGAAAGCTTTAATTGAGAGAGTGAGTGGAAGAGGGGCAGAGACGGGGGTTGGCTGGCCAAACGAAAGAGGGAAAAAAGACTAAACAAATGGAGAGAAGAGAAGGTGGAGATGTGGGTCTTCGGTGGATTTCTTTGGAGGGACTTCAACATATAAAATAAAGAAAGAGGCAGCAAATTTTGATGGAGCAAGAGGGATGGACCGGTGGGTGTTGGTCTTCGTGAGGGAGAGAGAGACGTTCGGTTACAAAGAAAGAAGAGAAGAATTGGGAAGAAAAGATGGTGCTCGAGAGGAAGGTCGGCAAAAGCAATGGGGAAAAGAAGTCAATAACCTCACCCATTCCATTAATTGTTGGTCCCCTTAAAGCCCTCATGAATATCCTAATGTCCCCACTTGTTTTCTAACAAATAAATTCCACCCTTAAACCAAATTTGAAGCCAAAAATTGCAGCCCTAGTCCAAGCTCCGAATTTCACTCTTTGGTCTTCAATTTCTTTAATAATTTTCCCAAATTCAATGTCCAATTTTGATGAAAAAGCCCACATAATTTCTACAAGTCCCCTTTGCCATATAGCTCAATTTGTAAGTTGAAAATCTCTTCAATTCGGCTAATCTGAATTTCCGTTAATTTTTCGCAACGTCCGAATCGATTTTCCATAAAAATCCCAAACTAGACAGAATTTCTCCAAAACACAAGACGACGTGCTATAAATGAACAATGACATGCTCGGACGTCTAATTTCCGAAACCGAATTCAATTTCGTGGTTAAAATCACTCGAACGCGATTTTAGTCCAATCCAACCTACCGGGTAGATTTTAGGGATTTTACCGTGGTTATATCCCTTAACGGCTTCACCCAATAGATTGATTAACTCATGAGTGATCAACTCAGAGAAAAAGGATCATAGGCGTGCCGACGAAATGCCTATTTCATATATTTGGGATGGAGTCGAAATTCAAAATGTCACAGTTTCCTACTTCTTTAGGCTCAATAGGGGTGTTCTGTCTTATTTTCCAATCTTATTGGCCTTCGTTCTTTAATGTAATTTTCAGTGATAATAACCAACTTAGTTTTTTACCACTTCGTGAGCAATTGTCATTTGTTAATAAACTGGGCAGTTACTTCCAATTTATGGGACACGGCTGAGAACGCCTTGGTGAAAAATACAATTTGACAATTTATTGGGTAATCACTTTTCAGAATGAATACAAAAGTAAAGTATATTAGCACGTGTTAATTTTTTTGTTTGTTTGTAAATGATTTCAATTAGAATAAATATGGTGGAAAGCGGTTTTAACTACTTTTTTGGTAGTCGATAGTTTATTAATATTTTCCTGACATATCTTTATCAATGAATGGTGGGAGTTCAGTCCATTGGCGGAGTATAGCTTGAACCGGTCATTTGGATAAACATCGCATTCTCTTCATAAAATCATGAATACGACTTATTTGTTCTCTACCGCATAATATGCTGAGCTGAGCTTTGACATCCGGAAGAGATCCGCTAGACTTGTTAAAATAATAAAAATTAATTAATTTAAAATGGGACATCTTGAATTTTCGACTCTATCTCGATTAAATGAAATAAGCTTTTCATCGATGTGCTTATGGTCCTTTTTCTCTGAGTTGGCCACTCACGAGATAATTAATCTATTTGGTGAAGACGTTAAGGAATAAAAATGCGATAGACTTGATAATTCAATCAGAAATCAACTGTTCGACCGTGCTAATCTGCAATGGTCAATATAGCCCCGTTAAAATCGATTAGAGATCGGAGATAGGTCGTTTCGACAAAGGCATGTAATTAAATTGTGGATGATTCCACTTAATTGTAAAATTCGTGTCGAATGACACTAAACCGATTTTTCTGTCGATTTTGTACTTGGTGCCCTTAATTGAAATATTGAGATTTTCATGACAACCAAGAGTCGCCTATGAGTCGGAGATGCACAATGTGGATCGGAAATAATTGACCACAGGTCAAACACACTAAAAATTTCTAAAAGCTACTCGGTAGGTTAGGTCACGCTAAAATCGCGTTCGATCAAAATTAGCCACGAAATTGAACCCGGTTTCAGGAATCGAAAGTTCTAGCGTGTCATGATTTATTTTTGGGACGTCGACTCATCCTTTGAAGAATTTTCGGCAAACCCGGATTTTTAGCAAAAAATCAAAATTTGGCAAAATTGGATCAAGAGATTCGGATGGCCATCTTTGGGCAGAATTTGGCATTCAAGATGGATTAAATGGTGAAGGAAATTGTGGAATTTGGTGTGGGCTTCCTCCCCAACAATTTGGCTATGAAATGGAAGCCATTTAGTGTGAAATTGAGTTGATTTGGGAGGGAAAGACATGAAATTCGTAGGGCTGTGGGGTTTGCAACATTTGGGCATCAATTGTGGCTTGTTTGAGAAGATTGGGAGGGGAATTGGCTGCTGGATCATGGCTATGGACTTTGGGGGCTTGTACTCAAGTGTTTGGGATATTTTAGCTTGACTTTGAGGCTTCTTGTCCCCTCCTTCCCAGCAGCTTCTTCTTCTTCCTCACTTCCTCATTCTCCATTGTTGCTGAAACAAAACCAGAGAACCAACCAAGGCCAGCTAGCCCCTCATCGAGCCAGCCACCGCACTACATCCGAGCTACCCGTGCGTCTGCTATGTCCTGCGCTAGCTCCAGTCCCGTTGGCCCGCTTGCTCGCACCATCTCCGCTCGATCATCCCCGAGCCCAAGTCAGCTGCTACTACTCGCGCCAGCTCGCCGTCGCTGGTCCTGAAGCTGCTGTCATAGCCATTTGCCATTCTTGCCGCCAGCTTGTCGCCACTTGGCTGCTAGTTGGGCTATCTAGCTCCACCAGCCAAAACCTTGGCCAGCCTTCCAGCAGCTTTGTAGAATCGAAGCTTAGCTTTAGCGAAGCCATGTCGGGCTATTTTTTAGCCCCTTCCGAGCCTCCCTTAGTGTCACCGTAGGTCCGAGTCTTACTCGCCTTCATGCCGCCGTCGCCGTGAACCGGTTTATTCGCTAATCTTGTGAGTTTACCTCATAATCTCTAATTAGGATGTTAATTACACTTAAATATGGATTAATAGCTAATTAGGGGATTAGTTAGGCTTAAGTGAGGTTAGAGTAAATTAGTAAGTTTAGTTAGTTACTTAGATTTTGTAATTTGGTTAATTTAGTAATTAGGTGGTTAGTGATTTTAGTTAGTTAGCCTAGTCGGTTAGATTAGTTTTATTAAGTCTAATTAGGTGGTTAGTTTAGTGTAAGTAGATTAATTAGTGGTTTAATTTAATTATTTGCAATTTATTTAATTAAATGTAATTTATTTATTTGTGTAAATTATACTTGGGATAGCCGGTCGTTAGAATTTCATGTTGATCGTCATGGTTGTATTAGTTTGTGCAATTGAGTGCTAATTTACGCAATTGGATGCTGATTGATGATTTTTGAATTATTATTTCAAAAATATGAAATTTTGGTATTTAATTAGAAAATTATTGGGTGTCAGGTTTTGACGCCAAAAAGGTTTTATGTACTGTATAAAATCATGAAATTTTGAAAAGAGAGTATATTAGTTTTGTGGTTTAATTTGACAGTGTGACCATGCATAATTATTTTACCGGGTGCTTTTAATATGAAGAAAATTTGGCCAAGTCCATTATTTGAAATGGAAGTATTTGAGTGTAAAGCTCGATATTCTTGGTCAGACATGGATATGCGTGTGATCGCTATCAAAACCCGTCACCCGATGAAAGTCGGGGAGGCGATGCTCCTGTGTGGAATGCTCTTGACAACGGTAGTAGAGGCTGGACCGATGCTCCTGTGTGGAATGCCATCTAGATGTACATGTTGCCGTGCCCAACGAAGCGGGACGATGCCTAGTTATGTCGGAGTACTACCGACTGTTGAGTTGGAAATGGCCGATGGGTCATAAGAACTGGAACACATGTGAATGAGTGAAATAGATGCGCCTGACTATGAGACAAAATTGTGTGGTATGAAATGGGACGTGTCATAACCCTGTGGATGTTTGATGATTGATGTGCAGTGTTCCAGTTGTTCAATATGTTTGTGATATGCATATGTATATGAGTTGTACTAATGTGCAGGGAGGTGCTAAGGCGAGGTAAGTTTTACATAATGTGTGCTTAGGCTACCTCTAAGTGAATTATTTTCCTAATCAGGGTTTAAGGTGTGGACTCGCTGAGACATTGTCTCACCTCGTCCTCGTTTACAATTTTCAGGTCCCTAGTGTGGAGAATCTGGAGCTCGAGGCTAAAGGGTCTGGAGCATAGGTGGCATAGAGTTTTCTTTTTGGACATAGACTTGTGTATAAACCTGATGTATTTATAAAGTGCATTTTGTTTAAATTGGTTGTCCTACTTTTCTATCTCATATTAGTTTGTTGTTTGGAGATTATTAATTCTCTTTCGCATGTGTATGAATTGATTGGGTCTGCAATGCATCATGGGAACGTTGCATTTTAGTCGACCGCTGAGGGATGTGCGTGCGCTTGGGATTCGGGGCGTGACATAAAATAAATTTGTTACAATTATATTATTTTGTAGTTTTTATGATATTAACCTTTGAAATATTCTAAAATACTAGCACGTACTACTTGTTTTAATTATTTTCAAAATGGAATTTCTGCATACATTATATCCCTGTTCTTTCAAGTTGTATTGTTGCTACAATTAGACTTATCTCGTACTTAAATCATGGAAAGAAAGGAACCAGTAACCCCACCCTCTTCCATAAGAACGACCTCCTACTACACACCTTCACCTCTTTCGTTCTTTCATTTGGGTAGCTTGCATCCGCCGCCGCTCCGCCTAGTGTATCGGCATGGATTTCCTGGACCCTGAACCGGACCCTTTTGTAGGATCTGGAAAGCTAAAAGACCGCTCGGCCAGCAAGTTGCCCCTGCCACTCCTCCTCCTCCTCCTCCTCGATCTTTTCCTTTGACGAGCATCCAACCTGCTTCGTTTGGTTGTAACCACATTCCCAGCGACAGAAGCAAAACCAAGGCGAATGCTGCTGCTGATGAACTCAGCAGCTTCTTCATCTCTCTCTCTTTTTCCCCTATCTTGCCTGGTAAAACTTGTGTTGTAGTATAATGAGAGGTGTTATATGATATGCACGACAGGTCTTGTAAGGACGTCCTCTATTTATACTGAAATCGCTGTGTCCTATTGTATGAGTTAGATGGGTCTCGAGACTTGAGATTCTTACTACGACGGTTGGAATGGGGTTTGGAGAATTTTATCCTGAAGTTGGAAAAAAGAAGTGTTCCCTTTCAAACATTTCGTGGTGCTGAACACCGCCATCTTCATTACGCTATGCTGACTTCTAATGGAGCAGCACTGTCTTAAAAGCATTGCATTTATGGGTTTAGGTTGGGATAGAGACGATTTAGCTTGAGTGCATACGATGCATGCTAATCCAATAATATGCACTAAGCCCCTGAAACCAAGCACATGCCTATCGAGTGTAAACGCTGAAACCTAGAAACCAAATCATCAGCAGAGAGCAAATTGCGCAGCGTCAGTTCCTAAAATTGGAGCAGAAACGAACACAACCACACTAGAATAGTCTTGGCTCACTGAACCATAAGACCAGCGAAGACTGAGGTCTGAGAATCGTAACGCCGAGCTTCACCGCATCCTTCGCATTGAAACCGGATCGCGCCTCCTCAGCGGAAGCACCCAGAAGATCCCCGATCGGAAGACGGTGATGCCTAGGACCAATACGAAGACGCACCGGGGGCTGAGCTCCCCCACGAACCGGCGGAGCCCCACCGAACATCTCTTGCAGCAGAATCGCGAGGCCCCCGGCCCCGCCCCTGCCGGCCCCCGCCCCCCGCTTCCCGCCTCGTACCCGCCCCCGCCCTGTGGCCGCCGCTGCCGGTTTTGCTGCTCAGCTTTCCCCATTCGCGGAGCATCTGGGAACTTTCTCTCTCTTCGCCGCAAGCTTTCTCTCTAACTCTGCAGTTTTTCAGTTCAGCTTTCTCTCTCCTCGGGCGCACTGGCTCTACGCGACTACGGTGGCGGGCAATGATAGGGACAGGCGTTCATGGGGGACATATGCTTTCTATTTATCTATTATTGTATTTATCATTGATGACAAATAAGCTAAGATAATTCAATTTTTTTTTCTTTATTTGGTTGATATACTTGTAGATGACTCCAAAGAATCTTTTCAATATGATTTCGATATACCCAAATCGAATTTAGAAGGAGGATTCCTTTCCCAAAAATATTGTGACAAAATTCCAAGGAACTCAGCTATTGGGAGTATTTAATTTTCCTCAACTTCGTATATGATTGATACTTATAATTTTGAATCTTTGTTAGGGGAGTTTCTTCTTGGAGGAAAATATTGTCTTTTTATTGAATTTATATTATCAATTGAACGTATTTTTTTGTTGTGATATTTATATGGATGGCAAACAATATTATCATTTGTTGAAATTTTCTGAATTTGCTATCGATGGCTTATACCTAAATACTTATTATAGTTATTCCTCATGCAACTAGGGCCACGCGTGGCCTCTACTGGGTTTAATTACGAATGCCACACCGGGTTTAATTACGAATTAATGGCAGGATGCGGATTTATGTCTATTCATTTGGGATTACTTAAGAGTTATAGTTTAGTGAGCTAGAGATGGGATTGGGAGATCTAACTTGATACCAGCCTTATCCTTTTTCGGTGGTTTAATGTCAATCTAAGTCTTTATGTCCATCTAATCGTATTCTCTTGAAACATGGCCAAACATCTTCCATTTGATTTTACTTGTATGATTCACCACATGGCAAAACACTATTCGCCAATCATTTATTATCTATAAATACCTTAAATTATTAACCTCAGAATTAGAATTCGTAGCAGAAGAACTATCACTAGAGATCTTAAAAGGTACTCCACCTGTCATTCAAGTTCGAAGGGAGTGCTTGAATCTTTTCTCATGCACTCTCTACTTTATCTTGTTCATATTAATCATGCATAATCCTTATAAAAAGGAATTGTGAGTAACCTTGTGACAAGCTTATTCTCACTATTTTAATGTTTCAACGACCCAAAAAGATTAAAGAGCTTTTGATTTGGTACCTCTTGCCCACCCTTTCTCTTCCGATGTGATGCAATGCATGTTGCTTTTTGCTTTTCTTTTTTTAGTGACTGTGGGATTAAACAAATGATTTGAAGGACTATAATTGATTTGGTTCAAGATTTTTCAAAATTAATTAGTTTGATTATGATTGAAATGTAGGTGAACTCAAATTAAATGGATGAAATCTCACATGAAGTAGATTGTTACAAAAAGTTATGAACAATCACTTGATAAAAACATTCTACAAGAATAGAAATTTTTCATATGACTTACCCACATGGAAAAAAATTAACGTACAAATATGGGTGGTTTCGTTAATTTATTGGTTTCCTTTGATTTACTTGACAAAAAAATCAATTCAAACTATTCTAATTAGCTGTTAATTAGTTGGTAAGAAGCACGACTTAATTTGAATTAATAATATTATTTGAATTAATAATATTATTTGAATTTAAAGCTAAATTACCCTTTTCTTTGGTGTAAATTTTTCGAGTAATGAGAAAACCCTATTCTGTTGGTCCACTAATTGGTCCTATACCCATTTTAATCCATTTGATTAAAATTAAATGCAATCACTAGCACATCTTTAAAAAAAAAAAAAAAATTCCTTACCTTGTCAATGAAAATCATGAAAAACACTTCAATTTATTTCGCTCTCACGTATGAACTAATAAACCTCATGTACTGATTCAACTGCGAATTTTCGCCGACACCTCTATGCATATACGGACTTATGAATACCTCTAATTTAGTATGTCAATAATACTTATTCTAATTCACATAGACATTCTTACTTATCCCAACTTATCCCAACTTAACTTTATAATATCATTTTCTCTCCCCTCTCTTTCCGCTACCGAACGTTGAGGACAAGCAAAGGTGAAAGCAAAAGTGGGAGAGAGAGATAGTGGGCACTGGGCATCAGAAGGTGGACTAGAACAAAAGCAGGGTGAATGTTTGTTTGTTTGTTTGTCCTTTTTTTTTAAAATTAAATATTATCATCATCATCATCATCATTATTATTATTATCATCATCATCATTATTATTATTATTATTATTATTATTATTATTATTATTATTATTATTATTATTATTATTTAAAATTCCACCACAACCACCAAGAAATCGAAATTCAGACCGTCGCCCTCTAGAACGAGGGCACTTCAGGGGGAAAAATTATTCAATCGCAGTAGTGATGAGCAAGGGAATGGCGTTGACTGTTGACCAATGTGGAGCCCCCAACGTGGATAAATGAGGGCACAGGATATCTTGATGGATGATGATTTTCTCTCTTGGGTGTCATGCACATCACGGGGTAGGACTCAAGGATGTACGCTTGGTTTGCAAATGTAAATACATGGTGTCTGCTCTTGATTGGTCAATTAGTTTGTGACCCATAATTTCATTCATAATTAGTGATATTGTGTAGCTTTTATTTTAATGATCTTGTTAACGAGTGCCTTGAAAACACTAATTAGTACTCCTAAGAATTGGAAAGTTATATTCGAATATAAATTTTCATATTCGTAAAGTAAAATTAACAATCCCTAATAGGTGTGCAAAGGACACTTTCAACATTTTCATTACCATAAAAGAGTTTTAATTACTCAGAAATGTCTTGAATTTTTTCATAATAAATTACACTTTTAATATCGACACTACTAAAAAAAAAAATGATGATGATTTTCTTTCTTGGTTGTCATGCATATCCCGGTGGAGGACATAACCCGCATGTACATTTGGTTTACAACTATGGATACATGATGTTTGTTTTTGATTGGTCAATTAGTTTGTGGCTCACATAATTAGTGATGTTGGGTAGTTTTTCTTTTAAAGATCTTGTCGACAAAAATAAGATTCTTAATAAAAATTTTCATATTTATAAAGTAGAATTAACCATTGTCAATATGTGTCTAAGGAACACTTTTAGGGCATGTTTGGTAACTATTCTGTTTCGAGAACAATTTCGATAAAAAATGATTATTTTTTATTCTATTCCCAAAAATAATTTTTAAATATTTTAAGCTACTTGGTAAATTTTCAAAATTTTTATTCTTGGAATAGAATTGCGTTTGGTACTATTTTGAAAATTTATATTCCAAATCATTTTCTTTTAATTATTTAATAGTTTTATTACTTTTTTTTTTCTTTCTCCTCTTCTTCTTCAAGGTTTGCCGATCGCTGGCCTTAAGATGATTGGCGACTAGCTAGACGAGGGCCGGCGACCTCGTCGGAGCGTTGCTGGCACTCGGCGAGGTCGCGCTGGCAACTGGGTGAGGCTCGGCTGAGCTTGCCCAATTGACAATAGGGCTCGACCTCGTTAGGCCACCGCGAGATCAACCTCGCCTGGCCAGGGGGAAGTAGACCTTGCGGTGGCCTGACAAGGTTGAGTCGCATTGGTGGCAAGGCGAGCTCAGCTGAGCCAGATCTAGGCGAGGTCGAGCCTCGACCAGGCGAGCGTTGTTGATTGCTGGGCGAGTCTCACTAGTGGCCGAGGGAGGCTCGCCAAGCCTTGCCCTGGCCTAGTGTGTGACATCTTGGAATTTCAATTCTGTTTTCAATTAAATAAATCGAACATTTCATCAATGCGCCTATAATGCTATTCTCAGAGCTGATCATACTTGGGATAACTAAACTATCTGGGAACGCAATTAAATGATTTTTATACAATAGACTTGGGAATTCGATCAGGAATCGACTACTTGACCGTGCTCATCTACAGAAATCATTACGGCATAGTTAAAAGTCAATTAGAGATCAGAGATAAATCAGTTTGACAGAGATGTGTGGCTAAACGTGGGTGATTCTACCAAATTACAAAATTCTCGTCGACCGGTACGAGACTGATTTTTTTGTTGTTTTGGTACCTCTGTGTCTGTATTTGAAACCTTGAGATTTTCACGACCATAGAGAGTCACCAATGTGTCGAAGAGGTTCATTGTGGCTTAAAGAAAATCGACCATGGGTTATTTGCACTAAAAATTTCTGAAAGCTACTCGGTAGGCTATGTCACGTTAAATTGCGCCAGATTGAAATTAACTGCGAATTTGAATCCGATTTTAGAAATTGAAAGTTCTGCTATGTCACGAGTCATTTTAGGAATGTTGACTCACTCTCCGAAGATTTTTTTGCAAATTGAGATTTTTGGTAAAAAGTCAATATAGGGTCGTTTTCGACCGGAAAATTCAGGGGACCATTTTTGATTGCGTTGTTGGGATGCAAGTTAGTTCTAATGGCAAGGAAAAATACCAATTTGATCGAGGACTCGGCGGTGGAATTTTTAAGGGCTGAATTGAATTAATTCAAGTGAGGATTGAAGAGGATTTGGGGAATTTATGCCCAAAATTCGTAGGCCCCATGCCCCTCAACTTTTGGACCACTTCCAAGACTTCTAGAGGAAGCTTTGAGGCTGGAAAATTGTTGAGGAAGGCAGTAGCCATGGTGGGGCCTTGGTCAAGGGGACAAGAAAATAGATAGGAGACCAAGGTGGTCCCCTCAAGCCTTGTTGTTCCCTCCTCCTTCCCCTTGCCATCGACCCTCCCCATTTCCAGACCTAAGAACTCCAAAAATTCCAGAGAAACTGAGCTCAGCCCCTCCCCTCATCGTCGACCAGCCGTGCCCTCCCGTTCGAAGCCACTGCGTGCCACTTTGCCGTCCACCGGTTGTGCATCTGCTTGCACACCGTGAGCACCCGTTCGCCTATGTGTGAGCTCGTCCAGCCGTGTCTTGAGCCGCTCGAGCCATGTCAAAGCTCCTTGGACGCCGTTCAACCACTGCCTGTTGCTGTGAAGCCCCACTTGGACCCGCATCAGCTCCACCGCCCGTCCTTGGCTGTCTCCAGCTCAATCGACCTTCGAAGCAACTCCTCCACCCACCAACCAGAACCGAGACCCAATTAGGGTCTTGAAGCTTTGGGGCCTTTTTCCGAGCCTTTCTCGACCTCGAAAGGTGTCCCCGCTTTGGAGTTTGTCGATCATCTTTGCCTCGCTGTCCTAGTGAACTCACCGACTCACAAATCTAGTGAGTTTACTCACTAATCTCCGCTTAGGGAGTTAATTATGCTTAAGAGTTGATTAGTTTAAGTTAAGTATGGATTAGGTGGTTAGTTAGAATATATTAGCAATTTAATTAATCGTTATTGCATGTTAAGTGGTTAGAGTAGCATAATTAGAGCATAGATAAGCTGTAGTATTCATATAGAGTGGTTCGGAAATTTTCCGAGCTCGTTTCAGTATTTAATTAGGCTTTTCCGGCCTAAGTTGCATTTTTGGGTATTTATTTAATTATTTTTCATAATTATTTAATTAGTTATTATTTTCCAGAAATTAGACCGGGATAAACGGTGACCGGAATTTTGTGCTGATTGCAATGGTGTGTTTGGTTTATTTATTTGAGTGCTAATTTGTGCTGATTGAGTGATATTTGTAATTTTGGAAATATCCAAAATTGAGTAAATCTGTTTTTAATTAGAAAATACCGAGCATCGGTTTACAATGCCAAAAATGTGTTTGTGGACTATTGAAATTAGTGGGATCTTCAAAAGGGAAAATATTTTATTTTGGCTAAGGTCGACCGTGTGCCTACACATGATTATTTTTATCAAGAATGATAAAAGTGGTGAAATTGTCGATTGATTAGAATTGTATACTATATTAGCCTACGGGCTTTGATATATCAGTTTAGAGTGAGCAATATACCGGTACACTATATCAGCCTACGGGTTTTGATATATCAGCTTAGTATGAGCAGTATACCTTAGCAGCTTTTAGTGAGCATTATTAGTATACTATATCAGCCTGAGGGCCTTGATATATTAGCTTAGCGAGCAGTATACTATATATCAGCTTAGAGTGAGATACACTATTTATCTTCAGTTTAGTGTGAGCAGTCCTTGATGTGATCAGACTTTATAGATAATATTGATTGGGTTGACCGAGAGATGGTCTTGATGACATGGAATCAATTGGTTCGATTGATCGATGACTCAATTTGATTTAATGAATTGAATTGCTGAATGATTGATTGAGTGGTTGAATCGTACTAACTTGCAAGAAGGCACTGAGGCAAAGGTAATTTTTTTGACTTGTGCTTGTTCTTAGGTAGCTCTTAGGGCGTATTTTCTTCATAGTCGGGACTTAGGAGGTGAACTTCCTGAGACGTCGTCTCATCCCGTTGTGAGATAACATTATCAGGTCTTTAGATAGCAGCTCCTCCCTCGCATTTTGGATAGCCGAAGAAGGTCACTGAGCAAAAGTGTTTTATTCTGCTTTATGGAAACCCAAGGGGATGAGTCTATGAGCTCGTGAAGTCCGTGGTCTAGGTTGATGCAGGTCTACCCTAGACGGTACCCTATCAATACAGATCATTTTCGGGTCCACCACTGAACCACCTGGTGGGTTGGCCGTGCCTTTCCCAAAAGCAACCTCTAGCATATACATAGGGACCTATCCCGGAGTATTCAGTCGAAGACTCGACTAATTAGATGATCTGTAGCCTTTACCCCCCCCCCCCCTCGTTTTGCAGACCTTGTAAATAGATCGGCTAGTATTGTAAATGACATAGCTTGATATGTATATAATGGTGTGGGTTGGTTCAAAGGAAAATTATGGCCCTACTTTTTTTATCTCATCTTGTTATTGTTTGGTATTTGCTTCCGCATGCGCATAAAAATGAATGGGTCGGCAATGTGTCTTGGCTTGTCGCTATTTAATTGACCAACGAGGGATGGGCACGCACTCGGAGGATCGGGCGTGACATAGTGAGCCTTCGTCAAGCTTGCTGGACCTTGACTAATCGATCGCCGGTGATAGGCGGTGGTGGGCGGTAGTGGTGGCCGCCGATTAGGGGCGGCGGCGGCGGTAATGGTTGAAGAAGAAGAGAGAGGGAAGAAGAAGAAATAAGAGAAAATAGAAAAAATATGTTGGCTTGATTCTAGTAATTGTTACCAGGAGCAAAGAATCAATTTTTTTTTTTTACTTTTCTATTTTGTTTCAAATTTATTTCCGGGGAACAAAAAATAGAAATTTGTTCCCGGAAACAAAAAATTTACCAAATGTATTTCTATTCTAAATTTACTTCCGAGAAGAAAAAAATAGAAATTTCACTGTTTGGCCGGTTGCCAAATGCGCCTTAGTGTTTTCATTACCCTAAGAGAATTTTAATTACTTGGAACAGTCTTGAATAGTTAATAATAAATCATACTTTAAATGTTAGCATTGTCATAAGAAAAGCGATTATTAGAGAGACTTTTTATTTTTAAGATGGTTTCTCTAGATCAAAACACCTTTAATATTAAGATGTTAAGACATTGATATTTACTTGTTATTTTCAGGATCGGATCCAATTGTCGAAATCGATCTATTGAATTCAGAATCGTGCTTAAGTCGAGTCGAAATGAACCATTCAATATGATTTGGCTAGAGAGCAATCATAACATCCAAGTTTGAATCCAGTTGTCGGTGGCTTTTCCTACAAAAGTCAAGTTTGATTTTTCACTAATTAAATATAAAAGTAATATTATCGTATTAGTTAGCAACTTTTACATATTTGAAAAGTTAGTGTAGACGCATCATTAGTCACTAGCCAAACTTTAGTGCATCCAATAATTTCTTGAATGTTCATAAAATGTTATTAAGACTTTGTTTATCTCGCGAAAAATAAATCATTTGCAAAATATATTCCTAAGAACGATTGATTGTATCATTCAAAATAATTAGCGAATTGAAAAAATTTTCATTATAGACAACAATTTATATCTAAATATTTTCGTGAATGATAAAAATATTTTTTATTCAGTTATTTTTTTTAGGCGATACAATTGATTATTTTTTTATTTTTTTATCAAATTATTCACATTTCACAAAATAAATGGAGTTTAGATCGTCAAGCAAATTCGACCAAGAACGAAAATGGTCAAGCAAATAACTTGACAACCAGCCAAAAAAGGATTCACCTGTTTTCTTTGCCCGATCTGATCAGACCGTGGAGATCAATTCATCGCGATTAAGCTTCCAATCGAAGTGGACCGAAACTGATATGGCCCATTTCCAAGCCCACTTACGTTGTCGGCTATATGTGCCCAAAAACTGATTTTGGACACAACTGATTTGTGCTAGTGATAGGACGTTTGCCTAGGAAAGATTGGGTTAAGTGGCAGCGAAAGCGTCCAATTCCATCGTTGCTTCCTGGAAGTTTCATTGACATTAGGGATCAACTCCGTGCTACTTTTTCTACTCTTCCACACTATCATTCACATTGAAAGTGCGACCGTTCGATTGCTTTTTTCGAAACATTTATTCTAAGATTCTCACACCATGCACAAAACGTTTGAATTTAGAGATGCAAACACATCATTACTTAGCATGATGCGTGACTCAATTGTATCATTGCTCCAATGTAGTTTTTTTTCAAACTTATTGAGTCATTGAATCCGAATAGTTTTTCCAATTAAATCCATCCGTCTCCATTTCCAACAAATTGAAGCCGAAGACATGTGGGTTGATTGATGCCTAGCCAAAATCTCTATCACTCAATGAAACATTGCCATCATGGAATGATGAGTGATTTACTCGGATTTATTTTTGGGCCATTGTAACTACAATTTGATCACGCAAACTGATTTTTTGAGATTGGACCGACCCTACTTCACATCGGGTTTTTTCTACCACTACCGGCTGCATCGATTTTAATCGACCGAAACCGAACGGTGACCGACATGATTGAGAGAAATGTATAAATTCAAGGACTTAAACAGGATAAGTAGTTGATGATCCCATTGAAGAGACTACGCAGCTTCGGGGACTGCATGTCTTCTTCTTCCAAGAGGGCAAAAAAAACATAAGAGTGCATGGATACAGTGGCGGTACCGTGACTTTCTCTGCAAAATGGATGCGTGATCTCTCGTTCTCTTTGCGGAGGTTGAAGTGTTGTCGCTGCGCTATCGAGCTCTCATTCCGTTCCCGTCGAATTCGAAAGACGACAAAACATGGGCCAATCGCTGATCTACAGCTTCGTGGCTCGAGGCACTGCGGTGTTAGCAGAGTACGCTGAGTTCGGCGGGAAGTTCGCCGGCATCGCCTTGCAGTGCCTCCAGAAGCTCCCTCCCAGCACCGACCACTTCACTTACACCTGCGATGGCCACACATTCAGCTACCTCATCGACAGCAGCTTCAGTATGATCTCTCTCTCTCTCTCGTAGCTGGTTGTCTCTCTTGTAGCTGCAATAGCTCCGAGCTAAGTGTGAAGGCTACTTGTGGTCGCGTTTTTTACAGTTTTCCTTGGACAAACTTGACTTGGCCATCTCAATTCCGCAGCATACTGCGTCGTGGCAGTTGAGTCCATCGGTCGTCAGATTCCGATGGCCTTTCTAGAGAGAATCAAGGACGAGTTTACTAACAGATATGGTGGAGGAAAAGCCGCGACCACAGTGGCGCATAGCTTGGACAGAGAATTTGGGTAAACATCGCCATCTCTTCGTAAGTCCATGAATGTGACTTCTTTGTGCTACATCACAGGATATGCTGATCGGAGCTTTGACATAGGCCTAAACTGAAGGATCAAATGCAGTACTGCATGGATCATCCCGAAGAGATCAGCAAACTTGCCAAAGTGAAAGCTCAGGCATCAGAAGTGAAAGGAGTTATGATGGAGTATGTAGAAAAGGTGAGTCGGCATACCTTGTGCTATACTCTACCACTAAGTTAGAACCATGAGAAATTGGCGTGTATTGTCAGACTTACGTTGCTCTGTCATGTAGGTTCTGGATCGAGGTGAGGAAGTTAAGCTTTTGCTCGACAAGACGGAGAATCTTCGATCTCAGGTAAGCAGTCTACTGTGTGTGATTTCCATCCTGGAGCGATGTCAGCTTATCTTATTAAACGAGCTAATTATTGTATGTAAGAAGCAGGATGTGGTGTTCAGAAAGTGAATGAGTCATGACAATTAGAGCCTTCTTCCAGTCTCCTGAACTGGTCGAGCTACTAGCACGGCCTACTTATCTGGGTCATCCGACAATTTTAAATCGGAAGTATAGAAGTTTCGCCTATGAGTGAACAGTAATTCTTCCCTGTTCAAGTCTTGAATGCTCAATTGAGCAGATTATGTATCAAAATCCGGACAGCCTGAACTCGCATCGTCTTCTCGCTCTAGTGCAAATGTTTTATTTCCTCACATCACTTCAGCCTAGATGCTTTATCAAAGGGCAGTTGTCGTGTCATCTAGTTTAGTGTCTTTAGGCCATTAAATAGTTCAGGGAGAAGCTGATGGACATGAACAATGTTGGGTATTCCCAGTTTAGTATCCTCTGCTCCTATTCCTTTTGCCGTATCGTTGAGATATTGTCCTAAATCACTTGACAATGAGTCATATATGATAGCTTAAGCTTTTTGATTGGACTTTCTAACACCCATCATTTCCTGAAATTCAGTGAATTTCTTGCCGCTGATCTACTTTTGATGCTATGTTGCTAGCTTTTGCATCAAATAATAGCTCACTAAGAACTTTCCCACTATTGTAAGAGGTGTTATTGTAAGAGGTGTTATTTAAAGGATTAATTGCTACTACTTTCCAATAGTCTGCTTTCATCTTCCTAGTCTTCTCATATAAAATGTATGGAAGGAGCGGAAAATTGGTGATTAATTTGGAGATAAAACAAAGACTACCGTCTTTCGGTATGATTGAATTAAGGATCCTGGTATCCGACTGATGTGCATTTTCTACGTTTAGGCACAAGATTTTCAGCAGCAGGCGACCCAAATCAGAAGGAAGATGTGGCTACAAAACATGAAAATAAAGCCGATAGTTCTCGGCATTGTCGTCGCTTTGATTCTAATCATAGTCCTGTCCATCATTTGTGGTGCCTTCAGGTGTGGTGGCAAATAATGGAGTGACTGCAGATCTGATATTCTTTATAACCTCTATAAGTTTTTTCTATAATGGAATAAATTGCTTGTATAGCTCTGTATACTTAAAAGAGTTCTTTGATCCGGCTACACAGCACTGTGACATCAATAGTACCGATTCAAATTAAACCTAACATACTAAACCCTTATGTTTAAGACAATGGAAAAATCCATCGAAGGCCTAAAATTTTGTACATGATGTAATAAATCCTGGATTTTTTAATAGGTGCAATCAAGCCGTAAACCTTGTAAAATGGCGCATTAAAAATTTAGAGAGAAAATTTTCATGGCAAAACTGGAGCTTATTGTGGCACGGTGGTCCGAGAATTTAAAAAATTAATTAGGATATTTCCAATGATTCTTAATATTTGTAAAGATTGTACGTATATATCTTTTTGGTTATGCATATATTGATTAATATGTTAACTTAAATAGTCATACAATAAAACTTATAAACAGGCTTATGTATTTTTTAACAGTATTTCATTTTATCATTCATCCTCTTGCAAATTTTCCCAGAGAAAGTTGTTAATTTTTTTTCACAGTGTCATCTTTCAACTCTCAAAAGCTTTTTAGAAGAATTTAGCATTAGGAACAAGGGTAAAAATGTCTCATCAATAGATTTTTGACCAAATCGGACGTTATAAGGATTTATTAGCCAATTACCTCAAGAAAGGTACGTCTATTGTCAAAAGGGATGTGAAAATAAGACCACCCTTCATGTAAAGATGTGTTAAGATCTTTTTTTTTTTTTAAGTCATTAGATTCAATCAATTTAAATTTGGCAATTATAATAACGAGTATCCAAATAGGCCTATAGAACCAGATGATCCTTTGGTCAATAGATGTCCTAGTTCAAAGGACCGTGCAGCATGCTACGTACCATCCCCGGGCCACAACTAGTACTAGGCTCTAGCTGACTCAAGCGCGCAACCTTTGATACTAAAGTTGTGCGCACAGTTTATACAATCTTTTGTAAGAAGAAAATAATGAAAGCGGCTCATAAAAAATGTTTTGCTCAGTTGTATTAATCAATGACATAAGCCACGTACATCAAGTGACTAATGAGAAAGGGCTTTACAAACATTATCTATTCTTGCTCGAGTTGATATTTTGGGTCTATGGACAAATCCGGAACAAGACACTCACGAGAGAATTATATGACAATAGGGTTCCTATCTTATTGGGCTTCATTCTTTAATGTAATTTTCAGTGATAATAAACCAACTTAGTTTTTTTACCACTTTGTGAGCAATTGTCATTTGTTAATAAACTGGGCAGTTACTTCCAATTTATGAGACACGGCTGACAACGCCTTGGTGAAAAATACAATTTGACAATTTATTGGGTAATCACTTTCCAGAATAAACACAAAAGTAAAGTATATTAGCACGTGTTACTTTTTTTGTTTGTTTGTAAATGATTTCAATTAGAATAAACATGGTGGACAGCGGTTTTAACTACTTTTTTGGTAGTCGATATTTTATTAATATTTTCCTGACATATCTTTATCAATGAATGGTGGGAGTTCAGTCCATTGGTGGAGTATAGCTTGAACAGGTCATTTGGATAAACATCGCCTTCTCTTGATAAAATCATGAATACGACTTATTTGTTTTCTACCGCATAATATGCTGCGCTGAGCTTTGACAGCCGAAAGAGACCCACTAGACTTGTTAAAATAATAATAAAAAGAAAAAATGGGTTTGGAGTAAATTTATTATGGTTATATTAATTTATAGTTTTTTGTGATATTAACTTTGAAATATTCTAAAATACTGGCATGAACTACTTATTTTAATTATTTTTAGAATGAAATTTCTGCATACATTGTATCCCTGTTCTTTCAGGTTTTATCGATGATACAATTAGACTTATCTCGTACTTAAATCATAGAAAGAAAGGAACCAGCTGACACACAATTAACCTCACCCTCTTCCATAAGAACGACTTCCTACTACACTCCTTCACCTCTTCCGTTCTTTCATCTGGGCAACTTGCATCTGCCGCCGCTCCGCCGACTGTATTGGCATGGATTTCCGGGACCCTGAACCGGACCCCTTTGCAGGATCTGGAAAGCTAAGGGCGCGCATGATAAAATTTCTGTTTCTCAATTTCTCTGTTTCTCTGTTCCCCGGAACAGGTTTGGAACAGAAATCCGTTTGGTAACGCAATTTGATTTCTCTATTTCTGAAACAGATTTCTATTCCAGAAATAGAGAAATCGAAGAAATCAGAAGCTGAAATTTTTAGCTTCTCAGTTTCTGAAATAGAAATAGAAATAGAAATAGTTAATTTAGTCCAAAATATTTTAATGATTTTTTAATATAATCATTCTAATCAATATTAATTAAAAATCTTAACCATTGGGCTAGATGGTGAGAATTGAATGAACAAGGCTTCATTTGTTGCATATAAGAGATTTTATGCATGGTAATAGTCAATTGGTCATATTCATATCTAATGAGTCTTTCTTCACCTACTCTTCCGTGTATGCCAGCCAACGACTCTATTTGGCTAACTATTTTTTTAATCATAAACTTCATATTAAGGCGGTAAAAATGGGTCAAATCATTAGGGTTTCATCCGATTTTTCTTTTATAAGGAAAAGAGATCTAATAAGAAATATGTTGTTCTTGTAAGAGTGTTGATGAAAATATAGATTTTGATAATAAATTTTTAAATAATCCTAGTGTTGATAATTTTGAAAAAAATTGGTGACGATTTTTGAACACGGTGAGGATATTTTTAACAAAATTTGGAAAGAAATTGGAATTAGACTTGAAGATAGGATTTTTTAGGAGATTAGACTATTATAATCATGGCTATCATTAGACTTATTTGATTAATGTGAAATCAATTTCGGCAAAAACACAACGACATATTCACTACAATTGAATTTCAATTTTTTTGCCACGTTGTTTATTTTTCGAAAGAAAATATTACGTAATAGGAAACGTAAGCACATGTAATATAAATTCCATGAAATTGTATTTTCAACTTTTCTAAGTATTATTTCGATTATTTTTTGTATTTGAGGATTTTCTATATTATTTTAGTATTATTTCGGCTATTATTTTATATTTGAGAATTTCCTATGTTGTTATCTAATCAATTTCTATTCCTAGAAATAGAATTTTTTTTTTCTGTTATCAAACGGATTTCTGTTTCAGAAATAGAAAATTTGAGTCGTTATCAAACGGGTTTCTTTGCTCAGAAACTTGTCCGGGGAATAGAAATTGAGAAATTGATTTCTGGCCAGAAATCAATTTCTGTTTCAGAAATTTTACCATGCGCGTCCTAAAAGACCGCTCGGCCAGCAAGTTGCCCCTGCCGCTCCTCCTCCTCCTCCTCCATCTTTTCCTTCGACGAGCATCCTTCCTGCTTCATTTGGCTGTAACCACATACCCAGCAACAGAAGCAAAACCAAGGCGAATACTGTTGCTGATGAACTCATAATTTGGAATCTTTGTTAGGGGAGTTTCTTCCAACTAGGATTGGAGGAAAATATTGTCTTTTTATTGAATTTATATCACCAATTGACCGTATTTTTTGTTGTGATGTTTATATGGATGGCAAATGGTATTATCATTTGTTGAAATTTTCTGAATTCGCTATCGATGGCTTATACCTAAATACTTATTATAGTTATACCTCATGCAGCTAGGGCCACGTGTGGCCTCTACTGGGTTTAATTACGAATTAGTGGCAGGATCCGGATTTATGTCTATTCATTTGGGATTACTTAAGAGTTGTAGTTTAGTGAGCTGGAGATGGGATTGGAAGATCTAACTTGATACCAGCCTTACCCTTTTTCGGTGGTTTAATGTCAATCTAAGTCTTTATGTCCATCTAATCGTATTCTCTTGACACATGGCCAAACATCTTCCATTTGATTTTACTTGTATGATTCACCACCTGGCAAAACATTGCTCGTAAACTATTTCTTATCCATAAACGCCCTTAAATTATTAACCTCAGAATAAGAATTCCTAGCAGAAGGACTATCACTAGAATCTCAAAAGGCACTCCACTTGTCATTCAAGTTCGAAGGGAGTGCCCGAATCTTTTCTCATGCACTCTCTACTTCATCCCATTCATATTAATCATGCGTAATCCTTATAAAAAGGAATCACGATTAATCTTATGACAAGCTTATCCACATTATTCTAATGTTTCAACAGCCCAAAAAGATTAAAGAGCTTTTGATTTGGTACCTCTTGCCCACCCTTTCTCTTCCGATGTGATACAATACATGTTGCTTTTTTCTTTTTTTGGTGATTGTGGGATTAACTAATGATTTGAAGGACTATAATTTATTTGGTTCAAGATTTTTCTAAATTAAGTAGTTTGATTATGATTTGATTGAAATGTAGGTCAACTCAAATTAAATGGATGAAATCTTACATGAAGTAGATTGTTACAAAAAGTTATGAACAATCACTTGATAAAAGCATTCAACCCATGATATAAGTTATGAACAATCAATAGAAATTTTTTGCATGACTGACACACATGGAATAAAAAATTAGCGTATAAATATTGGTGGTTTTGTTAATTTATGGTTTCCTTTCATCCAGTTGATAAAAATTGGTAAGAAGCGCGATTTAATTTGAATGAACCTAATAATATAATTTGAGTTTTGAGCTAAGTTATCCTTTTCTTTGGCATGAATCTTTTGGGTCAAGAGAAAACCCTATTATATTGGTCCACTAATTAGACCCATACCCATTTAAAATCTATTCAGTTAAAACTAAATGTAATTAGTAGCACATCCTTAAAAGAAACCCCTTGTCTGGTCAATAAAAATCATGAAAGAACATTTTAATTGATCACATTTGAACTAATAAGCCTCATGCACTGATTCGATTGCAAATTTCCGCCAACACCTCCATGCATATACCGACTTATGAATATCTCTAAATTAGTATGTGGATAATACTCATTCTAATTCACATAGACATTCTAACTTATCCCAACTTATCTTAGCTTTATAATATTATTTTCTCCTCTCCTCTCTCTTTCCGCTACCGAACGTTGAGCACGAGCAAAGGCGAAAGCAAAAGTGGGGAGAGAGATAGTGGGCATCGAAAGGTGGACAAAAATAAAAGCAGGTGAATTTTTTAAAAATGTATTATTATTATTTAAAATTCCACCACTACCAAGAAATCAAAATTAAAACCGTTGCCCTATGGGACGAGGGCATATCAAGGGGAAAAATTATTCGATCGCGGTAGTGATGAGCACGGGGATGGCGTTGACTGTTGACCAATGTGGGGGCCCAACGTGGGCAATTGAGAGCACAGGATCTTGATCGATGATGGAAAACGATGATGATTTTCCCTCTTGGGTGTCATGCATATCACGGTGGAGGACACGCGGATGTACGTTTGGCTTAAAACGATGGATACATGATGTTTGTTTTTGATTGGACAATTAGTTTGTGACCTATAATTTCACTTATAATTAGCGATGACTCTTTGACTAAGGTAAGATTAGAGAGAAAAGAGTTTCGACGTAATAGAGGAAATTTATTATCTTATTAACTAGTGTCTTAAAGACACTAATCGAGACTCTTGAAGAATTGGAAAATGGTATTTGAATATGAATTTTTGTATTCGTGAGTAGTAGAATTAACGGCCCTTAATAGGTGTGTAAGGGGCACTTTTAGGCAGTGCATGGTAATGTTTCTATACCTCCGAATTTCTGTTCTTTTGTTTCTTAGAACAAAAAAAGAACAAAAATCCGTTTGGTAACGCCAAGTTGTTTTTCTATTCCTTAGAATAGAAAGTTAGCTTGGAAATAGATTTGGAGCAGAAACGAGAAGTAAAAAAAAGTTGTTTCTTGTTTCGGGGAACAATTTCTAGAAATAAGCCAATTTTCTTTTTTATTTTTCTTTTATTCCTCTCTCTTGCTGCGGCCACCTTGAATCGCCTGGAGCCACCGTTGATCACCGGCCACCGCTGCCCGCCGCCGCCTGCCGCCGTTGCACCACCGTCGGCCGTCGACCATCACCGCCAACTGCCGCCGCATAGCCCATCGATTGTCGGCGGTCGTCGGCGACTGATGGGCTATGCGGCGATGATTGGTGGCGACTGATGGGCTGTATGGCGACAGTCGACGGTGACGGTTGGTGGCCAGCAATCATGCAGTGGTGGCGGCAAGCGGCGGCGGCCGGCAGTTGGCAGTCGGCGATCCATGAGCAAGAATAAAAAATGAATAAATAAAAAAAAGAAACTGTTGCATTACCAAACACATTTCTATTATTTTTCTATTCCAAGAGTAGAAATTTTGTGTAGTTATTAAATGGGTTTTTTACTTAGAAATTATTCCCCGGAATAGAAATAGAAAAGAATTATTTCTGAAAAAAAAAAAAAAAAAAAAACTCTTCCCCAGCTAAGAAGCATTATCATGTGCAGCCTTAGCATTTTCATCCGACTTTTTCCATAATAAATTACATTTTAAAAGTTAACACCGTCCCAAAAAAAAAGAGAGATTATTATCAAGACTTTTCAATTTTTAGATGTTTTCTTTTCCGCAAATAACATATGTCAAGACCCCATTAACCTTAAGACGTTAATGTTAGAATGAACATAAACAAAACTTGGAGATCCCGATTTATTCATTACAGGTAAATTCATACAGAATTCGGGATCGAATAGCGGAAACATAAATACCAACATACCTCCAGCCATTGATGAAATTTAGAAGTGGGAAACCTCAAAATCTTTTATGGATCCACACAGCACGAGAGATCTGCAATATAGAAAACGCACGTCCTGTTCTACTAGTCAATCCTCTTCCAAAACCTGATGGTATGTTTTTCTGTATCGTTAAGGGTTTGAACCAGACGACCTGACGTTTTTATTCCGTTGGTTACGTTACCGGTATCTCCCATCAAGACCATTATGGTAATATAATAACGGAAAAATATCACTTAATACACGTGGGTAATAAATTGGGCAATAATTGGAATTTATATAGGGAATTTATTGGGTATTTATTGGGAATATAATATTGGAATCATATTTAGAATAATAAAATATATTACATATTTTAACATTCTCCCACTTGATCCCAATATTCCTTCAAATGAATTATTAACCCAAACCCACAAAACTTCATACTGAAATAAAACACATGAATCACGGCGATGAGTCCTCTTAGAGCGAGTATTGTCTTCCGTGTATCACAATGTTTACTCCAGGTCAAACATAATTATTTTTCTCATAATAACTGAATGTATATAATTGTATTGAGAAAAACATTATAAATGAATAAAAGTTTAATAAATTCTTCCATATAAAGAAAAATTTACATAATTGGACCAATGCCCATTCTAGAAACATGATCCTTATAACTCATTGGCAGCATGCCTTTAGTTAAAGAATCAGCTATCATCAATCCAGTGCTTATGTGTTCTATGACCACTTTCTTCTCTTTAATATGTTCTCTGATGGCTAAATACTTAATGTCGATGTGCTTACTTCGACTACCACTTTTGTAGTTCTTATCCATAAAAATTGCAGTTGAATTGTCGCAAAATATTCTTAATGGCCTAACAATGGAATCCATAACTCTAAGTCCCGATATGAAACATTTCAACCACACACCATGTGAGGTGGCCTCAAAAAAGGAAACGAACTCTGCTTCCATAGTGGAAGTGGCAACCAAGGTTTGTTTTGCACTCTTCTAGGATACAACTCCGCCAGCGAACATAAAAATATATCCCGATGTTGATTTACGGGAATCAATACAGCCATCAAAGTCTGAGTCCGAGTAAGCAACTATCTCCAAGTTGTCCGCCCGTCTGTACATAAGCATGTGTCCCTTTGTTCCTTGAAGGTACCTCATCACCTTCTTTGCAGCTCTCCAGTGGTCCATACCTAGATTACTTTGATATCTTCCCAACATTCCCACAGCAAATGCTATGTCAAGTCGAGTGCAAAACTGAGCATACATCAAGCTTCCAACAGCAGAAGCATATGGGATGTTCTTCATTTGTTCCATTCCAAAATCATTCTTCGGGCATTAGTTTAAATTAAACCTATCACCCTTCACTATGGGTGATATACTTAGTGAACAATATTTCATCTGAAACCTCTCTAAGACCTTATTAATATAGATTTCCTAAGATAGTCCTAATATACCTCGAGGTCTATCTCTATGGATCTTAATGCCAATGACATAAGATACTTCACCCATATCTTTCATATCAAAACTCTTAAAGAGAAATTGTTTCACTTCATATAACAACCCATTGTCATTGGTTGCAAGTAAAATATCATCTATATATAACACAAGGAAACAAATTTTACTCCCACTAACCTTCTGGTACATACATTGATTCATGATATTCTCTTTAAAACCGAATGAAGAGATGACTTCATGAAATCTTAAGTACCATTGACGAGATGCTTGTTTCAAGCCATATAGAGACATTTTAAGCTTGCATACTAAATGTTCACCAGCATTAAAGAAGAATCCTTTTGGTTGTTTCATGTAAACCACTTTTTCTAATTTTCCATTGAGGAACACCGTTTTCACATCCATTTGATGTAACTCCATATCAAAATGAGCAACCAATGCCAAAATAGTACGAAGATAATCTTTCTTGGATACAGGAGAAAACGTCTCCGTGTAATCGATTTCCTCCTTTTGAGTAAATCCCTTGGCAACGAGTCTGGCTTTGTATCTCTCTATATTTGCCTGATGAATCATTCTTAGTTTTGAAGACCCATTTACAACCAATGACCTTTGCACCATCAAGCAACTCAACTAAATCCCAAACTTTGTTTGACGCCATAGAATTCATCTCTTCCTTCATGGCATTGTACCATAAATTAGACTTATCACAACTCATGGTTTGTGAAAACGACTCAGGATCACTTTCAGCTCCAACATTATAGTTAGATTCTTGTAGATACACAATGTAGTCATTAGGAATTGCTGATTTCTTCATTCTAGTAGACTTTCTTAATGTCGCATCAACATTCTCCTGAGGAGTATGCTGTTCTACTGAAAGTTCAATAGTATATGGTAATTGCTGAACAGTTTGGTCTATTGGATCAATATCAGTAGGTTGTGGATCTTCAATGATTGGTTGTTCAGCAACCGGTTGAACTGAAGGGGTGCTATAAGCAACAACCAATCTAGTATCTGAGGTGGAAGGTTGAGTATCTGAATGATCTTCTTCGGGAACAAAGTCCTTGAATTGATCTCTCCCACTAATCAGATTATTTTCAAGAAATTTAGTATTTCTTGATTCCACAAACCTAGTGGTGTGAGATGGACAATAAAATCTGTATCCTTTGGAATTTTCGGCATATCTAATAAAATACCCACTTATAATCCTTGGATCTAACTTCTTTTCTTGTGGATTGTAGACTCTTATCTCAGATGGGCATCCCCAAACACGTATATGTCGCAAACTCGGTTTCCAACCCTTGAATAATTCAAAAGCTGTCCTTGGAACAGCCTTGGTTGGAACTCGATTTAATATGTACACAGCCGTTTTAAGAGCCTCATTCCATAAAAACTTAGAAAGTTTGGAGTTGCTAAGTATACTCCGCACCATGTCCAATAATGTTCAGTTTCTTCTTTCTATGACATTATTTTGGTCCGGTGAACCAGGCATAGTGTATTGAGCAATAATCACATGCTCTTCAAGAAACTTCGCAAATGGACCAGATGCTTGTCCATCTTCAGTGTATTTACCATAGTATTCTCCACCTCTATCCGATCTCACGATCTTAATTTGCTTGTCGCATTGTTTCTCTACTTCGGTTTTAAATACCTTAAAGGCATCCAGTGCTTCGTGCTTATTACGAAGTAAGTAGAGATACATGAATCGTGAATAATCGTCTATGAAAGAAATGAAGTATCTCTGACCATTTGAGTCCATATCTAGACTACAAATATCTGTATGTATGATTTCTAATATTTCTGTACTCCTCTTAGTACCTTTTTTTGACTTATTGGTCTGTTTTCCCTTTATATAGTCCACACAAGTGTCATAATCAGTAAAATCTAGAGTATTAAGTACTCCATCATTTACTAGTCTCTTAATTCTATCCATGGAGATATGTCCCAACCTCCGGTGCCACAACATAGAGAAATTCTCATTCACAATACATCGTTTTATCCCAGCATTATCATGAACGTGCATCGCATTATTAACAGCATTGTCTTGTAAATTAATTCGAAAGAGACCGTCAGACAAAATACCACTCCCAACAATTTCAGATTTATACGATAAATTGAATGTTAAATCTGAAAATTCAAAGGAGTATCCCAAAGGTACAAGTCTTGAAACTGAAATTAAATTCCTAGAAAAACTAGGAATATAAAAGGTCTTTTCCAAAATTAAAACAAAACCACTATTGAGAATTAATTTGCATGTCACAATAGCTTCCACACGCGAGCGCATCTTATTTCCCGAATAGATGCCTTGTTCACTTCCCACTGGTTTCCACTGGTTCTGAAAACCCTGCAAGGAATTCAAAATGTGGATTGTAGAACTAGAATCAATCCACCAAGTGTTGTGACTCACATCAACCATATTAGTTTCATAACATACACATGTGAGTTGGTTACCTTTCTTTTTGAGCCACGCCTTAAATTTGGCGCAATCCTTCTTCATGTGCCCATTTTTTTTTTTATTTACAGAAGAAGCACTTGGATTCCTTCTTAATGCTAGCTTGGGGAGGTAAAGGCATCTTACCCTTTCCCTTTTGCTTGCCTTGCTCTTTATACTTATCCTGTATTGCCATATGAGCACTTTCTCTTTTCTCCATTAGTAGCCTCTCTTCCTCTTGAATACACATGGTCATGAGTTCATTAATTGACCATTTAGTGTTATGTGTGTTGTAAGAGATCTTGAAGGGAGCATACTCCTTTAGGAGAGTATTTAGGATATAGTATACAAGAAAGGATTCTGATATCCCAACCTCAAGATTTTTCAACTGAGCAGCAATGTCCCTCATCTTCATGATGTACTCACGCACACCTCTTACACTGGTAAGCTTCAATGATGATAACTTCATAATTAGGGTCATGGCATGCGCCTTCTTTGAAGACTCAAATTGTGCATCAATAGCCTTCAGCAATTCCTTGACATTGTTATGCTGAATGACTGAACCATGAATGCTAGCAGAGAGTTTTGTCTTTATGTACATCACAGTGAGACGGTTGGACTGCTCCCATTGAGCATAATGAGTATGCTCAGCATGAGTACTATTCTTAGTAGGTTCAGGTGCTTCGTTTGACCTAAGAGCATAATCAAGATCCATGCATCCCAATTGAAGAATAACTAATTCTCTCCATTCTTAAAAGTTATTTCCATTTAGCTCGGGAACAATTATATCAGAACTAATCGTAGGCGGTAAAACTGCATCATAATCAAATGAAACTTATGTATCAATATATTTGAGGCAAATAAACTTAAATCATATTTTACCAATGTAAAACATGTTTTAAAATATGAATAACATAACATTAAAAACTACCTGTGGGTTAAGTTTCTAATTTAAATTGATTCATAATTATTTCATGATGAAACTATCAAATTATATTCCTTTCCTTAATCCCTGTGGGTAAATTAAGAAAGATAAAATAATATTTCATCCTAATTAATCACATTAATATTTTGAAAATTCCTGTGGGATAAAATTCATAATATTAATGTGAATAATTACAATTATTGTCTTTAACTATATGTGATCCAAAGGCTCTTAATGTATATAATTTAATATAATCAAAGATGCTGTGGCTAATCCTTAATTAATTAAATATATACGGATCACTAGACATTTAATTTTATTCACAGAATTGCATTTTAGAGTAGAACGGTAAAATCACGTGCAAAAGGAGTAAAACTGGAATTTTGCACGCAAGGCCAGAATTGGAATTTTACTTTTAAGGAGGTAAAACAGGAATTTTACGCCCAAAGGGCAAAATCATAAGTTTACACACCCCAGTGGGGCAAAATCGGAATTTTGCGCGGGCAAGGGCAGAATCGCAATTTTCCTAAAGGCGGAGGGGAAAAATTGAGAAACCATAGGTGCGTGTGCAAAACACGCGTGCTTTTCCCACGCGCCCGCTTCAGCCTCTCGGGCGCATGCGATGCACGCGCCTGAGGTCTTTTTTCGGGCTCTCTTCCGCCGCTTCTTCCACCGCGACTTCCGCCGCGACCACCTCTGTTCCGCCGTCTGGGTCTCCTCCCACAGCCCATGTCCGACCAAATTGGTTGATGGGTTTCGAAGAGAACGTCGGGACAAATGAATAGATTCAAGATCCGGCAAAAACGACCATGTATGGACCAGAATTAAGCCAAAAAACAATCTGCCCTATAAAACCCTAACCACCAAAAAATCATTGCTTGATTAACCTTCGACAATTAGTAATATGTCGAAAAAATTTAAGGGTTTCTCTTCCTAATGGCAGTGTGATCATTCAGATCCATTATCACGTGATGGGAAGCTCGAATTTGGCCGGAATTCTAAATTCCGATCCAAGCCATATACAAATCCGAAATTTACCCACATATAATACAATAAAAATAAATTCCAAAAGTTTCACCAAGGCAGGGATTGCAGATAAGGGCTCTGACACCAACTGTTAGAATGAACATAAACAAAACTTGGAGATCCCGATTTATCCATTACAGGTAAATTTATACAGAATTCGGGATCGAATAGCAGAAACATAAATACCAACATACCTCCAGCCATTGATGAAATCTAGAAGTGGGAAACCTCAAAATCTTTGATGGATCCACACAGCACGAGTGATCTGCAATATAGAAAACGCACGTCCTGTTCTACTAGTCAATCCCCTTCCAAAACCTGATGGTATGTTTTTCTGTATCGTTAAGGGTTTGAACCAGACGACCTGACGTTTTTATTCCGTTGGTTACGTTACCGGTATCTCCCATCAAGACCATTATGGTAATATAATAACGGACAAATATCACTTAATACACGTGGGTAATAAATTGGGCAATAATTGGAATTTATATAGGGAATTTATTGGGTACTTATTGGAAATATAATATTGAAATCGTATTTAGAATAATAAAATATATTACATATTTTAACAGTTAAGACATCGATTTTCATTTGTTATTTTCAGGATTGGATCCAACTGTCTAAATCAATCTATTAAATTCAAAATCATGCTTAAGCCGAGTTTGAATGATGCATTCAATATGATTTGGCTAAAGAACAACCAAAAAATGCAAGTTTGAACCCAATAGTCAATGGCTTTTACTACGAAAGTCAAGTTTTATTTTTCACTAATTAAATACAAAGGAATATTATCGTATTAATTAGCAACTTTTACATATCTAAAAAGTCAGTGTAGATGCGTCATCAGTCACTAGCCAAACTTTAGTGCATTCAATAATTTCTCGAATTTCCATCAAATGTTATTAAGACTTTGTTTGTCTCGTGAAAATAAATAATTTACACAATATATTCCTAAAGACGATCGATTGTATCATTTAAAATAATTATCCAATTGAAAATATTTTTATTATAAACAATAATTTATATTTAAATATTTTCGTAGACAATGAAAATATTTTTTGTTCAGTTATTTTTTAAGCGATATAATTGATCGTTTTTCAAAATTTTCCATCAAATTATTCACTTTTCACAAAATAAATAGAGTCTAAATTGTCAAGTAACTACGACCATGAACAAAAATGGTCAATCATAACTTGACTGGTGACAGCCACCAAGAAGGATCAGCTGCTTTCTTTGCCCCGATCTGATCGACCGCTCAGACATGCTAAAATACCCACAAATTCAAATCCATTCTACTCGGTATGGTATGCTATAATTACCCTAGATTCAATTTCAAACAAATTGACTTCCTATTTATACAGATATGGGAGAGGGGCCCCGCCTTTCTGGCGCCATTGGCGATCGTGGCCTTCGGCCAAGACGTTGACTTGACCCGGATTCGAAATTAATCTAATCATGCTAGCGTCAATCAAGCATGCCCTAGTTTTAAGATCTTATTTTATTTTATTACATTATGCTTACTGATTTATTGAAATCTGATGCCCCAGTTTATAATATTGTCTTTTTCTTTTCTAACGTCATAACTGTAAAGTTCAAAGAAAGTTTTGTGCCCTAATTTCAACCAACTATGTTTGTCCAATTTGAAGAGTACTAGACAAGTCTCTGAAATTGAAGCCCTTCAAATTAGGAAGCATTGCATGCCGGGTTGTAATGGAAGTATGATATGAATATAATTAATCTGGATTTGTCACGTGCGATTAATACGATTATCAAACATGTCATTATAGAGGTTGACTTAACGCGATAGGTCGACCTATTTACAACTATGTGTTCATATGTGTTTAAACTACAATACACGTTTTATAATGTTAACGTGCTTAACATGGTCAAACATGCTTTTAGACAATTCAAGTAATATCACTTTACGTTAGTAGATCAAGATATGTTATTGACTTATTTTTTTGCATGTGTTCTGTCAATAAATTATTAAGTATAAAATAATCTCTAAACATGAAGTATCAAATGAGGTAAAGTATATTTAATATCCTATTCACTTTTATGTGACAAATTACGCGCATTGATTCCTGTTTGAACCCGTTCAGTAGTTGACCCCATGTAAGGCATGATATTTGCCGATCATAAACGGGCTGTCCTATTCAAGATAAGAACCTGTTTATGCCAAGTTCAAACCTGTTTAATTGCATGTCATGTCATGTTGAGAATTGCCGGTCTCGAAATCCATTGTTTAGGTCTATTTAGGCTAGTTATTCCATTACTCATTGTTTACTCGCTAATCTCAAATTGTTCCATCTTTTTTTCTTTTTTAAATAATTCATGTCTACGACCCTACCAACTTTTTCAAAGCATGCACATTACATTTCACTCTTCACAAAACCAAAAAAACCCTAATTATGCTTTCGGACACCGATCGAAGTGGGCTGAAACCGATATGGCCCATTTCCAAGCCCACTTTTGGGCCCACTTACGTTGTCGGCTATATGTGCCCAAAAATTGATTGTGGACACAACTGGTTTATGCAAGTAAATAGGACGTTTGCCTAGGAAAAGTGTGGTTGAAGTGGCAGCCTAAACGTCTCTTTCCATCGTTTGCTTCCCGGAAGCTTCGTTGAGATTAGGGATCAACTCCATACTACCTTTTCTACTCTTCCTCTCGACTGCTTTTTCGAAACGTTTATAATAAGATTCTCGCACCATGTATGGAATGTTTGAATTTAGAGATACCAACAGATCATTGCTTGTGACTCACTTGTGTTGTTGCTTCAATGTAGTTTCTTGCAAACTTATGTTTTACGTGATTTGAGTCATTTAACCCATATAGTTTTTCCAATTAAGTCTATCTATCTCTATTTCCAACAAATTAAAGTCCACGACTTGCGTGTTGATTGATGCCTAGCCAAAATCTTTATCACTAAATGAAATATTGCCACTATGGAATGATGAGTCATTTGCTAGGACTTATTTTCGGGCCATGGTAACTGCAGTTCAATTGTGCGAAATGATATTTTGGGTCCGGATCGACCTTATCAAAATCGGATTTTTCTACTAGTACCGTAGGAGCATTGGTTTTTATTGATCGGAACCGACAGGCGATGGGACGTGATCGAGAGAAATGCATAGATTCAAGGACTTAAACGGGATAAATAGTTGATGATCACATCGAAGAAACCACGAAACTTCAGGGACTGCATGTCTTCTTCTTTCTAGAGGGTAAAAAAACATAAGAGGAGTGCATGGATACGGTGGCGGTACCGTGACTTCTCTGCAAAATGGATGCGTAGTCTCTCGTTCTCGTTGCGGAGGTTGGAGTGCTCTCACCGCGGTATCGAGCTCTTGTTCCATTCCCATCGAATTGCAGAGACGATAAAACATGGGTCGCGAATCGCTGATCTACAGCTTCGTGGCACGAGGCACCGCAGTGTTAGCAGAGTACGCTGAGTTCGGCGGGAAATTCACCGGCATCGCCTTGCAGTGCCTCCAGAAGCTCCCTCCCAGCACCGACCACTTCACTTTCACCTGCGATGGCCACACATTCAGCTACCTCGTCGACAGCGACTTCAGTCTGATCTCTCTCTCTCACTCTCTTCCGTAGCTGGTTGTCTCTCTTGTAGCTGCAATAGCTCCGAGCTACGTGTGAAGGCTACTTGTGGTCGCGTTTTTTTATAGTTTTCCTTGGACAAACTTGACTTGGCCATCTCAATTCCGCAGCATACTGCATCGTGGCAGTTGAGTCCATCGGTCGTCAGATTCTGATGGCCTTTCTCGAGAGAATCAAGGATGAGTTTACTAACAGATATGGCGGAGGAAAAGCCGCGACCGCAGTGGCGCATAGCTTGGATAGAGAATTCGGGTAAACGTCGCCATCTCCTCGTAAGTCCATGAATGTGACTTCTTTGTGCTACATCACAGGGTATGCTGATCGGAGCTTTGACATAGGCCTAAACTGAAGGAGCAAATGCGGTACTGTGCGGATCATCCCGAAGAGATCAGCAAACTCGCCAAAGTGAAAGCTCAGGCATCAGAAGTGAAAGGAGTTATGATGGAGTATGTAGAAAAGGTGAGTCGGCATACCTTGTGCTATGCTCTACCACTAAGTTAGAACCATGAGAAATTGGCGTGTATTGTCAGACTTAGTTGCTCTGTCATGTAGTTTCTGGATCGAGGTGAGGAAGTTAAGCTTCTGCTCGACAAGACGGAGAATCTTCGATCTCAGGTAAGCAGTCTACTGTGTGTGATTTCCATCCTGGACCGATGTTGGCTTATCTTATTAAACGAGCTAATTATTGTATGTAAGAAGCAGGATCTGGTGTTCAGAAATTGAATGAGTCATGACAATTAGAGCCTTCTTCCGGTCTCCTGAACTGGTCGAGCTACTAGTACAGCCTACTTATTCGGGTCACTGGACAACTGTTGAACCAGAAGTATATAAGTTTTGCCTATACGTGAACTGCAATTCTTCCCTGTTCAAGTCTTGAATGACCAATTAAGCAGATTACGTAACAAAACCGGGACAGGCTGAACTTGTGTCTTCTTCTCGCTCTCATGCAAATGTTTCATTTCCTCACATCACTTCAGCCTAGATGCTTTATCAAGTGCAATTGTTCTCATCTAGTTTAGCTTCTAAATAGTTCAAGAAGAACTGATGGACATGAACAAAGTTGGGTATTCCCAGTTCAATATCCTCTGTTCCTATTCCTTTTCTCATTCCTTTTCCGTATCATTAAAATATTGTCCTAAATCGCTTGACAATGAGTCATATATGACAGCTTAAGCTTTAGGATTGGACTTTCTAACACCCATCATTTCCTGAAATTCAGTGAATTTCTTGCTGCTAATCTCCTTTTGATTCTATGTTGCTAGCTTTTGCATCAAATAAGAGCTCACTAAGAACTTTCCCACGGGAAAAGTACCAAAAAAGTCCTAAACCTCTTGCATTGGTACCAATTCAGTCCTAAACTTTTCAATTGGACCAATTCAATTCTAAACCTTTTAATATTGGTACCAATTCAGTCCATCCGGCCAATTTTGGCCGGCCGGCGCTGACATGGACGTCGGCCGGACACTGACGTGGCAATTTTTATGATTTTTTAATGATTTTTTCGAATTTTTTATTAATTTTTTTTCCTTTTTTTTTTCTGCTTTCTTCTTCGCGGTTACCGGCGAGGGCCGTGAAGCCCTCGCCTGCCACTGGTGAGGGTCGCGGCCCTCGCCCAGCCTCTCTCGAGCTGCCGGCGAGGCGGCTTCGCCCGCGGCTGGAGAGGCCATGGCGGCCATCGCCAGGGCGGAGGTGAGGGCCGCGAAGCCCTCGCCAGCCACCGGCGAGGGTCGCGACCCTCGCTCGGCCTCACCCAGGGCCGCGGGCGAGGCTAGCCTCGGAAGAAGGAGAGGAGGGTGTTGGGGCAGCGGGCTAGGGTTTCGGAGGCGAAGATCGGGCGGAGGAGCGGCGGCGTGAGTCGCGGGAGGTGGGGGACCAGGGCCTCAAATTGGGATCTCATGGAGGTGAGGGTGGCGATGACGAGGTTGAGAAGCTCCGGGGTCGACAGCGGAGGAGGCGCCGGGGACTCAGCGGCAAGGTCAGGGCGAGGCCGAGCGAGGGTCGTGACCCTTGCCGGTGGCTGTAGAGGGCTTCGCGGCCCTCGCCTCCGCCCTGGCGATGGCCGCCATGGCCTCGCCAGCCACGGGCGAGGCTGGCCTAGCCCAGATCCGGGCGAAGCCGCCTCGCCGGCGGCTCTGGGAGAGGCCAAGCGAGGGCCACGGCCCTCGCCCAGTGGCCGGCGAGCCTCACCGGAGGCTCGCCGGCAACCACGAAGAAGAAAGCAGAAAAGAAAAGGAAAAAGAAAAGAAAAAAGGGAAAAAATTAATAAAAAGTCATAAAAAAATTCGAAAAAATCATAAAAATTGCCACGTCAGCGTCCGGCCATCGGCCGACGTCCACGTCAGCACCGGCCTACCAAAATTGGCCGGATGGACTGAATTGGTACCAATATTAAAAGGTTTAGAATTGAATTGGTCCAATTGAAAAGTTTAGGACTAAATTGGTACCAATGCAAGAGGTTTAGGACTTTTTTGGTACTTTTCCCACTTTCCCACTATTATAGGAAGTGTTATTTGAACCTTTTAAAGGTTAAACTGCTATTGCATTCCAATAACTGCTTTCCTCTTCCTAGTCTTCTCATATAAAATGTATGGAAGGAGCAGAAATTGGTGATTAATATGGAGATAGAATAAAGACTACCGTCTTTCGGTATGATTGAATTAAGGATCTCGGCATCTGACTGAAGTGCATTTTCTACTTTTAGGCGCAAGATTTCCGGCAGCAGGCAACCCGAATGAGAAGCAAGATGTGTGTTGTTAATCGGCGTCGCAGCGGAAGCGGATCGTAATTTTGCAATTATGTCGAGAGCTATAGAAATTGATCGAAATAAAACAAGGAACAATAAAAGAAAAGGACACCGAAATTTACGTGATTCGGTCCGAATGTCGGAACCTACGTCCACGGGGAGAGCCAGCAAATCAATCCACTATAAATCGGAGAATTACAATATTACAATTACACATGCACTCAAGTATTTTTCAGTACTACTTTATACCCGATCCCCACGGTGTTTAACAACTCACACTCAATGGACTCAACTCAGCACAAAACCTCTCTGAGCTCTCTCGTCTCTCACACTCTCTCTCGAGCTCTTTCTTCTCGCTCTCTCTCGAGCTCTTTTCTGTTTTTGCACTCGCTGTCCACTTCTGCATCGACGTCTTCTCCTTTTAGCGAGGAGGGCAGAAAAAACAGGACAAAAGAAGAAAGTAAATGGCCTCGTTAAATGCAGCGCAGGCGCCCACAAGACAATCCCACAATTGGCACCGAACGCCCACCATATTTGAAAGCATGCATGTGGATCGTGCATGTGCATGGGAAAGCATTTAATGAGGCAGAGGTGAGTCAACAATGGTGTGCCTTCAATCCGTGAAATGAGGTGAGCCAAAGTCTTCAAATTTCTTGTTCTCGGAGAGAGAGACATGCGTAAAAGAGGAGTCATCTTCATGCAGATGCAGCAGGTGGTGGGTCCAATATTTAATGCAGAAGATTGTGGACTTCCTCTTTCGGTAGAAGACAATTTCTCTTTTCTGACTTTGCTTGCATGCTTAAAGAATTTAAAACCCCATGCAGTTTTCTTTGGTTTCTTCATTCCACGCATACGCATGAAGAGACGGGATTAATGTCGGAACGAAATTCGAAGACATCACAAGGTCAGACTTATGCGTATTAATCCAACGGGCTCAAACTTGAGACATAATATAATAATGTGGCTGCAGAACATGAAAATAAAGCCGATAGTTCTCGGCATTGTCGCCGCTTTGATTTTGATCATAGTCCTGTCCATCATTTGTGGTGGCTTTAGGTGTGGTGGTAAATAATGGAGTGACTGCAAATCTGATATTCTTTAAAACCTCTATAAGTTTTCTCTTTCTATACACACGAGTCCTTATTGTTCCTATAGTATAATGGAATAAATTGCTTGTATAGCTCTGTATACTTAGAAGAGTTCTCTGATCCAGCTGCATAGCATTGTGACATCAATAGTACTGATTCGAATTGAACCTGACATACTAAACCCTTCTGTTTAAGACAATGGAAAAATCCATCGAAAGCCTCAAACTTTGTATGTACAGGATGCGATAAATCCTGGATTTTACAATAAGAGCAATCAAGCCATAAACCTTTTAAAATGGTGTATTCAATCTTTAGAGAGAAAGCTTTCATGGCAGAACTGGAGCTTACCGTGGCATGGTGGTCTCGAGACTTTAAAAAATTAATTAGGACATTTCCAATGATTCTTAATATTTGTAAAGATTGCGTGTATATCTCTTTTTGATTATGCATATTTTGATTAATATGTTAACTTAAATATTCATACAATAAAATTTATTAATAGGCTTATGTATTTTTTAACAGTATTTCATTTTATCATTCATCCTCTTGCAAAATTTCCCAGAGAAAGTTGTTAATTTTTTCTAATTGTGTCATCTTTCAAATCTTAATCTTTTTTCATTTTGTCATCTTTCAAATCTCAAAAGCTTTGCAGAAGAATTTAGCATTAGGAACAAGAGTAAAAATGTCTCATCCATAGATGTTTGACCAAATCGGACGTTATAAGGATTTATTAGCTAATTACCTCAAGAAAGGTACGTTTTTTTTTTTTTGTCAAAAGGGATGAGAAAATAAGACCGCCCTTCGTGTAAAGATGTGTTACGATCTTTTTTTTTTTTTTTTTTTTGGTCGGTAAAGTCATTAGATTCAATCAATATAAATTTGGCAATTATAATAAAAAGTATCCAAATAGGCCTAAAGACCCGGATGATCTTTGGGTCAATAGGTGTCCCAGTTCAAAGGACCGTGCACCATGCTGTGTACCATCCCCGGACCATGACTAGTATACTAGCCGACTCAAGCGCGCAACCTCTGATACTAAGGTTGCACGGACAGTTCGTACAATCTTTTGTAAGAAGGAAATAATGAAAATGGCTTGTAAGAAAATATTCAGCTCAGTTGTATTAATCAACAACATAAGCCACGTACATCAGGTGACTAATGAGAAAAGGGTTTACAGACATTATCTATTCTTGCTCGAATCGATATTTCGGGTCCGTGGACAAATCCGGAAAAAGACACTCACAAGAGACTTTATATGACAATAGGCGTGTTCTGTCTTATTGTCCTATCTTATTGGCCTTCATTCTTTAATGTAATTTTCAGTGATAATAACCAACTTAGTTTTTTACCACTTCGTGAGCAATTGTCATTTGTTAATAAATTGAGCAGTTACTTCCAATTTATGGGACACGGCTGACAACGCCTTGGCGAAAAATACAATTTGACAATTTACTGGGTAATCACTTTCTAGAATGAATACAAAAGTAAAGTATATTAGCATGTGTTAGTTTTTTTCTTTGTTTGTAAATGATTTCAATTAGAATAAACATGGTGGACAGTGGTTTTAACTACTTTTTTGGTAGTCGATACTTTATTAATATTTTCCTGACATATCTTTATCAATGAATGGTGGGAGTTTAGTCCAGTGGTGAAGTATAGCTTGAACAGGTCATTTGGATAAACATCGCATTCTCTTCATAAAATCATGAAAACGACTTATTTGTTCTCTACCGCCTATGCTAAGCTGAGCTTTGACAGTCGGAAGAGATCCGCTAGACTTGTTAAAAAAATTAATTTAAAATAAATTTGTTACAATCATATTATTTTGTAATTTTTTATGATATTAATCTTTGTAATATTCTAAAATACTGGCACAAACTACTTGTTTTAATTATTTTCAGAATTTCTGCAAACATTATACAGTATTGTTGCTACAATTAGACTTATCTCGTACTTAAATTATAGAAAGAAAGGAACCAGCTGACACACAATAACCCCACCCTCTTCCATAAGAACGACCTCCTACTACACTCCTTCACCTCTTCCGTTCTTTCATTTGGGCGGCACGCATCGGCGATACGGCGGAGTGTAGTGGCACGGATTTCCGGGATCAGGAACCGGACCCTTTGCTCGGCTCTGGAAAGCTAAAAGACTTCTCCGCCGGTGAGTAGCCCTTACCACTCCTCCTCCTCCTCCTTCATCTTTGCCTTGGACGAGCATCCTTCCTGCTTCGTTTGGCTGTAACCACATTCCCAGCAACAGAAGCAAAACCAGGGCGAATGCTGCTGCTGATGAACTCAGCAGCTTCTTCATCTCTCTCTCTCTTTTTCCCCTCTCTTGCCTGGTAAAACTTGTGTTGCAGTATAACGAGAGGCGTTATATGATATGCACGGCAGGTCTTGTGAGGACGTCCTCTATTTATACTGAAATCGCTGTGTCCTGTAGTATGAGTTAGGTGGGTCTCGAGACTTGAGATTCCTACTAGGACGTGTGGAATGGGTTTTGCAGAATTTTATCCTGAAGCTGGAAAAAAGGAAGCGTTCCCTTTCAAACATTTCGTGGTGCTGAACACCGCCGTCTTCATTACGCTATGCTGACTTCTAACGGAGCAGCACTAAGTAGCTCGGTCTTAAAAGCATTGCATTTATGGGTTTAGGTTGAGATGGGGACGATTTAGCTTGAGTGCATACGATGCATGTTAATCCGATAGTATTGCACTAAGTCCCCGAAACCAAGCACATGCCCATCGAGTGTAAACGCTGAAACCTAGAAACCAAATCATCAGCAGAGAGCAAATCGCGCAGCGTCAGTTCCGAAAATGGGAGCAGAAACGAACGCAACCACACTAGAATAGCCTCGGCCCACTGAACCGTAAGACCAGTGAAGACTGAGGTCCGAGAATCGTAACGCCGAGCTTCACCGCATCCTTCGCATTGAAACCGGATCGCGCCTCCTCAGCGGAAGCACCCAGAAGATCCCCAATCGGAAGACGGTGATGCCTAGGACCAATACGAAGACGCACCGGGGGCTGGGCTCCGCTCCCCCACGAACCGGCGGAGCCTAAATTGTCAAGTACCTACTACCATGAACAAAAATGGTCAATCATAACTTGACTGGTGACAGCCAGCCAAGAAGGATCAGCTGCTTTCTTTGCCCCGATCTGATCAGACCGCTCGTACGGTGCTAAAATACCCACAAATTCAAATCCATTCTAGTCGGCATGGTATGCTATAATTACCCTACATTCAATTTCAAACAAATTGACTTCCTATTTATACATATATGGGAGAGGGGCCCCGCCTTTCTGGCGCCATTCGCGGTCGTGGCCTTCGGCCAAGACGTTGACTTGACCCGGATTCGAAATTAATCTAATCATGCTAGCGTCAATCAAGCATACCATAGTTTTAAGATCTTATTTTATTTTATTACATTATGCTTACTGATTTATTGAAATCTGATGCCCCAGTTTATAATATTGTCTTTTTCTTTTCTAACGTCATAACTGTAAAGTTCAAAGAAAGTTTTGTGCCCTAATTTCAACCAACTATGTTTGTCCAATTTGAAGAGTACTAGACAAGTCTCTGAAATTGAAGCCCTTCAAATTAGGAAGCATTGCATGCCGGGTTGTAATGGAAGTATGATATGAATATAATTAATCTGGATCTGTCATGTGCGATTAATATGATTATCAAACATGTCATTATAGAGGTTGACTTAACGCGATAGGTCGACCTATTTACAACTATGTGTTCATATGTGTTTAAACTACAATACATGTTTTATAATGTTAACGTGCTTAACATGGTCAAACATGCTTTTAGACAATTCAAGTAATATCACTTTACGTTAGTCGATCAAGATATGTTATTGACTTATTTTTTTGCATGTGTTCTGTCAATAAATTATTAAGTATAAAATAATCTCTAAACATGAAGTATCAAATGAGGTAAAGTATATTTAATATCCTATTCACTTTTATGTGACAAATTACGCGCATTGATTCGTGTTTGAACCTGTTTAGTGGTTGACCCCATGTAAGGCATGATATTTGCCGATCATAAACGGGCTGCCCTATTCAAGATAAGAACCTGTTTATGCCAAGTTCAAACCTGTTTAATTGCATGTCATGTTGAGAATTGCCGGTCTCGAAATCCATTGTTTAGGTCTATTTAGGCTAGTTATTCCATTACTCACTGTTTACTCGCTAATCTCAAATTGTTCCATCTTTTTTTTTTTTTATAAATAATTCATGTCTACGACCCTACCAACTTTTTCAAAGCATGCACATTACATTTCACTCTTCACAAAACCAAAAAAACCCTAATTATGCTTTCGGACACCGATCGGAGTGGGCTGAAACCGAGATGGCCCATTTCCATGCCCACTTTTGGGCCCACTTACGTTGTCGGCTATATGTGCCCAAAAATTGATTGTGGACACAACTGATTTATGCAAGTAAGTAGGATGTTTGCCTAGGAATGGTGTGGTTTGAGTGGCAGCCTAAACGTCTCTTTCCATCGTTTGCTTCCCGGAAATTTCGTTGAGATTAGGGATCAACTCCATACTACCTTTTCTACTCTTCCTCATGACTGCTTTTTCGAAATGTTTATAATAAGATTCTTGCACTATGTATGGAATGTTTGGATTTAGAGATGCCAACGGATCATTGCTTGTGACTCACTTGTGTTGTTGCTTCAAGGTAGTTTCTTGCAAACTTATGTTTTATGTGATTGAGTCATTTAAGCCGTATAGTTTTTCCAATTAAGTCTGTCTATCTCTATTTCCAACAAACTGAAGTTGACGACTTGCGGGTTGATTGATGCCTAGCCAAAATGTTTATCACTAAATAAAACATTGCCACTATGGAATGATGAGTCATTTACTAGGACTTATTTTTGGGCCATGGTAACTACAGTCCAATTGTGCGAAATGATATATTGGGTCCGGATCGACCTTATCAAAATCGGATTTTTCTACTAGTACCGTAGGAGCATTGGTTTTTATTGATCGGAACCGACAGGCGATGGGACGTGATCGAGAGAAATGCATAGATTCAAGGACTTAAACGGGATAAATAGTTGATGATCACATCGAAGAAACCACGAAACTTCAGGGACTGCATGTCTTCTTCTTTCTAGAGGGTAAAAAAACATAAGAGGAGTGCATGGATACGGTGGCGGTACCGTGACTTCTCTGCAAAATGGATGCGTAATCTCTCGTTCTCGTTGCGGAGGTTGGAGTGCTCTCACTGCGCTATCGAGCTCTTGTTCCATTCCCATCGAATTCCAGAGACGATAAAACATGGGTCGCGAATCGCTGATCTACAGCTTCGTGGCACGAGGCACCGCAGTGTTAGCAGAGTACGCTGAGTTCGGCGGGAAATTCACCGGCATCGCCTTGCAGTGCCTCCAGAAGCTCCCTCCCAGCACCGACCACTTCACTTTCACCTGCGATGGCCACACATTCAGCTACCTCATCGACAGCAGCTTCAGTATGATCTCTCTCTCTCTCTCTCTCTCTCGTAGCTGGTTGTCTCTCTTGTAGCTGCAATAGCTCCGAGCTACGCGTGAAGGCTACTTGTGGTCGCGTTTTTTATAGTTCTCCTTGGACAAACTTGACTTGGCCATCTCAATTCCGCAGCATACTGCATCGTGGCAGTTGAGTCCATCGGTCGTCAGATTCCGATGGCCTTTCTCCAGAGAATCAAGGATGAGTTTACTAACAGATATGGCGGAGGAAAAACCGCGACTGCAGTGGCGCATAGCTTGGACAGAGAATTCGGGTAAACATCACCATCTCTTTGTAAGTCCATGAATGTGACTTCTTTGTGCTAAATCACAGAATATGCTGATCGGAGCTTTGACATAGGCCTAAACTGAAGGAGCAAATGCAGTACTGCATGGATCATCCCGAAGAGATCAGCAAACTCGCCAAAGTGACAGCTCAGATATCAGAAGTGAAAGGAGTCGTGATGGAGTATATAGAAAAGGCGAGTCAGCATACCTCGTGCTATACGTTACCACTAAGTTAGAACCACGAGAAATTGGCATGTAATGTCGGACTTATGTCACTCTGTCATGTAGGTTCTGGATAGAGGCAAGGAAGTTGAGCTCCTGCTCGACAAGACAGAGAATCTTCGATCTCAGGTAAGCAATCTATGATGTGTGATTTCCATCCTGGAGCAATGCCGGCTTATCTTATTAAATGAACTAATTATTGTATGTAAGAAGTAGGATCTAGTGTTCAGAAACTGAATGGCTGCTGCATCATGAGTGATGGTTGAGATGCAACAATTAGATCGCAAACACAAGTATATTACAGCTGTAGTCTTCTTCCGGTCTCCTGAACTGGTCGAGCTACTAGTACAGCCTATTTATTCGGGTCATCGGACGACTGTTGAACCAGAAGTATATAAGTTTTGCCTATACGTGAACTGCAATTCTTCCCTGTTCAAGTCTTGAATGCTCAATTAAGCAGATTACGTAACAAAACCGGGACAGGCTGAACTTGTGTCTTCTTCTCGCTCTCATGCAAATGTTTCATTTCCTCACATCACTTCAGCCTAGATGCTTTTATCAAGTGCAATTGTCTTCTCATCTAGTTTAGCTTCTAAATAGTTCAAGAAGAACTGATGGACATGAATAAAGTTGGGTATTCACAGTTCAATATCCTCTGTTCCTATTCCTTTTTTCTCATTCCTTTTGCCGTATCAATAAAATATTGTCCTAAATCGCTTGACAATGAGTCATATATGACAGCTTAAGCTTTAGGATTGGACTTTCTAACACCCATCATTTCCTGAAATTCAGTGAATTTCTTGCTGCTGATCTACTTTTGATTCTATGTTGCTAGCTTTTGCATCAAATAAGAGCTCACTAAGAACTTTCCCACTATTATAGGAAGTGTTATTTGAACCTTTTAAAGGTTTAACTGCTATTGCATTCCAATAGTCTGCTTTTCTCTTCCCAGTCTTCTAATATAAAATGTATGGAAGGAGCAGAAATTGGTGATTAATTTGGAGATAGAACATTGGTGATTAATTTGGAGATAGAACAAAGACTACCGTCTTTCGATATGATTGAATTAAGGATCTCGGCATCCGACTGAAGTGCATTTTCTACTTTTAGGCGCAAGATTTCCGGCAGCAAGCAACCCGAACGAGAAGGAAGATGTGGCTGCAGAACATGAAAATAAAGCCGATAGTTCTTGGCATTGTTGCCGCTTTGATTGTGATCATAGTCCTATCCATCATTTGTGGTGGCTTCAGGTGTGGTGGTAAATAATGGAGTGACTGCAAATCTGATATTCTTTAAATCCTCTATAAATTTTCTCTTTCTATACACGAGTACTCATTGTTCCTGTAGTATAATGGAATAAATTGCTTGTATAGCTCTGTATACTTGGAAGAGTTCTCTGATCCAGCTACACAGCATTGTGACATCAATAGTACTAATTCGAATTGAACCCGACATACTAAACCCTTCTGTTTAAGACAATGGAAAAATTCATCGAAAGCCTTAAACTTTGTACAGGATGCAATAAATCCTGGATTTTACAATAAGAGCAATCAAGCTATAAACCTTTTAAAATGGTGTATTAAATCTTTAGAGAGAAAGCTTTCATGGTAGAACGGGAGATTACCGTGGCACGGTGGTCCGAGAGTTTAAAAAAATTAATTAGGACATTTCCAATGATTCTTAATATTTGTAAAGATTGCGTGTATATCTCTTTTGGTTATGCATATTTTGATTAATACGTTAACTTAAATATTCATACAATAAAACTTATAAATAAGCTTACGTATTTTTTAACAGTATTTCATTTTATCATCCATCCTCTTGCAAAATTTCCCAGAGAAAGTTGTTCATTTTTTCTCATTGTGTCATCTTTCAAATCTTAATCTTTTTTCATTTTATCATATTTCAAATCTCAAAAGCTTTGCAGAAGAATTTAACATTAGGAACAAGAGTAAAAATGTCTCATCCATAGATGTTTGACCAAATGGGACGTTATAAGGATTTATTAGCTAATTACCTCAAGAAAGGTATTTTTTTTTTTTTTTTGTCAAAAGGGATGTGAAAATAAGACCGCCCTTCATGTAAAGATGTGTTAAGATCTTTTTTTTTTGGTCGGTAAAGTTGTTAGATTCAATCAATATAAATTTGACAATTATAATAACGAGTATTCAAATAGGCCTAAAGACCCAGAAGTTCTTTGGATCAATAGGTGTCTCAGTTTAAAGGACCGTGCAGCATGCTACGCACCATCCCCGGACCACGACTAGTAAACTAGCCGACTCAAGCGCGCAACCTCTGATACTAAGGTTGCACGGACAGTTCGTACAATCTTTTGTAAAAAGGGAATAATGAAAACGGCTCGTAAGAAAATATTCAGCTCAGTTGTATTAATCAACGACATAAGCCACGTACATCAGGTGACTAATGAGAAAAGGGTTTACATACATTATCTATTCTTGCTTGAATCGATATTTCGGGTCCGTGGACAAATCCGGAACAAGACACTCACAAGAGACTTTATATGACAATAGGCGTGTTCTGTCTTATTTTCCTATCTTATTGGCCTTCATTCTTTAATGTAATTCTCAGTGATAATAACTAACTTAGTTTTTTACCACTTCGTCAGCAATTGTCATTTGTTAATAAATTGGGCAGTTACTTCCAATTTATGAGACACGACTAACAACGCCTTCGTGAAAAATACAATTTGACACGTGTTATTTTTTGTTTGTTTGTTTGTAAATGATTTAAATTAGAATAAATATGGTGGACATCGGTTTTAACTACTTCTTTGGCAGTCGATACTTTATTAATAATTTCCTGACATATCTTTATCAATGAATGGTGGGAGTTCAATCCATTGGCGGAGAATAGCTTGAACAGGTCATTTGGATAAACATCGCCTTCTCTTCATAAAATCATGAATACGACTAATATGCTGAGCTGAGCTTTGACAGCCGGAAGAGATCCGCTGGACTTGTTAAAAAAAAAAAAAATTAGTTTGGAGTAAATTTATTACAGTTATATTAATTTGTAGGTTTTTGTGATATTAACTTTTGAAATATTCTAAAATACTGGCATGAACTACTTGTTTTAATTATTTTCAGAATGGAATTTCTGCATACATTATATCCCTGTTCTTTTAGGTTGTATTGTTGCTACAATTGGACTTATCTCGTACTTAAATCATAGAAAGAAAGGAACCAGCTAACACAAGATTAACCCCACCCTCTTCCATAAGAACGACCTCCTACTACACTCCTTCACCTCTTCCGTTCTTTCATTTGGGTGGCACGCAATAGCGTTGACATGGATTTCCGGGAGGGGGAACCGGACCCTTTTGCAGGATCTGGAAAGCTAAAAGACCGCTCGGCCGGTAAGTAGCCCCTGCCACTCCTCCTCCTCCTCCTTCATCTTTGCCTTGGACGAGCATCCTTCCTGCTTCGTTTGGCTGTAACCACATTCCCAGCAACAGAAGCAAAACCAGGGCGAATGCTGCTGCTGATGAACTCAGCAGCTTCTTCATCTCTCTCTTTCTTTTCCCCTCTCTTGCCTGGTAAAACTTGTGTTGCAGTATAACGAGAGGTGTTATCTGATATGCACGGCAGGGCTTGTGAGGACGTCCTCTATTTATACTGAAATCGCTGTGTCCTGTAGTATGAGTTAGGTGGGTCTCGAGACTTGAGATTCCTACTAGGACGTGTGGAATGGGTTTTGCAGAATTTTATCCTGAAGCTGGAAAAAAGGAAGCGTTCCCTTTCAAACATTTCGTGGTGCTGAACACCGCCGTCTTCATTACGCTATGCTGACTCCTAACGAGATTCCCAGCTTGGACGAGCACTATGTAGTTTGGTCCTAACGCATTGGAGCTGGGTGGGCACGATTTAGCTTCAGTGCGCATGCTAGTCCGATAGCACCCACTAAACCCCCAAAACCAAGCACATGCCCATCAAGTGTAAACGCCGAAACCCTAACTATGTCCCCAGGCACCACGAAACCGAAAAACTCCGCTCCTATACCAGTAAAAACAAAGGAAACCAAATCATCAGCAGAGAGCAAATCGCGCAGCTTCAGTTCCGAAAGTTGGAGCAGAAACGAACGGTCAACCACGCCAAAATAGTCTCCGCCCACTGAACCGTAAGACCAGCGACTATTGATGTCCGAGAAGCGTGCCGCGGAGCTTCACCGCATCGTTCGCGTGCACCCAGAAGATCCCCAACAGCAGAACGGCGAGGCCTAGGAGCAAGACGAGGACGCACCAGGGGCTGAGCTCCCCCGCGACGCGGCGGAGCCCCACCGAACATCTCTCGCAGCAGAACCGCGAGGCCCCTCTGCCTCCGCCGTCCGCTCAGCCCTCGCCCTGTGCCCGCCGCTGCAGGTTTCGCTGCTCAGATTTCCCCATTCGCAATAGGGGTGTGCAACGGAAACCGCCCGAACCGGGACCGGACTGAACCGGACCGGACCGGCCGGTTTTGGGCGGTTCCCACAATCGGCGGTCCGGTTCCCGGTTCCTAATCTTGGAACCGGCGGCCGGTTGGTCCGGTACCCGGTTCCAAGGTGGGAATCGGACCGACCGGACCGGACCAAATTTTTTTTATATATAATTTATATTCATATAATATATAAATACATATAATATATGAATATTATATATGAAATTTATTGCAATCGGAATTGCAATTTAGGTAACAACCTCTTATGTGGCCAAGAGATCACCAAAACTCTTGTTGTTACTCTTTATTTATAGAAAAAAACTCTCCTCATGCTCACACTCTCTCTCTTGCTCCCTTCACTTGCAAACGACAAGGCACTTCAAGCCTTAAAAAGTCTCATATCGACTAAACATTCAAAGTATATAAGAGAGATTGTCTATAAAACCTAAGCCAAGCACAACCTTTAATCACGTTGTTCATGGGTTTTATGCTTAAAATTAAGCATGAAACACATAAACTATGATTGATATTCACGCAAGTGAAGTTTGAATATTTTGAACGTGGAAGCATGTGTGAGAGTTTTATTAGATTGCTCGGAAACCGAATTTGATTGATCAGTCCAGAGCATGATTATTCTTTAGTGATAGGTAATTTGTTAGTGAAAAAAGAAAGTGCCAATTCTTTTGGACCGGACCGGACCGGATTGGAACCGATGGTCGGGTCCGGTTCTCGGTCCTAAGACCAATGGTCTGGTCCACGGTTCCCAAAATTGGAAACCGATTCTCCCGGTCCGGTTCCCGGTTCCACCTTGGAACCGGACCGAACCGGGAACCGATCACCCCTAATTCGCAGAGCATCTGGGAACTTTCTCTCTCTTCGCCGCACGCACGAACACAGTGCCAAGCTTTCTCTCTCCTCGGAATGAGAGAGACAAGCGTTCACGGAGGACATATGCTTTCTATTTATCTATTATTTTAATTAATTAATAATAATAATTATTATTAATAAATAAGCGCAGATAATTGAATTTTTTTCTTTATTTGGATGATGTACTTATAGATGACTCCAAAGAATCTTTTTTGTTATGATTTCAACATATCAAAATCAAATTTAGAAAGAGGATTTCTTTGCAAAGAGATATTATGACGAAATTCCAAGGAACTCAGCCATTAGGATATTGGTCCTATTTAATTTTTGTTATTTTTGCCATTGACTGATATCCAAATTTTAAACCTTGGTTAGGCTTGGTTGAAGCCAAGAGAGTTTCTTCCGATTAGGATTGGAGGAAAATATTGTCTTTTTATTGAATTTATATTACCAGCTGAGTGTATTTTTTGTCATGATATTTATAAGGATGGCAAATGAATTATCATTCGCCGAAATTTTTCTGAATTTACTATCAAAGGCTTATACCTTAAGATTGGATTTTATTCTTCTTCCTTTTGTCGGTCACCGGCCTTGGTCATGACCAGCATTGGCGACTGGCCAGATGAGGGCCGGCGACCTCACTAGATCGTCACTGCCCTCAGAGAGGTTGAGCCACGGCGAGGCTTGGGCCACCATAGCAAGGCTCGTCGCCCTGAGCCTTGCCGTGGCCATGTGAGGCTCGACCTCACCGTGGCCGTGCGAGACTCGGCCTCGCCTAGGCTAGGCGAGGTTAACCTTGTTGGGCCACCTCCAGGATGGCGCCTGGTGGTGGCTAGGCAAGGTCGACCTTGCCAGGCCACCTCTAGGACGACATTGCCTGGTGGTGGCTAGGTGAGGTCAGCCTCACCCAGCCCAAGTGAGGCCGAGCCTCGCGCAGCCACGGTGAGGCTTGGCCTCCTCAGCCGGCGTGAGGCCGGGCCTCGCTAGGCTAGGGCGAGGCTGACCTTGTGCTGCCTGGGCGAGGTGACTAGTGGCCTAGCCAACGACGATCTCACTAGGCTATCAACAAGGCTTGGTCTTGCCTAGATCTGGCGAGACCGAGCCTCGCCGGGCCTCGTCGGACGTCGCCCAGCCGGTCGCGGGCCATGGCAGTGGTCGGCGATTGGCCAAATGGAAAAAGAAAAAAGGAAAAAAAGGAAAATATAATAATAATATTAAAAAATTAAAAGAAACAAAAAAAATACAAGTTCACCAAATGTGTACAAAAGTTTTATACAGTTACCAAATGCATTCTTCTGTTTAAAAATTGTTCCCCGGAATAGAAATAGTTTTTTATATTTCTGATGCCGAGATCAATTTTTGTATAGAAATGTTACCAAATGCACTCTTAATTTATGACCCATAATTTCATTCATAATTAGTGATATTGGGTAGTTTTTATTTTAATGATATTGTTAACGAGTGTCCTAAAGACACTAATTGATACTCCTAAGAATTGGAAAATTATATTCGAATAGAAATTTTTATATTCATAAAATAGAACTAACGATCCTTAGTATGTGTGTAAATGACACTTTCAACATTTTTCGTCACCCAATAAAAGAGTTTTAATTACTCAAACAAATCTTGAATTTTTCAATACTAAATTACACTTTAGATATCAACGTTGCTGAAAAAAATGATAATGATTCTCTCTTGGGTCTCGTACATATCCCGATGGGGGACACCCGCATGTACGTTTGGTTTGCAACTATGGGTATATGATGTCTGTTTTTAATTGGACAATTAGTTTGTGGCCCATAATTTCATTTATAACTAGTGATATTAGCCTATTAGGTAGTTTTTATTTTAAGATATCTCGTTAACGAGTGTCCTAAAGACAATAAATGAGATTCTTGATAAAAATTTTCATATTCATAGAGTAGAATTAACCACCATTGGCGGGCGTCTAAGGGGCACTCTTAGGGTCCGAATGATAATGTTTCTTGGCTAGGAAAGAGTTTTTTTTTTTTTTTAGAAATAGTTCTTTTCTATTTCTATTCCGAGGAACAATTTCTGAGTAAAAAGACCCGTTTGATAACTACACAAAATTTCTACTCTTGCAATAGAAAAAGAATAGAAAGACGTTTAATAATGCAACATTTTCCTTTTTGTATTTATTAATTTTTTTATTCTTGTTCATGGATCACTAACTACCAATCGCCGCCCGCCACCGCCGCAGCACGATTGTCGGCCGCCAACGGTCGTGCAACGGTGGCGGTAGGTGTGGCTGGTGTTAGCTGTGTTCACTCTTATGTGGAGAAAGCCTAATGAGTTGCAAGCCCAAAAATGGCTTGAGCCCATATAATAAGTTATATGAGGAAATAAGGTTTCTCACTATCTATATAAAGAGGTAGCAGCAGAAAAGGAAACAGTAACAAGAGAAAAAGAGAAAACAGAAAATCTGGGGTTTGAGGCAATATTTGATTTACAACAAGCTGGCGTCGGAGGTCGATTCGTGGTTCGATTGAGCCGAAATTTTGTTAGCATGTTCGTGGCGCAATTTTATCGAATCTGAACGGTTTGATTTTCATTTGAAGCTTCACACATCAGGTTTTTCATGGATTGATCAAAACCTGCGTTTTTGGTCAGATTTATCCTTGATCTGTTGTGAAGTTCATGTGTATTGCCAAGAATTATGTTCTTGAGGTGTTTGCTGCTATGTACCTCTAGTATTTGCTAGAGAAGAACAATTTTATTGATAGTGAAGATTTTCAGGTGGACTCCGGTCCCGTGGTTTTTTTATCTCCTCACATCGAGGAGGTTTTCCACTTAAAAAAATCGTCTTGTGTTCGCGTGCTTGGTATTTACTTTACTCTACTATATCGATTCCTATTAGGTTTACACAAGAGGGGAGATTATTTTATTCCGCTGCGTTGATTCGATATTGTTCGAATTATTACCGTTCTCCCATCAGAGTGGTATCAGAGCATCAGGTTATTGCTTGATTTTTCTGCCTTGTGTTAAACAATGGAAACAAATATGAGTAGAATGGTTACACTGAATGGTTCGAATTATCATATTTGGAAAGGGAAGATGGAAGATCTTTTATATGTGAAAGATTTTTATTTTCCTGTATTTGCTGAGGAGAAACCAGAGAATAAAACTGATGTTGAATGGTCTATATTTCATCGTCAAGTGTGTGGTTATATCAGGCAATGGGTAGATGATAATGTTTTAAGCCATATTATTGAGGAAACACATGCACGCAGTTTATGGGATAAGCTCGAACAGTTATATGCTCGAAAGACTGGGAATAATAAGTTATTTTTTGATAAAACAGATGATGGCTCTGAGATATCATGATGGTACTCGTTTGACTGATCATTTAAATTCTTTTCAAGGAATTATAAATCAGTTGGCTGTGATGGGAATCAAGTTTGATGATGAGATACAAGCACTATGGTTGCTTGGTACTTTACCAAACTCATGGGAGACGTTCCGAACATCTTTGTCTAATTTTGCCCCGGATGGTACAATTACCATGGATTTAGCCAAGAGTAGTATTTTGAATGAAGAGATGAGAAGGAAGACACAAGGATCGTCCTCTTCATATTCTGATGCCTTGGTTGTTGAGAAAAGGGGGAGAAGTGAGTCTCGAGGTCCGAGAAATAGAGATAAAAGTCGAGACAAAAGCAGAGGTAAGTATAATAAATTTGCTAATGTTGAGTGCCATTATTGTCATTAGAAGGGACATATTCAGAGGTTTTGTCGCCAGTTAAAAAGGGAGAAACAAAAGGAGAAAGGTAAAGAGAAAAAAAGTGATGATGACAGTGATGACAATCGCGTCGCTACACTTAAAGAAGACTTTCTCACTATTTTTGATGGTGACGTGGTGAATTTTGTTTCTCATGAGACTAGTTGGGTAATTGATAGTGGTGCATCCGTTCATGCTACATCTCGTAGGGATTTCTTTACATCATACAGGTCAGGTGACTTCGGATCTGTGAAGATGGGAAACAATGGACTAGCTCAAGCTATAGGCATCGGTGATGTGTGCCTAGAAACCAGTAATGGCACGAGGTTAGTATTGAATAATGTTAAACATATACCTGATATCCGCTTGAATTTGATTTCTACAGGCAAGTTGGATGATGAGGGGTATTATAGCACCTTTAGTAATGGTCAATGGAAACTTACCAAAGGTTCTCTTGTTGTGGCTAGAGGTGAAAAATATTATTCGTTATACATTATGCAGGCAAAGTTGTTCACAGACAAAATTAATGCAGTAGATAGCGAAGATGCAGCTGAGTTATGGCATAAGAGGCTCAGTCACATCAGTGAGAAGGGTTTGTCAATATTAGCCAAGAAGAAGCTTCTTTCAGGATTGAAAAGTTCAACGCTAAAGAAGTGTGCTCACTATTTAGCAGGAAAACAGAACAGAATTGCATTTAAAAGCTCCCCTCCTTCAAGAAAGCCAGGTATATTGGATTTAGTGCATTCTGATGTTTGCGGTCCTATGAAAACAAAATCACTTGGTGGTTCTCTTTATTTTGTTACCTTCATAGATGATTTTTCAAGGAAAATTTGGATTTATACATTGAAAACTAAAAATCAAGTGTTAGATGCTTTTAAGCAATTTTAGGCTTCGGTTGAGAGACAGATGGAAAGAAATTGAAATGCATCGAACCGATAACGGGGGAGAGTATATTGGACATTTTGATGAATACTGCAGACAACAAGGTATTCGACATCAAAAGACACCTCCCAAGACGCCTCAGTTAAATGGCTTAGTTGAGAGAATGAATAGAACATTGATTGAAAGGGTAAGATGTTTACTTTCACAGTCAAAATTACCTGGATCCTTTTGGGGTGAGGTTTTAAGTACAGTTGTGCATATATTAAATCTTACTCCATGCGTTCCTTTAGAGTTTGATGTTCATAATAGAGTTTGGACAGGCAAAGAAGTTTCTTATGATTATTTGCGTGTATTTGGGTGCAAAGCATTTGTGCATATTCCCAAAAAATGAGAGGTCTAAACTTGATGTGAAAACATAATAGTGCATATTTATTGGTTATGGACAGGATATGCTTGGCTACAAATTTTATGATCCACTTGAAAAGAAAATTGTAAGAAGCAGAGACGTTGTGTTTATGGAAGATCAAACAATAGAGGATATTGAGAAAGCGGAGATGATTTCAGCACCACAGGTTAGTGATAATCTGGTTGATTTAGATCCAGTTCCTCTTACAAATATCCCTACACAGGTTGATGAAGAGCAGCAGGGAGGCAATGTTCCAAATAACGAACATGTTCCTGAATATGTTGAAATAGATAATACTATTCCTGAACCAGAGGCTCAATTATATGTTCCACTGGATGTTCCAGTCCGGAGATCCATTAGAGACCGACAACCTTCCACCAGGTATTCTGAAGATGAGTATGTATTATTGACTGATGCAGGTGAACCAGAGTGTTATGCAGAAGAAATAGAAGATGAGTACAAAAGCAATTGGTTCGATGCTATGTGAGATGAGATGCAATCACTTTATGATAATCATACTTTTGACTTGGTGAAGTTACCGAAAGGTAAAAGAGCTTTGAAGAACAAGTGGGTATATAGGTTGAAGCAAGATGAACATACTTTATAATCACGGTACAAAGCTAGATTGGTTGTTAATGGATTCGGTCAGAGAAAGGGTATTGATTTTGATGATATATTTTCTTCGATAGTAAAAATGTCTTCTATCCGTGTGGTACTAGGCTTGGCAGCTAGCCTAGATTTAGAAATTGAGCAAATGGATGTTAAAACAGCCTTCCTACATGGTGACTTGGAGGAAGAGATATACATGGAACAACATGAGGGTTTCAAAGTGAAAGGGAAAGAGGATTATGTGTGCAAATTGAAGAAAAGTCTCTATGGCCTAAAACAAGCACCAAGACAGTGGTATAAAAAGTTTGCGTCAATTATGATAGAACATGGCTATAAGAAGACTTCCTCGGATAACTGTGTGTTTGTCCAAAAATTTTCTAATGATAACTTTATTATTCTTTTGCTTTATGTTGATGATATGCTGATTGTTAGCAGGAATGCTTCAAGAATTGAGTTATTGAAGAAATAGTTGAGCAAGTCTTTTGCCATGAAAGACTTGGGCTTGGCAAAGCAAATTATTGGCATTAGAATTACCCGAGACAGAGATGCTAAGAAGTTGTTTTTGTCGCAAGAGAAATATATCGAAAAGATCCTTCAGAAATTTTACATGGACAAGGCTAAAGTGGTTAGTACTCCTCTTGTTGTCCACTTTAAGTTAAATATGATGCAAAGTCCTACGACCGATAAAGAGAATAAAGATATGGAAAGTATTCCATATGCTTCAGCTGTAGGAAGCTTAATGTATGCAATGGTATGTACACGCCCAGACTTGGCGCATGCAGTTGGCGTTGTTAGTCGCTATTTGTCAAATTTAGGTAGAGAGCACTGGAATGCAGTGAAGTGGATTATGAGGTATCTTCGGGGAACTTCAAATTTGAAACTCAGTTTCGGGACCGGAAAACTTGAGTTATTTGGATACACAGATTCCGACTTGGCAGGAGATATTGATACTCGTAACTCTACTTCTGGTTATTTGATTTTTTTTGCGGGTGGAGCTGTGTCATGGAAGTCAAGATTACAGAAGTGTGTTGCACTTTCTACAACCGAAACTGAATTTATTGCAGTGACTGAAGCTAGTAAAGAGATGTTATGGATGAAGAAGTTCTTAGAAGAACTTGGGTTCAAGCAAAAGAGGTATGTGCTATTTTGTGATAATCAAAGCCCAATTCATTTTGGTAAGAATTCATCTTTTCATTATAGATCGAATCATATTGATGTTAGATATCATTGGATAAGGGATGTTCTAGATGAAAAGTTGTTGGAACTTGAGAAAATTCATACGGATCATAATGGCTCCGATATGATGACGAAGACTCTACCAAGAGAGAAGCTTGAACATTGCCGTTTGATAGCAGGGATGGTGAATCCCTCCACATTGTCGTGAGGGGGAGATTTGTTAGCTGGGTTCACTCTTATGTGGAGGAAGCCCAATGAGTTGCAAGCCCAAAAATGACTTGAGGCCATATAATAAGTTATATGAGGAAATATGGTTTCTCACTATCTATATAAAGATGTAGCAGTAGAAAAGGAAACAGTAACAAGAGAAAAAGAGAAAGCAGAAAATCTGGGGTTTGGGGCAATATCTGATTTACATCAAGCTGGCGTCGGAGGTCGATTCGTGGTCCGATTGAGCTGAAATTTTGTCAGCATGTTCGTGGCGCAATTTTATCGAATTTGAATGGTTTGATTTTCGTTTGAAGCTCCATACATCAGGTTTTTCGTGGATTGATCAAAACCTGCGTTTTTGGTTAGATTTATCCTTGATCTCTTGTGAAATTCATGTGTATTGCCAAGAATTATGTTCTTGAGGTGTTTGCTGCTATGTACCTCTAGTATTTGCTAGAGAAGAACAATTTTATTGATAGTGAAGATTTTCAGGTGGACTCCGGTCCCGTGGTTTTTTATCTCATCACATCGATGAGGTTTTCCACGTAAAAAAATCGTCTTGTGTTCGCATGCTTGGTATTTATTTTACTCTACTATATTGATTACTATTAGGTTTACACAAGAGGGGAGATTATTTTATTCCGCTGTATTGATTCGATATTGTTCGAATTATTACCGTTCTCCCATCAGTTGGGCAAAATGCAATGGCGGAGGCCGGCGACTGATTGATGGCGGCGGCAGCGGGCGGTGGCGGTGGTGGTGGCTCAGGCGGTTGAAGATGGCCGCGGCAAGAGAGAGAAATAAAAGAAAAATGAAAAAGAAAATTAGCTTATTTCTTGAATTTGTTCCCATGAACAAGAAGCAACTTTTTTGCTTCTCGTTTCTGCTCTAAATCTATTCTCGGGCTAACTTTCTATTCCTAGGAATAGAAAAACAATTTAGCGTTATCAAATGGGTTTCTATTTTTTTTATTCCGAAGAACAAAAAAACCTAAATTTTGAGGAAGAGAAATATTGTCATGCAGCACCTTAACATTTTCACTACCTTAAAAAAGTTTTTTATTACTCAAAACCATCTTGAATTCTTCATAATAAATCACTCTTTCAATGTTAGCATTGTCATTAAAAAAATGATTATTATGGAGACTTTATGGTTTCTCTAGGTTAAAACACATTTAATCTTAAGGCGTTAAGACATTGTTTTTTTATTTGTTATTTTCAAGACCAAATCCAACCATCTAAATTGACCTATCATATTCAAATCATGCTTAAGCCAAGTCCGAATGACCCATTCAATATGATTTGGCTAAAGAACAACCATAAAATCTAAGTTTGAACTCAGTAGTCTGTGACTTTTTCTTAAAAAACCAAGTTTGATTTTTCACTAATTACATAAGAAGTTGTATTATCATATTAGCTATCAACTTTTACATATTTAAACATTCAATATAAATGCGTCATCGATTTACAAGCCAAACTTTAGTACATTCAATAATTTATTAAATTTTCATTCAATGTTACTACAATTTCATTTATTTTGCGAAAAATGAATAATTTTGAAAATGTACTCTTAAAAACAATCGTTTGTATTGTTTAAAATAATCAGTCAATAAAAAAATATTTTCTTTATAATTAATTAATTATTTCTAAAAAATTTCACTAGTAATGATTTTTTTTTGTTTTTTTACTTTATTTAAGCAATACAATTGATCGTTTTTCAAAAATCGTCAAGCAAGTACGACCAGGAACAAAAATCGGACTTGACAATCAGCCAAAAAGGGTCGCCTGTTTCCTTGCCTGATCTGATCAGACCGTGGAGATCTAATTCATCACGATCGTACGGTGCTGAAACGCCCGCAAGTTCAAATCCATTCCGGTAGGCATGGTATGCTATGATTGCCCTAGATTCAATTTCAAACAAATTGACTTCCTTTCTGGCGCCATTCGCGGTCGTGGCCCTCGGCCGAGACGTTGAATTGACCCGGATTCCAAATTAATCTAATCATGCCAGCGTCAATCAAGCATGCCCTAGTTTTAAAATCTTATTTTATTTTATGACATTATGCTTACTGGTTTATTAAAATCTGATGCCCTTGTTTTTAATATTTTCTTTTTCTTTATTAATATCATAGCTGTAAAATTTAAAGAAAGTCTTGCGCCCTAACTTCAACGAATAGTGTTTTTATCCAATCCGAAGAGGACTTTACAAGTCTTTGAATTTGAGGCCCTTGAAATCAGGAAGTGTTGTGCTACGTTGAAATAGAAGTATTATGCGAATATATTTAATCTGGATATGTCATGTTCAGTATAATTGCATTGGCACGAACATAAAATTTCCGATAAAATGGATCACATGACGCAACATGATGTGATTAACATGATTGTCAAACCTGTCATTTTAGGGGTTGAGTTAACGCGATAGGTCGACCTATTTACAATGACGTGTTTATATGTGTTTAAACTACAATACACCTTTCATACCGTTAATGCGCTTAATATGCTCAAACATGCTTTTAGACATTTAAGTAATCTCACCTTACGTCAGTAGATCAAGATATGCTATTGACTTTTTTTTTTTTTTTTGCAAGTGTTATGTCAATAAATTATTAAGGATAAAATAATCTCTAAACATGAAGTATCAAACGAGGTAAAGCATATTTAATATTCTGTCCACTTTTACCTGATAAATTAAGCGCGTTGATTTGTGTTTGAACTGGTTAAGTGGTTAACCACCATATAAGGCATGGTATTTGCCAATCATAAATAGGCTGTCCTATTCAAGATAAGAATCCGTTTATGCCAACTCTAAACCCGTTTAATTGCTCACTATCTAAATCCATTTGTTTGGTCTATTTAGGCTAATCTCAAATCTACTTCCATTGTTCCATTTTTTTTTTTTTTGAATAATTTATGTCTACAACTCTACTAACTTTTTCAAAGCATGCACATTACATTTCACTCTTAACAAAATCCAAAAAAAGAAGAAGAAAAAAACCCAAATTATACTTTCGGACACCGATCGAAGTGGGCTGCAACCGTATGGCCCATTTCTAAGCCCGCTTTTGGGCCCAATTATGCTGTCGGCTCTATGTGCCCAAAAATTGATTTTGGACTCAACTGATTTATGCAAGCAATAGGATGTTTGTCAGGGAAAGATGGGGTTAAGTGGCAGCCTAAACGTCTCTTTCCATCGTTTGCTTCCTGGAAGTTCCATTGAGATTACGGATCGACTCCATACTGCCTTTTTTTGCTTGTCCTCACTACTTTTTGCGTCGAAAGCGCAACCCCTCAATTGCTTTTTCGAAACGTTTATCATAAGATTCTCACACCATGCACGGAATGTTTGAATTTAGAGATACCATAAATCATTACTTAGCATGATGCGCGACCCACTTATATTGTTGCTTCAATGTAATTTTTTCCACACTTATGTTTTAGGTGATTGAGTCATTGAACTCATATAGTTTTTCCAATTAAGTCCATCCGTCTCCATTTTCAACAAACTGAAGTTGATGACTCGCGGGTCAATTGATGCCTAGCCAAAATCTCTGTCACTAAGTAAAACATTGTCACTATGGAATGATGAGTCATTTACTCGGAATTATTTTCGGGCCATTGTAGCTACAATCTGATCGCAAAAAATGATTTTTTGGGATTGGATTGACCCTATTCCACATCGGGTTTTTCTACCGCTAGCGGATGCATCGATTTTAATTGACCGGAACCAAAAGGCGACCGACATGATCGAGAGAAATGCATAAATTCAAGTACTTAAATACGATAAGTAGTTGATGATCACATTGAAGAATCTAGGCAACTTCAGGGACTGCATGTCTTCTTCTTCCTAGAGGTTAGAAAAGCATAAGAGGAGTGCATGGATACGGTGGCGGTACCGTGACTTCTCATCAGAATGGATGCATGATCACTCGTTCTCGTTGCGGAGGTCGGACTGCTGTCGCTGTGCTATCGAGCTCTCGTTCCGTTCCCGTCGAATTCGAGAGACGATAAAACATGGGTCGCCAATCGCTGATCTACAGCTTCGTGGCTCGAGGCACTGCGGTGTTAGCAGAGTACGCTGAGTTCGGCGGGAAGTTCGCCGGCATCGCCTTGCAGTGCCTCCAGAAGCTCCCTCCCAGCACTGACCACTTCACTTTCACCTGCGATGGCCACACATTCAGCTACCTCATCGACAGCAGCTTCAGTATGATCTCTCTCTCTCTCTCTCTCTCTCTCGTAGATGGTTGTCTCTCTTGTAGCTGCAATAGCTCCGAGCTACGTGTGAAGGCTACTTGTGGTCGCGTTTTTTTACAGTTTTCCTTGGACAAACTTGACTTGGCCATCTCAATTCCGCAGCATACTGCGTCGTGGCAGTTGAGTCCATTGGTCGTCAGATTCCGATGGCCTTTCTCGAGAGAGTCAAGGATGAGTTTACTAACAGATATGGCGGAGGAAAAGCCACGACTGCAGTGGCGCATAGCTTGGACAGAGAATTCGGGTAAAAATCGCCATCTCTTCGTAAGTCCATGAACGCGACTTCTTTGTGCTTCATCACAGGATATGCTAATCGGAGCTTTGACATAGGCCTAAACTGAAGGAGCAAATGCAGTACTGCATGGATCATCCCAAAGAGATCAGCAAACTCGCCAAAGTGACAGCTCAGGTATCAGAAGTGAAAGGAGCCATGATGGAGTATATAGAAAAGGCAAGTCAGCATACCTCGTGCTATACGTTACCACTAAGTTAGAACCACGAGACATTGGCATGTAATGTCGGACTTATGTCATTCTGTCATGTAGGTTCTGGATAGAGGCAAGGAAGTTGAGCTCCTGCTCGACAAGACGGAGAATCTTCGATCTCAGGTAAGCAATCTATGATGTGCGATTTCCATCCTGGAGCAATGTCGGCTTACTATATTAAACGAACTAATTATTGTATGCAAGAAGCAGGATCTAGTGTTCAGAAACTGAATGGCTGCTGCGTCATGAGTGATGGTTGAGAGGCACCAATTAGATCGCAAACACAAGTATATTACAGCTGTAGTCTTCTTCCGGTCTCCTGAACTGGTCGAGCTACTAGTACAGCCTACTCATTCGGGTCATCGGACAACTGTTGAACCAGAAGTATATAAGTTTTGCCTATACGTGAACTGCAATTCTTCCCTGTTCAAGTCTTGAATGCTCAATTAAGCAGATTACGTAACAAAACCGGGACAGGCTGAACTTGTGTCTTCTTCTCGCTCTCATGCAAATGTTTCATTTCCTCACGTCACTTCAGCCTAGATGCTTTATCAAGTGCAATTGTCTTCTCATCTAGTTTAGCTTCTAAATAGTTCAAGAAGAACTGATGGACATGAACAAAGTTGGGTATTCCCAGTTCAATATCCTCTGTTCCTATTCCTTTTCTCATTCCTTTTGCCGTATCATTAAAATATTATCCTAAATCGCTTGACAATGAGTCATATATGACGGCTTAAGCTTTAGGATTGGACTTTCTAACACCCATCATTTCCTGAAATTCAGTGAATTTCTTGCTGCTGATCTACTTTTGATTCTATGTTGCTAGCTTTTGCATCAAATAGGAGGTCACAAAGAAGTTTCCCACTATTATAAGAAGTGTTATTTGAACCTTTTAAAGGTTTAACTGCTATTGCATTCCAATAGTTTGCTTTCCTCTTCCTAGTCTTCTCATATAAAATGTATGGAAGGAGCAGAAATTGGTGATTAATTTGGAGATAGAACAAAAACTACCGTCTTTTGGTATGATTGAATTAAGGATCTCGGCATCCGACTGAAGTGCATTTTCTACTTTTAGGCACAAGATTTCCGGCAGCAAGCAACCCGAATGAGAAGGAAGATGTGGCTGCAGAACATGAAAATTAAGCCGATAGTTCTCGGCATTGTCACCGCTTTGATTTTGATCATAGTCCTGTCCATCATTTGTGGTGGCTTCAGGTGTGGTGGTAAATAATGGAGTGACTGCAAATTTGATATTCTTTAAAACCTCTATAAGTTTTCTCTTTCTATACACATGAGTACTCATTGTTCCTGTAGTATAATGGAATAAATTGCTTGTATAGCTTTGCATACTTGGAAGAGTTCCTGATCTAGCTGCATAGCATTGTAACATCAATAGTACTTATTCGAATTGGACCTAACATACTAAACCCTTCTATTTAATACAATGGAAAAATCCATCGAAAGCCTCAAACTTTGTACAGGATGTGATAAATCCTGGATTTTACAATAAGAGCAATCAAGTCATAAACCTTTTAAAATGGTGTATTAAATCTTTAGAGAGAAAGCTTTCACGGCAGAACTGGAGCTTCGGTGGTCTGAGAGTTTAAAAAATTAATTATGACATTTCCAATGATTCTTAATATTTGTAAAGATTGTGTGTATATATCTTTTAGATTATGCATATTTTGATTAATATGTTAACTTAAATATTCATACAATAAAACTTATAAATAGGTTTATGTATTTTTTAATAGTATTTCATTTTATCATTCATCCTCTTGCAAAATTTCCCAGAGAAAGTTGTTAATTTTTTCTCATTGTTTCATCTTTCAAATCTTAATCTTTTTTCATTATGTCATCTTTCAAATCTTAATCTTTTTTCATTTTGTCATCTTTCAAATCTCAAAAGCTTTGTAGAAGAATTTAGCATTAGGACCAAGAGTAAAAATGTCTCATCAATAGATGTTTGACCAAATCGGACGTTATAAGGATTTATTAGCCAATTACCTCAAGAAAGGTACGTTTTTTGTCAAAAGGAATGTGAAAGAAGACCGCCCTTCATGTAAAAATGTGTTAAGATCTTTATTTTATTTATTTTTAAGTCATTAGATTCAATCAATATAAATTTGGCAATTATAATAATGAGTATCCAAATAGGCCTATAGACCCGGATGATCTTTGGGTCAATAGGTGTCCCAGTTCAAAGGACTGTGCAGCATGCTGTGTACCATCCCCGGACCACAACTAGTATACTAGCCGACTCAAGCGCGCAACCTCTGATACTAAGGTTGCATGGACAGTTCGTACAATCTTTTGTAATAAGGAAATGATGAAAATGGCTTGTAAGAAAATATTCATCTCAGTTGTATTAATCAACAACATAACCCACGTACATCAGGTGACTAATGAGAAAAGGGTTTACAGACATTATCTATTCTTGCTCGAATCGATATTTTGGGTCCGTGGACAAATCCGGAACAAGACACCCACAAGAGACTTTATATGACAATAGGCGTGTTCTGTCTTATTTTCCTATCTTATTGGCCTTCATTCTTTAATGTAATTTTCAGTGATAATAACCAACTTAGTTTTTTACCACTTCGTGAGCAATTGTCATTTGTTAATAAATTGGGCAGTTACTTCCAATTTATGGGACACGGCTGACAACGCCTTGGTGAAAAATACAATTTGACAATTTATGGGTAATCACTTTCCAGAATGAATACAAAAGTAAAGTATATTAGCATGTGTTAGTTTTTTTGTTTGTTTGTAAATGATTTCAATTAGAATAAATATGGTGGAAATCGGTTTTAACTACTTTTTTGGTAGTCGATACTTTATTAATATTTTCCTGACATATCTTTATCAATGAATGGGGGGAGTTCAGTCCATTGGTGGAGTATAGCTTGAACAGGTCATTTGGATAAACATCGTCTTCTCTCCATAAAATCATGAATATGACTTATTTGTTCTCTACCGCATAATATGCTGAGTTGAGCTTTGACAGTTGGAAGAGATCCGCTAGACTTGTTAAAATAAAATAAAAATTAATTTGAGAAAAATTTATTATAATTATATTAATTTATGTTTTTTTGATATTAACCTTTGAAATATTGTAAAATACTGGCACGAACTACTTGCTTTAATTCTTTTCAGAACGGAATTTCTGCATACATTATATCCCTGTTCTTTTAGGTTGTACTATTGCTACAATTGGACTTATCTCGTACTTAAATCATAGAAGGAAAGGAACCAGCTAACACGAAAACAACCCCATCCTCTTCCATAAGAACGACCTCCTACTACACTCCTTCACCTCTTCCGTTCTTTCATACGGGCGGCTTGCATCTGGCGCCCTTCGGAGGAGTGTATCGGCATGGATTTCCGGGACCCTGAACCTGACCCTTATGCAGGATCTGGAAAGCTAAAAGACCGCTCGGCCGGTAAGTAGCCCCTGCCACTCCTCCTCCTCCTTCATCTTTGCCTTGGACGAGCATCCTTCCTGCTTCGTTTGGCTGTAACCACATTCCCAGCAACAGAAGCAAAACCAAGGCGAATGCTGCTGCTGATGAACTCAGCAGCTTCTTCATCTCTCTCTCTCTCTCTTTTCCCCCTCTCTCGCCGGGTAAAACTCGTGTGGTAGTATAATGAGAGGCGTTATATGATATGCACGACAGGTCTTGTGAGGACGTCCTCTATTTATACTGAAATCGCCGTGTCCTGTAGTATGAGTTAGATGGGTCTCGACACTTGAGATTCCTACTAGGACGTGTGGAACGGGTTTTGGGGAATTTAATCTCGAAGCTGGAAAAAAGTAAGTGCTTTCTTTCAAACATTTCATGCTGAGCACCCCTGTCTTCGTTACCCCATGCTGACTCTAACGAGATTCCCAACTTTTTGACCGGTACTAAGTAGCTTAGTCTTAGTAGTTTGCATTTCTCAGGATTGGGGTAATCATGATTTAGCTTCAGTGCGTGCTAGTGCAATGGTAAGCACTAACCCTCCAAAACCAAGCACATGCCCATCAAGTGGAAATGCCGAAACCCTAATTATTTCCTCAGATATCATGAAATCAAAAAATCCTTCTCTAGGGTGCGTTTCGTAACATTTATATTTTGGGAAATAATTTCATTTTAGAAATAATTTTTTTTCTATTTTTAATCTTTAAAACAAATTCTGAGTGAAAGAATGCATGCATTTTGTAACTTATATAAAATTTTTATTTTTGAAATAAAAAAAAGAAAACTCCCAAATTTTTTTTTATAATATAGAATTTCTTTTCATTTTTTAATATTTTTTTTTAGATTTTTCTTTTTTCACTCTCTCATCTTCTTCTTGCTCCTCCTCTAGGCAAAGGCGGTGACCAGTGGCCGGCAACCGGCGGCGGAAGCACCCAGAAGATCCCCAACAGGAAGATGGCGATGCCTAGGACCAAGACAAAGACGCACCGGGGGCTGTCCTCCCCTGCGACCCGGTAGAGCCACACCGAACATCTCTCGCAGAAGAACCGCGAGGCCCCACCCCAGCCGTCGCTGCTGCCGCGGTCCGCCCCGCCCTCCCCCCGTGGCCGACGCAGCAGGTTTTGCTGCTCAGCTTTCCCAATTCGCAGAGCATCCGGGAACTTTCTCTCTCTTTGCCGCGCCCACGGAAACAACGTCAAGCTTTCTCTCTCTAGCTCTCTCTCTCTCTCTCTCTCTCTCTCTAACCCTGCAGTTTTTCAGTTCAGCTTTCTCTCTCCTCGGCCGCACTGGCTATGCGCGACTACGGGTGCGGGTTGGGGGAGAACGAGAGAGACAAGCGTTCATCGAGGACATATGCTTTCTATTTATCTATTATTTTATTTATTTACTTATTTATTATTACTATTATTAAATAAGCTCAGATAATTCAATTATTTTCTTTATTTGGATTATATACTTGTAGATGACTCCAAAGAATCCTTTTGTTATGATTTCAATATGCCAAAATCGAATTTAGGAAGAGGATTTCTTTCCAAAAACATATTATGGCCAAATTCCAAGAAACTCAGCCAGTATGAGTATTTAAATTTCGTTGACTTTGTCTATGATTGATACACATAATTTTGAATTTTCAGTAGGTTTGGTTAAAGTGAGAGGAGTTTCATCCTACTAATATTGGAGGAAAATGTTGTCATTTTATTGAATTTATATTATTAGTTGAGCGTAATTTTTATCATGATATTTATATAGATGACGAATGGTATTATCATTTGTTGGAATTTTTTGAATTTGCTATCGCAAGCTTATGCCTAAATACTTATTATAGTGATATCTTGTGCAACTAGGGCCATGCGTGGCCTCTACTAGATTTAATTGGGATATGGATTTATCTCTATTCATTTGGGATTGCTTTAAGAGTCTTAGTTTAGTGAGCTAGCGATGGGATTGGAAAATTTAACTTGATACCTGCCTTACCCTTTTTGGTGGATTTAATGTCAATCTAAGTCTCTTTGTCTATCAAATTGTATTCTCTTGACACATGGCCGAACATCTTCCATTTGATTTAACTTGTATGATTTGCTACATGGCGAAACACTGCTCGTCAACATTTTTCTATAAATACCCTCAGAATAAGAATTTTTAGTAGGAGAACTATCACTAGAAATCATGAAAGGCACTCCACCTGTCATTCAAGTTCAAAGGGAGTGCCCGAATCTTTTCTCATGCACTCTCTTCTTCATCTCGTTCATATTAATCATGCATATAATCCTTATAAAAAGGAATTGTGACAAGCTTATCCTCACTATTTTAATGTTTCAATGACCCAAAAAGATTAAAGAGCTTTTGATTTGGTACCTCTTGCCCACCCTTTCTCTTCCGATGTGATGCAATGCATGTTGCTTTTTTTTTTTTTTTTTTTTTTTTTTTGTGGTGACTGTGGGATTAAACTAATGATTTGAAGGACTATAATTGATTTGGTTCAAGATTTTTCCAAATTAAGTAGTTTGATTATGATTAAAATGTAGGTAAACTCAAATTAAATGGATGAAATCTCATGAAGTTAGATCGTTACAAAAAGTTATGAACAATCACTTGATAAAAACATTCTACAAGAATAGAAATTTTTCATATGACTTACCCACATGGAAAAAAATTAACGTACAAATATGGGTGGTTTCGTTAATTTATTGATTTCCTTTGATTTACTTGACAAAAAAATCAATTCAAACTATTCTAATTGGCTGTTAATTAGTTAGTAAGAAGCACCACTTAATTTGAATTGAAAATTGAATTAATAATATTATTTGAAGTTTAAGCTAAATTACCCTTTTCTTTGGTGTAAATCTTTCGGGTAACGAGAAATCCCTATTCTATTTTTCCACTTATTGGTCCTATACCAATTTTAATCCTTTCTATCAAAATTAAATGTAATCACTAGCACATCTTTAAAAAAAAAAATCCTTGCCTTGTCAATGAAAATCATGAAAAACACTTCAAATTATTTCGCTCACATGTATGAACTAATAAACCTCATGTATTGATTCAATTGCGAATTTTTGCTGACACCTCTATGCATATACTGACTTATGAATACCTCTAATTTAGTATGTTTATAATACTTATTCTAATTCACAAAGACATTCTTACTTATCCCAACTTAACTTTATAATATAATTTTCTCCACCTCTCTCTTTTTGCTACTGTTGAGGACAAGCAAAGGCAAAAGCAAAAGTGGGAGAGAGAGAGATAGTGGGCACCCAAAAGGTGGACTAGAATGGGCGATGCTAGTGCAAGGATCCACCTTCCACGGTGCCGCACTTAAGTCGCATAATTGCGCCTACAGTGACTTGAATCTCCCTCCAACCGGGATGGGGAAATGCCTGAACCAACGCGTCCATAGCAAGGTAGGTGAATGTTTGTTTGTTTGTTTGTTTGTCTTTTTTTTTTTTGGTTTTCTAATTAAATATTATTATTATTTAAAATTCCACCACCACCACCATCACCACCAAGAAATCGAAATTCAGACTGTCGCCCTATAGAACAAGGGCACTTCAAGGGGAAAAATTATTCAATCGCAGTGGTGATGAGCAAGGGAATGGCGTTTACTGTTGACCAATGCGGAGCCCCCACGTGGACAAATGAGGGCACAGTATCTCTTGATGGATGATGGAAAACGATGATGATTTTCTCTCTTGGGTGTCATGCACATCACGGTGGAGGACACAAGGATGATCGTTTGGTTTGCAACTGTGAATACATGATCTCTGTTCTTGATTGGTCAATTAGTTTATGGCCCATAATTTCATTCGTAATTAGTGATATTGTGTAGCTTTTATTTTAATGATCTTGTTAATGAGTGTCTTGAAAACACTAATTAGTACTCCGAAGAATTGGAAAGTTATATTCGAATAGAAATTTTCATATTCGTAAAGTAAAATTAACGATCCCCTAATAGGTGTGCAAAGGACACTTTCAACATTTTCATTACCATAAAAGAGTTTTAATTACTCATAAATGTCTTGAATTTTTTCATAATAAATTACAATTTTAATATCGACACTACTAAAAAAAATGATGATGATTTTCTTTCTTGGGTGTCGTGCATGTCCCGGTGGAGGACATAACCCGCATGTACATTTGGTTTACAACTATGGATACATGATGTTTGTTTTTGATTGGTCAATTAGTTTGTGGCCCACATAATTAGTGATATTGGGTAGTTTTTATTTTAAACATCTTGTTAACGAAAATAAGATTCCTAATAAAAATTTTCATATTTATAAAGTAGAATTAACCATTGTTGGTATGTGTTAAGGGATACTCTTAGGGCGCGTTCCGTAACCATTTTGTTCTCATGAACAATTTTTGATAAAAAATGATTCTTTTTTATTTTGTTTCCAAAAACAATTTTTAAATATTATAAGCTGTTTGGTAAATGTCCAAAATTTTTATTCTTGGAATAGATTGCATTTGGTACTGTTTTGAAAATTTCTAATCCAAATTATTTTCTTTTAATTATTTAATAGTTTTATTTTTTTTTTTTTCCTTTCTCCTCTTCTTCTTCAAGGTTTTCTGGTTGTCGACCTTTGGATGATTGGCGATTGGCTAGACGAGGGTCGATGATCTCATTGGAGAGTTGCTGGCCCTCGGCGAGGCCACGTCGGCAGCTAGGTGAGGCTCGATCGAGCTCGCCCAACCGTAGGTGGGGCTCAGTCGAGCTCGCCCAACCAAAGGTGGGGCTCGACCTCGTCAAGCCACCACGAGGTCAACCTCGCCTGGCTAGGGTGAAGTAGACCTTGTGGTGGCCTGACGAGGTCGAGCCACGTTGGTGGCTGGGTGAGCTTGGTTGAGCTAGATTTGGGTGAGGTTAAGCCTCGACCAAGTGAACCTTGCCGATGGTTGGGCGAGCCTCACTTGGCCAGGCGAGGCTCACTAGTGGCCGGGGGAAGGCTCGTCAAGCCTTGCCCTAGCCTAGTGAGCCTTTGTCAAGCTTGCCGGACCTTTGACCAATCAGTCGCTAGCGACCGGCGGTGGTGGGCGGTAGTGTTGCTTGCTGGTCAGTGGCGGTAGCGACGACGGCAATGGTTGAAGAAGAAGAGAGAGGGAAGAAGAAGAAAGAAGAGAAAATAGAAAAAAATAGATTGGCTTGATTCTTGAATTGTTCCTAGGAGCAAAGATTTAACTTTTTTTTCACTTCTCGATTTTGTTTCAAATCTATTTCCAAGAACAAAAAAATAGAAATTTGTTCCAATAAACAAAAATTTTACCAAATGTATTTCTTTTACAAATTTACTTCCGAAAACAAGCAAATATAAATTTCACTGTTTGGCCGGTTGCCAAATGCGCCCTTAGTGTTTTCATTACCCTAATAAAATTTTAATTATTTGGAACAGTCTTGAATAATTCATAATAAATCATACTTTAAATGTTAACATTGTCATAAAAAAAAGCGATTATTAGAGAGATTTTTTTTATTTCTAAGATGGTTTCTCTAGGTCAAAACACCTTTAATATTAAGATGTTAAGACATTGATATTTATTTGTTATTTTTAGGATCGGATCCAACTGTCGAAATTGATCTTTGAATTCAAAATCGTGCTTAAGCCGAGTCGAAATGAACCGTTCAATATGATTTGGCTAGAGAACAATCATAACATCCAAATTTGAATCCAGTAGTAGTAAGTGGCTTTTCCTACAAAAGTCAAGTTTGATTTTTCACTAATTAAATATAAAAGTAATATTATCGTATTAGTTAGCAACTTTTACATATTTGAAAAGTTAGTGCAGACACATCATTAGTCACTAGCCAAACTTTAGCGCATCCAATAATTTTTTGAATTTTCATCAAATGTTATTAGAACTTTGTTTATCCTGCGGAAAATAAATCATTTGCAAAATATATTCCTAAAAATCATCGATTGTATCATCCAAAATAATTTGCTAATTGAAATTTTTTTCATTATAGATAATAATTTATATCTAAATATTTTCGTGAATGATAAAAAATATTTTTTGCTTAGTTATTTTTTTTAAGCGATATAATTGATTATTTTTTGAATTTTTTTATCAAATTATTCTCTTTTCAAAAAATAAATGGAGTTTAGATCGTCAAGCAAATACGACCAAGAACGAAAATGGTCAAGCAAATAACTTGACAACCAGCAAAAAAGCATTCGCCTGTTTTCTTTGCCCGATCTGATCGGACCGTGGAGATCAATTCATCGCGATTAAGCTTCCAACCGAAGTGGGCCGAAACTGATATGGCCCATTTCCAAGCCCACTTACGTTGTCGGCTATATGTGCCCAAAGACTGATTTTGGACACAAATGATTTGTGCTAGTGATAGGACGTTTGCCTAGGAAAGATGAGGTTAAGTGGCAGCCAAAGCGTCTCGTTCCATCGTTTGCTTCCTGGAAGTTTCATTGACATTACGGATCAACTCCATGCTACCTTTTCTACTCTTCCACACTATCATTCACATCAAAAGTGCGACCTGCTCGATTGCTTTTTTCGAAACATTTAATCTAAGATTCTCACACCTTGCACGAAACGTTTAGATTTAGAGATGCAAACACATCATTACTTAGCATGATGCGTGACTCAATGGTAACGCTGCTCCAATGTAGTCTTTTTTCCAAACTTATGTCTTATGTGATTGAGTCATTGAATCCGAATAGTTTTTCCAATTAAATTCATCTGTCTTCATTTCCAACAAATTGAAGCCGACGACTCGTGGGTCGATTGATGCCTAGCCAAAATCTCTATCACTCAATGAAACATTGCCATCATGGAATGATGAGTTATTTACTCGGACTTATTTTTGGGCCATTGTAACTAAAATTTGATCGCGCAAACTGATTTTTTGAGATTGGACCGACCCTACTTCACATCGGGTTTTTTCTACCACTACCGGCTGCATCGATTTTAATCGACCGAAACCGAACGGTGACCGACATGATTGAGGGGGTGTTTGGTTGGGCATTCCCAAAGCCCCTTGGACCCCCAAAGCCCATTGGGGGAAAATTTTAGTGTTTGGCAAATATTTTGAAAGCCCCTTTGTCCAAGTATGAGCATTTGGAATGCTCAATGCCCAATGCTGGGGAGGGGCAGCATTCGGCATTCGGCATTTGGGAAATGCCATGCCTACTGTTCATCATTTTTCTTCGTCGGCTTCTTCTTCTTCTTTCCGGCCACCGAGCTTCTCTGGCAACCACCGCCGCTGCCGCCTGAGGGTCGCGCGTCACCGGTGACCACCGTCTGGGGGTGCTGTGATGCGCGACCCAGGCGGCGCGGACCTCAGGTGGCGTCGCCTGGTTCCGAGCGAACCAGGCGACGCCGCCTGAGGTCACTTGAGGTCGCGCGGACCTCAGGCGACGTCGCCTGGTTCAGCGCGACCTCAGGCCGCCAGATCTGGCGGTCCGGAGGCCAGATCTAGCCGTTCGGCGGCCAGATCTGGCCTCTACGACCTCAGGCGCCTGAGGTCGCGCCTCCAGGCGGCGACGACGTCGCCTGAGGTCGCGCCGCACGCCGCTTGGGTCCGCGCGACCTTAGGCCGCAGATCTGCCTCTGTGCCTCCAGGCGCCTGAGGTCGCGGAGACGGCGTCGCTTGAGGTGGCGACCTCAGGTGGCCTGACGGCCAAATCTGGCCGTCCGGCATCGCCGGCCGCCGGATTTGATTTTCAGATTTTTTAAAAAAGAAAATTAAAAGCAAAAGCTCATTTGGAATAAATTTTGCCAAACGGTATTTTCGCACAAGCAACTTTTCAATGTGTAATTTGCGAAACGGCCGAGCATTTCCGAAAAGCCCTTTATCCTAAAGATATTTGCATTTGGCCAAAGACATTCCCCAAAAGCCGAACCAAACGGGCCCTGAGAGAAATGTATGAATTCAAGGACTTAAACAGCATAAGTAGTTGATGATCCCATTGAAGAGACTACGCAGCTTCGGGGACTGCATGTCTTCTTCTTCCAAGAGGGCAAAAAAAACATAAGAGGAGTGCATGGATACAGTGGCGGAACCGTGACTTTCTCTGCAAAATGGATGCGTGATCTCTCGTTCTCTTTGCGGAGGTTGAAGTGTTGTCACTGCGCTATCGAGCTCTCATTCCGTTCCCGTCGAATTCGGAAGACGACAAAACATGGGCCAATCGCTGATCTACAGCTTCGTGGCTCGAGGCACCGCGGTGTTAGCAGAGTACGCTGAGTTCGGTGGGAAGTTCGCCGGCATCGCCTTGCAGTGCCTCCAGAAGCTCCCTCTCAGCACCGACCACTTCACTTACACCTGCGATGGCCACACATTCAGCTACCTCATCGACAGCAGCTTCAGTATGATCTCTCTCTCTCTCTCGTAGCTGGTTGTCTCTCTTGTAGCTGCAATAGCTCCGAGCTACGTGTGAAGGCTACTTGTGGTCGTGTTTTTTACAGTTTTCCTTGGACAAACTTGACTTGGCCATCTCAATTCCGCAGCATACTGCGTCGTGGCAGTTGAGTCCATTGGTCGTCAAATTCCGATGGCCTTTCTCGAGAGAATCAAGGACGAGTTTACTAACAGATATGGCGGAGGAAAAGCTGCGACTGCAGTGGCACATAGCTTGGACAGAGAATTCGGGTAAACATCGTCATCTCCTCGTAAGTCCATGAATGTGACTTCTTTGTGCTACATCACAGGATATGCTGATCGGAGCTTTGACATAGGCCTAAACTGAAGGAGCAAATGCGGTACTGCGCGGATAATCCCGAAGAGATCAGCAAACTTGCCAAAGTGAAAGCTCAGGCATCAGAAGTGAAAGGAGTTATGATGGAGTATGTAGAAAAGGTGAGTCGGCATACCTGGTGCTATACTCTACCACTAAGTTAGAACCATGAGAAATTGGCGTGTATTGTCGGACTTATGTTGCTTTGTCATGTAGGTTCTGGATCGAGGTGAGAAAGTTGAGCTTTTGCTCGACAAGACGGAGAATCTTCGATCTCAGGTAAGCAGTCTACTGTGTGTGATTCTCATCCTGGAGCGATGCCGGCTTATCTTATTAAACGAGCTAATTATTGTATGTAAGAAGCAGGATCTGGTGTTCAGAAAGTGAATGAGTCATGACAATTAGAGCCTTCTTCCAGTCTCCTGAACTGGTCGAGCTACTAGTACGGCCTACTTTTCTGGGTCATCCGACAATTTTAAATCGGAAGTATAGAAGTTTGCCTATAAGTGAACAGTAATTCTTCCCTGTTCAAGTCTTGAATACTCTAGTGCAAATGTTTCATTTCCTCATATCACTTCAGCCTAGATGCTTTATCAAGTGCAGTTGTCGTGTCATCTAGTTTAGTGTCTTTAGGGCCATTAAATAGTTCAGGGAGAAGCTGATGGACATGAACAATGTTGGGTATTCCCAGTTCAGTATCCTCTGCTCGTATTCCTTTTGCCGTATTGTTGAAATATTGTCCTAAATCACTTGACAATGAGTCATATATGACAGCTTAAGCTTTTAGATTGGATTTTCTAACACCCATCATTTTCTGAAATTCAATAAATTTCTTGCTGCTAATCTACTTTTGATGCTATGTTGCTAGCTTTTGCATCAAATAAGAGCTCACTAAGAACTTTCCCACTATTATAAGAAGTGTTATTTGAACTTTTTAAAGGTTTAACTGCTACTGCTTTCCAATAGTTTGCTTTCATCTTCCCAGTCTTCTCATATAAAATGTACGGAAGGAGCGGAAATCGGTGATTAATTTGGAGATAGAACAAAGACTACTGTCTTTCGGTATGATTGAATTAAGGATCTTGGCATCCGATTGATGTGCATTTTCTACTTTTAGGCGCAAGATTTCCGGCAGCAGGCAACCCGAATCAGAAGGAGGATGTGGCTGCAAAACATGAAAATAAAGCCGATAGTTCTTGGCATTGTCGTCGCTGTGATTGTGATCATAGTCCTGTCCATCATTTGTGGTGCCTTCAGGTGTGGTGGCAAATAATGGAGTGATTGTAGATTTGATATTCTTTAAAACCTCTATAAGTTTTTTCTTTCTATACACACAAGTCCTCATTTTTCTTGGAGTATAATGGAATAAATTGCTTGTATAGCTCTGTATACTTGGAAGAGTTCTCTGATCCAGCTGCACAACATTGTGACATCAATAGTACTGATTCGAATTAAACTTGACATACTAAACCCTTATGTTTAAGCCAATGGAAAAATCCATCGAAAGTCTCAAATTTTGTATAGGATGCGATCAATCATGGATTTTTCAATAGGTGCAATTAAGCCGCGAACCTTTTAAAATGGTGTATTAAAACTTTAGAGAGAAAACACGGTGGTCCTAGAATTTAAAAAATTAATTAGGACATTTCCAATGACTCTTAATATTTGTAAAGATTGCACGTATATCTCTTTTTGGTTATGCATATATTGATTAATATGTTAACTTAAATAGTCATACAATAAAACTTACAAATAGGCTTATGTATTTTTTTAACAGTATTTCATTTTATCATTCATCCTCTTGCCCATGCCGCTCCTCCTCCTCGTCCTCCTCCTTCATCTTTGCCTTTGATGAGCATCCTTCTTGCTTCGTTCGGCTGTAACCACATTCCCAGTAACAGAAGCAAAACCAAGGCGAATACTGCTGCTGATGAACTCAGCAACTTCTTCATCTCTCTCTCTCTTTTTCCCCTCTCTCGCCAGGTAAAACTCCTGTGGTAGTATTAACGAGAGGTGTTATATAATATGCATGATAGGTCTTGTGAGGACGTCCTCTATTTATACTGAAATCGCTGTGTCCTGCTTATGAGTTAGGTAGGTCTTGAGAATTGAGATTCCTACTCGGACATGTGAAATGGGTTTTCGAGAATTTTATCCTAAAGCTGGAAAAAAGAGGTGTTCCCTTTCAAACGTTTCCTGCTGAACACCCCGTCTTCATTACGCTATGCAGACTTTAACGTGATTCCTAGCTTTGACCGGCACTATGTAGCGTGGTCTTATAAGCATTGCATTTATCGAGGGTTTGGGGTGGGGACGATTTAACTTCATGTGTTAGTTTCGACTCTCATATCTTGCGAAGAGGCGTGACAAAAAGTGTGAAAGTGAGAATTAAAGTAGGGATATAATAGAACTGACCAAAAAAAAAAAATTGCCAACAGACATGCCGCCCTGCTAATAAAGGGATTTGGGGGGTGAGGCCGGAGGATACCGGGTCAGGACGATCCCGTTAGTACCGTACACACATGTACATAGGAGACAGGAGTGAGACGAAAAAAAGTGCGGCTAAGTAGATTGCACTAATTGTCGAGTTTACCTCTTTCTTTAACCCAAGGGCGTGCTGGGTTGCTCGCGTAAAACGTCGGATAATATAAATTATCCTATTTGGCGTTTGGAGACAACTCAGATTTGGATTAGTCTGGATAAGTTCGAATGAATCTCGAATGGCGTTTGGAGACAACACCAGGGGAAGGAGAATTTTATCCCATACGAATTGAGATATATATTTTTTTAAAGAAAATAATTAAAGAGAAAGAGAGAAAAGAAGGGAGAATCAAAGATCCATTCTCTGCCCTAAGCAAAGCCTAAACCAGCGCCTCCTTTGCCGTCGTCGGTGGTTGCCGCTGCGTTTGGTTCAGCATTTTGCAATGGGCTTTGAGTCCAATGCAAATGCTGAAAGCCCAAAGCTACTTGAAGAAAATGCGGTTGTGTTTGGTAAAAAATTTTTACAAATGAACTTTTAGTTGAATGTGTGTTTGATTAAAAAAACTTTCACAAGGGGCTTTGATGGGTATTATTTTTTTGAAAATTCAGTAAACCCTTCGCCGGTCCCGGCGAAGGGCTGCGGCCGCCGGCAAGTGAGATTTGGCGCCGGTGGCCGTCAACCGAGGTCGCCCGAGGTCGGGGGACCTCCGGCGAGGGTCGCGCGACCCAGCCGAGTGCCGTTGGAGGTCGCCCGACCTCGGGCGACCCTCGGCGAGGGTCGCGCGACCTAGCCGAGGGCCGCTGGAGGTTGCCCGACCTCGGGCGACCAGGGTCGCTCGACCCAGGGGTCGCGCGACCCAGGTGACCGCCGCTTGGGTCTCGCGGCCGCAGGCGGCCCTCGCCTGGATCTCATGACGGCGAGGGCCGCCTGCGGCCGCGAGACCCAGGCGGCAGTCGCCTAGGTCGCAGGGCCCCTGGGTCGCCCCTGGGTCAAGCGACCTCCGGCGGCCTCGGTTGGGTCGTGCGACCCTCGGTCGCCTGAGGTCGGGCGACCTCCGGTGGCCCTCGATTGGGTCGCGCGACCCTCGCCGCGGGCGACCTCGGCCGACAAGGAGGTTGCCAAACACCCTATTTTAGGGTGAAAGGGCTTTAGGGCTTGGATGGGCTTTCTAAATGCCCATCCAAACGCACCCTGCATCCCTTCGGCGACTATTAACAATACATAAGGCGAATCTTAATGCCGTCGAAGTATATACCCTTATTTACCCTAAAAGTAGGTCAAGATTTTGACATTAATATAACATAATATAAAAATGATGCTATAACAATTTTACTTTGATTGTTTTATAAATGAAACTTGCAAAAATATTCTTAGAAAACCAGCTTAAGCTATAATTGAATTTTGTTAGTACTTTGAACTACCCAATAGTAAATAAAAGCAATGTTGTATTTGCTTTCATAAATATTTTATGTGAAACAATCGTATTTGAATTTCTTAGTTTACTAATGAAAATATATAAACCGTTGAAAGTCAAAGTGCTTTAGCTAAGTATAATGGGAAGTTATACTTGTAAAATGAGTGGGTTGGGCTGGTCAGGTTGGGTCGAGTCTGGGTGAGTTGAAAATGGGTCCAATTATGTGATATATTTTCAGGGTAGAATTACTAAACAAGTCATAAATATCACGCCCCGATCCTCAGGCACGCGCACATCCCTTACCTTTGATCGATTTTGTAATGCGATGTCCTAGGACTACATATCGCCGACCCTCTTCATTTTTTATAACACATGCGGAAGCAGTTATAAAATCCCAAAACAATAAAGCAATGGGATATACAAATAGGACTAGGAAATTGAACCTGGAAACCAACACCCTTATGTTCTTATACGAGCCATACTAAAACGATTGGTTTCTACTCAAATTGATTCTATAGCAAAAGTCATTAGGATCCTACTTTGGATCATCCTCGGGGTTCTCCTTCAAATACTCCTCTTCGAGTTCTTTCTCCTCAGGTTCTTCATCAGGATCTTGAAATGTTTTCCTCAAACCGAGATGAGACTATGTCTCAGCAAGTTCTACCACACTAAGACCCGATTAGTAAACTAATACACCTTAGGGTTGCTTATGCACAACATGAGTAAGGGTTACCTTAACCTCAGATTCCACCTGCATATTAGCACAGATCAAATAGGCACTCAAGCAATCATATCATAGATCAAAGCATCGATCTAATCGACCTAGTCGATTACACACCAAGAAGACCACCCACGATCATTTCCATTCAATCATTCAATCCACAATATCAAATCAAGGCGACGATCAATCGACCTAATCGATTACGTACCAACAAGACCACTCACAGTCATTTCAATTATTCCAACTCAATTTCCAAATATAAATCATGGTCTTTAGGGCGCAACTCATTTATATGTAGTAATCACGGCCCCACCAAGCAATTTTCTTAGATTTAGTGGCTTTACGGTCCCACCCGACTTTTTTCAAGATTTAGTGGCTTTACGGTTCCATCCGACCTTTCCAAGATTTAGTGGCTTTATGGTCCCACCCGACCTTTCCAAGATTTAGTGGCTTTACGGTCTCACCCGACCCTCTTAAGATTTAGTGGCTTTATGGTCCCACCCGACCCTTTTTACGATGCCATATTCTGTCACCGAGCCACATGCCCTTCCCAGGTGACACTCCAATTCATCGGGCCACGGGTATTCTCCAGGTGATTTACCAACTCACTTTCGACACTAACAACCGATAATCGACCAATCCCCAATCACATAGCCAAAATTGCATTATTTAAGAACATAACTTCAAAATACACCGCTAAATCAATTCGGCATGAATTAAAGCTCAAATAAATAATCGGACTACTCCACGACAATCAGCACGAGATTCCGGTCACTGGCCATCCCGGTTGAATTTTCAGAAAATAAATAATTAAATAATAAATTTCGAAAATAAAATAAATAAATACAATAAATTCAATTTAAGCACAATATAAAGCTCAATTAAATAAATGGATTGCGCCACGATCATCAGCATAAAATCCCGGTCACTGGCTATCCCAGTTGAATTTTCGGAAAATAAATAATTAAATAATTAATTTCAAAAATTAATATTTAATTCCTAAAAATACCATTTAGGCCCGAATTGCCTAATTAACACCCGATAAGGGTCGGGAAAAATCCCACGAAGCATCCAATAAATACTATAGGCAATTCTCTATCTAAGTACACTAACCACCTAACTAATATGCAATGAAATTAACTAATAATTGCTAATCCATTCTAATCTAACAACCTAATTACACTTAACTAACACTAATCAACCTTTAAGTGTAATTAGCAAACTAAGAAGGCATTAATGAGCAAAACTCACTCAAAACGACGGGCTTGACGCGAGGATCGACTTTCCTTAAAGCGGGCCGAGCTTTCGGGCTCGGGAAGACACCCAAAACGGGCCAAACATCCGCTGCCATACCCATTTTGGAACTCTCTATGTGTGGCTGGTTGAGGTGGTTCCGACGCTGATTCGAGCTGGACAGGGCTGGCAGAGGGCAAGAGAACTCCGGTGAGTCGAGGCGGCGGCGCACGGTGGCCGGAGGTGGTCAAGTGGCGGCTTATGCTAGTCGAACAAGACTGAACCGAGGCAAAACAAGGGTTGTGGTTGCATGGCGGGGACGGTAGGCACGAGCGTGAGGCGGCGGAGCACACGGCGTTGCGCGGGTGGCGGTGCAGCAGCTCCGGTGCGGCGGCGTCCAGGCAGCTGGTTGCGGCTCCTTCTGGTGATGTTGGACGTTGCTTTTATTTTTGTTGTCTTCTAGTTTGCACAAGCAAGAGGAGGCAGAGAGAGGGAGCGGACGGCCGCGGAGCAATGGCGGCGGCTCCGGCTTCGGTGGGCGACGACGGCGACGAGAGGCGACGACGGCAGCTTGGTCTTGGTTGGTCTTCGGTTTGCTGGATCCTCGCGTAGCAAAGGGAGATGGGGAAGAAGAAGCACCGACGGAAGAGAGAGAGGAAGAAGAAGAGAAAACCGATTTCTCTCCCCCTCTTTGGTCTTCAAACGGGCCCACCAAAAAGGCTGTCATTCACCCACCTTTTCAAGCCCCAAAATACCCCTTCTAGAAGACTTTAGGTAATTTAAAATGTTTGGTCTATGGGCATACGAATTTTGCTAACTTTTCTTCTTCAGTCTTACTCAAATTTGTTTAATTCTCAAACAAATAACTTCAATTAAAGCCTACATAAATCCATCAAGATATCCTTGTCCATTTCATGACTTTTCCCATCATATAATCCAACTTGCATCCTAATTTCCCAATCCCTGGCTTTAACTGAACAAAAATGGCCCTATTTATCTAGTCGAAATTAGAGCCCGAAAATTTTGATGTCACAACTCTTCCATTCTTATAAAAATTTCGTCCTCGAAATTTAAACTTTTACCAATCCTTATACAAAAGGTAGGGGTATTGTCATTTCATTGAGTCTCACTATTCCATGCTAATCCTTCGATCTCGTGGTGTTGTCCGACCATTTTGACTAAGGAGATCATCTTGGTACATAAACTCTGCTCTTTTTGAACCAACAACTGAATTGAGCTTCTCACATAAGACACTCTATCGTTCACATCTAATCTCTTTTCCTCGACTCTCTAATGACCGTTCGAAGCTCAACGACTGCAAATTTCTGACAGTTCTGTGCAGTGTTTATATTGACACTGATCTGACAACTACAAACACTGATTATTGAGCTGACTCTGTCCTGTAATCTTTCTTCACTTTCTTTTCACCACTGAAATTTTGTACCATCTACTATGCACTACTTAAAAAAGAACCATGTAAAAACTCTGCCAAACTTGTAACCTTTGATCTAGATTCGAAATATAATTCATCCCCGGCACTCCATGCCGGCGAATTATCTGATGCATATACACTTCGGTATACCCACTCTGTGACAAGACAGAATCTTCAATTTCTGAAATCGAACTTAGATTGGTAGTTAATTTCACTCCGACACGCTTTTAGTGTGGCCTAGGCTACTGGGTAGTTTTCAGAGCTTTTTAGGACAAATGACCCGTGGTCAATTTTCTTCGAGCCACAATGAACCCACTCGACCAATTGGTGACTCTCGATTGTCGTGAAAATCTCAATGATTTAAATACGGACATAAGGTACCAAAACGACAGGAAAAATCAAATTAGTGCCGGTCAATGAGAATTTTCCAATTTAGTGAAGTCACCTACGATCGGTCATTCATCTCAGTCGAACTGATCTACTTCTAATTTCAAATCGATTTTATACTATGCCGCAATGATCTCTAAAGATGAGCACAATTGAGAAGTCGATCCCTAGTTGAATTCTCAAGTCTACTTGCCTTAAGGTCCTTAATAACTCACCCAGCTAGTCTAGTTATCTCATGAGTGACCAACTCAGAGAAAAACACTATAATCGCATTGTTGAAATGCCCAATTTATCTAATCGAAATCAGAGCCCAAAATCTGGATGTCACACACTCAAAACAAGATCTATTCGTGTTGTACCAGAGTAGACCAACTCCATCTATCGATCGACCACTATTCTCAAATGGTATCAGTAATCCCCTGAATCCTTAGTAAGCCTATCACAATGTTCCATTGTGATATATTTCCACTCCCACTTGGGATTCTTGAGTGATTGTAAAATCTTCCGGGTTTGCATTACTGAACTTCCACTTACTGACACCTTTGACACTTGCAACCTACTTGGCGATATCTATCTTCATATCGGTCTACCAATCTAGCTGACACCGAATCTGATCTACTTGCACCGTCTGGTCAAAAACTACAATACTATAGTGAATTTCTAGCAATTTTTCTTACTTGAGTGCTATAATATCAAGTACACTCATTCACTCTCGGAACTTGAGTGTTCCATCCTCAGAAGTCTGAAAGTTAGTCTCTTTCTTACCCGTATCTCTTTTCAGGATCTCATGAATATCTTTGTCTGTCAATTAGGCGCTGATTCTAACTTGAATATATGGTTCAATTTTGAGAGCGGCTATAAAATTCAAAAGGTAACCTACCTCAAATTTGAAAATCACATTTCGAACCCTTTTCAAGTAAAGTCTATACTTTAGCCAGTCTATGCACCATTGAAGACTCTCGGCTCAACACATTAATGACTCATCTCGTTTCCCCCAAGGTGATATCTGCTATCACTATTATAGTCCTGCCAAAATTCTGATTCATGACACCGTTTCATATTCCCCTTGTTGGGTCTCAACTGGTGGGACGGTTATACAACAATCTTCTCATGTTGTATCAATACATACCCAGTCTTCAGCAAGACACATCACTAAAGATTTCATGCTTTCTAGAGCCAAATGAAAAGTTTAGCACAAGTGCGATAGCCTGATCTTACTAAAGCTCTGGCAATTAACTTTGCACTTGTCTATGCCTAAGAATTTATCTTCTTTCTTAAGAGGTCAAGTCTGCGATGATATTGATGCTGAAAATTCTCTCACGAACATTCTGTAGTAATCTGTCCAATCCCCACGGCTTCTGATCTCTAACATTGTTGTCGGTTTCGATCCATTAACAACTGATTCTATCTTGGCTGGGTCCATGAAGATTCCTTTACCTGTAATCACATGACCATTCTTAGGGGCTCTCGTGATGCTCATCACTTAATGAATACCCCAGAGTGTCGCTACACCACACGATCACCATTGATCTAAATATTCCTTTGAACACTCGATTTGTCAAATCTATGACATCGGCTGGAGAATTTGTCAAATCAAATGGCTTTACATTATTCTCACAAGGGCTAAATCAAGTGCAAAGTGTTGTCTTCAGTATAACCTCCTTCCTGGTTCTCAACTGGCGATAACCTGTCCTCAAGTCGATCATCGAAGACATCAACACTCTTTATAACAAGTCGCATGATTCATTGATATTCGGTAATGATACTTATCATTGATTGTCACCTAATTGAGTTGACAATGGTTGATGCATGATTGCAATGAACCATCTTCCTTTCTCTCTCCACAAAACTGATGTTCTCAAAAGTGATGCATTGATACGCGTGAATTCCTCATTCATCAATCCTCACATTTGCACCATTGGTTCTATCAATTCAGACAACAACAACCGGTAGGAACTTTAGAAAATGGTTCTGTTCCGGATGTTAGCTCGATCGTAATTCTATCTCTTTCTCTAGCGACGGTCTGACCATCCTTTTGGCAACACTTCCAGGAATTCTTGGACTACTAAGGAGTCCTCAATTTTCAATTCTTCAATCTGTCTTATTTTTGACAATCGCCAAGTAACCTACGCAACCTCCATCTAACAAATGGATTGCCTCAAGTTACGAGATTAAAGAAGCTGAGGACCCTTCTCGACTCTTAATAAAACTTGGCACTTCTACCTTCTCCATGAATAAACTGGGTTACTCCATTATAACAATTCATCATCATAAGATACTCTAGGAGTTAGTTCCTTTCGCACTTGGCGATAAAGTTATACACCAATAGCCAATGAAGTGCAACTCTAATCAGCGGTTCTTTTCCTACAGCCTTAACATACAACTGAAATTCCACAATTGCATTCCCAACACTCTCTAGCACCATTATGATGAAATTAGCTCAAAACATTCTTCTATTGAAAAAAAGCAAGGTCGATTCCATTCCTGTTCCTTTTGCCATCCTACTGGCATTCTATCGGTAGTAATGGTGTTGGTGTTCTTCCTAAACTCCAACTGATAGTCCCTCACCTGATGGCCGTGCTCACTACCATCACAACACGTTCTAGTCATTCTCGAACACAAGATTAATCCATGCATTCCTTCCATACTTTTGACACTCACTTAGTGAGTCCTCTATCTCAAGTTAGGTGATAGCATACCCTCTCGGTTGCACTGGAGGCTTGTTTCAAAAACTCCACTGTACACTCTGTGGCTCACTCTTTCCAACCTATCCCATCGACCTTCTAGACAGTCTCTTGCTAAGTGACCTTATTGGTCACAGACAGAACAAGCACCCGTCTTAATAGGACACAGGGCTGATCCATGTCGGCTTCCATGACCCACAACATTTTGATCTGACATTGACCTGCCTATCTCGTCTTTCCTAGGGGGCGGAATAAAATACACTTTTTTGGTCATAGGCTCCTTTCCAACTTGATTTCCAACTCTACTGAACTTGAACCTCAACGTAGTTGCAATGGCTTGCTCCCAGATCACGTCTCCTTACTAAACCTCGGCAGGTGTGGCAATAACTTCGACTTGATCCCGAACTCACTGGCTCAACAAGCTCCTTGGGAAAAATTGCGCCTGAACAATCCTACTGGACCTAGGATTGCTCGGTGCTGCTACACTCTCAGTATCGACCTACAGTGGTACTCTAACACGTGCGCAGGCCTAAGCCGGCGCTTTGCCACAACCACCTCAAGCACCGATCCTTGTCGGCGTTCATTCCCGAGTCACAAAGGCTACTATCCTCTTACTACGAGGACTCAGCTCCTGATCACTCAAACTACAGGATCTTTATAGAAACATGTTTTCTAATTCTAATACCATATTAGAATTCGAGTGATTCACAAACAACCTATAAATCAGCTATCATAGACATGCATCAGTCATGAATTTAAAAGTCTTTCCTATTACTATCCCATAGGTCATCGCACCTTATCACTCCAATACCTAACCATTGCTCTGATACCACAAAAGGGGATGTCACGCCCCGATCCTCAGGCATACGTACATCCCTTACCTTTGGTCGATTTTGTAATGCGATATCCCAGGACTACATATCGCCGACCCTTTTCATTTTTTATAGCACATGTGGAAGCAGTTATAAAATCCCCATACAATAAAGCAATGGGATATACAAGTAGGACTAGGAAATTGAACTTGAAAACCAACACCCTTATGTTCCTATACAAGCCATACTAAAACGATTGGTTTCTACTCAAATTGATTCTATAGCAAAAGTCATTAGGATCCTACTCTAGATCATCCTCGAGGTTCTCCTTCAGATACTCCTCTTCGAGTTCTTTCTCCTCAGGTTCTTCATCAGGATCCTGAAATATTTTCCCCAAATCGGGATGAGACTATGTCTCAGCAAGTTCTACCATACTAAGACCCGATTAGTAAACTAATACACCTTAGGGTTGCCTATGCACAACATGAGTCAGAGGGCTTACCTTAGCCTCAGATTCCACCTGCATATGAGCACATATCAAATAGGCACTCAAGCAATCATATCATAGATCGAAGCATCGATCTAATCGACCTAATCGATTACACACCAAGAAAACCACTCACGGTCATTTCCATTCAATCATTCAATCCACAATATCAAATTAAGGCGACGGTCAATCGACCTAATCGATTATGTACCAACAAGACCACTCATGGTCATTTCAATTATTCCAACTCAATTTCCAAATATAAATCATGGTCTTTAGGGCGCAACTCATTTATATGCGGTAATCACGGCCCCACGAAGCAATTTTCTTAGATTTAGTGGCTTTACGGTCCCACCCGACCTTTTTCAAGATTCAGTGGCTTTACGATCCCACCCGACCTTTTCAAGATTTAGTGGCTTTATGGTCCCACCCGACCTTTCCAAGATTTAGTGGCTTTATGGTCTCACCCAATCTTTCCAAGATTTAGTGGCTTTACGGTCCCACCCGACCTCTCAAGATCTAGTGGCTTTATGATCCCACTCGACCCTCTTAAGATCTAGTAGCTTTATGGTCCCACCTGACCCTTTTTACGATGCCATACTCCGTCACCGAGCCATGTACCCTTCCCAGGTGACACTCCAATTCACCGGCCATGGGTATTCTCCAGGTGATTTACCAACTCACTTTCGACACTAACAACCGATACTTGACCAATCCCCAATCACATAGCCAAAATTGCATTATTTAAGAACATAACTTCAAAATACACTGCTAAATCAATTCGGCACGAATTAAAGCTCAAATAAATAATCGGACTACTCCACAACAATCAGCACGAGATTCCAGTCACTGGCCATCACGGTTGAATTTCCAGAAAATAAATAATTAAATAATAAATTTCGAAGAAATAAATAAATATAATAAATTCAATTTGGCACAATATAAAGCTCAATTAAATAAACAGACTACGCCACGATCATCAGCATAAAATCTTGGTCACTGGCCATTCCAGTTGAATTTTCGAAAAATAAATAATTAAATAATTAATTTCGAAAATTAATATTTAATTCCTAAAAATACCATTTAGGCCCGAATTGCCTAATTAACACCCGATAAGGGTCGGGAAAAATCCCATGAAGCATCCAGTAAATACTATAGGCAATTATCTATCTAAGTACACTAACCACCTAACTAATATGCAATGAAATTAACTAATAATCGCTAATTCATTCTAATCTAACAACCTAATTATACTTAACTAACACTAATCAACCTTTAAGTGTAATTAGCAAACTAAAAAGGCATTAGTGAGCAAAACTCACTCAAAACGATGGGCTTGACGTGAGGATCGAATTTCCTCAAAGCGGGCCGAGCATCCGGGCTTGGGAAGACGGCCAAAACGGGCCAAACGTTCGCTGCCATACCCATTTTCGAACTCTCTATGCGCAGTTGGTTGAGGTGGTTCTGGCGCTGATTTGAGCTGGACAGGGCCGGCGGAGGGCGAGAGAACTCCGGTGAGTCGAGGCGGTGGTGCACGGTGGCCGGAGGTGGTCAAGCGGCGACCTATGCTGGTCAAACAAGACTTAACCGTGGCAAAACAAGGGCTGTGGTTGCACGGTGGGGACGACAGGTGTGAATGTGAGGCGGCGGAGCGCACAGCGTTGTGCGGGCGGCGGTGCGGTAGCTCCAGTGCGGCGACATCTAGGCAGCTGGTCATGGCTCCTTCCGGCGACGTTGGACGTTGCTTCTATTTTTGCTGTCTTCTGGTTTGCACAAGCAAGAGGAGGGAGAGAGGGGACGGAGGGCGCGCGGACGGCCGTGGAGCAGTGGCGGCAGCTCCGGCTTCGGTGGGCGATGACGGCGGCGAGAGGCGACGACGGCAGCTCGTCTTGGTCTTCAAACGGCAGCACCGACGGAAGAGAGAGAGGAGGAAGAAGAGAAAACCGATTTCTCTCCCCCTCTTTGGTCTTCAAACGGGCCCACCAAAAAGGCTATCATCCACCCACCTTGTCAAGCCCCAAAATACCCTTCTAGAAGACTTTAGGTAATTTAAAATGTTGGGTCTATGGGCATATGAATTTTGCTAAGGTTTCTTCTTTAGTCTTACTCAAATTTGTTCAATTCTCAAACAAATAACTTCAATTGAAGCCTAAATAAATCCATCAAGATATCCTTGTCCATTTCATGACTTTTCCCGTCATATAATCCAACTTGCATCCTAATTTCCCAATCCTCGGCTTCAACTGAACAAAAACGGCCCTATTTATCCCGTCAAAATTAGAACCCGAAAATCTAGATATCACAATAAACTTATTGCAATTATGCCAATTCAGTCTTAAATATTTTGATAATTGTACCAATTCGATCCATCGGCCAATTTTAGCCGGTTGGCGCTAATGTGTATGCTTGCCGACCGGTGCCGACATGGAAATATTTAATAATGTTTCATTTTTCTGAAATTTTTTATTATAATTTCTTATTTTTCCCTTTCCTTTTGCATTTCTTTTTCTTTTTCTTTTTGCTCTTCTTCCTTCTTTTGCTTCTTCGCCCACAATGGCTGGCAAGGCTCTAGTGAGGCTCGTTGGCCACTGGGTAAGGGCCACAAACCCCTCATCGATTGTCGATGAGGGTTGCGGTCCTCAACATGGCCTTGTTGGCCGTAGGCGAAGGCAACCTCACTCATGGCCCCTAGGCCTTTACGACCCTTGCCAAGTGGTTGGCGAGATTGTGGCGGTAAAAAAATAAAGCCTCCGTTACCTTTTGGATTACCTTTTGGGAGGCCTTTGCCCCATAGAAATTGTCTACTTGAGACTATCCCTTTGCCTAAAAAAGAAGAAGATAATAAAGAAAAAGAAAAATATTAATTAAAAATTATCCACATTAGCGTTGGTTGGACGGCTGACGTCCATGTTAGTGCAAGCCACCCAAAATTGGCCAGATGGACATAATTCGCACAATTATAAAAGATTTAGGATTGAATTGGTTGAAAAAAAAATCGAGAAGTGAATTGACACAATTGCAATAAGTTTATAACTTTTTGATAATTTTTGTTGTAAAATATTGTGTTGTGAATATATAATAGAGAAGAGATTGAGAAGAGAAAGCAAGTGAACACTAGAGATAGTAGAAAAAGCCAAATATTTTACTGTATTGTTTCAATTGTTCTATTGTACATTAAAACGAAACTCCTATTTATAGGAGAATAAGAATGTACTTATCATTAATATCAATGTATTGAATGATACATGTATTGAATATGGGAGATGAACGTTCATTGTATAGGGAGATGTACTTAGAATGTATGATACAAATGTGCCATAATAAGTACATTAAGTAAGATGAATATAATGAATATTCATTCATGTATTATATTCATTCATATATTTCATAACACTCCCCCTTGAATATTCATCATATTCATTATGAATGTGCATCGAATGAAATTGCCTCATTAAAAACCTTAAACTGGAAAAACCCAATGGGATAAAAACCGGACAAAAGGAAAAAAGAGTGCGAAGCACAAATGTTATGATCTCTCCCTTTTATGGATGCATTAATTGCCTCGTTAAAAACTTTAAGCTGGAAAAACCCTATGGGAAAAAACCGGGCATAAAGAAAAAAGAGTGCAATGTATATATAGCCACTCCTGGGGCTAATCATTATTGCATCTTGTGAACTCACCGCATATCAATGCTGCAATGCATAATTCATAATATCTCCCCATCAATTGAGCCATATAGCCACTTCTGGGGTTAATCAATCTTGCATCTTATGAACTCGCTGCATACCAATGCCATATACTTATTTCTCAAAATTTGATGTTGGCAATGATTTGGTAAAAAGATCTGCAAGATTATTTATGAATCGAATCTGTTTAACATCAATTTGTCGACTTTCTTGAAGTTCATGAGTATAGAAAAATTTCGGCGAGATATGTTTGGTCCTATCACCTTTGATTTATCCTCCCTGACTTGTGCAATACAAGCAACATTATCTTCATAAGTTATAGTGGGAGAATTTGTAACTAGTATTATGCAACAAGAATTATGAATATGTGTTATAACGGATTTTAATCAAACACACTCTCATCCAGCTTCATATAAAGCAAATAATCTCAGAGTGGTTAGAAGATGTAGCTACTAGCGATTGCTTCATAGAACGCCAAGAAATAGCGGTGCTGTTATAACAAAATAAATACTTGGTTTGAGAGCGAGCCTTATGTGAATCGGATTTATCAATCATTAGCATATCCAACTAAACCAGAGTTAGTGGAATCCTTAGAATAATATAATCCCAAATCTATGGTTCCTCGGAGATAACAAAAAATATATTTAACTCTATTCCAATGTCTCCGAGTTGGCTCAGAACTAAAACGTGCCAATAAATTTACCGCAAAAGCGATATATGGTCTCGTACATTGTGCCAAGTACATCAAAGCCCTAATTGTATTGAGATATGGTACTTTATGACCAAGTATCTCTTCATCAGATTCTCTAGGATGAAATTGATTATTTTGGGGATCTAGAGACCTTACAACCATAGGGGTGCTCAATAGGTGAGATTTGTCCATGTGGAAACATTTAAGCAATCTTTCAACGTATACTGATTGATTGACGATTATTCCATTTGCTTTATACTCAAGCTTTAGACCAAGAAAAATTTTGGTTTTATCCAAATCTTTAACTTCAAACTCCATTTTCAAATATTCAGCAGTTTCAGCTAACTCTTCTGAAGTTCCAATTAAATTTATATCGTCGACATAAATTGCTATAATAGCAAATCCGGTTTTTGATTTCTTAATAAACACGCATGGGCAGATAGGATCATTCTTGTACATTTCCTTAATTAGATACTCACTTAGGCGTTGATACCACATGCGACCGGATTACTTTAACCCGTACAATGCTCTTTGCAATTTTATTGAGAATAAATTGCGGGGAGTGCATGCTTCAGGCATTTTGAATCGCTCATGAATTTTCATATAAATATTATAGTTTAATGAGCCATATAGATATGCCGTCATAACGTCCATAAGACGCATTTCCAATCTTTCAAAGATTGCTAGGCTAATGAGAAAACAGAATGTAATCATATCCATCATAGGTGAATATGCTTATTATAATCAATCCTAGGTCTTTGGGAGAATCATTGGGCAATGAGTCGGGCTTTATACTTGACAACCTCGTTTTTCTCATTTCGTTTTTGGATAAGTACCCATTTATATCCAACGGGCTTTACATTATCAGGGATACGAGTTACAGGTCCAAAAATCTCTCGTTTAGTTAGGGAAGCTAATTCAATTTTAATTGTTTCCTCCCATTTAGGCCAATCTTACCTTTGACGACATTCAATAATAGATTGCGACTCAAAATCATCATCCATAATTTTATGAGCAACTGAGAATGCAAAAGCATCATCAATGATGCTTTCATTTTGATCCCAAATTTCATTACAATATGTAATGGAATTCTCGGTATTCCCGGGGCTAGTGCTCCTTTCATGGGTTTGTGCCTCTTCAGAGGCAATAAGCTCTTTGGGAGCAAGCATAATGCCAGGCTCTTCTAGAGTGGATTCCTGATTCTTTCCCCTTCGTTTTCGAAGAATAATATCTTTTGATTCTATCAGTCTACCACACTTCAAGTGCAGGGGATTTTGATCCATTTTAGCCTGTTATTCGGGAACGGCTATCTTAGCTGAAGCATTTGCAACTAGAATATGATAATAGTGCAAATAAACGTGCAAATGTGACATTGCACATAGATAATAGGCAAACATGGGACCATCTACAGGATGCGTCCACTAATACCATAAAATATCAAAATGGTCCACTCGGTGATTATATTAGTCACAAATATCACCTTGAATTCTTTGCAAGAATAAAGGGGATTCAAGATTAACCTTTGTTATAGAAGGTCTGGTAATAAGCTTTCCTTGTGAGCAAGCCTCACAATTATAATCTTTGGACAATAATACCTTTATATCTTTTAAAGTGTGCCATTTTGTATTTTGAATTATCCTACGCATCATTAAAGCGCCAGGATAACCAAGGCGATCATGCCATAGTCTAAACTGATCAGTGCTTACCAATCTCCAAGATGTTGTGGCGTAGGTTTCAACAGCCTTAATTATGACACAATACAAACCCATAAAAGAAGCTTTTAGCTTCTCATGGATGGTCTTCAGGCCCATCTTATAAGAGGAATTGCCGATATATTCCTTATCTTGTTCATAAATAGTCTTAACATGGTACCCATTACGGCGTACATCTTTGAATCTGAGCAGATTTATTTTTGATTTAATGCTCAGAAACGCATTCTCAATATACAGGATTGTACCATTTGGCAAAATAATTGTGGCATCCCAAAAATCATCAATAATCGGAACATGACCTGATATTGTATGGATTTGTGCCTTACGCAATGTTATACTCGAAAAAAAGGGTCTATTACGAAATATAGTATGTGTTGTTACACTATCAAGCAAACAAACATCTTCATTTTTCTCGATATTTTCCATTTGCATTTATATTGACAACTTTAGGTGTCAAGTATCATAAAATTTGCATATTAGTTATATAGTTAAATAAAATTTCAAAAATAAAATTTATATAAGGTTCATAAGCATTTCATAAAGAACAATAAAAAGTCATACATTTAAAGCGAAAACAACATAAAATTCGAAGTTCAAATTATCATCCACCAATCTGATGCCTTATCAAAGTAATCAGAGGTTCTCAAAGAAATCAGAGACATCAAAGGATGCATTTGCTACTTCAGGAGCAAGAGGAGTCCCACCAACGGAGATATTGTTGGCCTCAACAGTGGTTATGGCAGTAGGATTGATTTCAATGGCATGAGATTCACCATGCTTGCCCATATTCTTTAAAGATGCATGGTATAGATTAACAAAATGTTTTGGCATACGACAGGTATGTGACCAGTGCCCAGTCATGCCACAACGATGACAAATACTTTCATTGATCATCTTCTTTGGCTTCTTTTCTTTGCCATGATTCAAGCTAAAGTTTGATTTCCTAGGGCGGTTAAATTTCTTGCCATCCCTTCTAGGATTATGTTATTGTCTGTGCTTATAGCCCTTAAAATGGCCAGTATTTTTCTCAAAGTTAGCTTGTGCTTCAGGTAATGCTTTTGAGCCAGCAGGTCTAAGTTCATCATTTTTGAGTAGTAATTCATTGGTTTACTTGATAGTAAGAAGCATAGAAATTAATTCAGAATATGTGGCAAATTGACGTTGCCGGTATTGCTATTGCAATACAATATTCGAATCATGAAAGGTGGAGAAAGTTTACTCAAGCAATTCCGCATTAGCGAGTTTAATATCGTATAACTCGAGCCGAGAAACAATGTCAAATAAAACGGAATTATAATCAAACACTGATTTAAAATCTTGTAGTCTGAGATTTTGCCAGTCATATTGTGTTTGAGGGAGGATAACAATTTTGGTATGATCATACCTATCCTTCAACCTCCTCCACAAGATATGAGGGTCTCGAACGGATAAATATTGAGTTTGCAGGCTTTCATGCAAATGACAACGAATAAAAATCAACGCATTTGTTTTATCCTTTTCATTTGAGGTTCCATCATCTGTAATTGTATTAGCGAGACCTTGCCCTTGGCGGTGCATTTCCATGTCAAGGCACCAAGATAGATAATTCTTTCCACTCACTTCCAGGATGTGGAATTTGGGCTTTTCAATATTTGCCATAATCCTTGCAAAAATAAATCCTTAAATTAATTAAAAGGATTTCCAAATATCCACCACTACTTTAGGAGCAGAAGGATACTTTTAGATTTGAATTTTGGCTTCGAGCAAAGAAAAATAAAAATGAAGAATTTACAGAAGAAGATGAAGTATAAGTTGATTAATAAAAAGAATACCCACATTGCAAAAATTACTTACTCAATCAGTAGATCTTCGTGCTTGCAAAAGTTACTTACTCAATCGGTAGATCCTTGTGCTGATAATGTGTTGTAAAATATTGTGTTGCGAATATATAATAGAGAAGAGATTGAGAAGAGAAAGCAAGTGAACACTAAAGATAGTAGAGAAAGCCAGATATTTCATTGTATTGTTTCTGTTGTTCTATTATACATCAAAATTAAACTCCTATTTATAGGAGAACAAGAATATACCTATCATTAATATCAATGTATCGAATGATACATGTACTGGATATGGGAGATGAATGCTCATTGTATAGGGAGATGTATTTAGAATGTATTATACAAATGTACCATAATAAGTACATTAAGTAAGATTAATATAATGAATATTTATTCATGTATTCTATTCATTAATGTATTTCATAACAATTTTCCCTATTTTTAGTGACTTATACCCAACCTAATTCATATCCAACCCTTATGCTATCCAATCCAACTTGGCTCCAGTGATATGAAAATATTCGAAGATTTGAAAATACTCAGACCCATCAAGATTTATAACATTAAGATCGGGTCCAGCAATATACACCTTGACAAAAAGAATTTAAAGCGATATATTGAATGCTATTTTATTGCTATGTTACTTTTGTAAAAGATTTAGGGATGTATATGTGGCATGTATCCCCATTCCGGGAGTACTCATTTGTTGTACAATTTATCCATTTCTTGAATATATAGAAAATAAATGTAGTCCACGGATTCCAATCGACTTGTTATACGGGAGTAAGAACAACATAAGAACATACTTGTTTGAGTGTAATGAGAATTTGTTAGTTATTTATGGGGAAATTACCAATCAATTCTAAGCATATTATGTGGATATCAAATTTGTCAAAAAAGTTTCAATTTTATCAATTTAGACCTAAATGTTGTTGCACGAAAATTCAATATAGTCCTCCAACCAATTTTTGCTGAAAATTGCTGATGTGTTGGTGCTCCACGTAGAACGATTGACCATAACTTGACCGCCACATTAGCGGAAATTGACTGGAAGGTTTATGTTGGAATTTCTTACAAAGGTTTAGAACTTAATTTGCGGTCTTCTTTTTGGTCTTATCCAAGCGTTTCAGTTTCTGATCACTTCGGCCTAGATGCTTTGTCGAGTGCAATTGTCCTGTGATCTAGTTTAGAGTCTTTAGGCCACTAAATAGTTCAGAGGGAAGCTGTTGGACATGAACGATGTTGGGGATACCCAGTTCACTACCATCTGTTCCTATTCCTCTTCTCATTCCTTTTTGCCATATTGTTTCTCGCCATTCGGCGGATTTCATGCTGCCGTCTCTGCCGATCGGCTTTTGATTCTTTGTTGGTAGGTTTTGCAATGAATTATTCCTTTAAACCACAAAATAACATGAGGGTTGTAGACCTTACTAAGAAATGTTATTTGAACTTTTTAAAGATTTGGAGGTTGTTCGTTTCGGGAAAAATGTTGTTTCGTGGAAAATGTTGTGCTTTTAGAAAATATTTATTTTCTGGTATTTGGGTGAAATTTGAGAAGAAGTATAGAATATTTTCCACTATTTGGTAAGGACAATCTTTTTCTCCATACACTCTTTTTCAATAATTTTATTATTATTATTTTATTTTTAAAAATCGATTTTTCATTATATATTTTTTTAAATTGATTATTAAATTATTTTTTTCTTTATTTTCCCCTTCTTCTTCTTCTTCTTTCTTAGTCGGTTTCACTGGCCATGATGATTGGCCACACAAGCAAGCCTCGAGCTTGAGGCTGGCCACCTCTCGTGAGCTTAGGCTTGCCGCTTGCCAATCGGTGCGTGCAAGCGTCGAGCTCGAGGCTCGCCGATTTGGTGAGGCTTGAATCTGAAGAGCTTGGAGCTCGCCGATTTGGTGAGGGTTGAGGGTAGTGAGCACGAGCCTCACGAAGGTAATCATCAATGATCAGAAATGAAACCCCAAAAACTGGAAGAACGACCTAAAAACAAGCACCGAATTTTCAACTTCCAAGGGGAAAAAAAGAGAAGGAGGATCGAAGATAGAAACTCACCATCTGCTATTGCTTCTTGAAATTGCCTTTGCCATTGGAAAAACTAATTTGAACGCTTGAGAATTATTGCATGAATTGAAGGTGATTGCTGTATCGAGGCTCACTAGCCTCGGGCCTCACTAGATCGGCAAGCTTTGAGCTTGCCGGCCTTGAGCCTCGTTAAATTGGTGAGCCTTGAGCTTGATGCTTGCACTTGTCGATTTGGCAAGCAATGAACCCAAGCTCGCTAGAGGTGGGCGAGCCTCGAGCTCACCTGTGGCCGGTTGCCTACTATGGCCGTGGTTGGCAATGGATCGAGAGAGAAGAAGAAGAAAACAAAGTGTTGGGAATACCTGAATCCCTAAAACGGATTCGACACTAAATCGAACTCCTAAAATGAATGCAGAAGACGAGTCCAGGAAGAACATGTATCACCGATCAAAGACACACCACGGAATCGAGCGTACCTTATTGTCCACAGATTAAACACCAATGGTGAAGTTCGAGGAAGAATCTGATCCCAATTTACCAAGAAGCGTACTGTTGGTTCAAGGGGGAGAAAACTTACGTTGGTTTTGGGAGAGGGGGAAAAGAAAAGCGTATGTACGTTCAAAAGGTGCGTTCCCTTTTTCTTTTCTCCCCTTAAATATGTTTTCTCCAAAAGACACATCCCCTAAACATAACACCTCTTCATATGCCATACATCTGTTAGGAATATATAGCAGTTCATAATGGGTATCATACTTTGAGTAGATTTAGTATACAGTACCCTAGATTGATCGATCACATTTATATTTCTCTTGATCTCTTTTTAAACAACGATATATTGTATTCACAATTATGATTATCCCAAAGATAGTCATAATTGGTCAACCAGTGAACACAAAACTAATATGTGATTCTCCAAATTCGATCTTCATCTTTTCTTCAAACTCTCAATTTTAGTTCAACTTGCTTTTCTAGAAATGTCCCATTATATCGAATCAATTCATGATAATTGGCAAAATCCTAAGATAGCAAACACTAAATAGAAATCTTGAGAATAAGTAAGAGTCATGAGGGCACTAAATTGTGGAACTCTTTTCCTTAAGAGTCTCACATGGCATAAAAGTTGAGATCAAACTTTTGCCACTTTTATTGGTCGGCTCATGCATATGTAGTATGAAATACGTATTACGGTATTAACTCATTTCCCATGGAGCTTATGTCTACACTATCAATACTGTACAGATGATAGTTCACACATACATAATGTCTAACTTGAGTTCACATATCTACTCATTCACATAATTCATCAGAACTCACATTTGGCATCATAGACAGATAAAGTAAAATATGTGAGTTATTTTACTTTCGGACATAGTAAATATTATGTCCTCATCTTAACACTCAGTTAAGGCGACATATATATTTTAAGCTTGAGCTCTCAATTATCACCTAGATAATAAGCTTAAAAACCGTCTCATCTCTATTTATCACATAATAAATAGAGGCGATTACCCGTGTGAGTAGGCTAATTTCTTATCTATTCGACATACTTTCTTAACTTAATATAATGCATTGAGCATTAAGATGCATAAATGTTAAACAAAGATTCATAGGCATTAATGATGAAAAAAATACAAATTCATTAAATGTGAACACTTAAGGGAAATTACAATATTTAGTACATTAGCCTTTACGCGGTCTTAGAGATTTTACATGACCACAAAATACATCTCTAGGTATTGGCTTTGTCATAGGATATGCTACCATTCTATGCGTAGATATGTACTGTAAGTCCACATCTTTTCGTGCAACTATATCCTTGATAAAATTATACTTTGTATCTATATGTTTGGTCTTGCTATGATATTTTGGATCTTTGGTGTATGCTAGTTGCTTGACTATCACAGTTAATCAATAATGGATTTGTAGCATACCTAATAATACCTAAATGATCCAAAAATCTTTTAAGCCAAACACCCTATTGTACTGCTGTTGATAATGCTACAGACTCAGTTTTCATCGTGGACAAGGCTATACACGTTTGCTTGTTACTACTTCAAGATATAATGCCATTGTTCAGTAAGAAAGCAAAACCAGAGGTAGATTTCCTTTCATCTAAATCTCCTCCCCAATCAGCATCTAAATAACCTTCAAGTCGTAGATCTTTTCCTTGGTAATTCAGCTTGTAATTAGCAGTTCCCTTCAGATACCTCAGTATTCTTTTAACGACTTTCCAATGTGCTTGACCTGGATTGGATTGGTATCTACTCACAATTCCAATCGCAAAGCATATGTCATGTCTTATACACATCATAGCGTACATCAAGCTCCCAACAGTACTAGCATAAGGAACATGTTTCATTTGTTCCTTCTAAGGAAGAAACCCTATGGAGCCGCGAGGATTCATAAGCTGCCCGTGTGAAGCTTTGATTAAGAACGTGAAGCCGTAGAGCGTTTTTGTTTCAAGCTTGAATGCGCGGTAATTTTGTACCGTGAGTTGGGTTTGGGGTTCAATTAGGGCTTGAGAAACACCGAGAGATTGTTTGAGTGACTCGAGTGTGTAATCTCCTTGTATCGCTTGATCTATAGTGAAATTCGCTATTACTCTCCTTGTGGACGTAGGTCTTTACGACTGAATCACGTAAATCTGATATCTGATCTATTTTCTTCTTCTGTCTATATTATTGTTCGATCGTTTGCCTTAACCACAACAAGTGGTATCAGAGCCAAGTTTGGCTAAGTTGAAGCGAATCGATGGCGACAGAAGAAGTAAAAGTGAGAATTAATAGATTTGATGGGAAGGATTTTAGTTTCTAGAAGATGCAGATTGAAGATTATCTTTACCAGATGAATTTGCACTTGCCTTTATCTAGGGAGAAACCAGAGACGATGAAGCAAGCTGATTGGGATTTGCTAGATAGACGAGCTATGGGTGTTATTCAGTTGATGTTGACTTGTAACGTCACATTTAACATCCTAAAGGAGAAGACTATTGCTGATGTGATGCAAGCCCTGTTGGTTATGTACGAGAAGCCCTCTGCGATCAACAAGGTTTGTTAGATGCGACATCTGTTTAATTTGAAGATGAGAAAATGTGCATCAGTTGCAGATCATATCAATGAATTCAATGTGATTGTTAGTCAATTGAGTTCAATTGAGATTGATTTTGAAGATGAGGTACGTGCTTTGATTATATTATCCTCATTACTTGATAGTTGGAATACTACTATTACTGCTGTTAGTAATTCCTCTGGGTCAACAAGTTTGACGTGTGACGGGGTTTGAGATTTGATTATGAGTGAGGACATTCGTAGAAGAGAATCTGGCGAGCCTGTATCTACTGCTTTAGTAGGTGAAAATAGAGAAAGCTGTAACATGTGTGGGTAAGAATAGTACTAATATGAATAAACGTAGTCAATCTAGGACTAGTAATGTTGTCTATTGGAGCTGTGGCAAGAGGGGGCATCTTAGAAAGGATTGCCTTAAGTTGAAGAATGAGAAGGGTAATGGAATTATAGTTGATTCTGCAGATAATGTTGCAGCTGTAGCAGATAATGCCGATTATGTCTTATCTGTCACTAATGATTCATCGCTTGATGGATGGCTTATGGATTTGGGTAGTTCTTTTCATGTCACACCAAATAGAAACTGATTTATCACTTATTAGTGCATGGGTAGTGATAAAGTCCAGTTAAGGAACAACGTTGAGTGCGATGTTGTGGGTGTTGGTGATGTTAAAATCAGAATGCATGATAGTATTGTGAGGACATTGACTGGAGTAAGACACATTTCAGAATTGAAAAAGAACTTAATTTCCTTGGGTGCCTTAGATTCAACTGGTTGCAGGTATTATTCAAAATGTGGAGTTCTGAAGGTTGTTCAAGGTGCCCTGGTGATAATGAAAGGAATGAAGCACAAATGCCTGTATAAACTTCAAGGTGAGGCAATGACAGATTTCGCGCCGGAGACATCGGATGCATCTGTTCAAGAGTCTATTGACTACTTGAGGAAGACCTGGGTGTTTGTGCCAAGGCACAAGTTTGATGCTGGTGTCAAGATCTCGCGATTAGGAGCTTTGATCGAGATGGAAACTAGTAAGTCGATCAAGCATGTGCGAATTGACAATAGCATAGAATTCTACTTGGCGTTGGCAAATAGATTTTGCATGAAAAAGGGCATAATGAAACATCGCACTAGTGCCAGTTAATCACAACAATTTGCAGAATTGATGAGTAGAATATTACTAGAGACGGCTTAAAAAATTATCTCTAGTGCTGGTATTGCTAGGAGAATCCTAGCTGATGTACTTAATACGGCAAACTACCTAGTGAATAGATCCCCATCAACTACTATTGAATGGTGAACTCTTGAAGAAGTGTGGTCAGGTAACGTTGCTGGTTATTCTATTATTAGAATATTTTGTTGCCCATGTTATTTTCGAGTGAGTGATGGTAAGCTCGATTGGAGGACAAGGTGCATATTCCATGATTATGCACAAGGTGAGTGGGGCAATCAGTTGTGGTGCCCGAATATAAATTCACCTGTTGACAGCAGAGAAGTTACTCTTGACAAGTCTCCGATACTTCTGGCTAGGAGTGTTTGTGGCAATCCGATACTTCTGGCTAGGAGTGTTTGTGGCAATGTTAATACAGATTTGGACGGTGTTTAGCTTGAGGTGGAGTTGCGACCAGAAACGCCTGAGGTAACGAGTATGAGTACTAGCAAAGTAATCGACATAGATGGAGCTTTTAGCGAGGTGGAGCCTATAGAGCCAATGGTTGCCATAACCGCTGAAATTAACAAGATATGCATTCGATCTCCTGATAGATATTGATGCAATAATGGTTTTGCTTTATCTATAGTTAATGATGTTGCATTGGAAAATCTTTGCGGAGCAGTTAAAGGTGCATGTGAAGTTGGTATTTTGATGAGGTCATCGGTTATGGCGAAGTTCAAGCGAGGCTTGGACTTGGATAATATTTGTGGCGGTTGAGCCCATCGGGGGCCATGGGAAAGTAGCAGTAGAATTTGAATTTTTATGACACGATTGTAATTTGGCTCAAACTTCGAGCCAATGTGGAGATTGTTAAATATGACTCGAGTTTGAGCATTTGCTAAAATGTGAAATTCGGTGGACTCACGAAGGAATTACAAAAGGAGGAAATAAAATTAAAAGGAGCAAGTTTCCTCATCCAATCCACGCTGAAGAAGTCTTCTGCATGAAGAGTTAAAAGTGGTGGGCCCAAGGTCAAAAGTTTGACCTTGGGCACACACGCGCACACTTATAATAGTGATTTAGGAATTTTCCCCTTGGCGTGAAGTTGCTGCAAATTCGTCGAAGCCTGTGCACGTAGAAGGAAAGAAGAGTCCACACGCGTAAGAAGCAAAACTGAGTGGGCCCTTGACCTTGGCACATATATATATAAGAACAGAATCGTTCTTTTCGTGTGTGCATTGAATTGCCGAAAAAAAGTTGCAAAAGGGAGCTGCGAAAGAGGTTTTCTTTTGGGCGGTTGCTGCACTCGTACGAGAGAAGGAAGAAACCCTACGGAGTCGTAGGGATTCATAAGCCACCCGTGTGAAGCTTTGATTAAGAACGCGAAGCCGTAGAGCATTTTTGTTTCAAGCTTGAACGCGCGATAATTTTGTACCGTGAGTTGGGTTTGAGGTTCAATTGGGGCTTGGGAAACGCCGAGAGATTGTTTGAGTGACTCGAGTGTGTAATCTCCTTATATCGCTTGATCTATAGTGAAATTCGGTGCTGCTCTTTCCGTAGATATAGATCTTTACAACTGAACCGTGTAAATCTGGTGTTCGATTTATTTTCTTCTTCTGTTTATATTATTGTTCGATCACTCGCCTTAATCGCAACAATTTCAATCTTGAGAGGTTCTCTAAGAGAGTCTCAAAAGCAACCAAGAACAAGCTCTACTTTTTCCCTTCCAATTGGGGTCCTAGAACTTGCATTGGCCAAAACTTTGCTTTGCTGGAAGTCAAAGTTGTTCTCACGTTGATTTTGCAGAACTTCTCAGTGCAACTATCTCCTTCATACAAGCATGTCTCTATTGCTATGTTCACTCCTCATGCCCAATACGATGTCCCCTTGATCTTGACTCGAATTAGATAGAATTCCTCAGTTTTTATTTGATCGGATTCCGTGCTCTTGTTTGCTTAGTTGCATGTATAAAACAGTCTGTTTTGGTCTTTTAGAATAAACGAAAAATCAAGTAAACATATGATGACTTCTTGACAGGAAAAGTGTTCCCTAATTAATGATTGGTTTGATTTCTACTAGCTAGCGTGCTCTCTTTATATTGACCTAGTGAAGTGGGTTTTGCGTACTCTTCCGGTGCCTTTCAAAAGAGCTATTCCCACTTGAAATGTCATTTGCCATAGTCAAAAAATGAATGATGCATCTGACTCTGATTCGAAAAACGAATTGTTAAACCCTTTGTGCAAAGTCCCTTATTAAAAAGAGAGGGAAATCACGGCATGCAAGTATTTGTACATGACTGAATACAAAGCAACCGAAACCCAAAAGAAGACCAAAAGGCTCATCTTATTTTCCAATATCAATATCGAACATTTTTTATATGGGAAGGTATCGGAATCAAATTAAACCTCTAAGTTTTTAGGACTCAAAAAATCATGCAAAAGAAAATAAAGATATCTAAAGTTCAATGTTATCTATTACAAGAGGAAAATTTTCTTTTAAATTTTGTCAATCCATACACATTTTCAATTTATGCGTGATATTTTAAAAGCATAGTTGTTGTGACGTACTAAAAATCGACGTAATATATGTGATCTAATGTAAAAAAAAAAAAAAAAAAAAAGTCCTTAAAAAACACCCCATTTGTGGCACAACTAAAAGCGGCTTTTGCGAAAAATAATTCTCCTTCTTTAGCATTCTTCTTTCTAGGAGATCACTTATTTTTTCTATTAACATGCATGATTCTTTATCTTTTAGTCTATTGCAATTTATCATATTATGCCCAAAGACTAATCAGTAAACTTCTTAGGACTGGTAATACTGCCTAGTCTCCCTAAACTGCTGGCTAATTTCTCAAATTGTAAAGATGTGGCCTTCCCTTTTATATTTTTACCGACTATTGTTACTATTTGGTCTTTTCCTTTTATATAGACGTTAATAAAAAAATCATTTTATTCACTCTTGCGATTAATGATAGATATGAAATATATGTCCTTAGCATAACCTTTTCTAATTTATACAAGTAAAGACTCACAATCTCTGATGAAATTCAGTTCTTTACTTAAGTGATATAATACTGTTATAATTAGTTTGTCTTTAAAAAAATCAAGTCTCTTAAGATAAATTGATTACTCGACCTAAAATTTTTGTTTAATATTTCTTCTTGTTAATTTTCTAATCAACAATAGAAATAAATACCACTATTTCACTTTTTGTATACCATGTTATTTTCTATATGTAACTATAGCACATTTTAATTCAACAATTTTGGTTTCGTCCCCTCTTGCTCCCTGCCCTCTATAGATTCTAGTGGGAAAATTGTCAAAAAAGTCTTAAACCTATTGTATTTTTGCTAATTGAGTCATAAACCTTTTATTTGTGCTAATTAAGTCCTAAACATTTTTACGTTTTGCCTATTGAGTCCATCCGATCAATTTTGCTAGGAAATTATTGACGTTGAAGCCAATCATCCTATGCGACCAAGCCCAAGTTGACATGGACATTTTAATAATATTTATTTTTTATTTTTTATTTTATTTTTCCTTTTTTTCTCTATTTTCCTTATTTACTCATTTTCCTTATTTTCCTTTTTGCTTCACTACCCTCAAGTGAGGGCCGCCCTTGCCAGCCTACTGCCCTCGCTTGGGCTGGCAAGGGCGAGGGTTGCCCCCACTAGCCTAGGCAAGGACGGCCCATGCCTACCGAGGCGGGGGAGACCTTCACCCGATCCAACGAGGGCAGTCCTTGCTAGGCTAGATGTTGGCATCCCTTGCCCGAGGTTGTTGACCTTTGCTAGCCATTGACGAGACTTGACAATGGCTAACGAAGGGCAAAAGGAAAAAATGAAAAGAAAAAAAGAAAAAAAGAATATAAGAGAAAAGGAAAAAAAAAGAAAAAAAGGAAAAAAATAAAGAAAGAAAAGAAAAAGAAAAAAATAATAAAAATTCTTAAAATATTAAAATATTATTAAAAATTATCCACGTCAACGTCGGTTATACCATGTAGGACAACCGTCATTCACATTTGTATTTTTCAATTAAAATTGGTCGGATGGACTTAATTAGCAAAATATAAAAATGTTTATAACTTAGTTAGTACAATAAAATGCTTAGTACTGAATTGATAAAAGTGTAATAGGTTTAGAACTTTTTAGATAATTTTTGAAACCTAGCGATTGTCGCCAAATATTGTAGTTATGTTATACACGAAAAACTAATTTTCGATTAAGTAATTAAAATGAAGTCAACCACTTATATTAAATAGGGAGAAAGATATCCGAACTTGATTCGCATCATTATGCTAGATAAGAATTGATACAATACGCTTAGTGGATTGGGGTTGAGCTCACGTCTACTCAAAAGTATTTTGATAAGGCACGCTCATCACATGTTTTCTTTTATTTTTTGGTCATAATGCTCATCACATGTTTCTGTTTAATATTAGCAATGAAAAACGGGAAGGAGCAAAAAAGAAAAAAAGAAAAAAGAAAATGCTGAAAGAGAGAGCATTGGTTTTTATGAGGGTTGAATATTGCTCTAAAATAAAATTTAGCAATTAATAGAAAAATAAAGTAAATATGTTATACATAGATAAAATATACCGTGGACTCTCGATTAGTGTTTTATGTTTTATTAGCATACACAATATCAGAAAGTATTCCATTTAAACAGTATAATACAAATTAGTCTTTCCTCCCCCTCAATTAGTGTAGTTAGGGCATTGGGAAATTTTTAGCTTGAAAACTTAAACTTATCCGTTCAAATCCCACTAATTACATACGAACTACTTTGGGGTAGAGTCACTTTTACAGGCGAACATTCGACTGCGGTTTACAATCGTTCCATGGGCTGCAGGTTGCTGGATGCTTGAAGCCATACACCTAGGTTATAAGCAAAAAGTTTATCAATCTCTTTTAACATCGATTGCACAAAGATAGGTGTTACTTGATGTGGAATTTTGGAAGTCATCTATCTATATATTTTTGAATTTTTACTATTAACGCATAAAAAAAGTTTCTCCGTAAGCCAAGTAAAGATACCAACACGTCCAAGTTCTAATTTTAATAACCGTGCTCATTTCACTAGGTTGTGGATATTTTCCGCTTACGAATGCAAGTGTGAAAGAATATTTTGCACTGGTATCGCTCCTTATAGTGATCGTAAATTTATTTTGGCTGATTTGTTGTTATTTCTAACTTAAGAAATTTCACTTGGTGGGCTAGCAAACACGCCAAGGGGCACGATTTTTCAAGGGAACCCGGCTTCGAGTCGCGCGGTTTCCTCGATGGAGAGGATATCGTTGCTCTCACCTTTTTTTGGCTTTCTATAATGGGTCATGTTAATCTTGGCTAATTTTCCTTATGCGGATGTCATTAATATTTATCTTAAGTCAAATTTAGACATTGGTGATGTCTATCTACGTAACCCACTATTTAAAAAGGTAATAAGAGAACAATTGGGTCCTTCCATGGCTACCACATAACTGGATTGGAGTGAGGTTAAAAGAAAGTGTCCCGAACTTCAAATCCAATGGTGTGGCTAAACATGCGGGAGTCCTGAATGTTGTATCGATTGGTCAATTGAGATCTTAGTTTTCATGTCATATCGATCGAGACTTTTTTTGTACCATCAAATTTCGGCCGACAACGACTGGTGGGTGCTAGTGCCACGCGACAACTAGCAACAGATGACAAGAGGTGAGTGATGAGTCTCCACTGATCAATTGGAATAGGAAGAAGAAGAAAAGAAAAAAAAAATGAAGAAAAGATAAAGATTTATTTTTAGAAATTATTTCTAGGAAGAAGAAGGTAATTTTTTCTACCTTTTGTTTATGTTCTAAATCTATTTCCTGACTATTTTTCTATTTCAAGGAATATAAAAAATAACTAACATTATTAAACGAATTTTTATTCTTTTTCTATTCTGGAAAACAAAAGAACAAAGAAAAAAAAACATAAAAGAGGAACATTATCATACATGCCCTAAGTGTCTATCTACGTAAAGTTTTGATATTTGTAGTGTACTTTTGCCTTAGTTTATGTGATAGAGCTAAGTAAAAGCCTCCACCTTGATATCATATCAAGAAAATGGCTTTATAGAGTAGCAGCTGTTGAAGCAAACCAGTCAAAAATACCAATGATGCAGGCAAGGACACTTCAAAAAAAAAAAAAAAAAAAAAAAAAAAAAAAAGAGACGCCTCCTCTCGCACGTCTTAAAGAGTACTTATTATATTAGACTGATTCTCTGACTTTCAGAAATAAGATCTTTTAGATTCTCCGATTTGATTCTGACCAATTATCATCTTATCTCCTCATGACAATTATTCGCCACATCGAAACTTGTCGTGCGCATGGTAAATCTGAATAAACAATGTGTATGGTTGACTTCCACTTTTGGGGGTGCATTTAACAGTACATTATAACATGATTCGGAGAGAAGGGTCGAAGACTGGAAATAAAATTTCATACTCTAGATCCAGGGACATTTGCCTTTAAAACCGCTGAACTTTTAATCCTCATTTTAGCCAAACAAGCAAGACTGACTGTGTCTTGGATTAGCTCATTTGTACACAATCTCAAGAAACAATATAATATCTTTTCTCCTTTTTTTTTGGGCCCCTTGGTCTATGCCTTTGTCTTTCTGCTCCCCGAGACACCTATATATTTCCTCTCGCAGAAAGAAGACAAGCGTGTCATAAGTTCAACGTAGAAAATGGAAATGTCCTTTGCCTATTCAATTGTTCTCTCTCTTGTGCTGATCACCTTCTTCACTTGTGCATGGAGATTACTGTGTCTGTTTTGGTTGCAGCCGAAGAAGGTAGAAAGATGTCTGAGACAGCAAGGTCTAAATGGAACCCCTTACAGGCTTTTGTTTCAAGACCTGAGAGACATCGTGAGAATGAACAAGCAAGCTCAATCTCAACCCATTACTCCTTTCTCCAGTGACATCGCGCCTCAATTGCTCCCTTTCTATTATCACTGCATCCAGAAATACGGTATGCAATTGAACTTTTCTAGCCAATGGTAATATTAGTGATTGGACAAACTTCATTTCCCGGTAAAAAATCATGTGCAATTTCAGCTCACGAGAAGCTGTAATTTTTAGCTAATAAGTGATATCTCTAGAAAATGGTTATTGCAGGGAAGCTTTGCTTTACGTGGATAGGGCCAAAGCCTGTGCTGAACATCATGGACTCAGACATGTTGAAGGAAATATTTTCACGGATCAATGAGTTCGAAAAGCCGCATCCCAAGGCCATCGCAGATCTCTTACTATCGGGGCTTGTGGATGTTGAGGGTGAGAAATGGGCCAAACACAGAAAGATCAGCAACCCAGCTTTTCATTATGAAAAGTTGAAGGTATTACTGCTTGGTGCTAAAAGTTACATGACCAGATGCATCATCTAACGGAACTTAAAATGATTAATGATCGCATCATATTTCATGTACACCAAGCCTGAAATTCTTAGTCCATGGAAATATAATAATATTCAATTCATTAACGTTTTTTATTGTTCAATTACAGTATGTGGTGACTGCAACATGTTCAAGCTGTGAGGAGATGATTAGGAGATGGGAGAAGCAAAGTCTGGCAGGTGAAGTGGATGTGTGGCCTCACCTTCAGCAATTGACGGGTGATGTATTCTACAGAGCTGTTTTCGGGGGTAGCTTTGACGACCGAGCCAAGAGCATCATCCTCCTTCAACAAGAGCAAATTGGCCTCGCTTCCAAAATTGTTCATTTCGTCTCAATGCCTGGGTGGAGGTAAGTCGAGATTAATTTAGTGACAATTTATCCCGAGATCTTTTGCAAAAGGATTTAGCAAGAAAATTTAGTAACAAACTTCAGTTGCAACTTTCCCCATTTCTATGATTCTGCAAATCAGTGTGCCGATCTTTAGGCATCTTGTCCTGCTAGGAACTTGAAACGTCTCTGAAGACAATTTTAATAATTTTGCAAATCATGGATAGTGGTTGGATTGTGATTGCAAGATAGTATGTAGGGCTCACCGCAATTTTTTCCTGTCAAAACAATGTGTAGTGTGATATTTTGTGGAACTACCATCAACTCTAAAAGTTTAAGTTGTTAGATGAAAATGTGATTTAACATTTAAATATTTTAACACTCCTCCTCACGCATAGGCTGGACTTTGGTCTAAGCCTAAAACGTGGAAAGTATATAATTAGGGAGGCATATAGATCTTGTAAAGATTTGGATTCAGGATCTTCTACTCTAATACTATGTTAGAAAGTTCAAAGCAAAAGCTTAGGCTTAAGCTTTTTAAACAGTTAGTAGTGGTTGTACAAAATCTCATATGGTATTGTAGTAAAGCAAGTCTTCTATCGCATTGTTATCTAGATTGCTGCTCTCCAACTTGTAAACCCAATTGAATGGATGAAAATTGAGTGTATTTATTTAGTGAGACGCACATAAACTGTGGAAACGAAGCTAAAGTATGAGTTTTCATCTTAATTTGACTTGTATAAGAAATTGCAGCCTCTTGCAAACCAAACTGTACAAGAGCATGAAAGAAATCGACCATAAACTAAAAGGGTTGTTCAAAGACATAGTGATGAAAAGAGAGAAGACATTGAAGGAAGGAGGAGTAGTTGACGATGATCTCTTGGGACTGTTGCTAAAATCAAACATGAAAGAAATTCAAAAATCTGGGCATCAAAAGGGTATGAGCATGGAGGATGTCATTAAAGAGTGCAAAGGGTTCAACTTAGCAGGTCAAGAGCCGACTTCTGTTTTGCTTGCTTGGACTCTGATTTTGTTGAGCAAGTACCAAAAATGGCAGGACAAAGCAAGAGAGGAAGTTCTCCAAGTTTTCGGCAACAAAAGACCTGATTTTGATGGGTTGAGCCGACTAAAGATTGTAAGGATTTCTCGTTGTATTGTAGTATGCTATTTATCTAGATTTTAAGACATATATTCCTGCACTCACATCAATAAATAGGTCTCCACAAAAAACGAAAGCCAAAAATGAAGAAAATTGTAACAACCTACCCTGAAATCTAGTTGCTGTGCTGTTCTTCCCTCCCCTTCCCCCAAACTAGAAAAAATAGGAGTATTTCGGCAGTAATCATTCACGTTCTGTTCTGCTAGTGACAGAAGCAAGACATATGGATCGTACCCTCTCATTCAAAGTTACAACATAAACGACATCAATGCTATTGAGTTTGATGAATTGGGTTCAGTAGGCAAGGTTTAGATAATTTAATCATTGCATTCTCATTGTCTTTTTGGACAAGACCAGGCTGACAACAAATTGATTTACTTGCAGGTAAGTATGATCCTGAATGAGGTGTTTAGGTTATATCCGCCTGCATTTAAGACGACGAGAACAGTTCACCAGACAACCAAGTTGGGAAATATACAAATACCTCCAGGAGTTCTGCTTTCAATACCTATAATCCTGATCCACCATGATCCAGAGTTTTGGGGGGAAGATGCCAAAGAGTTCAATCCGGAGAGATTCTCCGAGGGAGTCTCAAAAGCAACCAAGAACAAGCTCTGTTTTTTCCCTTTCGGTTGGGGTCCTAGAACTTGCATTGGCCAAAACTTTTCTTTCCTTGAAGTTAAAGTTGCTCTGACCTTGATTTTGCAGAACTTCTCAGTGCAGCTATCTCCTTCTTACAAGCATGCCCCCATTCCTATAATCACTTCTCATCCCCAATATGGAGTCCCCTTGATCTTGGCTAGAATAGGATCGAATTCCTCATTTGGTATTTGATCAGATTCTGAGGTCTTGTTGCTTCCTTGCATGCATAAAACGGTCTGTTTTGTCTGTTGACAAAAGTCATGTAAAAATAAGATGCCTCCTTGGCCGGGAAAGTGATTCCTAATTAATGGTATAGGGTTTCATTTTGGAATTCTTCGCTGCTCGCTAGCATTCCCTTCTTGGATTGAACTAGTAAACCGGGTTTTACGTATTCTTTGATGTCTTCTGAAAGAGTCGTGTTCCCACATAAAAGATTGCTTGCCACCTTTTGCCAAAAACATTATACAGATATTTGATTCTGGTCCAAAACACGAATTATTCACTTTTTATGAAGTCGCTTAGCTTAGAAGAGAGAGAAAACACTGCATGTAAGTACCTGTTCTTGACTGAATACAAATCAACAGACACACCAGGAAGACCACATCCCAATATTTTTTCCTCTCATGAATGGATCATATTCTATAAGTTCTATTCCAGTCATGCAATCTTACATGTAAAAGTCTAAAGGATACAATTTGCTAACGAACGGTAACCCAGATATCTGACGGCCAAAAAATGCCAAAGAAAGCATGAATTCTCAAGACAAAAATAACCCTAGTTTTCAAATGACCCATAAAAGGCACGAACATTCGCTTAAAGCGCAAAAAAATCCAACGAATAGGAAAAACAAAAACATATGGCAACGGGCATTGCAAACGATATTGACGTGACACGTCCTGAGCGGCATTGATGCTATAGCCTATATACTTTTAAACAAAATCATGTTGTTTGAGAGGGATTTTGATTCATTCTTTTCAAATAATAGAAATATATAGAAAGAGTTTAGACCCAAGTTAAATTCCTGGATTTTGCCACAAGACGAATTCAAAAATTTGGGTTTTATTAAATTTGGATTTTGAGTTATTTTGTGGAGTTTGAGCAAATCGTGAAGGTTGGTCAGTGTTTAAAGTTTTTAAATTAGGGTTAAATGATTAGTATCCAAGCGAATGAAGCAAATGATCCATTATGGTTGAAGCTAAACTATGTTATTTTGACTCAGTTGACGCGTGTATTATACACATATGAACATTAGTCAAATGAGTGCCAAATAAGTATTGTCTTTCGACGGAAAAGCCAATGGTGGGTATTTTTGAGGTTCGAGCTAAAATTCATGCCTTTTTACCGGTCCTTTGGAAATTGGGTTATTTTTGTCGAGAGTATAAAGTAATTTTTTTTTATCCGATGGATATTTTTAGTTCATGCTTTCTTTTTTCCGTTTGAAAACTCAGACTATTTTTGTCCTGACATATAAGTTGGTGATTTTATTTGACATTTGGTCAATAGAGAAAGGACAACTACTAGTTGTGAAGTTGGAGCAAAGGTTTCTTCATTTGCCAATGCCACACTCCTTTGAAAAACCTTTTGTTGCTAAGCAAGCCTTATACTATTAATAGAACCATCAAGAGCTTTATACTTCAAAAGTTTACATTTTTCTCAAATGTGTTCTTAATAAGTGCTCTAGAAAGACTTATTTTTTATATAAAAAATCCAATTATATAAACAACAATTAATGGCCTTTTAAGTATGATTTTTTTTCACTATTATCATTTTCCCTAATTAGAACGGAATTTTAGCACGGAAATTGTGGAAGCTTACAAGCTCTGAAAGTCATTGAAAGCAACCTGAAGGAGCTCAAAGCAATTTTCCATTTTTGTGAAAGCAAATCGGTGAGTTGAATGGACTGTAGAAGCAGAAGCCTTTAGTTCAGAATTATTCGGAGGAATCTAAAAGAATTTGTCATCTGAAAGAATCAGTCTGAGATAATTAGTATTCTTTCCGATGTAGAGTGGAGGTTTCTTTTTGAAGTGTTCTTGTCTTTATCATTGTTATTCTTTAGTGTTTTGATAAAAAGATTGTACTTAATAAATTAATTTTCTTGATTTGATGTCGAGTGGAGGATTTAATTAAGTTCAGATAACATAAACTAAATCAAATCTTTGTGAATCAGTTGGCAAAAAATTAATAGCAGATAATCTAATTTAATTACTCAAAATCATGGCTGATGCAGATCGGAGGTGGATAAAAAAACTTTTTGTATCAAGGAAAAAACAGTTTTGAATAAAGTACGGGGTAGTCCCACCCAATCATTGCTACAATTATATGCTGTTCTTTCAGATTGTATCGTTGCTACAATTAGACTCATCTCGCACTTAAATCTTAGAAACACAAGGAACCAGTTAACACACAAACAACCCCACCCTCTTCCTAAGAACGACCTCCTGCTACACTCCACCTCTTCCGTTCTTTCATTTGGGCGGCTTACAAGTGCTTCGAGTGTAGCGGCACGGATTTCCAGGATTAGGAACTGGACCCTTTGCTCGGATCTGGAATGCTAAAAGACTGCTCGGCCGGTAAGTAGCCCCTGCCACTCCTCCTCCTCCTCCTCCATCTTTGTCTTTGATGAGCATCCTTCCTGCTTCGTTTGGCTGTAACCACATTCCCAGCAAAAGAAGCAAAACCAAGGCGAATGCTGCTGCTGCTGATGACCTCAGCAGCTTCTTCATCTCTCTCTCTTTTTCCCCTCTCTCGCCAGGTAAAACTCGTGTTGTAGTATAACGAGAGAGGTGTTCTGTTACATGCATGACAGGTCTTGTGAGGACGTCCTCTATTTATATTGAAATCGCTGTGTCCTGTAGTGTGAGTTAGGTGGGTCTTGAGACTTGAGATTCCTCCTTGGACGTGTAAAATGTGTTTTGGAGAATTTTATCCTGAAGCTGGAAAAAAGAAGTGTTCCATTTCAAACATTTCGTCCTGAACACCCCCCGTCTTCATCACGCTATGCTGACTCGAATGAGATCCTAGCTTTGACCGGCACTAAGGAGATTGGTCTTAAAAGCATTGCATTTCTCAACAAACATGCGGCCCTGCTAATAAAGGGATCTGGGGGGTGAGGCTGAAGGATACCACGTCAGGGTGATTCCCGTGAGCGCTGCACAGGAGAGAGGAGTGAGACGAAAAAAAAAGGGCGGCTAAGTAGATTGCACCAATTGTTGAGTTCACCTCTTTCTTTAACCCCAGGGTTTGCTGGATTGCTCGGGTAAAACTTTGGATGATGTAAATTATCCTATTCGGCGTTTGGAAACAACTTGGATTTGAATAAGTCTGGATAGGTTTGAGTGAATCTCGAGTGCCTTATCGCAACATCAGGGGGAGGGGAATTTTATCCCATACGAATTGGAATAAAAATTTTTCTAAAAGAAAATAGTAAAAGAAAAAGAGAGAAAAGATGCGAGAATCGAAGAATCCCTTCTCTGCCCTAAGCGAAGCCTAAACCAGCGTCTCCGTTGGCGTCGCTAGTGGTTGCATCCCGTCGGCGACTATTAACAATATATAAGGCGAATTTTAATGCGGTAGAAGTATATATCCTCATTTACCCTAAAAGTCAGTAAATTTTTTTGACATTAATATAACATAATATAAATATGATACTATCACAATTTTACTTTGATTGCATTGGCCCTGTATGTTTTCATTCCTGAAAAGTGTTTCTGGAACACTTTTTTTGTTTTTTTGTTCCCTGGAACAAAAAAAGAACAGAAACGCGTTTGGTTGCGTTTCTGTTCTTTTTTTGTTCTCGGAACACAAAAAGAACAGAAATGAGAAACAAAAAAAAGTTGTTTCTTGTTCCAGAAACGATTTTAAAGAAACGCTTCTCTTTTCTTCTTCTCTCTCTTCTCTTTTCTTCTTCTTTTCTTCTTCTTTTCTTCTTCTTTTTTCTTTCGTCGGTCGCCGGCCTCGGCCATGGCCGGCGACCGGCCGTCGAGGGCCGGCAACGCCGTCGAGGGTCGGCGACCTCGCCGAAGCGTCGTCGACCCCTGGCGAGGCCGAGCCTCGCCGGTGGCCGGCGAGCCTCGCCGTGGCTGGGCGAGGCTACCGGCCCCGTCGGCCGATTGCCGGAGGTCGGCGACCGGCCGAAATAAGAAAAAAAAATAAAGGAAAAAATGAAAAATAAATAAAAATATTAAAAAATTAAAAGAAACAAAAAAATAATAAAATTTACCAAACGTGTTTCTGTTCATTTTTTATTCCCAGAACAAGTTTACCAAACGCGTTTTTTTATTCAAAAATTGTTCCCCGAAACAGAAATACTTTTTTCTATTTCTGTTCCCCGAAATAATTTTTGAACAAACGTTACCAAACGCGCCCATTGTAAATGAAACTTGCAAAACTATTCTTAGAAAACCAGATTATGCTATAATTGAATTTTGTTAGTACTTTGAACTACCCAATAGTAAATAAAAGCAATGTTGTATTTACTTTCATAAAAATTATGTGATACAATCGTATTTGAATTTATTAGTCTTATGAAAAGATATAAAGTGTTGAAAGTTGAAGTGCTTTAGCTAAATATAATGTGAAGTTATATTTGTGACATCCTGGATATTTCAGTTCCGCTTTCAATTAAATTAATCAGGTTTTTTATCGACGCGCCTATAGGGCTGTTCTCAGAGCTGACCACTCTCGAGATAACTAGACTATTTAGGAAAACAATAAAATAATTTAAATGCAATAGACTTGAGAATTCGACCAGAAATCGGCTACTTGACCGTGCTCATCTTTAGAGGTCATTACAGCACAGTTAAAAATTGATCAGGGATTAGAGATAGGTTGGTTCAAATGAGATGTGTGGCTAAACGTGGGTGATCCAATTAAATTACAAAATTCTCATTGACCGGCACTAGATTGATTTTTTTTTTTATTATTTTGGTACCATGTGTCCGTATTTGAATCATCGAGATTTTCACGACAACCGAGAGTCACCAATGTGTCGAAGAGGTTCATTGTGGCTCGAAGAAAATTGACCACGGGTCATTTGCACTAAAAATTTATGAAAGCTACCTGATAGCCTAAGTCACATTAAAATCGCGCCGAATTGAAATTAATTGCGATTTTGAATTCGATTTCAGAAATTGAAAGTTCTATCATGTCACGGGTCATTTTAGGAATGTCGGCTCAGTCTCCGAAGATTTTTCTGCAAACCGAGACTTTTTGGGAAAAATTCGAGGTAGGGTCATTTTTGTCCAGAAAAATTAGAGTACCGTTTTTTATCGCAAAATTGAGATGCGAGTTGGACAATTGGTGAGAAAAATACCAATTAGACCTATGAGGTATTGGTTGAATTTATAGAGACCAATTGATTTTATTCAAGAAGCCTTAGTTGTCCAATTGGAGGGAAATCACTTGAAATTCGTGTGCCCCCTTGCCTATGACTTATGGACCATTTCTAAGACTTATAGAAGAGCATTGGTGGCTGAAAATTGGCCAAGGGATTTAGCTGGTGGTGGGCAATGGTCAAGGGGACCAAAGAAGATAATTGAAGACCAAGTAGGCCCCTTTTTGCCCCCTCTTCTCTTCCCTCTCCCCCTCAGCCGTCAACACCCCTTTCCCATACTCTCTTCTAGTTGCTTTCAACCCTGAAAATACAGAATCATCAGAGACAGCCCACCGTTGAAGCCGCTTGTCGTCGCACGCCACCATAAGAGCTCGAGCAACCCCCTGTAGCGCCTAGCCACGAGGCCGCGCGACCTCGTCGTCCTAGCCTTGCCGTCTCGCTAGCTCGTGTGACCAGCGTATACTCAAAACGCCGTTCGTCGCCGCCGTGATCACCAGAGACCTATTAAGCTCCCCTTGGCTGCCGTAGCAGCCCCATCGCCTGCTATTGCTGGTTTCCGACCCAAGCCAGCCATCGAAGCCGCCTCAACCAGCCCCAACCAGAAGCTAAGTGTAGAGGATTTTTAGCATTGTTTATCCCTATTTTAGAGGCGTTCCGGACCCCGATTGGCAAGCCTGCTTTGAAGTTTCTTGCCCCTCGTTGCGTTCCCGTCGATTTGATCCGAGTGGATTAATTAACAAGTGAGTTTAACTCTCTAATCCTTGCTTAGTAGGTTAATGATGCTTAAGGGTTGATTAATTTAGACTAAGCTTGGTTTAGGTGGTTAATTAGAATGGGTTAGTGAATTAATTAATTGTCGATGCATGTTAGGTGGATAGTTTAGTGCAATTAGGGTCTAGACAAGCTCTAGTATTTATCTAGAGTGGTTCAAAAAATTTTCGGGCCCATCTTAGCTTTTAATTAGACTTTACGGGCCTAAGTTCTATTTATTGGCATTTATTTATTAATTTTCGTAATAAATTAATTAATTAATTTTCGAAAATTAGACCAGGATAGCCGGTGACTGGAATTTTATGCTGATTGCAATGATGTTGTTAGATTATTTTTTCGGATGATAAATTGTTCTGATTGTTTGCGATTTGTAATTTTGGGATATATCCCAAAATTTATTTAAGTTTAGTATTTAATTATAAAATCACCGGGTGTCGGTTTACAGAGCCAAAAGTATTTTTATGTACTATAATAAATAGTGGGATTTTCGAGTGATAAAAGATTATATTTTGGCTGAGACTGACCATGTGTCCACACACGATTATTTTTATCGAGTGTTGTTAACTTGAGGAAAATAGGCGAAAGAATCGTGGTAATTGAGGAATTTAATTGTGAAGGGCAAGGTTGTTGGCTGTGAGTGGATAATCGTGTGACGTTATGAGTTAGATCAAGTAAACCGCCGAAGAATGGTTGTGCCCACTGGGCCGTGATTACCACCTGATCCAGGCCGTGCCTGTTGGGCCGTGATAAACCACTGAAATTGGAGTCAGTTGTGCCCATTGGGCCATGATTACTACCTGACCAAGGTCGTGCCCATCGGGCCGTGATTCATCGTCGAAGATGTAGTAGGCCGTGCCCGAGTGTGGCTAAATCTATAGTTGAAGTGAATACTTGAATTGATGTGTGATGGTCTTGATGACATGTAATCGATTGAGTCGATTGATCGATGATTCGATCTGTTTGGTTGAAATGATTGATTAATTGTTTGAATTATATTGACTGGCAGAAAGGAACTGAAATCAAGGTAAGTCTTCTAACTCGTGTTTGTGCCTAGGCAGTCTCGTGGCGTAGTTTCTTCCTAGTCGAGTCTTAGGGGGTTGAACTCGCTGAGACGTCATCTCACCCCGTTGTGGGATAATATTTTAGGTCCTTAGATGACAGCTCATCCTAAGTATTTTGGGCAACCCAAGAAGATTACCTAACAAAAGTACTACATTCCGATTTGTGGGCACCCTGAAGTCCATAATCTGGGTTGATGCGAGTCTATCCAAAAAGGTACCCCATCAATACAGGGCATGGTATTGCCTGTATCATAATGGACAGAGAGAGGGCCCCATACCGGAATTGGAAGTACCTTTGTATGTGTTGAAGGTTGTGTTCGGGAAGGGTACGGCAGACCCTAAGGATGGTTTAGTGGTGGACACGAAGGACCTTAAGCTTGATGATCCAGATTCTCTAGTGTACTCGGTAGTAGGCTCTAGCTGGAGTGTGGAAGAAAGAGAAATCGAGGATGATGATGACCCGTAGTGGATTGGAAACCCCCACCCCTGTTTGCAAACCTTTTTTTCTGATTGGTTTGAGTAGGACCTAACTTGGGTAGTTTATATTCTAAAATATACATCAGGGTTTACAATGTATATAAGTGTGGTTGTTGGTTTGGTTTTAAAATTTGTGGCCCTACTTTTCTATCCCATTGTATTATTGTTTAGGGATTATTTATCTGCTTCCACATGCGTATTAAAATGAATGGGTCAGTGATGCGTCCTGGGACGTCGCTATTTAATCGACCATAGGGGTGAGCATCGGTCTAGGGTCAACCCTGCACCGACCTTGGACTAGCTCAACTGTCATGCCCCGACTCTCGGTCACGTGACCATCCTTCAATCATGGTTGATTTTATAATGCGATATCCTAGGACTACATATCGCCGACCTTTTTCATTTTTAATAGCATATGCGGAAGCATATATGAAAATCCCTAGACAATAAAGCACTGGGATATACAAGTAGGACTAGGAAATTGAACCTGAAAACCAACACCCTTATGATCAAATACAAGCCATACTAAAGCAATTGGTTTCTACTCAAATTGATTCTACAGCAAAAGTCATTAGGATTCTACCTTGGATCATCTATGGGGTTCTCTTCCAGATACACCTCTTTGAGTTCTTTATCCTTGGGTTCTTTATCAGGGTCCTGAAATGTTTTCCCCAAACCGAGATGAGATCACATCTCAGCAAGTTCTACCCCCTACGACCCGATTAGTAAACTAATACATCTTAGGGTTGACTATGCACAACATGAGTCAGAGGGCTTACCTTAGCCTCAAATTCCACATGCATATTAGCACATATCAAAAGGCACCCAAACAATCACATCAATGATCGAAGCATCGATCAAATCAACCTAGTCAATTACACGCCAACAAGACCACTCACGGTCATTCTCATTCAATCAATCAATTCACAACACCAGATCAAAGCAAGACTCAATCGATCTAGTCGATTACATGTTAGTCGGACCATTTCTAGGTCATTCATTTCATCCCATATAACCTCCAATAGTACACTCAGTTACAGAGTCATATAAATGCTCTCGAGCGTCAACTTCGCCAAGGTGACGTACCATAAACACTTTATGTGCATGCTCTTAGGCATTCCAATTACCTTTAGCCACATGGGCACGCTACTAGACACACAGAAATACGGCCACGCAGGCACGATCTACGCCACACAGGCATGTTCTACGCCACAAAGGCATGATCAATTATCGTCACACAGGCCTGATATATTATCACCACATAGGCATGATCAATTATCGCCACACAGGCTTGATATATATTCAGCAATTTACGTGCATCCTCTAAGGCATCCTATATGCCAAAGCGATGTGACAATCGCCGAGGCATGTCACACATCATTTCTTCTCATCTTTTATCATATTCGATAAAATATCATGCGTGGGCACATGGTTGGCCTTAGCCAAAATATAATATTTTCCTTTCCATAACTCCCACATTTTCTGTAGTCCCCTCAAATATTTTTGGCATTAATAACCGATGCTTGGTTATTTTTCAATTAATAACCAACCTTATTCAATTTAGGAATAAATCCCAAAATATCACAATTAATTTAATTTCATGCAACGTAGAGCTCAAATAAATAAACAAACAGTGCCATGACAATCAACACAAAATTCCAGTCACTGGCATCCCGGTTGAATTTCCGGAAAATAAATAATTAAATAATTAATTTCGAAAATTAAATAAATAAATACAATAAATTCAATTTAGCACAATATAAAACAAAATTAAATAAACGGACTACGCCACGATCATTAGCATAAAATCCCGGTCATTGGCCATCCCAGTTGAATTTTCGGAAAATTAAATAATTAAATAATTAATTTCAAAAATTAATATTTAATTCTTAAAAATACCATTTAGGCCCGAATTGCCTAATTAACCTCAGATAAGGGTCGGGAAAAATCCCACGAAGCATCCAATAAATACTATAGGAAATTCTCTATCTAAATACATTAACCACCTAACTAATATGTAATGCAATTAACTAATAATCGCTAATCCATTCTAATTTAACAACCTAATTACACTTAATTAACACTAATCGACCTTTAAGTGTAGTTAGCAAACTAAGAAGGCATTAGTGAGTAAAACTCACTCAAAACGACGTGCTCGACCCGATGATCGACTTTCCTCAAAACGAGCTGAGCATCCGGGCTCGGGAAGACGGCCAAAACGGGCCAAAACCTCGCTGCAATACCCATTTTTTGTCTTCTCTGTGCACGGCTAGTTGAGGCGGATTCGGGGCCGGTTGAGGTGGCCAAGGGCGGCGGAGGGCGAGGCGGAGCTCCGGTGAGGTCGACGGGCGGCTGGAGGAGGTCGGGCGGCGGCCTGAGGTGGCCGAATGAGACCGACCAGAGGCGCAATAGAAGCTGGATAGCAGCTTGTTCGGACAGGGGTAGACGGTGCACGGTGGGCGAGAGTGAGGCAAATGGTGGCGAGGCGGCGTGCGGCGGCTCCCGGCGATGGCTGCAACGGTTGCTGGCTTCGTTGGTCTTCGGTTGCTGGGCGACGAACAAAAAGAGAGATGGAGGACAAAGGGCTCGACGAAACAAGGGATAAGGGAGGGAGGCGGAGGCACGGTGGTGGCGCAAGTGGACGGTGAGCAGCCCGATGGCGCAACGGTGGCGAGAGGCGGCGACGGCTGCTCCGGGCGGCTTGCTAGCGACGTGCAGCTCTTCTCTGGTTCTTCCGGAGGTCTTCACACGATGGGGGATGAAGAAGTGGTAGGCGACGAGAGAGAGGAAGAAGGGAAGAAGAAAACCGGTTTCCCTCTCTTCTCTCTCATGGCCTACCACCAGCTGTCTTCCACTCACTTTTCCTTGCCAAAAATGCCCCTTCTAGAAGCTTTAAGATAGGCCAAAATGTGGGGTAGATGTGGCCTACGAATTTTGCTAGGTTTTTCCCTCCAATTAGACCTTAATCCCATTTGAATCAAATCAAATTGACCCCCATTAAATTATTTAACACCTCATCAATCAAATTGGTGTTTTTCTTTACCAATGTAGCCTACTTGCATCCCAATTTTGAATTCAAGAACGGTCCTCTGCAATTTCTGATAAAAATGGCCCTAACTCAACTTTTTCCCAAAATGTCTCAGTTGTCAGAAAAATCTTTTGATACTGAGCCGACACTCCTAAAATGACCTGTGACATGACAGACTCTTCAATTTCTAAAATCAGACTTAGATTGGCGGTTAATTTCACTCCTACGCGCTCTTAGCGAGATCTAAGTTACTAGGTAGTTTTCAGAACTTTTTAGGACAAATGATCCGTAGTCGATTTTCTTCGAGTCACAATGAACCTACTTGACACATTGGTGACTCTCGATTGTCGTGAAAATATCTAGGATTCAAATACGGACGCATGGCACCAAAACGATAGTAAAATCAAATTAGTGCCGGTCGACGAGAATTTTCCAATTTAGTGGAGTCACCCACGATCGGTCATCCATCTCAGTCGAACTGACCTATTTCTAATTTCAAATCGATTTTATACTATGCTGCAATGATCTCTAAAGATGAGCATGATCAAGAAATCGATTCCTGGTCGAATTCTCAAGTCTATTTGCCTTAAAGTTCTTAATAACTCACCAAGCTAGTCTAGTTATCTTATGAGTGGCCAACTCAGAGAAAACACTGTAGCCGCGTTGATGAAATGCCCAATTTAACCAATCGAAATCAGAGCCTGAAAATCAGGATGTCACATCAACCCTACTGGTCCTAGTCCGATTCTTAGGGAAATAGGGTCAGTCCTTGGTCCTAAAATTCCTGGACCAACATTGTGCGGGTTGGTCCTCCGTCTTGAGAGTTCTGTGTCGGTCCATTATATATATATATATATATATATATATATATATATAATATTACATATAATTTTTTTTATATAGGACCACCTAAGGGTTCGGCTAATGGATTGCTAAACCTAGACTTAGGAGTCCTCACTCGGGCTCTCCCAAGCCCATACCCATACCAATTCGCGACTTATGGTTTAAGTTCTTAATATGCAAATGATTTTTATCATGGAGTCGCCACTAATCTATTTTTGGTGGGTCGATTAGAAACCCAAGTAAAGTAATGGGAGAATTACTTCACTCCTACGAACCAGAGATTGTGAGTTCGGGGACTTGGTTACACTAGATTTCTCTAATGCCCTTTCGGTACCATTCTTTTATTTCCAAAAATGTTTTTGCAGGCAGCTTGAATTGATTTTAATTTATCTTCCTAACATGTGAGGTGATCATGCGGGTGCGCAAACCACCAATTTAACACCCAAGAAAGCGATGAATAAATTGCAGGACCTACCTCATAGCAACGAAAGCATCTGCATTGTTAAATCAGAATCCACATCAACAGACCTAGATGTGATTTCTAATTAACAGGCAATTTCCCATTTTTTTTTTTTTTTACTTTTCACTTATTAATATGCAATGCATGCTACTAATCTAGCATGGAATGGCATGACAATGTGTTCTAAACTACATGACATGAGTAAAATATTATTATTTTTTTTGTGTTTTCTTAATGAACATGCAACAATTAAATATGCAAATCAAAATGACCTAATTATAATGACGGGCAATTTTTAATTAAATGAGCCTAATTCTACATGACGTGCACATGATATTTCTATTCCTAAAAATGCAATTTATCCTAAAAATTGAAACTAATTTATCTAAAGACAAATTTTGTATTTTTCATGATATTCGAAATTAAGACAAATGCAAATATTACCTAGCTAAATTAAAATTCCATCCAATTTAAACTTAGGATTAAGTCATGCTAAATCCTAATTTAAACTAAGACATTATTTTAATCTAGCAATTTCTAACCTAAGATGCAAATTGATCTAATCTTAAAATGAGACATGTAATTCTATTCTAAAATGCATGATGAATTTTTATGGAAATTCGTAATTAAAAAAATACTAAAAAAAACCACTAGAGTGAAAATTAAAGGGACACGTTATCTCTTCTAAAGCATGCATTTTTTAAAAAAAAAAACCTATTATGCAACCTAAAAAAAACTAGCATCCTAAATTAACTAATTTTTTTTTTGGGATTTTTTGTTGTAAAAATTTTAAAATCAAAAATCCTATTCTAAATTGACACGTGCAATTCTTAAAAAAACTAATATCTTGAATGCATTTTTTTGGATTTTTTTTTTTTTTAACAAACGAAATAACTAAATATGCTAACCCTAGCCCTAATCTAACTTGCATTTTTTTGAATTTTTTTTTTGCAAAATTAATTCAAATAACAATCAAGATAAGATTAATACCCAAAATTGACGAACCATATCTCGACATTGAGGTCGGGTTGGTCAATTTTAAATTAAATCGCGAATCGAATCTCAGGCATGAGATTGGATTGTCGATTTTTATACGAGATCGTGAGTCAGATTTTGGGCGCGAAAATCGAACTCCTAATCCCTAAATTGAGGGTTATTTTACATTGGAATTTCAATCATGCTTAATGAATAATCACACTAAAAAAACTATATAAAAACAAACTATAAACTATAAAAAAAAATAAAGATAAATAATAATAATAATAAAAAAAACTACCTAATGTTCCCCTTTTGTTTTTTTTTTTTTTTTTTTTTTTTTGTCTTTTTTCTTTTCCCACGCACGGCTTGCTCGTGGGTCTCCGAGGGAAGCCGGTCGTCGGTCCGGTGAGGGGCTCCGGCGAAGGGAACGGGGCGGGGGCGGCGGAGCTCGAGCGGGCGCGGTGTTCCGGCAATGGTCGCGGGCGGCGAGGCGTCGGCCAAGGCGCGGGCGGCTGCGTCGGCGCGTGGGCACCGCGATCGCGGGACGGCGCGTCGGGCTGGTGGTCTTGCGGGCGGGTAGGCGTTGGGGGGCGGATGGAGAAGGTGGCGCGGGGCGGTTTGGACAACGAAATCGCTCGCAGATTCCTCAACCCGGGAGCGGCGCGGATCGGTAGAGATTAGCAAATGTACGGACTGGGGCACCGTCGTCGGAGTTCGGGAAAGCGTCCACGGTGAGGCGTTGGGCGGTGAGCGCGGCAGCTCCGATGGGCGGCGAGATCCGGCGGTGGTATCGGCGAGGGGGCGTGGGTTGCTGCGCAGGGCGGAGCGGCGGGGCGAACGGGGCGTGGTCTTCGTGGTCCAAGTGGCGGTGGGTCGTCGGCGGGGGGAGATGGCGATGGGTCGCGACGCGCTTCACGGGGGCAAATGGATGGTGGCGGGCGTCGGGGGTGTGGTTGGCGTGCGGTGCTCCGGCGAGCGTGGTGGAGGCGCGGATGCGGGTGTGGGCGGAGGGTGGGCGGCGCAACGACGGGGCTCGGGCTTTGCGATGGGCGTGGTGGTGCTAGCACAAGGTGGTGGCGTGGTCGAGCGGCGGCGAGCGGCGGAGCTCGGCCGGCGGGGGCGGGCGGCGTGAGTTCGAGGGGGGGGGCGACGGGAGGCTTCCACGAAGAAGAAGATGAACAGTCCCCTTTTTTGTTTTTACTTTTCTTTTTTTTTCTTGTACCTGACTCTCTTCTTTTTATCTCTCTTACTTTTTCTCCGCTTGTTCCCTCCCTCTTCGTTTTTCCCTTTTTTTTTTTCACTCCTATTTTTTTTAATCTCCTCCCCTCCCTCCCCCCCCTCACTTCATTTTTTCTTTTCTCTCGACGAGCAGTTCCCTCCTTTTCCTATCTCTCCACTCGGAGAAAATGAGAGAAGCCCTCACGATGAAAATTTTTAAAATAGCTCTCACAATCCTCCAAGGAAATTTTTTCGTTCCCCCCTCCCCCCTTCACGCAGCTTCTTGTGGTCTTATTTATAGGCCGTCCATTGCCAACTTTATTGTGACAAGATGCAGCCGCAACTTTTCCTGAATTTAAGCTGAACTTTGCCATTTTTTATCTTCCTCTCCAGACCTTTCTTTCGGCCACCACTCTACTCTTCAGCAAGGAAATCTTCTTGCGCGCCTGTAGGATTTTTTTACATCCCCCATTTCGTGCGTGTATGTACACGCATTAATGAGGAGGTTTCTTCTACGGTGAATTTCCATTGCGCCATCAAAGCTGACATATTATATAATATTATGGGCATATTATAATAATATGGGCATATTATATAATATGTTGTGAGCTGCTTTTGCTTCTTTGAAGATTTCTCCCGAATCCGCACTCCACCGAGTTTGTGTATGCAATCGACCGCGAGCCCCTGCTTCTTGTTGTTCTCTTAGTACCGATGCAAATGCGATTACATGAGATGTAATTTTAATATTTTTTTCTTAGGGGTTAAAGATTAATCCCTAAATTTTTATGCAATTAATCACTAAATGATTAGTCAAAATTTAGGTGTCAACAGCTGCCCCTCTTTGAAGGTGAGCTCGCAGAGGTTGCATTCAAAGACAATATGATACCTAAATTTTGACCATGCACATGCAACGGATGATATTTTGGCAGGCCATGGATTTTTTTTTTTTTTTTTTGAAATGCAATTTATATGATGCATGGAAATGCTAATACCAGTGATAAAAGGAACTTACCTGGAATAACTTACCTTCGAGGAGGGTAGAGTAACTCGAGATAGTTGGTGTTACATGTCCAGGACCCGTACCATTCTACGGTCGCCTAGAATAGTAACATGACTTCACAAAGAAACTGCTTTCCCAGGACCCGTACCATTCTACGGTCGCCCAGTACAGCATTGCTTGGTTGTGTCTAGGACCCGTACTATTCTACGGTCGCCTAAACGAGGAAAAATTTTGAGACATCCAGATCCATACTGAGATGTCAAGAATTTTGGGACTTAACCAATAAACACTCAATGTTAGGTGAGATGAATATTGGATTAAGAAGATTCGAAATACCTAGATCCAGACTAAGGTATAACGAAAAAGATCGAAAAACATTCACATCCAAAGTGAGATGTTTAACGAAGAGTTTTGAGACATCCAGATCCAGACTGAGATGTCAAGAATTTTGGGACTTAACCAATAGACACTCAATGTTAGGTGAGATGAATATTGGATTAAGAAGATTCGAAATACCTAGATCCAGACTAAGGTATAACGAAAAAGATCGAAAAACATTCACATCCAGAGTGAGATGTTTAACGAAGAGTTTTGAGACATCCAGATCCAGACTGAGATGTCAAGAATTTTGGGACTTAACCAATAGACACTCAATGTTAGGTGAGATGAATATTGAATTAAGAAGATTCGAAATACCTAGATCCAAACTAAGGTATAACGGAAAAGATCGAAAAACATTCACATCCAGAGTGAAATGTTTAACGAAAAGTTTTGAGACATCCAGATCCAGACTGAGATGTCAAAAATTTTGGGACTTAACCAATAGACACTCAATGTTAGGTGAGATGAATATTGGATTAAGAAGATCCGAAATACCTAGATCCAGACTAAGGTATAACGAAAAAGATCGAAAAACATTCACATTCAAAGTGAAGTGTTTAACGAAGAGTTTTGAGACATCCAGATCCAGACTGAGATGTCAAGAATTTTGGGACTTAACCAATAGACACTCAATGTTAGGTGAGATGAATATTGGATTAAGATGATTCGAAATACCTAGATCCAGACTAAGGTATAACGAAAAAGATCGAAAAACATTCACATCCGGAGTGAAATGTTTAACGAAGAGTTTTGAGACATCCAGATCCAGACTGAGATGTCAAAAATAAATTTGGGACTTAACCAATAAACACTCAATGTTAGGTGAGATGAATATTGGATTAAGAAGATTCGAAATACCTAGATCTAGACTAAGGTATAACGAAAAGATCGAAAAAACATTCACATCCAGAGTGAAATGTTTAACGAAGAGTTTTGAGACATTCAGATCCAGACTGAGATGTCAAGAATTTTGGGACTTAACCAATAGACACTCAATGTTAGGTGAGATGAATATTGGATTAAGATGATTCGAAATACCTAGATCCAGACTAAGGTATAACGAAAAAGATCGGAAAGCATTCACATCCAAAGTGAAATGTTTAACGAAGAGTTTTGAGACATCCAGATCCAGACTAAGATGTCAAGAATTTTGGAACTTAACCAATAGACACTCAATGTTAGGTGAGATGAATATTGGATTAAGATGATTCGAAATACCTAGATCCAGACTAAGGTATAACGAAAAAGATTGGAAAGCATTCATATCCAGAATGAAATGCTTGACGAACAGTTTTGAGTCATATATCAAAATTTGGGAATACCTAGGACAAACCTGGGATATTCGTGAAGTTCACTTACCTCTTGGTAGAAAGAAGTTTTGGAACATCGAGGATGTGCTTCAAATATTCATGGAGGTTTCTCACCTCGAGGCTTTTGAAAGGCAACATAAATGTCAGGAGCTCTTGGGTCTTCAAGGAAACATTACCTGTCAGACATGATTAGAGCAAAAATACATGCATTCGCCAAAGAAGTAAGCAATTCAACACACTCGAAAGTCCACTGAAGCTTTTATCCATTCAATCAAGATTTATGCATGATGGTTTTACCATATTTGCACCACCGAACTTCCACTGGGGAGAATCATCGTTTATGACAATTTTCACTCATGACATGGATTTTCAAGAATACCAAATGAGAGACTTTCAGTTAGAAAGGACTTTCACTCACTCTCATTAAGAAGGCTATTTTGTCCCGACCATTAATGTCGGATCACAGGAATCACTCAATCTTACTTTCATCATGTCAACAAGGGTTCGAGTATTCTCGCAAGCGGTACGACCTTGTCAATCGAGAGGTCTTTATCGGGACCGTAATGTAGGCTCGGTCAATGGCTCAACAAAGAGGGACTCTTCGAGTCAAGGCTAATGAAAGAACAATACTTTGCAATCATCTTCGGGTTTACAAGTCAAGGAACCTGCAAAATGAGATAGAAATGGTCTTGCCCGCACTTCTTCGAGCGATGCTTTTAAGCATATGAATTCCTACGTTAATTTCGGTGCCCTAATCTGAAGAGACTTTGTAAGGGACGTAACGTAGGTTAGTTCATGGGTTGAGAAGTGAATGGATCATTAGGCTCAAAATGTGTATAGGGGATGAGAATTGGTGATCATCTTGGCATTGTCACCGGTCTTCTTCTTCACCATTGGGATTTTCCTCATAGGTACTATAAAAACTTGGCATTTGAGTTCTTTGAGTACCACTCCACTGGGAATACACCCTTTTACAATTGATAATCATTTATCTTGACTCTTTCTTTCATTTTCCATGGGCATTGGCCTTGCTTTTACCAGGCACACTGCTTTTTCATGCCTCATTTGTCTTGTTTGTTTTTTTTGTTTTTTTTTTGTTTTTTGTTGTTTGTTGTTTTTTTTTGTTTTTTTTTTTTTGAATAACCACGTAATGCTTTAACATTTGGGTTCTTGTGGAGTTTTCATTTTTTGTCAGCACTCGGGATTTTGCTGCTTGAACATTTGCCTTTTGCCTTGCCCCGGTATGGGGGATGATCACCAATTGGGTTTAAATGAAACGAATTTACAGGCTCAAGGGGCTACGCAATGGATAAAGTGTGTAGGATAGAGAAAGAACTGCTCTTCATCATCCTAAGGCACTTGAATTATCGTATGAATTCAATGTAATAGCAATACCTGAAGATTGATGCAAGTGAGAGCAAGAATATTCCTATCAAATTCCTCACCTCATGATGTCGTCTTACCTCCAACTTGCCCCAATGTGGGGTGGTTCTTGACAGGGGTAATTTAAAAATTATCCACGTGTGTGGGCTCAAAAGGGTTTAAACAATGGATGATCACATAGTGTTTGGGATAGAGAATGAACCGCCTCTCATCATTTCGATCATCGTACCTTTCGCGAGAAAACTCTTTTCCTTAGAAACATGGAACTTCCTACACTCATCTCACCAGTATATGAGCAAGGGACTGTGTATAGGATAAGGCTTGCCTTTCATCATCCTGACATGTCTCATTTAGCATGTTCAATTCATTCCACATCATTCATTAACTTGATCGATGGTGACGATCCTCAGTGAAATTGGTAATTAAACAGGTAAAACTATCATGCAAAATTCTCCTTTGAAAGGTCACAAGTACTTCATGAACTCATCAGCTTTGAACACAAAGAGTTTGCAGCTCAAAAAGAAAGGAAAAGGATTGGTAAAAAAAAAAAAAATTTTTTTTTTTTTTTTTTTTTTTTTTTTTTTTTTTTTTTGGCAAACTTGTTGCCGTTTCCAGGGATCGAACCCTGGTCGCTCTCGGACCTTTTCATTCCCCGTGCCACCAGGCCGAGGCGCTGGTGGTGTCCTCAGGGCATTTCTTTTTTATTTAATTGAACTGACACTGGGTCAACACGTCTGATATACCGAATCAAATGAATTCGATATGTGTATGGAACAGGCCTACTTCTCATCTCATTCAATCCATTCCCACACAATTCAACGAAGAAATGAGTTCCTTCAATTCACAACAAATTCTTTCAAGGGTAATACTTCTTCACAAAGATCGAGTTAACAGGATTAGAAAACTCACGACCATCCATTTCGTAAGGATTAAGGCACCTCCAGGGAGTACCCTCTTCACCATATACGGGCCGCTATAATTTGGAGCAAATTTGCCTCCGGATCGGAAAAATCGGCAACACCTTTCTTAGAACTAGATCATTCACTTCAAGTGTCTCGGCCGTACCTTCCGATTGAAAGACTTGGCTACTCTTTGTTGATACGTCGACCATGGCAAAGAGCTTTTAATCTTTTCTCATCAATCGGGTTCAACTGCTCGAACCTTTGTTGTGTCCATTCGCCTCGGACAATTCCACTTGGGATAAGACTCTCAAAGAGGGGATTTCTACTTCCACAGCAAGACTGCCTCCATGCCATAAACTAAGGAGAAAGGGGTTGCCCCGGTAGATGTTCGGATCGATGTCCGATACGCCATTAGAGCAAAGGGTAACTGTCATGCCAATCTCGATAATTCTCGGCTGTCTTAGCCAGGATCTTCTTGATGTTCTTATTAGCTGCCTCAACAGCTCCATTCATTTGTGGGCGGTAAGGTGATGAATTCAAATGCTTGATTTTGAACTCACTGAACAACTCATCAACGAACTTGTTATTCAGATTTGTCCCATTGTCAGTGACAATTGCTTCGGGGACACCATAACGGGCGATTATGTCACGCCTAATAAATTTCACCACGTTTCGAGCTGTGACATTAACATATGATGCGGCTTCAATCCACTTTGAAAAATAATCTATTGCCACCAATATGAATCGGTGCCCATTTGAAGCTTTGGGATTTATTGGGCCAATCACATCAATCCCCCACATTGAGAAAGGCCATGGTTCAGATAGCTGGTGCAACTCCGTTGGAGGAACATTTATTTTATCTCCATGAATTTGGCAACGATGGCAACTTCTAACATGCTGTATGCAGTCACTTTCCAGCGCAAGCCAATAGTAACCTAGTCTCATGATCTTCTTGGCTAACATGTGCCCATTCATGTGTGGGCCACAAACTCCTTCATGCACTTCTTGCATGATTTGGGTGGCTTCTGCTTCATCTACGCACCTCAATAAAACTGAATCATAAGATCTCTTGTATAAATTCTTACCACTGACAAAGAACTTTGAGGCCATCTTCATTATGTACTTTCTATCGGCTGGAGTGCTCCCTTCAGGAAATTCATGCTTTTGAATATAGTTCATGATGTCATAATACCATGGCTTCTCATCAAGCTCTTCATTCACGGCCATGCAATAAGAAGGTTTGGCTAGAACCTCAATTTTCAAAGGCTCAACTTCTAAACCATCAAACTTGCAACATAGATGACAACGTTGCCAAGGCATCGGCAAACTGATTATGAGATCTAGCCAAATAGTCAAACGAGATTTCATCAAACTCCTTCACCAACTCTTCGAGGTACTTATGATATGGCAGTAATTTGGCATCCCTGGTCTTCCATTCACCTACGGTTTGGAGTATGATCAGTGCAGAATCTCCATATACTTTCAATTTGGCCACTCCCATTTCAATTGCGGCCTGAAGTCCGAGAATACAAGCTTCGTATTCAGCAATATTGTTAGTGCATGGAAATATTAATTTCGCAGCAACTGGGTGGTGTTGTCCGTTTGGGGATATCAGTACTGCCCCAGTACCAGAACCGGACAAGTTCACAGCTCCATCGAAGAACATGGACCATGCATCTTCATTTATGGCCAAAATACGATCATCCGGAGGACAATCATCATCATTGAAGGTTCTAGGATTCTCAGCCAATAAATCAGCAATTACTCGGCCTTTAACTGATTTTTGTGGCATGAACTGCACGTCGAATTCCGAAATCAAGACCTGCCATTTGGCTAGCTTACCCACCAAAGCTGGTTGATTAAATAAATACTTGATGGGATCGTTCTCGATCCACGAAAACGTATCTGGTAATGCAAGGTGTACTTGTCGCAGTCTATGCAATACCCATACTAACGCAGCACAAGTTTTTTCAGCATCGAATATTTTAGCTTCCGAGACAAGAACTTTTTACTGAGGTAATAAATGGCTCGTTCCTTCTGATCCACGGGACTTTTCTGAGCTAACATCGCGCCAAGTGACTCACTATGGATTGTGAGGTACAAAATCAAAGGATGCCCCGATATTGGTGGGACAAGAACCGGTGGATTCATCAAATATTGCTTCAGCTTATCGAACGCCTCTCGACATTCATCATTCCACTCAACTCGTACGTTTTTCCTCAAGAGTTTGAAGAATGGCTTAGCGGTCTCAGAGAGTTGGGAAATGAATCGTGCAATGTAATTCAGTCTCCCTAGGAGACTCCGGACCTCCTTCACTATCGACGGAGGTTGCAACTCACATATTGCCTTGGCTTTAGATGGGTCAATTTCGATCCCTTTGCTACTCACCATAAACCCAAGTAATTTTCCTGATGCTGCCCCGAACACGCACTTGGCAGGGTTTAAACGGAGTTTGAATTCACGAAGTCGATCAAATAACTTCTTGAGGGTTTCAACATGACTTTTCCCAGGCCGGGTTTTTGCAATCATATCGTCAACATAGACCTCGATTTCTTCATGCATCATGTCATGGAACAACGTAACCATGGCTCGTTGGTAAGTTGCCCCTGCATTTTTGAGTCCGAAGGGCATGACCTTATAATGAAAGGTTCCCCACGGGGTGATAAATGCCGTCTTCTCTTTGTCTTCATCCTTCATTCTTATCTGGTTGTAGCCAGAAAAACCATCCATGAAAGAGAATAATTCAAATCCGGTCGTACTATCCACGAGAACATCGATATGTGGCAATGGGAAGTCATCCTTTGGGCTGGCCTTGTTCAAATCCCAGTAATCAACACACACTCGGACTCGACCGTCTTTCTTCATGACTGGTACTATGTTGGCCACCCATTCAGGGTATTGCGAGACTTCGATGAATCCCACTTTGAGAAGTTTCATTACTTCCTCTTCTATCTTCTTCGAGAGCTCTGGTTTAGTCCTCCGAAGCTTCTGCTTCTTGGGATGCACGTCTGGATTGGTGGGCAAACAATGTTCCACAATTGATGGATCTAAACCTGGCATATCAGCGTATGTCCAAGCAAAGATATCCTGATATTCTTTTAGCAATTGAGTCAGGTGCTCAGCTTCATCTTTGGGAAGATTTGCCCCAATCTTTATCTCTTTGGGCTCCTCGGCATCACTCAGATTGATAGTGACGGTTTGCTCGAGGTGAGAACTTTGGGTTTTTCATGTTGCTCCCAACTTTGTTGTACTCCAATGGAGTCACCATTTGGATCATCGGGTCATCACCGTCATCGCTCATGACATTGGATTGGACCATTTTCACCTCTTTGCCTATCATAAGGCTGCTCCGAAACATAAAATGGATAGTTCAAAAAGACAAACAGGGCTAAAAGGCATGAATTTCTTTTCTATTTTTTTCAATTTTCCTTCCTTTTTTTTTTGATTGATTTTTTTCAAATTTTTATTTTATTTAAAAATTTTGGCAAAACATTTTGGAAAAACTTTTTGTCACGAGGAAGCATGATGAAGCCCGTGCCTCAAAATTCTCCTTGGATTTTTCTTTTCTTTCATCGGTTGGATATCATCAACGGGCTGGTTTGGTATACCCCATCATGCCCTCAAAATAAAACTTGTAATCATAATTGATATTCATCAACCAAATTACATTTATTGGATTGAAAAGTACGGCAATCAAAGTGAAACGAAACCCTAACAATCAAACCCTAGCAAACATCAACTCCTGACAAACGACATGCAAAATACGATAAGCAAACCCTAGAAAACATCAAATCCTAAAAGAGATAAGATTCCCACGCAGGGGAGTGCAGAAAAGTAAACGTGTTACTCTTGTGGGCTAGCACCCATTTCCTCCGATGGTTCTTCATCAATGGCACCTATGAGGAGATCATCGAATAGAGTCGTGATCCCTTCCATCCCATCATCTGGATCCTCTGTCTTTGAAGTTGTCGGGTCATCCATGCCACTCCATCCATCAAGCACGATACCTCGGGTGTTGATCATTCCTCCCTCATCATGCATCATTCTAGCGGGGCCCGGGAATGTCTCGCGGATATCGAGGAGTAATGAGTTTTTCCTCTCTTGTTCATGTCCTCCACCTCTTCCATGGTACCCTAATCCGGCGGAACGAAACCTTCGAGGGGCTTCAATAGGATTCCGAATGCCCTGTTCTTGTCTACCAAGTCCACGGCCAGGAATAAAGCCATTTCCAACCATCACTCTTGCTACCATAACTGCTGCATTTGACACATCAGGGATGGGTGCTCTCGATCCTCGAGATGCATGGATAGTGGATACGAGCTCAAACGATTGGTAGCTCGACTCCTCCCTACGTTCCGGCTCGACATAGGGGATAGCCGTCTCATGATAGATCCGATGATCCTCCTCGCCATGAACAATGACTAGCTTTCCTTTGACAACAAATTTCACACTTTGGTGGAGACTTGATGGCACAGCTCCAGCAGTATGAATCCAAGGACGCCCTAATAGAAAATTGAATGCGGTAGGAATGTCCATCACCTGGAAAAGGACGTTAAACATCACCGGCCCTATTTGCAGATCAAGGTGGGTCTCCCCTATCACCTCCTTTCTCGTACCATCAAAAGCTCGGACGGAGGTCTTTGCAGCACTTATTTTTGAAGGGTCTATTTTCAGGCGGTGAAGAGTTGCCAATGGACAGATATTCAAGGCAGACCCATTATCAATGAGTACTCGAGCCACATGGGAAGCCTTGCACTTGACGGATATATATAATGCCTTGGTATGTCCCCTCCCCTCAAGAGGGAATTCTTCATCAGAAAAGGCTATTAAATCCTTAAGAAGAATCGATCCTACGAATTCCTCCAACTTTCTACCTCGATCGTCTCGGTACACGAACTTCGCTTAGAACCTTCATTAGAGACTTTTGATGTGTAGGAGATGTTTGCAAGAGTTCAAGTAAAGAGATCTGAGCGGGCAATTTCCGCAACTGGTCGACCACGTTATACTCACTTGCTTTGATTATAGCCAGAAATTCTTTGGCCTCTTCGTCAATAATTGGCTTTGCAGGTTGGGCATTAGCTTGAGCATAGGTCCGACCAGACCTTGTAATCAGGTCAACATCTAGCTCGTATGACCAAGGGACTGCTTTGTTATCCTTGTACTCATACAGCTGGGGCATCTCAATAATTATTTCTTCATCAGTTGAAGGCACTTCCACTATCAATCCTTCATGGTCGGAGGCGTCCTCAAGTGGGGGCATGTCCTCGATCAATGGATCTGATTCACTCTTTTCAGCACTTAGCTTAGCAAATTCCTTCTCCCAATCAATGATGACTTCGGAGATAGTTGACACTGTTCCAGCTTGGTCAGCATATATGATCATGCCAGCCTTAACCATTTCTTGAACCCTTTCCTTCATGGTAGGCAAGGGAGGATTCTCATCTTGTCGGATAATAACCAACTCTAACTAATCCGCTATAGATATCTTTGACAAGACACCTTCAAGTTCATCTTTTTGCCGATTGAACTCGAAGATTGCATTCACGTTTCCCGATGTTCCGGCAACGGATTCTTCTTGACATTCGGTTGGGTGGTACGGAAAGAAAATGCCTTAGTATCCAACAAATTTTGGATCTTGTGTTTCAAAGTCAAACATTCATCAGTTGAATGGCCGACCTCTCCCATATGATACTCACATTTTTTGGAGGGGTCATAGTTGGAGAATTTTTCAGCATTGGGCCGCTTTGGTTCGTGGGAGATCAATCCCTTGTTTCGGAGTATCGGTAAGACCTGAGATAGAGGGCCAGGAAGAGGAGAGAACTGCCTTTTGGTGAATTGCCGCTGTGCAGGCACTCGGCCTCCATCTTGCTGATTCCCGGGGACACGAACCATCGGAGGCTTACTAGGGGCTGGTTGCACATATGCAACATTGACTTCAGTGGTTGGTTCTTTATCTTTCTTCATGGTGAACCTTTTGCCCTGAAGAGTTGGTTCATTGAACCATCCATCCCTTAGCCCCATCTCGATCTGTTCACCCACTGGGATAAGCTGGTTGAAGTTCTCAACGTATGTGCTAGCCATCCGGTTACGGAACTCATATGGGAGAGTCTTGACGAACAACTTCATCAACTCCTTGTTTGTAGGCTCAGGAGTGATTTGAGCCGCCAAGTTTCGCCACCTTACAGCGTACTCCTTAAATGACTCACTTTTCTTCTTCTCCATCCGCTCAAGATCCTCTCGGGAAGGTGCAATGTCCATGTTGAACTTATATTGCTTTAGGAAAGCGTCAGCCACTTCATTCCAGGTGTCGAGAAGGTTTACATTCTTCATTATGTACCAGTTGAGTGCGGGCCCCGTCAAGCTTGCATGAAACGATTGGATCATAAGGGGTTCATTCTTGACGTATTGGGCCATGCGTACGTGGTACATTTGCAAATGAGCTTTTGGGCAGGAAGTACCATCGTATTTCTCGAACTCTGGCATCTTAAACTTCTTCGGCACTTTGACTTTCTCATAAACCGACAAGTCGAATGGGAGTGAATTCTGCGATTCTTGCAATTGTTTCAGTTTCTCTTCAAGTTTGGCGAAGCGTTCATCTTGCTCCGCCTTAGGGACATTGTCGGCCTTAGCCTTTTCGGCTGTGACGAACAGTGGGTCATCCTCCAACTCAGGCATGTCGTCATCACCCATTTGGGCCTTGTTCATTCGCTTTGGGACTACTATCTCGGGGAGAGCGGATGCAAGAGTCTGATTCACTTGGAGAGATTGCATTTGATTTGTCATAAGTTGCATAGAGGTGAGCAACTGCTGGAGTTGATTTTCCACAGTGGTCATACGATCACGCATTTCGATTTGGTCGGCCATTTTTGCTCTTGATCTTGTAATGATGGGCGAACGTGGAGGATCCGTTATCACCTAATTTGAAGAAACGGACAAAAATAAGTATCTCATATGAAATACACCGGTCCATGGCAATGGTCTAAAACTTTTATTCATTAATGGAGTTTTTGACAATCCTAACAAAATAGAAGCAAGATTGATTCAAGCACTTCATTAATGAAATAGAAGCTCAAAATGCCCTAAACAAACAAACTAGGAAAGTAAATGACTCAACTTCCTAAACATTAATCTAGAAATGAAACAACAAGATTGACTCAAACACTTCATCTAGCTTGATCAATATACACTCGGGACACCACTCGGCGCAATCGCTTATTCTCCTCTTGAGCTTTTTCAGCAACCCTTTTGAGGCGTTTATTCTCAGCGCGGTTGGTGATCTTCAGCGGCACCTTTGGTATCTTTGGAAGTAACTCCTCTGGAATCTTGTGTTGTTGAATGTACTTAATTGAGGCATAGTACTTCATTTCTTTGCCCTTGAGCTCCTCCTCAGGCCACTTGAGTTTTCGTGGCTGGCACATATCCCACATTGATTTAATTGTGAGAATGGAATCTTCATGGCCTCGGTCTCCATCAATGAAGCTGACTCGGAGTGGATCTGCTTGCAATGCCGGGGGAAGTTCTTGCACAACTTGATACTGACGGGTCACTCTAGTTGGATAGTACTCCGTTGCTCCGGTGAATCCCAGTAAAGGGATTGGGTCAACACCTCCACATGAAAGTCTCGCCACACGAACTTGGAACCACTTAGCATGCCATAGGAAACCCTTGGAAGTCGGTTTTTTCATGAAAGCTAGCCATCTAGAATAATGGTAATCCGGTGCATGTTTTTGGTTGTTCTCAAATCTCATAATAGGGTGATTAGAGTTATTAACATCAAGTATAGTCATTGAACCACCAAACCCTTTTATATGAGAAAGAAACCAAATTTGTAAAAGCTCAGGAGAGGAATGGAAGGTCTTATCACCGCTTCCTTTAAATCGAGTGAGGGAAAGAAAGGTTTCAGCCAAAATAGTGTTTACGAAATTTTTTCCTCCCAACACTTGTTCAACTAAGTGAGCCATCAAAGGGTTAATAGCATTCTTGCAATGAGGAAAAAGTATAAACCCAAAGAAAGCTAAAAGGAAAACCCTTCTCATTTGAAATGAATTGCCATTTTCAAAACATTCTTTTAGAAAAGATAAATGACATGTATTGCGGTGAGCTTTTAAAACCTTTCTTACATTATCCTCCTTAATTCTCAGAAAATCGGATAAGGCCACAACGGGGTCTATTCCGATAGGTGGACTAATTAATTCAGCTTTCAAAGGTTTCCCTATGGCAATACTATACTCTTCCAAGGTGGGCGTGAGTTCATGCTTACCGCCGAAGATGAAAGTAGAAGTCTCGGGGCACCAACAATGAGCAAGTGCTTGGATGAGGCCGCCATGGATGTTGATACGCAGCAATGGAAGTAGTCGACTAATGTGTGACTCTACAAATTGACGGCCAGCTTGGTCTAACTTGTCCCACCATGCGCTAAGCTCTTCCTTTGGAGGGAGAATAATTCGAATGTCCGGTATTCCCATTGTATATTGATCAAGACTCAGGACAATCCTAATGCCATGGACCGACAAAATGATATAATAAAGTAAGTAGATTGCAAGAGTGCGAATTTAGAAGACTTACTTTACCAATAAACAAAGGGCAATCACATAGACATGCGCATGGTAAGTGGCTCGATTTCTAGTCTATAAGGCTTAACAAAGTGAAGCCACAAGAATGATCGAGACTAGCCACGGGCGTGCGAACTAAGTCGGGTCCTCATGACTTCGGCTTGGTCAAAGAGCCGACCTGGGTTGCGGGCATGCGAACCGAGGTGGGTACTCTTGACACCAGAAAAGAAACTTCGGGATTGAGATGGGCGACTCGTACCGCGGGCATGCGGTCGAAGTGGTATCCATCTCAATACCATCCTAGATGATCCTATGCGGCCCAGGTCCGGCGGCGGGTTGTGTGTGCAATAGTGTAGTGCTAGATGCAAGGCATGCACGACAATTTATATCAAGCAACACTTCACAAGTGAAAGTAAACCATACATTCCTACACCTCCCTGCAAAACAAATGTCAGCAAACACTTCCCCTTATACCTCCCACTCTGCAAGAACATTTAACACCTTAAATGTTAGGGACATACCTGGGATCCTCGCTGCCAAACAAAAACATTTTTCAAAAGAAAATTAGCCTAAGTCCACTAAGAGCTTTAACTCAAGTCCCCAGCGGAGTCGCCAAGCTGTCGCGACCTCCCCGAAGCGGGTTTGGACCACCTAAGGGTTCGGCTAATGGATTGCTAAGCCTAGACTTAACTCGGGCTCTCCCAAGCCCATACCAATTCGCGACTTATGGTTCAAGTTCTTAATATGCAAATGATTTTTATCATGGAGTCGCCACTAATCTATTTTTGGTGGGTCGATTAGAAACCCAAGTAAAGTAATGGGAGAATTACTTCACTCCTACGAACCAGAGATTGTGAGTTCGGGGACTTGGTTACACTAGATTTCTCTAATACCCTTTCGGTACCTTCTTTTTTTATTTCCAAAAATGTTTTTGCAGGCAGCTTGAATTGATTTTAATTTATCTTCCTAACATGTGAGGTGATCATGCGGGTGCGCAAACCACCAATTTAACACCCAAGAAAGCGATGAATAAATTGCAGGACCTACCTCGTAGCAACGAAAGCATCTGCATTGTTAAATCAGAATCCACATCAACAGACCTAGATGTGATTTCTAATTAACAGGCAATTTCCCATTTTTTTTTTGGTTTTCACTTATTAATATGCAATGCATGCTACTAATCTAGCATGGAATGGCATGACAATGTGTTCTAAACTACATGACATGAGTAAAATATTATTATTTTTTTTTTGTGTTTTCTTAATGAACATGCAACAATTAAATATGCAAATCAAAATGACCTAATTATAATGACGGGCAATTTTTAATTAAATGAGCCTAATTCTACATGACGTGCACATGATATTTCTATTCCTAAAAATGCAATTTATCCTAAAAATTGAAACTAATTTATCTAAAGACAAATTTTGTATTTTTCATGATATTCGAAATTAAGACAAATGCAAATATTACCTAGCTAAATTAAAATTCCATCCAATTTAAACTTAGGATTAAGTCATGCTAAATCCTAATTTAAACTAAGACGTTATTTTAATCTAGCAATTTCTAACCTAAGATGCAAATTGATCTAATCTTAAAATGAGACATGTAATTCTATTCTAAAATGCATGATGAATTTTTATGGAAATTCGTAATTAAAAAAACATAAAAAAAACCACTAGAGTGAAAATTAAAGGGACAATCTCTTCTAAAGCATGCATTTAAACAAAAAAAAACCTATTATGCAACCTAAAAAACTAGCATCCTAAATTAACTAATTTTTTTTGGGATTTTTCTGTTGTAAAAAATTTAAAATCAAAAATCCTATTCTAAAATGACACGTGCAATTCTTAAAAAGAAACTAATATCTTGAATGCATTTTTTTGGATTTTTTTTTTTTAACAAACGAAATAACTAAATACGCTAACCCTAGCCCCAATCTAACTCGCATTTTTTTAAATTTCTTTTATGCAAAAACCAAAAGTTAATTCAAATAACCCGATATCTAATCCAATCAAGATAAGATTAATACCCAAAATTGACAAACCATATCTCGCACATGAGATCGGGTTGGTCAATTTTAAATTAAATCGCGAATCGAATCTCGGGCATGAGATTGGATTGTCGATTTTTGTACGAGATCGTGAGTCGGATTTCAGGCGCGAAAATCGGACTCCTAATCCCTAGTTTGAGGGGTTATTTTACATTAGAACCTCAATCATGCATTAATGAATAATCACACTAAAAAAACTATATAAAAACAAACTATAAACTATAAAAAAAAGATAAAATAATAATAATAAAAAAACTACCTAATGTTCCCCTTTTGTTTTTTTTTTTTTTTTTTTTTGTTTCTTTCTTTTCTTTTCCCACGCTTTTTTATCTTCCTCTCCGACCTTTCTTTCGGCCACCACTCTACTCTTCAGCAAGGAAATCTTCTTGCGGCGCCTGTAGGATTTTTTTACATCCCCATTTCGTGCGTGTATGTACACGCATTAATGAGGAGGTTTCTTCTACGGTGAATTTCCATTGCGCCATCAAAGCTGACATATTATATAATATTATGGGCATATTATATAATATGTTGTGAGCTGCTTTTGCTTCTTTGAAGATTTCTCCCGAATCCGCACTCCACCGAATTTGTGTGTGCAATCGACCGCGAGCCCCTGCTTCTTGTTATCCTCTTAGTACCGACGCAAATGCGACTACACGAGATGCAATTTTAATATTTTTTCTTAGGGGTTAAAGATTAATCCCTAAATTTTTATGCAATTAATTACTAAATGATTAGTCAAAATTTAAGTGTCAACAGCGTCCAAAAAGACATAAACAGCTCCTTATGACATCATCATTTAGTATTCATTCTCTCATGTCGTATTTGTCCTCTTAGTCTTCAATTTGCCAAAATCGAAAGAAGCAACTTATTCACTCACCACTTGACACTCACCTCGTTCGCTTTGGGTCACTCGTGCCGCTTGCTGCTCGATGCTCACTTGGCTTGTTGCTTCCCGCTCGACATTCGATGCTCATTCTGTTCAATGCTCACCCTACTTGACCCTCACCGCTTGCCTTTCTTAGCTGACCTCGCTTATCATCGAACCCATTAGGTTGGTATGGTTCTCGGTTGCCCTTTTAAGGAGAATAAAAATTGAAATAAAAAATTATTGGTAGGTCTTGGAATGACTCTGAAATCGAACCAAACTTATTGGGTCAGTTCGGTCCTCAATCGTTTCTTTAAGGAGTACAAAAAATAAAATAAAAAATTATTAGTTGGTCGTGGGTTGACCCTGGAACTGGACCGAACCCAATAGGTCAGTTCGGTTCTCAATTGCTTTTTAAAGAGTACAAAAAGTGAAATAAAAAATTATCGATTGGTCTTGAATTGACCCTGGAATCGAATTGAACCCATTGGGTCGGTCCAGTCCTCGGTCCCAAGCTGAATAAGATCGGTCATCGGTCCGAAAAATTAAGGATCAGCACTGTGCGGGTTGGTCATAGGGTTAGGGAGTGGACCGGCCCAACCTGAACCATGCTCATCCCTAACCGACCAAGCCAGGATGGGCGCACGACCGTGGGTTTGGGGCAGGACAATACTTGTCAAATGAGTGGGTCGGGTTAGGTCGGGTCAAGTTTGGGTGAGTCGAAAATAGGTCCAATCATTGGATATATTTTTAAAGGGAAAATTACCAAAACTTATTGCAATTGTGCTAATTCAATCATAAACTATTTTTTTATAGCCAATTTAGTGCTAAATCTTTTACCATTGTGTCAATTTGGTCCATTTGGCCAATTTTGGTTAGCCAACGTTAACGTAGACAATTTTTAATAATATTTTATTTTATTTTTCACATTTTTTAGTGATTTTTTTTTATTTTTCCCTTTCTTTCTCCTCTTCTTCCTTCTTTTGTTTCTTTGCACATTGTGGTTGGTGAGGCTCTAGTGAAGCTCATTAGCCACTGGGTGAGAGCCATGAAGCCCTCACTAGTTGTTGACGAGGGTCAGAGCCCTCGCCATGGCCTTGTCGGCCACAGGCGAAGGCAACCTTGCCCACAGCCCCCAAGCCTCACCCCCCAAAGGCTAGGCAAGGCCTTTGCAGTGGCTAGTGAGAATGTGGGGGAAAAAACAAAAGAAGAAAGAAGAGAAAAAAGAAAAAAAAAAAAGAAAAATAAATAAAAAGATTAATAAAAAATTGAAAGAAAATCATTAAAAATTGTCTACATCAACGTCTATTGGATAGCCAGCATCCATGTCAATGCCGATTGATCAAAATTGGCCAAATGAATTGAATTTGCACAATTGCAAAAGATTTGGGATTGAATTGGTAAAAAAAAGTTTATAACTAAATTGACATAATTACAATAAGTTTAGAACTTTTTTTGGTAATTTTCTTTTTTTTAGCAACTCATACCCAACCCAACTCAGATCCAACCCTTACCTAATCCAATCCAACTCGGCTTCAGTGATAAGAAAATATTTGAAGATTTGAAAATGCTCAGACCCATCAAAATTTGTAACATTAAGATCGGGTCCAGCAACATACACTTCGACAAAAAATAATCAAAATTTTGTTGGTATATCGCTTTCGTAAAAGACTTAGGGATGTTTATGTGGCATGTATCCCCATTTATGGAGTACTCATTTGTTGTACAATTTATCCATTTCTTGAATATATAGAAAATAAAATGTAGTCAAAGGATCCCATTCTATTTGTTCTATTTGTTATACAGGAGTAAGAACATAAAAGCAAACTAATTTGAGTTAGCAATGAGAATTTTTAATTATTTATGGGGAAATTGCCATTTAATTCTAAGCCTATTATGCAGACATCAAATTTTTCATAAACTTTCCAATGTTAATTTAATTTTAAATATTTTTATGCGAAAATTTAATATAGTCCTCCAACCAAATTTTGCCAAAAATAGCTAATGTGGCAATGGTACACGTAGAATGATTGGCGATGATTGGATCACTACATTAGTGGTTTCTAGTGGAAAGTGATTCGAAGGTTTACATTGGAATTTCGTGTAAAGATTGAGGACTAAATTGGCACAATCGAAAAGTGTAGAACTAAATCTATATCTGTACAATAGGTTTGGAATTGATTGAGTAATTTTTCCAGTTATTATATATATATGTGAAAGCGTATTGTGCAACAACTTATATCACACGCCACACTTACATATTATCACCGCAGGACAACATGCTTTTTCCTAATACATATTGTTTGTCGAGATATCAGTCACAGCTTTGATAATTCAATCATCATACTGCCTTTCCTCATATTCATAGAGAAGAGACGACTTTCCCCCACCCAAAAAAAAAAACACTCTGATATTATCACGCATCTTTTGTAATTTGCGGTCTTCTTTTTGGTGTTATCCAAGCGTTTCATTTTCTGATCACTTCGGCCTAGATGCTTTGTCGAGTGCAATTGTACTGTGATCTAGTTTAGAGTCTTTAGGCCTCTAAATAGTTCAGAGGGAAGCTGTTGGACATGAACGATGTTGGGGATACCCAGTTCACTACCATCTGTTCCTATTCCTCTTCTCATTCCTTTTTGCCATATTGTTTCTCGTGATTCGACGGATTTCATGCTGCCGTCTCTGCTGATCGGCTTTTGATTCTTTGTTGCCAGGTTTTGCAATGAATTATTCCTTTAAACCACAAAATAACATGACGGGTGTAGACCTTACTAAGAAATGTTATTTGACCTTTTTAAAGATTTGAGGGCCATTCATTTCACGGAAATTGTTGTGTTTTTAGAAAATATTTATGTTCTGGTATTTGGGTGAAATATCAAAAGAAGTATAGGACATTTTCCATTGTTTGGTAAGGAAAATCTTTTCCTCCATACACTCTTTTTCAATAATTTTATTATTATTTTATTTTTAAAAGTTGATTTTTCATTATATTTTATATATTTTTAAAATTGATTATTAAATTATTTTTTTTGATTCTTTGTTTTCCTCTTTTTCTTCTTTCTTAGTTGGTTTCACCGGCCATGACGCCTGGCCACATAGGCAAGCCTCGAGCTTGAGGCTTGCCCACCTCTCTTGAGCTCAGGCTTGCCGCTTGCCAATCGGTGCGTGCAAGCGTCGAGCTTAAGGCTTACCGATTTGGTGAGGCTTGAAGCTGAAGAGCTTGGAGCTCACCGATTTGGCGAGGGTTGAGGCCGGTGAGCGCGAGCCTCAAAAAGGTAATCATCAGTGATTAGAAACGAAACCCCAAAAACTTGGAGATCGACCAAAAAACCAGATCCATATTTTCAACTTCCTAGGGGAAAAAAAAAAAGGGAGGATCGAAGATAGAAACTCACCATCTGCTATTGCTTCTTGAGATTGCCTTTGCCATCGGAAAAACTAATTTGAACACTTGAGGATTATTGCATGAATTGGTGGTGATCACTGTATCGAGGCTCACTAGCCTTAGGCCTCGCTAGATCGGCAAGCTTTGAGCTTGCCGGCCTCAAGGCTCAGCAAATTGGCTAGCCTTGAGCTTGATGCTTGCACTCTTGCACTCGCCGATTTGGCAAGCAATGAGCCCAAGCTCACCAGAGGTGGGCGAGCCTCGAGCTCGCCTATGGCCGGTTGCCTACTGTGGCCGTGGTTGGCGATGGGTTGAGAGAGAAGAAAAAGAAGAAAACAAAGAAAAAAAAAAAAAAATAAAAAAATAAAAATAAAAATAAAAAATAAAAAATAAAAAGAAAAAAATAAACAAAAAATAAAAAATAAATCGAATTTTAAAAAAAATAAAAGAGTTTGAATTTGTGGAGGTGTGAGATAAGATAGAGCAAACAGGGCAAATGTTTTCTACTTTTCAAAAGTGGAAAATATTTTCCCTATTTTAGAAAGTTTTTTCTCTTCATGGAAAATGTTTTCCCAAAGTAATTCATTTTTCGTGAAATGAATGTTAAAAAATTTAAAAATTAATTTTCTGAAAATTATTTTTTGTGAAACGAACGGAGTCCGAATGTTATTCTACTTTTTAAAATGAGAGTTGACTCCAAACACCAAAACCTAAAGGTCAAGCTAAAAGCTAACAGCCATAGCTACTAGACCAGCAACAAATGGTTATAATTCTCTACTGCCTTCCAATTGTCCGCTTTCTTCCAATCTTCTCATATCAAATGAATGGAAGAAGAAGGAGCGAAGATTTTTGATAAATTGTTATTCAAATCTTGAAATTCAGTAGGAGGACTGCATGGCCTGCATAGCTTTTGTCGTCTCCGTCGTAGTTGAGAGGTTGGTAAGCAATGGAAGGATGTGTCTTGGGGAAAGCATTTTTGGTGAAATGTTTATGCACAGAATTGAGTTACCCAAATTATCAAATACATGAGTTGTATATAATTTAAAGAAGAGGGATAGAGAAACACTCAGCCGATTTATAGTGGTTCGGTCTCACCTAGCCGTTAGATACATTTCCAAAGGCTAGAAATTCGACTATTAAGACTTCGGGGTTTCCATCCGAAATAGGCTCCGGAAGTCGCTGAACTGGACTGACAAATTTAATTTTAAACCGTAGGAGTCGGGTGTCCAGGCAATACTTAGCCGGGTATCCGGACGGCTGAGTGTGGAGCCATTACCTGATCGGGTACCGGACCTTGTTCTTCAAGGCTGAGATGGTCTTGAAATCCTGCAAAAAATACTCAAGGAAAATAGATATAATTCCAAATAATCAATAACATATTTGAGTGAGCCTTGTAATCATCAAATTTAAATTAGGGTCAACAATGATGAAAACAAGTATTTAATTCACATCAAAAGGTTAAACACACATTTACTCGAGAGTACTTTGAAAAATTATAAGCTACCATCTTTTGCAAAACATCGAGATTCCATGACTACATTACACGGTGTGATCTCATTAGAAGTAGATGTTGATTTTATTCATGCTATAATGGGAATTTGATAAATCAAACCATATAATTTCTCGTCTCATATCATACTAACAAAGCTCAAAATATCTATGAGATTTGTAAATTGTAGAAATTTTTTATCTATATGGATATATATGTCAAGTCAAGTGTACATTATATAACAGAGCTTGATTTTCAGATCGATCTTTGAATTGACCGGTTTGATTCCAAGTCGGTTTTTAATGGTTGGCTTCCTGATTTCAAAGGAGCCGATTTCGATAGGTTAAGTTTCGAGTTTTTGATCCGGAACCTAGTTTTTGATCCGGAACCTACCCTTCTCGAAACCAATTATCCTTAGATCATAAATTAGTCTTCAATAAGTCTAGGCGTGACACTGTCAATTTGGTATATAATCTGCTACACTTCAACCATTGAAGAGCTACCGACCGATGCCGAGTCACATGGAGGATGAGTATATCGACCATGTTCCCAAATTTTCCTGTCGGATGAATCATAGAATTTCTAGATTGTGCTTTTCCCCACCATGCGAACATATTGAACACCAATGTTGCAAATGCATCATGGCTCTTGTATACAATTGATCTGTCTTTCTCATCACTATATGCTGGGTGCGCCAAGAGTAGACCGGGTGCTGTGGCCTTGTAAATATTAATTCTGAACTTTGGTCCAAAAGCCATCGACATAGAGCAGAAACAAGATGATGCCTCAATCAAGCTTCTGTATAAACAGAGCTGTGGCGTGATGGCTAAAAAGAAAATCAAACCGTTCGACAACAGCGCTGGATTCAGTGAACCAAGCACGTGATGCCTGTTTCAAAGGCGTAAAAGACTTGTCTAAGACGACAAACCTTGCCTGGAGGACAATCATACGCCATAGGGGGTTGCATCTGAACTTGTTCCTCCACTCAAAGAAACGTTTTCTATGTCCATTTATGATTCCGACCGCAAGGCTCAGCAACAACCTATAGAATACAGACAGATGTCGATGCCGAGCTCCCATTGTACTACTCAATAGATTTGTCAGAGTGAGTCTTAAAACTTCATTAACCCACTCGCAATCTATGTAATATTCCGGAGAGCAAAATCAGCCAGTACCACGTACGACTCTTTGCCTACAGTTCCTCAAACATACCTTTCTGCTAATGAGCTCACGATAAGCCTCTCGATAGGATTGAGGTTCATGAGAGGTGATAAAAGATATAATCACAAAGATTATTAGAATGCATATGTGAGTAAATTGTGTTAAAGAAATTTCACATCTTTGATGTGATATAGAGTAGTTATTATATGATAATTGACTCACAACTTATTAGCTTAAATTTTGAATAAATATGAGTCCAACAAGATATATTGACAGGTTCGTTTTTGACTTCATCTTGGCAATCTCCTCAGGTAGAGATATCGGATTTCTATTGCGTGTTCCCAACAAATGGTATTGGAGCCCATGGTTGCGGTTTTCGAGCTAGTGGCATTGTGGCGTAGCAATGCAGGCCTTTAGGAAGTTGATTTAGAAGGATGCTTGAATTAAGGGGAAGCGAACCTAACACTGAGCTCACACGTGAGTGAAATATTGTTAGAATGCACGTGTGAGTGAGCCGTGTTAGAGATCTTCCACATATTTGATATGGTATAAGGTAGTTAATATATTTTATTTAACACATTGCTAATTGGTTTAAGTTTTTGAGTGAAGGTGAGTTCAACTAAATATATTGATAAACTCGAATTTGGGCTTCCTTTTTGCAATTACTATCACACCCCCATTCCATCCTTGGTATGAGAGCAAGATCCGATGGATTAGCATCGACGCCCCAAGTAATGTCGAACATCCCAAAAGTCTTTTATCTTTAATTAAGCACGTGCGAAAACAATCATAAACAATTCCCATACAAACAAACATGGAAGCCGAGCAAAACATATACAAGCCAATCAATTAAAAGTAACATATATTCATACACATATACACATATAAAAAAACTATTTCGGTTACATGCCCATTCTAATCCCGATCTACTTATTTTCATTTTCACACATAGTCGATCACAAGGCTGGGGTAGCCTAACTCCTCTACCGAGCTTCTCTCAAAAATGGTTTCCATCCTAGGCCCATTCCCTTACGACGTTCCCATGAGATTCGCTGGAGGAATGAAACCACGAATGGGACTTATGATGTCCCCGTAAAAAATGAGGCATTGGGCTTTGTACACATGGAGAACCAAAATGTCTACTCTTTCTTGGACTCAAACGGTGGTGGTGTATTTCTAGTATGTGATGTCCTCTCCTACATTTACTATGTTTGTCACAATGGTAAGCATATCGATGGGAAGGTTGAGATGGACGGGCGATGGGATTGATTCATCCATCACACACCTGAAATGGTGAAAACAATAGGAATGAGTTGGTGACTCAATAAGTAGAAATTCTTAGTTCTCTTATAGGAGGATGTTTTGTCGTCGATCATCGGATACAAAATCACCGTCCACTTGTGATGGCAAATCAATAGCAAGGTTCATGCCTTGCCTTGCTTATGCATATGAACACATCTCAATCATCTATGTGCTTTCCAGCATTAAGACAATGAGTTAGTGCATAAGAACAAGCCTTCCAAAAAAATCCATGGCTTACAGTCATTTCGGTCACTAAGAGAAAAGTGTGCATCACATAAGACCCATGAAGCACTAAGTGACCCGATGCAACATATGCTCAAATCGATGCAAAGACTCAATAGCACATATCAAAACAAACCTAGCTTTTGCAAGCATTAATTGAAGCATCACACATGGACTTTCATTTTATTTTATTTTTCAGTATCATATTAGTCGAAATTAATTGACTCTTTTGGTAACAACCGGGCATCGGTCCCTCCCTTGGCAACCGGTATCGTCCTGATCACATTATCAAGACAACATCTCGGACGACTCCTAGGCATCGGCCTTACTCAGGCCGGCATCGTCCACGATCTCAATATCGGGACGGCATCTAGTGTTGTGCGGAAGAACGCCCTAACTAGATGAGAAAGAAAACAAGAATAATCAAGAACATGGAGATTTATGTGGTTCGGCGAAAGATCCGCCTACGTCCACGGGAGAGAGAGAGACGATTTCTTATTTGAGCGTATGTCAAGAGTACAAGGTACAATGCTGAAATAAATAGATCCTTAGATCCCCACTTTCCTAAACCTAGTAGGAAAGGAATTCCACCATAAAGATATTATCAAATTTAAAACCCAAATCTAGGAAATTATATTAGGAAACAAATAGTTCAAAATCTTCAAGCCTTCCTAGATTTCCCAATTGAATTTTGTGGAATTCAAGACAAAATCAGCAAATCTCCACCTTTGGCATGAATAAACCACAAGCCTCCACTTGAACCAAGAAAACGAATATATCTCCCCCTCCACCGTACCTCCGCAAAGGTACGCCCGCACCTGGATCGGTGCGGGCTCCATCAACTTCAATGATGAGTGAGAGATATCAAGTCCCTGTAGGACTTCAACTTCTCTGTAGTAACCGTCTTCGTGAGCATATCTGCAGGATTATCTTTAGTATGGATTTTCTTGAAAGCAATGCTACCATTCTCCACAAATTCTTGAATTTTGTGGTATCGAGCTTCAATGTGTTTCGTTCAGGAATGGAACACTTGATTATTTGTGAGACATATTGCACTCTGGCTATCACAATATAATGTCGCACTTTCTTGCTTTATACCCAACTCTGTGACCAAACCAGTCAACCATATTCCCTCCTTTGCAGCCTTAGTTACTGCCATATACTTAGCATTGCCTTCCACGAAATTGCTCCACCACCAAGAGTAAAGACATATCCTGTGATGGACCTTCACTTGTCCAAATTACTAGCGAAGTCTGAATCAACATAACCTGCTAAATTGATCGATCCTCCCTTGGAACTGAACATTAAACCCATTTTGGCAGTTCTAGCCAAATAACGAAAGATCCACTTAACAGCTTCCCAATACTCCTTACCCGGATTGCTCATGTATCGACTGACAAGACTCACCACATGAGCCAAATCCAGTCTGCTACAAACCATAGCATACATGAGGCTCCCTATTGCGTTGGCATAGGGTACTCGAGACATCTTTACAACTTCCTCATGTGAAACAGGACATTGTTTCTCAGATAATTTGAAGTGATTTGATAAGGGTGTACTAACCGGTTTAGCTTTATCCATGTTGAATAGCTCCAAGACCTTCTCAACATATTTCTTTTGATTTACCCAAAGCTTACTTGCATGTCTATCTCGAAAGATTTCCATGCCAAGGATCCTCTTTGCAGCACCAAGATCCTTCATATCAAACTCACTACTTAACTGAGACTTTAGGGAAATAATGTCTCTCATTTTTCTTGCAGCAATCAACATGTCATCAACATAGAGCATCAACAGAATAAGCGACTTATCATCCAAAACTTTGTAGTAGACACAAGAATAATGCACACTCCTCATGGAGCCAATACGAAGCATAAAAGAATCAAACCTTTTATTCCATTGCCTCGGAGATTGCTTCAAACCGTAAAGTGATCTCTTGAGCAAACAAACGTGATCCTCTTTCCCTTCCACCTTGAAGCCTTTGGGCTGCTCCATATAAATTTTCTCCTCCAAGTCACCATGAAGGAATGCCATCTTCACATCTAGCTTCTTAAGCTCCAAGTCATACATGGCTACCACAGCTAGTAAAACACGAATTGATGTGTATTTTACAATAGGGGAAAATATCTCGTTGTAATCAATCCATTCTTTCTGTGCATAGCCCTTAGCAACAAGTCGAGCCTTGTATCTCTCTTGCTATTTCTCCATTGCTGCTTCCTTTCTTCGAAGAACTCATTTGCAACCAATGACATTCCAATCCTTAGGCTTCTTCACAAGTTCCCATGTCTCATTCTTTTGTAACGACTCCATCTCCTCCATCATTGCGGTCATCCACTTTTCTTTGTGATCACTTTTCAAAGCTTCATGGTAGGAGCTTGGATCGCCAGAGCCTACGGTAAGAGCATAAGTAACCATATCCAGTGCTTTGGGAGTGCACCTTCCTCGACCCGTCGCAATGGTACAAGGAAATTCTACCGTTTCTTTGACTTCCAAAGCTTCATCGGATGACTCGCTATTCTCTGTAGATTCTCTGGTTTCAAGCTCCACCTTAACGATAGATTTATCACTCTCCTCTTCAGCAGCCGCGTGTGGCACGCAGCTTGACTTCAACATTGCAGATTCATCGAATATAACATCCCTACTCGTCAGAACTTTCTTCTCACTTGGATCCCATAATTTGTATCCTTTCACTCCTTTCTGGTAATCGAGAAATATGCATTGTTTTGATTTTGGATCCAATTTCGAGCGCTTCGAGCTCTGCACATGTACAAAAGCAGAACAACCGAATATTCTTAAATTAGAATAATCGACAATTTTACCAGTCCATACCTCTTTGGGAATTTTGCATTTAATTGCAATTGATGGAGATCAATTCACAAGATAACATGCCATGTAGACAGCTTCTGCCCAAAACTTCTTGCTCAAGTCCCACATGTAGCCTCATGCTTCGAGCTCTCTCTAATAAGGTCCGATTCATCATTTCGGCTACGCCATTCTGTTGGGGCGTATTCGGAATTGTGAAGCGACGTTTAATCCCACCATTCTTGCAAAGCTCCATGAATGGTGTCGATTTGTACTCTCCTCCATTGTCCGATCTCAAGCACTTAACCTTCTTCCTCGTTGAAGTCTCAACTTCAGCTTTCCATTCTTTGAACTTTTCAAAGACTTCACTTATGTGTCGCATGAAGTAGACCCAAACTTTACGAGAGAAATCGTCAATGAATTTCACGAAGTATTCCTTCCCTCCTTTTGACTTTACTGGTGAAGGACCCCATACATCCGTATGTACATACTCGAGCACGCCCTTGCTTGTATGAGTTGTAGCATTGAATCGTACTCTGCATTGTTTTCCAAACACAAAAAATTTGCAGAAATCTAATTTGCATGTTTTTATACCTTGGAGTGCATTCCTCTTGTGAAGCTCCATCAACCCTCTTTCTCCCATATGCTTGAGACGCATATGCCATAGATAGGTGTTATCTATCTCCGTGCTAGCATCCGTGGACATAGATGCTCCACCTTGCAATGTGGTTCCTATAAGTCGATATAGGTTCCCGTGTCTCTATCCCTTAAGAACAATCAAAGCTCCCTTAATCACCTTCAAGACTCTACCTTGAGCTGTGTACTTGCATCCATTGGATTCAAGTGCTCCCAATGAGATCAAATTCTTCCTTAGACTTGGAACATGATGTATGTCTGCCAAGGTTCTAATCATGCCATCAAACATCTTGATTTTCACAGTTCCAACACCCACAGTCTTGCACGAAGTATCATTCCCCATGAGAACTGAACCACCATCATATGCCTTGTACTCACCGGAGGCTTCTCGATGAGGACACATGTGAAAAGTGCATCCGGAATCCATGATCCACGAATCTTCAAAGGTGTCCTTCCCCGACAATATGGACAAGACGTCCCCATCATTGGTCTCAATGCTGTCGGTTATACTTGCCTCATCTGAGCTCTTCTTCTTTTTCTCGTTCTTATTTGGACAAAATCTCTTGGTATGCCCTTCTTGATTGCACCCGTAGCATCTTCCTTCGAACTTTCCCTTGGATTTTGATCGACCCCTATTGCTCGATCCTCGATCCGTTGATCTTCCTCTTCCTTGATTGCTTTTCTCCTTTGCAAAGAGTCCCTCTCCCGAAGATTTTGAACTACTTGCCCTTTTCTGGGTGTTGTTTGAAATTAGGGCAGCAGTCACCTCTTCGATCTCCAGGGTTTCCTTGCCATAAAGGAGCATAGTCACCAAGTGGTCAAACGAATCCGACAACGATGCCATTAGTAGAAGAGCTATGTATTCATCCTCAAACCTTACCTCCAAGCTCGTAAGTTCACTAATCATCTGATTGAACACGTTGAGGCGTTACAACAGATTTCCTCCTTCACTCATCTGAAGTGAATATAATCTCTTCTTCAAGAACAACTTGTTCGTAAGAGATTTTGTCATGTAAATGCTTTTGAGTTTGAGCCATACCTTCGGAGCAAATTCGATTCCGCTACGTATTAAAGGGCCTCATCCGATAGGTTCAATCAGATTGCGCTGCACGCCCTTTCCTCCATGTTGGCCCAATCATCATTAGTGATGGTGTTTGGCTTGTTTGATCTTCCCAGAAGAACCTTTGATAAATCTTGTTGAATCAACAGATCCTTCATCCTTCTCCGCCATAGTGTAAAACTATTCTTCCCAGTGAATCGTTCAATATCAAATCAAACGGTTGAACCTTTTCCAGCCATCTAGTTAGAAGTCGCAATACAGGAATAGAGAACTTGGATTGCTTTGATACCAATTGTTGTGCGGAAGAGCACCCTAACTAGATGAGAAAGAAAACAAGAATAATCAAGAACATAGAGATTTACATGGTTTGGCGAAAGATCCGCCTACGTCCACGGGAGAGAGAGAGACGATTTCTTATTTGAGCGTATGTCAATAGTACAAGGTACAATGCTGAAATAAATAGATATTTAGATCCCCACTTTCCTAAACTTGTAGGAAAGAAATTCCACCATAAAGATATTATCAAATTTAAAACCCAAATCTAGGAAATATATTAGGAAACAAATAGTTCAAAATCTTCAAGCCTTCCTAGATTTACCAATTGAATTTTGTGGAATTCAAGACAACATCAGCATCTAGGACTTTACCCCAGGCAATGACTCGGCATCCCCTAGCATAAGCATATAAGTCCTTTATGTGTTCATGCATTTCAAGCATCAATTGATTCATTTTATGATTAAAACTTTAGCCAAATGAAAGGCCCGAAGGTGTGCTATGCAAGATGAACTAATGAACGACTCTTATGTATTACTAAATTAAACTCATGCCGGATGCGACTTGGCTTCATGGTCTGCACTTGGAACCGTTCACTCTGGCTTTGGCATCGACTGTGACTTATCTCAAGTAACAACATGTCTCAATGTTGTCCTGAAATCAAGTGTGGGTCGTGCACCCACCTCGGCGCACGCCCAAAGTCACATACGACATTTCCTTGACATTCGAGTGTGCTTGACATCCACGCAAGACCATGAGTTTACTTGATGCAACAACAAACAATGACATGATCATAAAATCAATATGCGTAGCACATCACCCTATCGAAGAGTTAGGAAAGTCTACTCACAACTTTTTGGACCTAACTCCAAGATGCTTGTTTGGTGGTTAGTCGGCTTTTAGGGCGGCTTGGAGGAGAATGACATGAAAGAGAGGAGAGAAAGGGAGAGGAAAGGAGAGAATGGCTAGGTCTCAAAATGTGAGGATGCCTTCTCCTATTTATAAGCCTCCTCCTCTTCAATTATTAGTGCCAATCTCATGATTAAGCCTAATGAACAAGTTGGCATATCTAGTCTCCTTAGTTGACACCTATGCTTATTCATGTTTGATGGTGATTGGTCCATCTAATTGCTTATCCTCTTAGGCTCACTCTAGGCTCATTATTACCTATGGTGCCTAAGGGACACATAAGCCCCTTTAATGCCTAATGCATTCTTCTAATTGGTTGGTCATTGTCTTGTTCACTAAGGCTACAATTTAGGGCCATCATAACCTAAGATTCACCTAAGATTCTAGAGGACACCTAAGTAGTTGATTCATCCATGCCATTAATGAACTAAAGTCCAAAATCATTAAATGAGGCCTAAATACTTTTGCCAATTTCTTGGCATGCAAGTTTTCTCATTCTTCTTGCAAATGGCATGTGGCACATAATAGATAAGGATAGACTAAATCAAAAGATTATGGAAGATTCCAGTACCCCAACCACCTCTTGACACTTGTCCAATGATTCATCCTCGTATTAATTAATTCATGTTCTAAATACTGAGATAGCTAGTATAAGCACCTAGAGGGGGGTGAATAGGTGCACAATCAATTTATCGAAATACGGAAGCGATTCTAGGCAACCGATAGAAAGGAGTTCACTATTGATTAACAAAATGAAGTACGATCAAAGTAAAGAGAGTAAGGGAGAGAAAATTGAACACAAGGTTTATAGTGGTTCGGCTTATTCCAAGCCTACGTCCACTCTTCCAAACTGACAGCCCACCGGCTAGATTTCACTATGAACAAAAGAGTAGTTACAGCACAGCTTTTCCTTGATTCCACAGTGTAGATGTTTTATCACACCTCCTCAAGGTTTCTCACAAATATAGACTCTCTTTTGTATACAAGGTTTCGCTCAAAGGAATTGTCTAAACAACAAGGAGCTTTAGACTTTGGAATTCTTCTATCGCGCACACCTCGAACAACTTAGAACGTCTTCCTTATATACTCCTTTATGTCATCATACCCGTTGGCACTTACCAAAGGAATCCCTCCAATCTACCCGTTGGACGGAATCAATTAGGAAGATTATTTGAGCTATTAAAGGAACGTGTCGATAGCCCATCAATCATGTTCGCCCATACAATCAGGATCTCGGTTTCCATAAGTAGAACCTTCCAAGAATATTTAGGCAATTATCGGTTCCTTAATCTTCGAGTCAATCTCGATCAATCAAAGGATTCCATTATGTCTTTTCCAGCCACGAGATCTTCTCCAGTTGATAAGGTTAAATCCTTAACGAAACATCCAGTTCTGGATAACCTTTCTTCAACGGATTAGAGACTGTCAATGAGGATAGACTTTGAGTCTTGAGTCTGGCTATCCGGAGGTCTTCAGACTTTAAATAGCAGAGTCTGCAAGCCTTCAGACTAGATTGATGGAAACGTTTTGTCAGCTTCAAAACACTTCAAGAAGATTTCTCCAACAAATACATCCAAGGCATTCATAAGACTAACATAGGGTGTTGCCTAATTGGAGAAGTCATTCATATTTGTACATAATTGACGTAACTATGAATCAATGTTTATGCCAAAGCTTACTAAACTTTAACCAAATGAGGGCGACTAAGTGGGTAGCCTTCTTAAACTTGTCAATGACCATTTTCAATTAGAATTGGTCCATTGGATGTCTTAGAATAAACCTTGTGATTGGTCTTGGTTATTTGCCCTAACTAGGTCTCAATCGGGTGTTCTAGATCCATGGCTAAACATGCCATGTCTTGGTCTATCCAAGATTTATGTTATTGATTCCCATGATCGACCCCCAAACCTTATTCTCATAACCTGGAATCTGAGGATGTTAAAGGTATCAAATTTCTGTTGCGTGCTTCCAGTAAAGACACGCTAGAGGCAGTCTCATCCTATCGGAGTGTCATGTAGGAGGTTCAACATGGGAGGTGGTTGTGACAAGGTGATGTTTGCAGCCTCTCTATCTCTCTCTAAACAACACCAACATGGTTACAAAAGAAGAGAGACACACGGAACCTCCAACATACTCACACAGAAAGAGAGACGCATGGAGACACGTAGCTTCTCATTCAAATTTACAGCATAGATCAAATGAATGATATTAAGTTTGATGAATTAGGCCCACTAGGCAAGGTTTAGATAATTATTTGTTGGATTCTCAATGTCTTTTTGGACAAGAACAGGCTAACAACAAACCGATTTACACACAGATAAGTGTCGCGGGCCGACAGTTCTCCTTGGATTGTGACATAAGCATGACACTGAATGAGGCTTAGGTTATATCCACTTGTGTTTATGATGACGTGAACAATGCACAAGAAAACAAAGTTGGTAGATATACAAATAACTTCAGGAGTTCTGCTTTTGGTGCCCGTCATCCTGATCTAGGCATTTGAGGCGATGATGCCAAAGAGTTCAATCCTGAGAGGTTCTCTGAGAGAGTCTCAAAAGCAACCAAGAACAAGCTATACTTTTTCCCTTTCAATTGGGGTCCTAGAACTTGCATTGGCCAAAACTTTGCTTCGCTGGAAGTCAAAGTTGTTCTCACATTGATTTTGCAGAACTTCTCAGTGCTGTGCTCACTCCTCATGCCCAATACGATGTCCCCTTGATCTTGACTCGAATCAGATAAAATTCCTCAGTTTTTATTTGATCGGATTCCGTGCTCTTGTTTGCTTCGTTGCATGTATAAAACAGTCTGTTTTGGTCTTTTAGAATAAACGAAGAATCAAGTAAACATATGATGACTTCTTGACAGGAAAAGTGTTCCCTAATTAATGATTGGTTTGATTTCTACTTGCTAGCGTGCTCTCTTTTTATTGACCTAGTGAACTGGGTTTTGCGTACTCTTCCGGTGCCTTCCAAAAGAGCTGTTCCCACTTGAAATGTCATTTGCCATAGTAAAAAAAAAATGATGCATCTGACTCTGATTCGAAAAACGAATTGTTAAACCCTTTTTGCAAAGTCCCTTATTAAAAGAGAGGGAAAACACGGCATGCAAGTATTTGTACATGACTGAATACAAAGCAACCGAAACCCAAAAGAAGACCAAAAGGCACATCTTATTTTCCAATATCAATATCAAACATTTTTTATATGGGAAGGTATCGGAATTATATTAAACCTCTAAGTTTTTAGGACTCAAAAAATCATGCAAAAGAAAATAAAGATATCTAAAGTTCAAATGTTATTTATTACAAGAGGAAAATTTTCTTTTAAATTTTGTCAATCCATACACATTTTCAATTTATGCGTGATATTTTAAAAGCATAGTTGTTGTGACGTACTAAAAATCGACGCAATATATGTGATCTGATGTAAAAAAAAAAAAAGTCCTTAAAAAACACACCTTTTGTGGCACAACTAAAAGCGGCTTTTGCGAAAAATAGTTCTCCTTCTTTAGCATTCTTCTTTCTAGGAGATCACTTATTTTTTCTATTAACATGCATGATTCTTTATCTTTTAGTCTATTGCAATTTATCATATTATGCCTAAAGACTAATCAGTAAACTTCTCAGGACTGGTAATACTGCCTAGTCTCCCTAAACTGCTGGCTAATTTCTCAAATTTCATGTAAAGATGTGGCCTTCCCTTTTATATTTTTACCAACTATTATTACTATTTGGTCTTTTCCTTTTATATAGACGTTAATAAAAAAATCATTTTATTCACTCTTGCGATTAAAGATAGATATGAAATATATGTCCTTAGCATAACCTTTTCTAATTTATACAAGTAAAGACTCACGATCTCTGATAAAATTCAGTTCTTTACTTAAGTGATATAATACTGTTATAATTAGTTTGTCTTTAAAAAAATCAAGTCTCTTAAGATAATTTGAAAGTACTCGACATAAATTTTTTGTTTAATATTTCTTCTCGTTAATTTTCTAATCAACAATAGAAATAAATACCACTATTTCACCTTTTGTATACCATGTTATTTTCTATATGTAACTATAGCACATTTGAATTCAACAATTTTGGTTTCACCCCCTCTTGCTCCCTCCCCACTATAGAATTCTAGTGGGAAAATTGTCATAAAATTCTTAAACCTATTGCATTTTTGCCAATTGAGTCATAAATATTTTATTTGTGCTAATTTAGTCCTAAACATTTTCACGTTTTGACTATTGAGCCAATCCGATCAATTTTGCCAGGAAATTATTGACGTTGAAGCTAGTCATCCTACATGACCAAGCCCGAGTTGACATGGACATTTTAATAATATTTTATTATTTTTGATCTTCCTTTTCCTTTTTTATTTTATTTTCCTTATTTACTCATTTTCCTTATTTTCTTTTTTGCTTCATTAGCCTCAAGTGAGGGCTGCCCTTGCCTAGGCTGGCAAAGGCGAAGGTTGCCCCCACTAGCCCAGGCAAGGATGGCCCACGCCTACCCAGGAGGGGGAGACCTTTGCCCGATCCGGCGAGCGTACTCCTTGCTAGGCTAGATGTTGGCATCCCTCACCCGAGGTTGTTGACCTTTGCTAGCCATTGGCGAGACTCGACAATGGCTAACAAAGGGCAAAAGGTAAAAGGAAAAGAAAAGAATAGAATAGAAGAGAAAAGGAAAAAAAAAAAAAAAAAAAGGAAAAAAGTAAAGAAAGAAAAGAGAAAAAAATTTCTTAAAATATTAGAATATTATTAAAAATTATCCATGTCAACGTCAATTATGCCACGTGGACAATTGTCGTCCACGTTTGTGATTTTCAATTAAAATTGGTCGGATGGACTCAATTGGCAAAACATAAAAATGTTTATAACCCAGTTGGCACAACAAAATGCTTAGTATTGAATTGATAAAAGTGCAATAGGTTTAGGACTTTTTAGGACCGTTTGGTAAGGTTTCTGTTTCGAGGAACAATTTTTTTGTTTCTGTTCTCAGGAACAATTTCTGAGTATAAAAACACGTTTGGTAACTGCAGAAAATTTCTACTCTAGAATTAGAAATGTGTTTGGTAAACTTGTATAATTTTGTTGTTTATTTTAGTTTTTCAAAATTTATTATTATATTTTTAATTTTTTTCTTCTTTTTTTTTTTCTCTTCTTTCTCTTTGTGGCCGGTTGCCGGCCACGGTGGTGGTTGGTGATCGGCTGGGCGAGCTTCGGCAAGCTCGTTGGAGCCTCGCTAGGCCATCGCAAGGGCCGGCAAGCGGCAAAAGGAAGAAGAAGAAGAAGCAAAGAAAGAAGAAAAAAAGAAGAGAGAGAAAAATTGTTTCTTGGAATTGTTCCCGGAACAAGAAACAACTTTTTTCTACTGTTTGTTTCTGTTCCAAATCTATTCTCGGGAACAAATTTTTTACCAAACGCATTTCTGTTCTTTTTTTTGTTCCTTAGAACAAAATCACATAAATTTTTGTTTTGGGGAATAGAAACAAAAATAAACAAATAAGGCCTTAGACAATTTTCTGAAACCTAGCGATTGTCGCTGAATATTGTAGTTATATTATACACGAAACTAATTTTCGATTAAGTAATTAAAATGAAGTCAACCACTTATATTATATAGGGAGATAGATATCCATACTCAATTCACATCATTATGCTCGACAAGAATTGATACAATATGCTACATCCTGAAATTCAACCTTGTCTCGAATATATGAAATTGTTATTTTGTTGACACGCCTATGGTCATTTTACTCTGAGCTGGCCCTTCACGAGTTGACTAGTCTATTAGATGATGCCGCTAAGGGATATAAATGCGGCATATTAGATAATTCGATTGGAAATCGATCGCTCGACTGTAATAATCGGCAAGGTTCAATATGACAATGTTATAATTGATTAGTAATCGGATATAGGTCGATTCGACGAAAATATGTAATTGAATTGTGGATGATTTTGTAGGATTGCGAAATTCGCATCAAATGGCACTAACTCGATTTTCTATCGAAATTATAATTGATACACGTAATTGAAACCTTGCGATTTTTACGATAACCGAGAGTCATCTACGAGTCAGAGATGCACAAACGTGGATCGAAAATTATTGACCACGGGTCAAACGCGCTAAAATCCCTAAAAGCTACTCGATATGTTATGTTGTACTAAAATTGCGTTTGGTCGATTTTAACACGAAATTGAGTTCGATTTCAGGAATCAGACATTTGAGTATGCCACGATTCATTTTTAGGATGTCGTCTCATCTTTCAGAAAATTTTCGTCAAGTCCAGAATTTTGCGGAAAAATCAATTTCGGACAAATCGGAAAAGAAGTGAAATTTGGATGGGCATATTAAAGGACTTAATTGGCTACCAAAATGGTTTATTTTGGGTAAAATGAGAGCTAAATTCTCGTTGGAGGACCAATTGACTTCAAGGGCTGAAGACTTTGGGGCATATCACTTGTGTATTTAGATATTTTCCCTAGGTTTCTATTGGCCCTTGTCTCGACTTCTTGGCTGTCTTCCTCTCTCTTCAATTCTCTTTATCTCTCCATGCGTGCACCCTGCAGAACAATTGACCCCCTCCCTTGTTGCTTCTTCTTCCTATCATCTTTCTCTTACGTTCATTCCCCTTCTCCATTTTCATTCCCTGTTGAACCAACTCCCTCCCCTAGCCACGCCAACGTTTAGTTGGCGTAGCTTCCTCCATCACTGCCCATACCACCAGCCACTTCCCTTTGCTAACCCTCCACCATCCACCACCCACCAATTGACCACCCACACGGCTTGTTCAGCTCCCATCCACCGCCAGAACACCTCACATCCGCGCCTCATCACCGTCTGCCCGCTAGATCTGTTCCAACTCAGCCCGCGTTTGGTCGCCTGTAGCTCTCACCCTCGCCACCGGTCCAGCTCACTAGCCCCGTGTCCAGCTAAGCGACTCATCGCCTCAATCGCACACTGCCACCATCATCGACCCACTGTCCCATCTCGAGCCTCTGCTTGTCCAGCTACCACCAACTCGCCCAGCTCCAGTTTAGCCCAACCGCATCTAGCCACCTCCATTCGCCTCAGCCCACATAACCGACCAACCTTGGCTGAAGACTTGTACGACTATTTTTCCTCACTGATTGAGCTCCATTGGAGACTCGGTTGTCTCGAGTTTTCATCACTGTCACGCCACCGTCGCTGTGAACCCGCCGTCATCCTAATCCAATTAGTTAACTCCATAATTCTTAATTAAGTAGTTAATTGCTCTTAAGGGGTTAGATTAGTGTTAATTAGGATTAGTGGTTAATCTAAGTTAATGTAACTAGCGGAGTCTAGATAGGTTGGTTAATTAGTTAAGTTAGTTTGGTTAGGTGGTTAGTTTACTTAGGTTAGCCTACCTTACGTTAAGTTTGTGACATTCTGAAAATTCGATCCCATCTCAATAATATGGAATTGGCATTTCGTCAACGCGCCTATGGTCATTTTTCTCTAAGTTGGTTACTCACAAGTTAACTAATCTATTAGGTGAAGCCGTTAAGGGATATAAATGCGACAGACTCGAGAATTTGATCGGAAATCGATTACTCAACCATAATAATCGGCAATGATCAATACAACACTGTTATAATCAATTAGTGATCGGATATAGGTCGATTCGACGAAGCTACATAATTGAATTACTGGTGATTCCACCTGATTGCGAAATTCGCGTCGAATGGCACTAACCCGAATTTTTTTTTATCGAAATTGTACTCATTACACGTAATTGAAACCTTGTGATTTTTACGACAACCAAGAATCGTCTATGATTCAGAGATGCACAAATGTGAATAAAAAATCATCGACTATGGGTCAAACGCGCTAAAATCCTTAAAATTTACCCGATATGTTATGTTGTACCAAAATTGTGTTCAATTCATTTTAACCACGAAATTAAATTTGGTTTCGGGAATCAGATGTTCGAGTGCGTCACAATTCATTTATAGGACGTCATCTCATCTTTTGGTGAATTTTCATCGAGTCCGGAATTTTGCGGAAAAATAAATTTCGACAAAACGGAAAAGAAAAAAGGGAAATTCGTATGGGCTAAAAAATGGGTTTTTTCTACCTCCAAATTGGTTTATTTGTGAGAATTAAGAGGAAAAATGGCCATTGGTTGGGCCATGGACTTTAAACATGAGGACTTTGGTGACATTGTGATCATGAGTTAGATATTTACCATAGGCTTTCTATTAGTAGTTAGTTTGACTTCTTGATTCCCTCTCTCTCCCCCATCTCCCTCTATTCTTTCATGTGCACCTCCCCTTCGGCCGATCCTCCCTCACGCTTCTTCCTTCCATTTTCCTTTCCCTTACAAATTCTTTACTACCCATCCAACAACAATAGCCCCCTTCCCTCCCCCTCTTTTTTTGCCAATGCCTTCATCTCACAAGTAGCATCAATCTTATGCCCAACTCCACCAATTCCACCATCAGCACACCCATCCTCCCTTCCACTTTTGCCAACATCCACCTCAACCGCCTGCACCTCACCACCTCCACCGCATCTCACCACCCCAATGTCTTCATCTTCAACAACCAGTCCAGCACCATTCACGCCAGAACAGCTTCCATCTTCACCACCCCTCACGTCTAGAACTCCATGGAGCAGCCAAGATAGCTGTAGCTCCACGCACGGCCACCCACCAACCTTATGTCCAAGTCCAGCAGTTTGTTCCAACTCAGTCCAGCCGCCACCTCACGCCTCCAACTGGGCTGTTTGGCCACCAGCTTCGTGCCTCAGCTCAACTGCAGCCTCGTGTCCATCCAATAGCCCCCGACCAGCTCAGCCATAGAATTGAACCAGCTTTGGCCGTGAGCTTCACCTGGCCTTTTCCTTCGCCGTTGAGCTTCGCTGGAGATGCAGTAGTCTCGAGTCCTCACCGTCATTACCGTGAACCTGCCACCATCCCAATCCAGTGAGTTAACTCCCTAATCCTTTATTAGGTTGTTAATTACATTTATGGGGTTAGATTAATGTTAATTAGCCTTAATATGGATTAATGTTAATCTAGTTTGATTATATTAGCTTTAAGATGGATTAGTGTTAATCTAATTGATTAGATTAATACTAATGAGGGTGGTTTAGTTTGGTTTAGTGGATTTCTCTCCGGATTAGTTACTAGACCCTGGTTGTTTGCTATTTTTGTGGATGGAAATGTGCTGCGATTTTGAGGTTGCTTCATTCTTGAAAAATGTCTAGAACATTTTTCAGTTATGAAATATTTTTACTTAAGATTTTAGGGATTTTTAGCCTCATCATTTGCAAAACAGAATCTCAGGTTGGTGCAGGAACTTGTGACCTTTTGGTATTCAATTGATTTTTATCAATTTTTAGGGCTCGAATTTTGAAAGAGTTCATTCACAAAAGTTGTTTATCACATCTTGTGGTTTAACATAGTCAAATTTCAGATCAAATGGATACGTTTTGGACTTCGAAATAACTAATTTTGGAAAGCAGAATTTTTGGACATGGTCACAGTTTTGGTAACGACTTGAGCGATTTACTACTCTTAATCTAGAAAGATCTGGGTCAATGTGTCTGCATAAAAAGTGCTCTTTTAAGTGTCCTTTTTAATATATTCAAATTTGAGAATTTTCAAAGCTCGTTTGATTATGTTTCTAGAATTAAACTTGGAGACATACGAGTGAACCCGGTTTCTACCGGTTAGGGCCAGTAGTGGTTTTGTGGTTATTTTTAGTATTGTACTTGTTGGATAATATATATTTGGTGATGTGGTTGACTTTTGGCATACTTAGGACTTATGTGTGATAATGTGTGGATGGTTGTTCTATGGTGGTTGTTTGTTGTTATTACAAAAGATGGCCTTAAGGACATTTTATTAGAAAAGCAATTAGGTGTTGGGTTGGACACCAAAACTTATTTGTCCAATAAAACAATGATGTTTTAAACTAGGTACGTGCAAAGTTTGATAGATTAATCTTGAGTACGTGAGCACTTATGAATTTATTTTTAAAAGTTTTGAACAAAAAAAAAGGGTTACCAAAGATTGTCTTAAAAAGGGTGTTTGGAAAAGAAAATAGAAAATAAATGAGGTGTGGGGTTTGGATGCAAATTTTTATGTGCTCGATAAAATGAGAGGTTTTATACTAGATGCGTGCAAAGTTTGGCGGATTAATTTCAAATACGTGACCCCGTACGAATTTATTTTGGAAAGCTTTGAACAAAAAAAAGAAAAGGAATTGCAAGGTTTATTGTTCTAAAAGGAATTTTGGTATATTGGGCTAATTGATGGAAGATAAGAAATGGGTTGATTGATGATGTGCTTGCATGGTCACTAAGTGGAACCCATCACCCAATGGGAGTTTGGGGATGATGCCCAATTTTTATCGGATGCCCGGTAGGGGTCCGGAAGTCGAATTGCAATGGAGGCCGGAACGATACTCTTTTATGAAATGCCATCTAGGTGGGAGTTCTAGATGTTGTTGTGGCCGACGGAGTGGGATGATGCTCGGTTACGTCGGATGACTGCTAGCTTTTGAGTTGGTCGTGGCCGATGGGTCGTAATAACTAGAACACGCTTGAATGGTTGTGATAGTTGCGCTTGATTGTGGAACAAAATTGTGTGGCACGGTATGAGGCATGCCATAACAGTTTCATCTTATAATCGGGATTCATGTGATTGAAATGATGTATTCCGGTTATTAAACTGCGCTTGCTGCATTGATGATAGCATATGTGATGAATTAATGTGCAGGTACGTGCTGAGGCGAGGTGAGTTTTGTATGGTGTGTGATTAGGACCACCTTTGAGGTGAATTTGCGTCCTAATCGGGGTTTAGGGTTTTGACTCACTGAAATTTTTATCTTACCCTGTCATGGGTTAATCTTTTTTAGGGCCATAACGTGGAGATCTGCTAAGTGCAGATGTGGTGGGCATTAGATGCGACACCTGTTGGCTGGTTCTGCTATTAGTGAAGTTAGGTGGACCCTAATCCTTGAGGATTTTGAGAGGGTCGATAGGAAGTGGCCGTGGAAAGGCTTGTATCATTAAACTTTCTAGGGTTAATAGTGGATAAATAAGTTGTGGTTTTGATGGGAAAATCGCAATCGTGTTTTACTATCCCTATGTTTATTGGTGGTCCGGGTATTTATTTAATTCTCTTCCGCATGCGTTAATTGAAAGATAAAAAAAAAAAAAAATGGTTCGGCAACGCGTTTTGGAACGTCGCATTTTCAATTGACCATCAAGGGATGTTCACGCACTTGGGGTTCAGGGCATGACAAGATTAGTTAACTTGAGTTATATTAGTTAAACATGGTTAGGTTAATTAAGTTAAATTTATTTATTTAATTAATTAAAATTTATTTAATTAATTATAATTAGCGTAATTTGTGAAGGATTAGCCATTTAGTGAAATTTTACGCTCGTTCTCGTGATTGAACTTTTACATGAATTTGATGGTTTATTTATGCTTATATGTGCAATTGAGTGCTTGGTAGTAATTATTGATTATTATTTCAAAAATTTATTTTATGGTATTTAAATAGAAAAATACTAGGTGTCGGTTTTTTATGCCAAAATTTTATGTACTATATAAAATCGTGGAATTTCGAAATAGGAACGTATCGCGTTTAATGGTTCGATTTAAATATGTGACCACACACGATTATTTTACCGAGATTTTTAATACGAAAAAAGGGGCCAAGTTCATTATTTAAATACAAGGTATTTTGATGCAAAGCATGGTGTTTTTGGCCAAGTATGTGTGTGCGTGTGGTCACTATCGGAACCCGTCACCCGATGAGAGTCGGGGAGGTGATGCCTGATTAAATTCAGATGCCCCATGTCAACGGATGCCGGTCACGATGGAGGCCGGACCGATGCTCCTTTATGGAATGCCATCTGGGCGTGTAGTGTTGAACGTTGTCATGCTCAATGAAGCGGGACGATGCCCGGTTATGATGGATGATTGCTGACTGTTGAGTTGGCCGTGGCCAATGGGTCATAATAACTGGAACATGCTTGAATGGTTGTGATAACTGCGTCTAATTATCGGGCAAAATTGTGTGGCACGGTATGTGATGTGTCATAACAGTTTTACCTTATAATCAGGACCCGTGTGGATCTTTGTGATTGAAATGATGTGTTTCGGTTATTAAATTATGCTTTTGATATTTATAATGTGTATGTGATGCACTAATGTGCAGGGACGCGTTGAAGCGAGGTAAGTTTTGTGTGGTGCATGTTTAGGACAACCTTCAAGACGAATTTGCATCATAATTGGGGTTTAGGGTTTTTACTCACTGAGATTTATCTCACCCCGTCATGGTTAACCCTTTTTTCAGATTCTTAGCATGGAGATATGTTATGTTCGTTTTGGGATGCCGTGGCACATGGATTCTAAGTCTACTTTCTTCCCTATTCTCAAGACCACCCGGACTCGTGAGTTAGTGGTGACCACGATTTGGGTCGACGAGAGCTTCCTCACTTGGTGCCTCATCGCTTCAAAGTGTGGTATATTAACGAGCTTAACAGGACTCGGGAGGGTCCTTTATAGGGTTTTGATGGGTTTATTGTTGAAACTGAGGATGGGGAGGTAGCTCACCCCATGGACATTGACATGTCGTGGAGGATCTAGCGCCAGAGTCGGAGGGATCCGGAGTATAGGTTGTCCAATAGTTTCTTTTTGGGATAGACTTTTGTATATAGAACTGTAGGGCTAACTTGACATGTATATGAATAGTAGTTTGTGAAAAAAGTGTTAGCATCTTTTTACTATCCTTGTGTTTATTGGTTGTCCGGGTGTTCATTTAATTCACTTATGCATGTGCTTAATTGAAAGATTAAAAGAAAAGGGTCGGCGACGCATCCTGGGACGTCGCATTTTTAATCGACCGCTGAGGGATGTGCGCGTGCTTGGGGTTCGGGACGTGACACAATATGCTTAGTGGAACGGGGTTGAGCTCACGTCTGCTCAAAAGTATTTTGATAAGGTACGCTCTTCACATGTTTTCTTTTATTTTTTTGGTCATAATGCTCATCACATGTTTTCTGTTTGATATTAGCAATGAAAAACTAAGAACATCGTGAGCCTTATGGCACCGTTAATTCACATGAGTAACGGCGCAATTCGGATCACTTGTTTCATTTTTTAAGAATTGAACAACGGGAAGGAGCAAAATAAAAAAATATAAAAAAATGCTGAGAGAGAGCATTGGTTTTTATGAGGGTTGAATATTGCTCTAAAATAAAATTTAGCAATTAATAGAAAAATAAAGTAAATATGTTATACATAGATAAAATATACCGTGGACTCTCAATTAGTGTTTTATGTTTTATTAGCATACACAATATCAGAAAGTATTCCATTTAAACAGTATAATACAAATTAGTCTTTCCTCCCCCTCAATTAGTGTAGTTAGGGCATTGGGAAATTTTTAGCTTGAAAACTAAAACTTATCCGTTCAAATCCCACTAATTACATACGAACTACTTTGGGGTAGAGTCACTTTTACAGCCGAACATTCGACTGCGGTTTACAAGCGTTCCATGGGCTGCAGGTTGCTGGATGCTTGAAGCCATACACCCAGGTTATAAGCAAAAAGTTTATCAATCTCTTTTAACATCGATTGCACAAAGATAGGTGTCACTTGATGTGGAATTTTGGAAGTCATCTATCTATATATTTTTGAATTTTTACTATTAACGCATAAAAAAGTTTCTTCGTAAGCCAAGTAAAGATACCCACACATCCAAGTTCTAATTTTAATAACCGTGCTTATTTCACTAGATTGTGGATATTTTTTACTTACGAATGCAAGTGTGAAAGAATATTTTGCACTGGTATCGCTTCTTATAGTGATCGTAAATTTATTTTGGCTGATTTGTTGTTATTTCTAACTTAAGAAATTTCACTTGGTGGGCTAGCAAACACGCCAAGGGGCACGATTTTCCAAGGGAACCCGGCATCGAGTCGCCCGGTTTCCTCGATGTTGCTCTCACCTTTTTTTGGCTTTCTATAATGGGTCATGTTAATCTTGGCTAATTTTCCTTATGCGGATGTCATTAATATTTATCTTAAGTCAAATTTAGACATTGGTGATTTCTATCTAGGTAACCCACTATTTAAAAAGTTAATAAGAGAATAATTGGGTCCTTCCATGGCTACCACATAACTGGATTGGAGTGAGGTTAAAAGAAAGTGTCCCCAACTTCAAATCCAATGGTGAGGCTAAATATGCTGGAGTCCTCAACATCACATCAATTGGTTAATTGAGATCTTAGTTTTCATGTCATATCGATTGAGACTTTTTTTGTACTATAAAATTTTGGGTGCCGATGACTGGTGGGTGCTAGTGCCATGCGGCGACTAGCAATCGGCGACAAGAGGTGAGCAACGAGTCTCCACCAATTGATTGGAAGAGGAAGAAGAAGAAAAGATAAATGAAAAAAAGATAAAGACTTATTTCTAGAATTTTTTCATAAGAACAAGAAGTTATTTTTTTCTATTTTTTGTTTATGTTCTAAATCTATTTCTTGACCATTTTTCTATTTCAAGGAATAGAAAAATTAATTGATGTTATAAAACGAAGTTTTATTCCTTTTTCTATTATGGGAACAAAAGAACAAAAAAAATAAAAAGCATAAAAGAGGAACGTTATCATACATGCCCTAAGTGTCCATTTGAGTAAACTTTTGATACTTATAGTATACTTTTACCTTCGTTTATGTGATAGAGCTAAGTAAAAGCCTCCACCTTGATATCATATCAAGAAAATGGCTTTACTAAGTAGCAGCTATTGATTAGCGGTGAGCATCCCTGGACCGGCTCAATCTTGCTGGTCCTGATCCAGTTCTCAAGGAGACTGGATCCGTCCTTGGTCCTAGAATTCTTAGACCAGCACTGTGTGAGTCGGTTCTTGGTCCTGAGAGTTTCAAGTCGATCCAATTCGGACCAACCCCGAATATATATATATATATATATAATATTATTTATAATTTTTTTATATAGAGAAAACCCTAAAATAAACGACATCAACAATATTAAATAGCTCTTTAGTGAGGAGTTCAAGTAATTTTATATTGTTCTTTAGTAATTTAGATTTTTAATGTCTTTTACGGTGTCAATAGTCATAATTTACGAATGAGGAAAATATTTTTGTAAAGAGTCCTTACAAAGTCCAAAAAGGTATAAACAACTATTTATGGTATCCTCCTCTAGTATTCGTTGTCTTTTGTCTTATTTGTTATCTTAGTCTTTAATTTGCCAAAATTGAAATAAACATCTTCTTCGCTTGCCACTCGACACTTGCATTGCTTGCTTTAGGTCACTTGTGCTGCTCGCCGCTCGATGCTTGCTTGGCTTGTTGCTCCTCACTTGACATTCGATGCTTATCCTGTTTGACGCTCACCTCACTTGACCCTCACCGCTTGCCTTTCTTAGCTGACCTCGCTCATCTTGAACCCACTGGGTTGGTATGGTCCTCGGTTGTCCTTTCAAGGAATACAAAAAATAAAATAAAAAATTATTGGTTAGTCCTAGGTTGACTTTGAAACCAGAATGAATTCATTGGGTTAGTCTGGTCCTCAATTGCTTTTTTAAGGAGTACAAAAAATAAAATAAAAAATTATCAGTTGGTCCCGAGTTGACCCTAGAATTGGATTGAACCCATAGGATTGGTCCGGTCCTCGGTCCCAAGCTCAATAGGGTGGGTCCTTGATCTCAAAAATTGAGGATCAACACTGTATGGGTTGGTCCTAGAGTTAGGGGGTGGACCAGTCTAATCCAAAGATGCAAACCAGTCAAAAATACCAATGATGCAGGCAAGGACACTTTAAAAAAAAAAAAAAGACGCCTCCTCTCGCACATCTTAAAGAATACTTATTATATTAGACTAGGGGTGAGCATGGTCTGGGTTGGGTCGGTTCACCCCTAACCCTAGGACCAACTCACACAGTGCTGGTCCTTAATTTTTGGGATCGAGGACTAATTCTATTGAGCTTGGGACCAAGGAGTGGACTGATCTAGTGGGTTCGGTCTGGTTCCAGTGTCAATTTAGGACCAACTGATAATTTTTTATTTTATTTTTTGTACTCCTTGAAAAAACGATTGAGGACCAAACTGACCCAATGGGTTCGGTCTGGTTCCAGGGTCAACCTAGGACCAATCGATAATTTTTTAATTCATTTTTTGTTCTCCTTGAAAAGGCAACCGATGATCGGACCAATCTAATGGGTTCGATGACGAGCGAGGTCAACAAAGAAAGGCAAGTGGAGAGGGTCGAGTAGGGTGAGCATCAAACAAGGTGAGCATTGAGTGTCGGGTGGGGAGTAACAAGTCAAGTGAGTATCAAGCGGCGAGTGGCACAAGTGACCCAAAGCGAGCGAGTGGCACAAGTGACCCAAAGCGAGCGAGGCGAGTATCGAGTAGCGAGTGGAGAAGTTGTTTCTTTCGATTTTGGCAAATTGAAGACTAAGAGGATAAATAAGATAGAAGATAACGAGTACTAACGGAGGAAGTCGTAAGAAGTTGTTTATGCCATTTTGGTCCGGGTTGGACCGACCCTGAATTCCCAGAACCGAGGACCAACCCGCATAGTGCTGGTCCAGGAATCCTATGACCAATGACTGACCCAGTCTCCCTAAGAACCGGACTAGGACCGGCAGGGTTGGTCGATCCAGGGTCGGTCCAGGGTTGACCTTGAACTAATGCTCACCCCTATATTAGACTGATTCTCTGACTTTTAGGTATCAAATCTTTTAAATTCCCCAATTTGATTCTGACCAATTATCATCTGATCTCCTCATGACAATTATTCACCACGTCGAAACTTGTCGTGCGCATGGTAAATCTGAATAAACAATGTGTATGGTTGACTTGTTATTTTTTTGTGATCCCACATTTTAGACCCAAATTTTCTCTTAAAGTTGCGACTGTTCGACATGAAGTTTGTCCACGTTTCGTACCCTTTCGTGACAACCGCCCGTCTTGATGGGAGACGATGTATAAATAGGAACCTACGTTCATTTCTGACGGGTGATCACAAGGTCTAACACAAAATCCTCACATTTAGAATACACCATCAGTACGTGAGGAGATTTGGTTAGTAGAGTGTGCCTATTATTTTCTTGATTTTTCAGGACATTCGACGAACGGGAATGCAAACAATGGTTGGAGGTTTGTCTATAAACGATCTTGGCTTTCGCATATGAATTATTTATGTCTTACATTTGGTATCAGAGCGTGTCTATTGCCTATGCCTTGTTTTTCTCGAATTTTTGGTGTGTTTTTCGGGCTTTTAGAACATGAACAGTAACGGAATGTTGAGGCCAAGAGAGAAACTCCCAAATTCCGGGAAAAATTCCGGCGACCCACCCCTTGATTTCAGACCCGCATAGTCGCACCGCCATAAGGAACGTTAGCCATGAGTTATTTCGGCATATCGGTGTTCGCCGGAGGCTAATTGGGCGGCGGAAGTCGCGGTGGTTAAAGGAATTGTGTTTTGGGAAATTTTCGTCTGATTTTGGGGCCAATTTTTGCTCATTTTCGCCGAAATTTGGACCCACGTGGTTGTGCCGGCATGTTCTTCAAAACCCATTATTTATTTTTGTCTGAAATGGGCTGCCGGGGAAGAAACGGCCGGCGAAACCGTGGCGGAACGGCGAAGAAAACGCTTTTGTTCGGGAGGAAGAAGGTGCGTGGAGCCCACGCGCGCGCTGCGGTTGCAGGCGTGTGGAATCCACGCGCCACGCGCTCTCACACGCGCGGCAACCATTACGTGCGTGGAATCCATGCGCGCGGCAGTTGCCAGGCACGCCTGCGCGCGGAACGGCGCGCGTGCGGGGCACGCGCCTGCGCCGATTCTGGCGCGTGCCGAGCACGCGCCTGTGCGCTGGACGCGCACGTGCTCGGCACGCGCCTATCGTCTCCCACCGCGGCTCCTTTTTTACACTTTTGCCCCAAATTTTTAAATTTTTGCAATCATGCCCTTGGCCAATTTATTTATTTACTGTTCTGCCCTTGATGTATTCATTTATTATGTCATTTCATGCATTTTTATGAATATTTTATGCATGAAATTAAATGTCCAATGGTCCATATATTTAATTAATTAGGGAGTGGCCACAACATCTTTAATTAATTAAATTATATATTAAAAGCCTCCGGATCATATTTAGAAATGGACATTGATTGTAATTAATTATATTAATATGATGAATTTTATCCCATAGGAATTTTCATTATATTAATATGATTAATTAGGATGAAATATCATATTATTTTTCTTAATTTACCCACAGGGATTAAGAAAAGGCATATAATATGGTAGTTTCTTCATGAAGTAATTATGAATCTATTTAAATTTAAAACTTAACCCACATGTAGTTTTTATGTTATATGATTCATATTGTGACATGTTTACATTGGTAAAACATGATTTATTTATATTTTCCTCAAATTTTGTGACATAAGCATGATTATTTGATATGCAGTTTCGCAACCTGTGAATTTCTCTGAATTTAAGTTTGATGTTCCCATGCTGAATGGTGAGAACTATAAAGTTTGGAAGGAGTCAGTTCTTCTTCAATTGTGGTGGATGGACATTGACTATGCTATAAGGAAAGACGAACCACCTGCTTCTACTGATTCGAGCACTCCAGCTGAGATAGCTCTTTATAACCAATGGGAGCGGTCCAACCGCGTTTGTGCCACGTTTATAAGAGCTAAGATATCTCCTAGTATTCGTGGTTCAGTTTCTCAACATAGCAATGTTAAGGCTTTATTAGAGGCCATAGATGCGCAGTTTGAAAGTTCTGTTTTTTTATTTTGCTATTGGAGCTTGCAGTCCATGGCCATCTTCCCTCAAATCTATTTCTGTGTTATTCTCGATTTCATATACAAGTTTCATAAAAGAGAAGCAATGTAAATGAATCTAGGTTACAATTGAGATTTGAACATATGATGAGCTTCTCTCTGTCGTTCTGGCCAAAGATGAACCCCTTCTCCTAGATCTCCTCTCTCAAGCAGTTCTCCCTCTTGGCTCACTCCCTTTGGCTCACCTTCTCTCGAGCTCGCTCTGTTTTTTTCTTTTCCTCCAGCTCTCTCTTCGGTCTCGCCCTCCTCTCTCTATTTGCAGCCGAAGAAGAAGAGCCCCTCAAGCTCTCACTCCCTATGTTTTCATACTCGTCCCTCTCCCTCTCTCCAAGGACATCACCAATTTCCCTCACCGGTCATCCTGATCGAGCACCATGAGCACCAAATTTTGCTCGTCCTTCCTCTTGTATCATCCTTGTGTCATCCTCCTACCCTTTGTCATTGTGTTTGCATTCAAAACATGTAGAGAAGGAGAGAAGAAGAGAAGGGGGCCGAGCTTAGGAAAATAAAGAAGAGAAGAAAAGATAAAGAAAAAAAAGGGGGTCGGGTAGGCCTAATCTGGCCTGGCCCTAGTCTATTTTTTGATTAAAAAATTAATTTAATTAATTTTTATTTTTTTTTGAATAATTTATACTATTAATGCCAATGTACCTGATATTTATGCGTGACACATTTTAGTGAAAACTTTTTTTTTGCTAGGAGTTAAAAAATAGTCCATAATTTTTTATGCAATTAATGAAAAATTAAACGGGTCGCCAAAATTTAGGAGTTAATATAAGAGAATTCATAAGCATATCTAGGGACCATAAGTAGGGAGACAATTGAAAAATAGCTTGGTTTATTAGATTATTCCACAAATCAATGGAATCTAGTCTAGCAACAAGTTAACAAAATACCAGCAAAATAATGGCAAGTAGAACAAGAATTTTCCCCTCCCTAATCAAGATATAGTTGAGGGGATTGTGGTGAAAAAAAGGAAAAAATGTGAGATATGTTCATAAATAAGATGAGAGTAATTAAGCAAATTGGGAGAAATAGCAAATATCTTTTGTCAATTCTAGAAAGGGTCTTTTTGTGATCATCTCTCTTTGCACATCTTCAACTCCTTCGGTGGGTCGAATGGTTCTCAAAGATCATAATCCAATTTTATGGTATCAAAGCCATGGCATTCTTAAGCATATTTCTAGTTTTGAGTTGATTATTCAGTGCGAAGGTAAGAATTTCCATACCATGAGAGAATCCTCTGAAATCTCCACATCTACCACTCTAAATGCCCTAGTTTCTTTTAGCCCTCCTTTAGAACTTCTCACTTCCAATGTCTCTAAAATTGACTATCTTTATGAGGTTCCTTATTTCAATGAAGATTGTAAAATTTCATAGAGCCATCTTCCACTTATTAGTCCATATTCTACTTTTGCTAGACATTCCTCGTTTTCACTTGTCTGTTCTATTAAACTGCTTATCAAGCATACTACTTGAGAGGTTAAGGAGTATGTCCAGTCTTCCAAATTTGATCAACACCTTATCCCTACTACTCAGCAAGAACACTTTGTTACCCTTCAAATTCCTTCTAACTTCCCATGAGAAAGCATATAACAAGGTTGTACACACCTTTGGTGCCATAAGACTCGCTTTATCCTTTCATAGAAGGAATGGGTTACCCGTGATTAAAAGGCAAGGTTATATGGTAAGGTTATACAAATAGCTCTTTTAGACATGCTTTTTGGATTACCAACATACTTGTATTTGGTACAATCCAAACTAATCTTAATATAGAAGCAATGTCCGTTACACTTTTTCCAAACTTTAACATGGCTCTCTCGGTTCCACAACTTCCCTTAGCCCTTATGGTTTAACTACATATTATTGGAGCTCCATAGACTTCGGATTCTATTACTACTTAACATTATCAAATGGTCTATCGAGTTCAAAATCGTGCTATTGATCTTAACTTTCTTGGTTCCGAATATGCCCTATTCATTTCGGTGGACAATGATCAGACTTCTTGCATCCATGTGCCTAGACAAATTCCTTGAGATCAGCTAGTTAAGTTACTTCCAAGCACTTGGGTAACTAATTATGAAAAAAAAATCCACGAGAACTCTAGGCCAATCCAATCCACAAGGTCCTAATTCACCAAGAAAAGAGATGGCACCATTGTTATTAAATTTAGTAAGGAAAAGGAAGAAGCCACTTCTTCTATCTTCCTTACTATTTTTATGATGCAAACTTTGTGCAATTGATTTTCCAATTGACAATAGTCATCCAAATCCAACACCCATGATCGAGTTCTTTGACAAGCAAGAAGGCTCATTCATTATTACAAAGATCCTTGGATATGACATTATTTTTGGAATCTTGAGTGCCAATGTTCCCTTTGTACAAATTCCCCAGATGATGAAGAAGATGACAGACCATCTAGGAGAAAGAAATAGTCAAAAGACAAACTTTACCAGAAGTACCTTCACGGAGAGCCCACTATTAGACCTCTTGGGGAAGCTGGAGGAAAATATCATTTCACGGTTTCGTATGGACTACCTTGATCACAATCTCCTCTACTAATCCTAGAACCATGTGATCTTTTGCCACCTCAATCACCATCCAAAAAGAAATCTTCATAAAAAAATCAGTTGTCTCATCTTTCTACAAACCCATTCACAAATGGGTTAAGAAAAACTCTTTTCCTTTAGGAGTACCCAAAGCACCTTAGCGATCAAGTTTCCTAAAACCAGAACCACCATATGTCTTTCCATCTGTCTATATGTTCAAACTATTAGACTTTCCACCTTTAGAAAGATCTAATTCTAGTGCCCCATTTCCGACATTAGAAGAATTTATAGGTGCTAAACATCAGTTCTGATATATGCCTGAAGTCTCGAACCCTACAGATGTTGATGATCATGGAGACAAAAGAAAGTCATAGCTACTGAGGCTGTTTTGAATTGGCGGTCAAAAAATGCTTTGGCCTAGAATAGTGCTCTCGAGACAATTGCTATCAAACTTCCAACTACACAAGCTCGCCTTAATCATGTTAACTAGAAGGTTGATCAAACGACTTTCATCACAAATAAATTGCTTGAGCCAATCCAAAAGAAACTATAATAGATGGAATCTAGCAAATTTGTTTCTCATCATTATCTAGAGGATCAAATGGTTGAAATGGAAAAAATTAAGGAGACAGATCAAGCTCCTCTAAGATAGAAAGTTTATTCCTCCTTCAGACCCGTGACAAATGGTATCAAAGCAAGAATCCCTCTAGTAAGTGGGTGAGTTGAAGAATCGGACTCCTAGCTCTTATATGGGTTAAATTGGAGAATACTAGCGGTCTACCTAGTCCTACGAGGGCGGAAAGTGAATCGCCGGGGCAAAAAGTGCTCGGACAAAGCGTAGCTCTCAACTAGCTTCTAGGATGACAATGGGGACATTAGGAAGATTCGGTTCCTCACCAAGTGGGCAGAGTTGGAGAAGGACTGAATCCTCGTTGAATGGGGATAACATTCCTGGATCAATTGGTGAATCTAAAGAAGTGGTTTGTGATCTATCACATTTTCAACAAGAAAAGAACCTCCATTTGGTTTGGTGGGGTCAAAATGCTTAGTAAGCAAAAAAAAGTGCTACCAAAAGATGCAATTGGTGAGAAAAGCCACACTTGCCAAAGAAGCGCAAGTGACCAAAGAGAGGTCCGAATAGCTGAGATCAAAAGAGGCTACCAATGGAGTAAAACTTGTTTTGTTGGGTGAGCATGATCATTCAATGTGTGATCCTAAAAGTGGCGCATCAATGGTTAAAGGACACAAGGAAGAGAAGAGCAGATTGCAACGAGAGCCTTGAGGAATTGAGTGGGGGAGAATGTCACAATCTATGAATCTTCCTGTACTCGTGACACTTGTGAGTCATACTTGGAGTTATCGAGTGAAGAGTGAAGATGCAGATATGATGAACATAATTGGTCTGTAGGAGTGGCGTTAGGACGATTGGTGCTAAGATTTCTAGGATAGAAGGATTATATTATTTAGAAGCTTTGAAGGCGAAGTTAGCCTCTAGTGTACAAATTTGTCGAGAGTTGATGTTGCTCCCTTTAAGAGGCCATAACAGGCCGAAACCGGTTGTTAAGCCTAAAGAGATATTGTGACATCCTGAATTTCTCAATCTGTTTTCTACTAAATTAATTGGGCATTTCGTTGATGTGTTTATAGGGTTATTCTCAGAGCCGATCACTCTTGAGGTAACTAGACTGTCTGGGTAAGTAATTAAGAAAATTTAAGGCAATAAACTTGAGAGTTTGATCAAGAATCGGCTTCCTGACCGTGCTCATCTTTAGAGGCCATTGCGGCACAGTTAAAAATCGATTTAAGATTAGAGATAGGTCTGTTCGACTGAGATGTATGACCGATCGTGGGTGACTCCACTAAATTGGAAAATTCTCGTCGACCGACACTAATTTGATTTTACTGTCGTTTTGGTACCCTGTGTCCGTAATTGAATCCTCGAGATTTTCACGATAATCGAGAGTCGTCATTGAGTCGAATGGGTTCATAGTGGTTCAAAGAAAATCGACCACGGGTTATTTGCCTTAAAAAGTTCTGAAAACCACCCGGTAGCCTAGGTTACGCTAAAAACGAGCCAAATGGAAATTAACCGTCGATTCAAGTCCGATTTCAGAAATTGAAGGTTCTGTCATGTCACAATAAATTTTAGGATTCACGACTCAGTTTCAGAAGATTTCTCTGACAATAAAGACTTTTTGGGAAAAAGTCAGGTTAGGGCCGTTTTCGTTCAGTTCAAGCCGGAGATTAATTTTGATGGTGAAATTGAGGAGTGTGGGGGAATTTTGGATAAATAAAATAATCAATTTGATAATGGAAATATCAATTGATTTTGCGAGAGTTAATTGAGAGAAATTCAAAAAGGGAAATTGGATGCAAAATGTCAGGGTAGACCAAGTGCTTTAATTTGGATCTTCCTTGGTTATCTAGGCGCCAATTCAAAAAGAATTTGGGATAAGAATTTCTTAATTGAGGAAATTCTTTTCTTTAAAAATTTCTTCCCAATTCTTTCCCTTTTTGGCCAAGCATCCAAGCACCTTTTTCTCTCCCCCTTTTTCCTTTTCTTTCTTTCTTTTTCTCTCTCTCTCTCTCTCTTTCCTCACGTGCGAGAACCTCCACCGACTCCCCTCCTTGCCGTTTTCAATTTTGCTTCTTCTTCTCTCTCTTTTTCTTTTTGACTTTTCAACTCTTATCTCATTCTCTCTCTCATCTCTCCTTCTCTCTCTCTCGACTCTCCCTCCTCCTCACGGTTCAAGCAGAAGACAGAAACAGAGGCAGCACGCTTGGAACCGAAGAAGCTCGCCGTCGCCGCCCGCGCTCCGCCACCCGTGTGCCGCTTGTGCTGCGCCGTCCGCCGCTCCGCGCCTCGCCTCCGTCTCTCTCGCCCGCCCCCTCAGCCAGCGTTGCCGCCCTTCCTCTCTCCTTCTCCCCTGTTTGTGCAAACCAGCGAAGACAGCAAAGCAGAAGCAGCAACCACCGTCGTTTGAAGATCAGAGCCGCTCGCCGTCGCGCCGGAGCTACCGCACCGCCGCCCGTGCGACGCTGCGTGCTCCGCCGCCTCACGCCCACGCCTACCGCCCTAGCTGTGTGCCGTCCAGCTTGTTCAGTCTCTGTTCATCTCGGACCGACCGCCTCCAGCCGCCGCTTAGCTCCGATCGGCCGCCATGTAGCCTTCCCGGAGCTCCGCCCATCTTTCTCGACCTCTTGCCGCCCCCTTCCCTCTCTATTTCTCTCTGTTTTGCAGCGAACCAGCAACCCCGTTGTGTGGGTTTCCAGCCGGTTCGTGGTTGATTTCGGGCCGTTTCCGAGCCCCGAACCCGAGGCCCGCTTTGGAGTTTGTTGTTCCTCGGGTCGCCCCCGTCGGATTGATCCGATTTGCGCGCGATTTGGTGAGTAATCTCACTAATCCAGGATTAGTTGGCTAATTATGCTTAAGGTTGATTTAGATTTAATTAATTATATTTAGGTTGTTAGATTAGAATAAATTAGCAATTATTAGCCAATTGTGATGCGATTTAGATAAATTGATTGTGCAATTAGCAAGTAGACGTGGTCTACTAATTATTGGAAGTGCCTCGGGATTTTTCCCGACCCTTAGTGGGCTTCAATTAAGCTTTTCGGGCCTAAGTGGATTTTTTTAGTATTTAAATATTAATTTTCGGAATTAAATTAAATAATTATTTATTTTCCGAAAATTCAACTGAGATGGCCTGGAACCGGAAAATTATGCTGATGACCGTGGTGAAGTCTGTTTATTTAATCGGCTTTATTTTGAGCTAAATTGAATTTTTAATAATAATTATTTAATTTTCGAAATTAATTAATTAATTAATTATTTTTCGGAAATTAAGATTTTGATGGCCGACGACCGAAATCTCGTGCTGATCGTCGTGGCACAGTTCGTTTATTTATTTGAGCTCTACGTTGCATGGAATTAAATAAATTGTGATATTTTAGGGATTTACCCTAAAATGATTTGGAATTAATTGAGATTGAATGATTGATTGGTAGATGGCCGAGTATGTTTGTTTAGCATTTATAATGCTTTGATTGAGTTGTAAAGTGGATGGGGTTATGAGAGAATTGGAAATACTCTGGGATTGAACCAATCAGACACAGTGTATAGACTTACGTGGTTCGGTGATTGGGACATCACTGGCGAAAATGGCGTCTTAAAGAACGCACATATCGGTCTAGTACATACATCATTGTGGACCTACGTGGTTCGGTGATTGGGATATCACTGGCGAAAACGGCGCCTTAAAGAACGCACGTATCGGTCTAATACTCATATTGTTATAGGCATGTATGGTTCGGTGATTGGGACATCACTGGCGAAAACGGTGCCTTAAAGAACACATACACTTGTCTATTAAATACATTGTTGTAGGCATGTGTGGTTCGGTGATTTGGGATATCACTGGTGAAAACGGCGCCTTAAAGAACGCACACAATTGTCTATTGAGTACATCGTTGTAGGCATGTGTGGTTCGGTGATTTGGGATATCACTGGCGAAAACGGCGCCTTAAAGAACGCACACAATTGTCTATTGAGTATATGGTTATAGGCATGCGTGGTTCGGTGACTAAGGATGTCACTGGCGAAAACGGTGCCTTAAAGAACGCACGCAATTGTCTAGTGGATAAATCACCTTGGCGAACTTGACGCCCGAGAGTATTGACCTAGAATGGTCTGTCTGACATGTAATCGACTAGTTCGATTGACCAATGAATTGATCCGATTGTTGTGAAATGATTGATTGAAAGGAAATGACCGTGAGTGGTCTTGTTAGTGTGTGATCGACTGGATCGACTGATCGAGATATCGATTTGTGATATGATTGCTTGGGTGCCTATTATGAATTGTACTGACTTGCAGGTAGGATCTGAGGTCAAGGTAAGTCCTCTGTTATGTGCGTGTTTAGGCAGCCTATAGTATAATGGTTTACTAATCGGGCTTAGTGGGGTAGAACTCGCTGAGACGTAGTCTCATCCCAGTTTGGGGAAAAACATTTCAGGACCCCGTTGAGGAGCTGAGGAGGAATCTGAGAAGGAGAACTCAGAGGTGAAACTTAAAGAGAATGATTTTTTTTTGAAGAAGAAGATAATCCCGAGAGGGGCCTTAAGTATGGCCTGGATGGGCTGAGAGTCTATCTTCTTTTGAGAATTTCTTTTGAAGTGAATTGGTTTGTGTTTTGTATAAAAGTTTGGTTATAAATTTCAATATCAAAAATATGGCCCTGCTTTTCTATCCTATCGTTTTATTGTCTGGGGATTTTAACTGCTTCCGCATATGCTTAATAAATGAAAGGGTCGGCGATACATAGTCCTGGGATATCGCATTATAAAATCGACCAAGTGTGAAGGATGTGCGCGTGCCTGAGGATCGGGGCGTGACGGATATGCTATCTCATTCGATGGACTAGACGCCCAAGCCAAGCTAAGCATGGTATGATCTCGTATATAGAAGTTATTTGCCGTATTGTTCTATGGAACAACTAATGAATGAGGCTGGCCTAATGAATTCTACTCATTTGGCACCGCATGGTTTATTCCACGGCCAAGGAACTATCGACCCATGACACCTACGCCTAGTGCGGATTCTCCCAAGCTCACATCAACTGCAACTTGGGTCTAAATTAAATCTCACTATTAAACTTACCTTTTGTAGTCACCACTAATTAGTTATGGGTTGATTAAATTTCCACATAAGAGTATCCAAAGGCACTTCATTATATAGAAATTCATTGATCAGGTCAAAAAGTTACTAACTATATCAAAATTTTCAATATTACATATTAAGAATTGCTACCTAATTGAAGAAATTGGTTGTTTCTGAAATTTCACCATCAATACTGAAGTAAGTATGTAGAGAATATAGATAGACTGAAAATTAAAATTCTAATGCAAAGTTACTTGTCAATTCATCTTTCAATCTTTCTTTCATTTTTATATGCTAACAAGTCATCAATTGTTACTCTTAGGAATTGATAAGTAACGTAAATAAAATTCATTGATAGAAAGATATTTGAAGTGCCAGAAGTTGATGCCAAAAGTTCTTTAGGATCACTTAATTGTTAAGTTTTTCTTTTTCTTTTTTTAAATTGACAACTTAAATGCCAACCATATATGGGTTGCCCAAAATTTAATGTGGCAATTTTGTTTATCAAATTTTCCTACCCACGTGGCTGGCCTGTGTGCCCAATTAGTATTAATGGTCCCAAACTATACTGTTTTTTTTTTTTTTTGGACAACCCAAACTATACTGTTTACATATTTGTTTCTGCTGGGGTGGAATAATTTTTTTTTTTTTTTAAATCATTTTTCTCTTCTTCCTCCTTCATCACATAGCACCACCTGTCCGGCCACCATCTCCACCCGCTCCAATGTCTCTTGCGGTCGGCCCACCCTATAACTCCATCATCGCTTGTGGTCGGCTCCGTCGTTGCTCGTCCAGATCCAGCCGCAAGCCTAGCTCTGTCACTGATCTCACAATAGGCTCCATCGTTGCTTACCCCTTTCAACGTTGCTCTAGTCTCGTCCATGGCCGCAAGCCTAGCTGGTCTATGGCTCGTGAAGCAGTGATCAATCACCGAAACTTGCGAATCATCTTGGAAACTATTGATCAACTTTCTTCTTTGTCCACACCGATTACGAAAGAACACAGGGAATGCTCTGTTTTGCCCCTATTCTCCAACCGCGAAGATTCAGAGCAACTCGTTTGCGTTTGGAAGCTTCATTACCAACACTCACTCTCACTGGCAACGCTTTTCAGATCCTACCCGTGTAGCTTGATCAATAAGCGCAACCCAGAACCCATCCTCGACAAGGTAATTTCATTCCTCTCTTTTGTGCCCTGTTCTGGAGAAGTGTGAGATCAATTTCCGTCCATGAAACCTATGTGTAAATCATTGAAAATCTGAGTTATAAGTTGATGATTGGTGATGACATTATCGTTCTTGATACTTATTTTAGATGGAAAACCATTTCGATTTCATCTCCATGCATGCAGGGTGTTTGTTGAGATGTCTCCATAAAGTTGTTAAGTGTACTTGAGAGAGTTGCTTAAATTAGTTAACTGAAGTGTTCATCATTTGGTCAAATCACAATAGGAACCTAGATTCATTTATATTGCTTCTCTTTTATGAGACTTGTATACGAAATCGAGAATAACACAGAAATAGATTTGAGGGAAGATGGCCATGGACTGCAAGCTCCAACAGCAAAATCAAAAAACAGACGAAAGGATCGGCCCTCCTTGTGTTTAGATGATAGGCAGCGGCAGCTATTTTCTCCTGGAGATTGTATTTCTATCCGATAAAAGGCCGGACATCTTCGACACCAACTAAGCTTTCCAAAAATTGCAGTAACTGGAGCAACTCTTGATCCGATCAATCGTCAAACCAGCTCTCGATGGGTATTCCATTGTCCACTTATAATCAAAATGCCTGAGAAGAGAAAAAAGAAAAAAAGAATTAAGAGATTGAGATGAAAAGGTAGACAGTAAGATAACTGGACCAACTAAAACCAAATTCCTGGTTCTACCAGAAAAAGATGAATAAACTAATGTCAGTTAACAGATAATAGCAGAATTGTGACTAACAGAGGAATAGATTTTAAGGAAGACGGCTGGAGCTTGAACAAGGCGATGGATGAACATGAGCGAGCAACAGAGTCGACACATAGAGAGGTGGTTTGAGCTCAATTGCCATTTTCCCCGGAATGACAATTTAGGGCTTAGAAGAAAATCAAGCACTGAAATCATGTTCTTCTTTATGTTGCAAGCAGGAGGAGAGGATAGTTATTGATGTCCTCGATCATCAGCCCCAATTTGTGAAGAAAATCAATTTCCTCCTTCATGACCTCCACAATGACTGAAAACTCTAGCCCGTTGGGCTCATGGGGGACAATCCCAATCCCCCAAAGGAACTCGTAAGCCCATGCCTAATTCTCCATCCTCTCGCTTTTCATCTTCTCCAAGTTGTATAGGGACGAAGAGGAGTCCCTATCCATCCGGCCCAGTCAGAACCCTGTTCGGCCTCACCACGGTCGTATCGTTTGGCCTGGAGGACGAATTTTGCGTAGAGACGAAGGTTACAAATCATGAGATTTGCAAGATACGGCGGTCATAGCATCTCCGCAAAGGGAGGTTTGATCACCATGAGAGCTTGAATGAGAGAGAAAAAGAGAGCGACAGAGAACGACAGGGAAAGACATATTTTCTCTAGTGCGGCCTGGTTTTGTGATTAAGGCCACCTCATTATTTACGTGGACTTTTCTTTTCTTTTTCTTTTATGAAAAAGCCAACTAGACATTAATATTTAATTAAACTCACATAATTATTTGTCAGAATTTCTCGCTGATAATAGAAATTTGAATACCCTCCAAAACAAAAAATGATATAATTTCACTTGATTTCACTTCACGCTCCAATTTTTTGATAATTCAAAATCTTTTTGGGCGAAACAGAGGATATCTCGATCGGGGGAGAGAACGGGGAAATCCCATATGACCTGATATATCTGACAAGTCGCACTATACGTCAACCCAAGAGGCATCTTCCTCTCCACGACTTCGAAAGGGTACTTTTGGAACACCAATAGGCATAAAATGAAAGAAAAAAGGACTTAAGTGATTGTTTCTCTGCACTTAAGTGAAGTGATTGTTTTTCTTCACTTGAGTGAATCGGCTTGTTTTTCTTCACTTGAGTGAATCGGCGAAAACTTTGAGTATTAAAGTGATCGCTGTACATAATTTTTGACAATTCTAATATCCTTCTACAAAAATTAGTAATTTGGTCATAAGATGAATCCACCTAAAAGATCTCTTCCATTGATTAAACTAAAAGGTAGTTACTGCAACAATACCATTCTCATGCTCAACAGTTCGACTAGCAAAATGTCGGCAGGTAAATCGTGCCTAAATGTAATGCTTTTAAGACCAAGCTGCTTAGTGCCGGTCAAAAAGCTGGGAATCTCGTTAGAGTCAGCACAGCGTAATGAAGACGGGGGTGTTCAGCACGAAATGTTTGAAATGAAACACTTCTTTTTCCAAAACCAGTTCCACACGTCCTAGTAGGAATCTCTAGTCTCAAGACCCACCTAACTCGTACTACAGGACACAGCGATTTCAATATAAATAGAGGACGTCCTCACAAGACCTCTCATTATACTACACACAAGTTTTACCAGACGGGAGAGGAGAAAAAGAGGGAGAGATGAAGAAGCTGCTGAGTTCATCAGCAGCAGCAGCATTCGCTCTGGTTTTGCTTCTGTTGCTGGGAATGTGGTTACAGCCGAATGAAGCAGGAAGGATGCTCATCGAAGGCAAAGATGATGGAGGAGGAGCGGCAGGGGCTAATTACCGGCTGAGCGGTCTTTTGGCTTTCCAGATCCTGCAAAAGGGTCCAGTTCCCGGTCCCGGAAATCCATGCCACTACGCTGCGCATGGATGTGATCCGCCCAAATGGAAGAACGCAAGAGGTGAAGGAATGTAGTAGGAGGTCGTTCTTATGGAAGAGGGTGGGGTTGATTGTGTGTTAGCTGGTTCCTAGTGTTTCTAAGATTTAAGTATGAGGTAAGTGTAATTGTAGCAACAATACAACCTGAAAGAGCAGGATAATATGTATGCAGAAGTTCCATTATCAAAAGAATAAAATCAAGTAGTTCGTGCCGATATTTTAGAATATTTCAAAGGGTTAATATCACGAAAAGACAATAAATTGGTATAGATGTGATAAATTTACTCAAAACTAATTTTTTTTATCACCAAAAACTCAAAAGTAATATATCTGTAATAAATTTACCATTAATTAATTTCCATTATATTATATTAATATCACAAGAAATCACAAATTTATATACTTATGACAAACCGATAGTAAAACCCCTAACATGTACATCAGTTAATTGCCACATACCATCCAACTGAGCAACTCAGTAATTTGATGGTATAATTTCATAAGAACCAATGGATAGTATATTGGTCATAGGCATCACTTGATGTACATGACTTATGTCGTTGCTTAATATAACTTAGCAGAACATTTTCTCACGATCCGTTTTCATTATTTCCTTCTTACAAAAGCTTCTTCAAACTGTGCGTGCCACCTTACTATCGGGGTTGCGCGCTTGAGTCGGCTAGTATACTAGTTGTGGCCCGGGGATAGTAACCGCACGATCCTTTGAACTAGAACAATGATTCAAATCGTGACATCCATTGACCAAAAGATCAGTGACACCGTCAATGCACGCTAAGGAGTTAGATTCTTCTTTGCAATTCATCTGGATCTATAGGCCTATTTGGATCTCGAATGTATTTTAATTACCAAATTTATATTAATTGAAATTAGTGACTGAAAAAGAAAAGATTTTAACACATCTTTACGGGAAGGGCGGTCTTATTTTCACATCCCTTTTGACTTAAAAAGTACCTTTTTAAAGGTAATTGGCTAATATATCATTATAACATCCGATTTGGTCAAACATTTGCTGATTAGACATTTTTACTCTTGCTCCTAATGCTAAATTCCTATACAAAGTTTTTGTGATTTAAAAGATGAGACAATGAATAAAAACTAACAACTTCTCTGAGGAAATTGATTAGAGGATGAATGATAAAATAAAATCTTGTTGAAGAATACATGAGATTATTTATAAGTTTTATTACATGACTATTGAAGATAACATATCGATCAAGATATGTACAATCAAAGGGAGATATATGTACAATCTTGAGAAATACGAAAAATCAAGAGGAATGCCCTAATTAATTTTAACATTCTCAGATTACCATGTCATGGTAAGCTCCAAATTTGCTATGAAAGTTTTCTCTCTGAAGTTTTAATATCCCCTTTTAAAAGGTTTATGGCTTGATTGCACATATTGAAGAATCTAGGATTTATCACATCCTATTCAATGTTTGAGGCTTTCAATGGATTTTCCCATTTTCTGAAACAAAAGGGTTTAGTATGTCAGGTTTAATTTGAATGGAAAGCATAATACTTCAGCTATCTCAAAATTATCAGTACTGATGATATCACAATGCTGCGTAGCTGGATCAGAGAACCCTTCCAAGTATACAGAGCTATACAAGCAATTTGTTCCATTATACTACAGGAACAATGAGGACTTATGTGTATAGAAAGAAAAACTCAAAACTTAAGGAGGTTTTAAAGAATTCTGCAGTCGCTCCATTATTTACCGCCACACCTGAAGCCATCACAAATGATGGACAGGACTATGATCAGAATCAGAGCGATGACGATGCCGAGAACTATCCGCTTTATTTTAATGTTCTGCAGCCACATCTTCCTTCTCATTTGGGTCGCCTGCTGCCTGAAATCTTGCGCCTGAAAGTAGAAAATCTATGTCAATCGGAGGACACCGAGATCCTCAACTCTGTCATACTAAAAGAGGGCGGTCTTTGTTCTAGCTCCAAATTAATCGGCAGTTTCCACTCCTTTCGTACATTTGATGTGAGAAGACTGGACAGAGGAAAGCGGACTATTGGAAAGCAATAGCAGTTAAAACCTTCACAAAGTTCAAATGACATTCCTTATAATAGTGGGGAAAGTTCTTGGTAAGTATACATCCCATATGCTGTTTTGTGCTTTAAAGGAATAATTTGATGCAAAATCTAGCAACACAGAATCAAAAGTAGATCAGCAGTAAAAAAATCCACTGAATTGCAAGATATGATGTGCAAGGAAGTCCAATCCTAAAGCTTAAGCTGTCATATATAACTCATTATCAAGTGATTTAGGGCAATATTTCAATGATACGGCAAAAGGAATGAGAAAAGGAATAGGAACAGAGGATATTGAACTGAGAATACCCAACTTTGTTCATATCCATCAGTGCTCCCTGAACTATTTAGAAGCTAAACTAGATGAGAGGACAATTGCCCTTGATAAAGCATCTAGGCTGGAATGATGTGACGAAAGGAAATATTTGCACGAGAGCGAGAAGAAGATGCGAGTTCAGGCTGTCCCGGTTTTGTTACGTAATCTGCTCAATTGAGCATTCGGGACTTGAATAGGGAAGAATGACAGTTCACGTATAGGCAAAACTTTTGTACTTCTGATTCAACAGTTGTCCAATGACCCGAATAAGTAGGTTGCACTAGTAGCTTGGCCGGTTCAGGAGACCGGAAGAAGACTACACCTGTAATATACTTGTGTTTGCAATCCAATTGTTGCCTCTAAAACGTCACTCTTGATGCATCAACCATTCAGTTTCTAAACACCAGATCCTGCTTCTTACATACAATAATTAGCTCCAGGATGAAAATCACACATCATAGATTGCTTACCTGAGATTGAAGATTCTCCGTCTTGTCGAGCAGAAGCTCAACTTCCTGACCACGATCCAGAACCTAAATGACGGGGGGACATAAGTCCGACATTGCACGCCAATTTCTCATAGTTCTAACTCAGTGGTAAAGCATAAGACAAGGGATGCCAACTCACCTTTTCTATATACTCCATCATGACTCCTTTCACTTCTGATATCTGAGCAGTCAGTTTGGCAAGTTTGCTGATCTCTTCTGGATGATCCGCGCAGTACTGCATTTGTTCCTTCAGTTTAGGCCTATGTCTAAGCTCTGATCAGCATATCATGTGATGGAGAACAAAGAAGTCGCATTCATGGATTTGTGAAGACAAGGCAATGTTTACCCGAATTCCCTGTTCAAGCTATGCGCCACCGCGGTCGTGGCTTTTCCTCCGCCATATCTGTTAGTAAACTCGTCCTTGATTCTCTCAAGAAAGACCATCGGAATCTGACGACCGATGGACTCACCTGCCACGATGCAGTATGCTGCGGAATTGAGATGGTGAGGTCAGTTTGTCGAAGGAAAATTGTAAACACGCGACCACAAGTAGCTTTCACACGTAGCTCGGAGCTATTGCAGCTCCAAGAGAGACAACCAGCTACGCGAGAGAGAGAGAGATCATACCGAAGCCGCTGTGGACGAGGTAGCTGAATGTGTGGCCATCGCAGGTGAAAGTGAAGTGGTCGGTGCTGGGAGGGAGCTTCTGGAGGCACTGCAAGGCGATGCCGGTGAATTTCCCGCCGAACTCAGCGTACTCTGCTAACACTGCGGTGCCTCGTGCCACGAAGCTGTAGATCAGCGATTCGCGACCCATGTTTTATCGTCTCTGGAATTCGATGGGAATGGTACAAGAGCTCGATAGCGCAGTGAGAGCACTCCAACCTCCGCAACGAGAACGAGAGATCACGCATCCATTTTGCAGAGAAGTCACGGTACCGCCACCGTATCCATGCACTCCTCTTATGTTGTTTTACCCTCTAGGAAGAAGAAGACATGCAGTCCCTGAAGCTGCATGGTTTCTTCGATGTGATCATCAACTATTTATCCGTTTTAAGTCCTTGAATCTATGCATTTCTCTCGATCACGTCCTACGGTACTAGTAGAAAAATCCAACTTTGATAAGGTCGATCCGGACCCAAAATATCATTTCACGCAATTGAACTGTAGTTACCATGGCCCGAAAATAAGTCCTAGTAAATGACTCATGATTCCATAGTGGCAATGTTTCATTTAGCGATAAAGATTTTGGCTAGGCATCAATCAACCGCAAGTCGTCGACTTCAATTTGTTGGAAATAGAGATAGATAGACTTAATTGGAAAAACTATACAGGTTAATTGACTCAATCACGTAAAACATAAGTTTGCAAGAAACTACATTGAAGCAACAACACAAGTGAGTCACAAGCAATGATCCGTTGGCATCTCTAAATCCAAGCATTCCATACATGGTGCAAGAATCTTGTTATAAACGTTTCGAAAAAGCAGTCATGAGGAAGAGTAGAAAAGGTAGTATGGAGTTGATCCCTAATCTCAACGAAACTTCCGGGAAGCAAACGATGGAAAGAGACGTTTAGGCTGCCACTCAAACCACACCATTCCTAGGCAAACATCCTATTACTTGCATAAATCAGTTGTGTCCAAAATCAATTTTTGGGCACATATAGCCGACAACGTAAGTGGGCCCAAAAGTGGGCTTGGAAATGGGCCATATCGGTTTCAGCCCACTTCGATCGGTGTCCGAAAGCATAATTAGGGTCTTTTTGGTTTTGTGAAGAGTGAAATGTAATGTGCATGCTTTGAAAAAGTTGGTAGGGTCGTAGACATGAATCATTTTTTTTTTTAAAAAGATGGAACAATTTGAGATTAGCGAGTAAACAGTGAGTAATGGACTAACTAGCCTAAATAGACCTAAACATCCTGAGATAATTTTGAACATTCACCATCTGATAGCATCATGACTGTTACTGCCTTTTTTTCTCGCGAGAAGTAAGCCCCAATCACCCTTTCAGAATGAATAATTTGTTGTAAAATATTGGTTTATCCCTTTGTCCATAAATAGACCTAAACATCCTGAGCTGTTATATGTTTAACGTAGAATATGGAAACGTCCTTGGCTTATTCAATTATTCTCTCCCTTGTTCTGATCACCTTCTGCACTTGCGCATGGAAAATACTGAGTTTGTTTTTGTTGAAGCCGAAGAAGCTAGAAAGATTTCTGAGGCGACAAGGTCTAAATGGAACTGCTTACAGGCTTTTGTTTCAAGACCTGAGAGGCATCATCAGAATGAACAAGCAAGTTCAATCTCAACCCATTGCTCCTTTCTCCAACGACATTGTGCCTTGTGTTCTCCCTTTCTATCATCACTCCATCAAGAAATACGGTATGCATTTTATCAAAGTTGAGATGCAGTGGAATTTTTCCAGCCAATGGTGTAACATTGTTGATTGGACAAACTCAATTTCCTAGTACAAAACAAAGTACGATCTCAACTCACACTAGGCTGTAATTTCTAGCTAAAAATCTGCTAAAGAAAATATATTTCTGGTGCCTTTTCAGCAAATCCTGCTATAAGGCAGATTTTCCAACACTAAACGTGTTGCTTTTAGTGGCAAAGTCACATGACAAAATAATGGCAGCTATGTAGCCAGCGACCATCAGAAGGCGACCACTATTGCTCATTTTCTCATGCAAATCGATCTACTAGATGGGTTTGAAGTCAGGTGCTTTCGATGCATTTGCTAAGTCAGGTGCTTTCGATGCATTAGCTGGTTTAAGCACCTGACACACACAAATGGGTGAAATATGGAATCCAGTAGCCATTTGACGCCTTAACAAATGATATCTCTAGATATTGGTTATTGCAGGTAAGCTTTGCTTTACTTGGTTAGGGCCAATGCCTGTGCTGAACATCATGGACTCAGACATGTTGAAAGAAATATTTTCACGGATTGATGAATTTGAGAAGCCACATCCTGCGGGCATTGCAGATATCTTGGCATCGGGGCTCCTGGATATTGAGGGGGAGAAATGGGCCAAACATAGAAAGATCATCAATCCGGCTTTTCATTATGAAAAGTTGAAGGTATTACTGCTTGGGGCCAATAATTTCCTGACCAAGTGCAACTTCTAATGGAACTTAAAATGATTAATAATTTCGTCACATTTTATGGCCGTGGTCCACAGAAATTTAATGTTTTAAAAATACATACATTTAACTTATTTAGCCTTTTTTAATTGTTGAAATATTACAGCATGTAGCGGAAGCATCATGTCAAAGTTGTGAGGAGATGATTAGGGGATGGGAGAAACAAAGTTTGGCTGGTGATGTGGATGTGTGGCCTCACCTTCAGCATTTGACGGGCGATGTACTCTGTAGAGCTGCTTTCGCTGGTACCTACGACCAAGTCAAGGGCATCGTCCTCCTTCAACAAGAACAAATTGGGCTCGCTAACAAAATTCAGCGGTTGGCTTTCATCCCAGGGTGGAAGTAAGTCGAGATTTAGCAACAACTTATTCCGAGATCTTTTAGCTGTTGCAAATGCATATAACAAAAAAGAGAGAACATCCATGGAGTCAGTTGCAACCTTCCAGAATTTTCTTATGATTTTGCAAATCATGGTTAGTGGTTGGATTGCCATCTTAAAATAGTATACAGGGATCGCTACAAATTTTTCATGTCAAAACAATGTTTGGTGAGGCAAATCTTCAATTGAATTGTTATCGAGATTTCTATTTTTGGAACTTCTAAACTTAATAGAACGGAGGAAAATGATTGAGTGTATTGATGTAGTGAAGCATATATGCAATAGAAACCCAAATTGTTGTTTAAAGTTTTCAACTTGAAGTCGACTTGGATAAAAATAATGCAGCCTCTTGCCGACCAAACTAAACAAGAGGATGAAAGAAATCGACCGTAAAGTAAAAGGATTGTTGGAAGACGTAGTGACCAAAAGAGAGAAGGCAATGAAGGAAGGAGGAGTAGATGACGATGATCTCTTGGGACTGTTGCTAAAATCAAACAGGAAAGAAATTCAAGAGTCTGGGCATAAAAACGGCATGAGCACAGAGGATGTGATTCAAGAGTGCAAAGCGTTCAACTTTGCGGCTCAGACTACCTCTATTTTGCTTACTTGGACTCTGATTTTGTTGAGCAAGCACAAAAGCTGGCAAGACAGAGCAAGAGAAGAAGTTCTGCAAGTTTTCGGCAACAAAAAACCTCATTTTGATGGGTTGAGCCGACTGAAAATTGTGAGGATTCCCGTTGCACTGTTGTCTGCTGTTTATCTTAATTTAACTCCATATATTCCTGAATTTCAAAACTCGCATCAATAAATGGATTTCTGCAAAAAAATAAAAAAAGGACGGACAAACAAAAAAGTGAAAAGCGAAAATTGTAGGAAATTGTAAAGACCTAACCTGAAATCTAGTTGCTGTTCGTCTCTTTGCTAGTGACAGAGGAAAGACATACGGATCGTACTCTTTGCATTCAAAGATAAAATACTGATCACTTGAATGGTATTCAGCTTGACGAATTAGGTCCACAAGGCAAGGTTTAGATAATTTAATCATTGCATTCTCAATGTCTTTATTGACAAAAAAAGGCTAACAACAAATTGGTTTATATGCAGGTAAGCATGATACTGAACGAGATGCTTCGATTATATCCGCCTGGATATATGACAATGAGAACAGTTCACAGGACAACCAAGTTGGGAGATATACAAATACCTCCAGGAGTTCTACTTCTTGTGCCCATTATCCTAATCCACCATGATCCGGAGATGTGGGGGGATGATGCCAGAGAGTTCAATCCGGAGAGATTCTCTGAGGGAGTTTCAAAAGCAACCAAGAATAAGCTTTGTTTTTTCCCTTTCAGTTGGGGTCCTAGAAATTGCATTGGCCAAAACTTTGCTTTCCTTGAAGCCAAAGTTGCTCTGACCTTGATTTTGCAAAACTTCTCGGTGCAGCTATCTCGTTCTTACAAGCACGCCCCCATTCCAATGTTCACTCTTCATCCCCAACATGGAGTCCCCCTGACATTGACTAGAATCAGATCGGATCCCTCGGTTCCTATTTGATTTGATGTTGTGCTCCTGAGTTCTTCGTTGCGTGCACATTGTTCTGTTTGTTGAGAATAAAGGAAAAGTCAAGTAAACATTTGATACCACCCTGTTTCTTTCACCGAATGCCCTGGGTTGCCCCTATTCTGGTGGTGTTGGCCCAGAGTTCGTGGCCATTTGGTTCATGCGAGGTCGGGTTCATGTTGCCCTTACACTTTGTCCAGGTATCCCTGTTCGTCATGCGTCGTGGTTGTCGACGTGAGTTCGAGTCTTGTTTTGGTTTGTGGATCGCTTGTCCTAGTGGTGCACTCCAACTGTTTGTATTGATGCCTAAGTTGAAGCCCACATGACTTCCCTTAAACTTTAGTCCGTTTTGGGCGTTTATCGTTTCTGGACATCTTCGTTTCATCCATCTCCGCGTTCACTTTGTTGTGATTTGAGCTTATTTATACAAGTTATGCTCTGTTATTTTCCTTAGCTTTGGCTATGAGAGAGTGGGAGAGAGAACTTGAAAAAATAAAAAATAAAAAAGTCAAAGAAGACGTTGGCTTGAGAGGGGCTGGAAGGAAAAGCGAGCGAGAGAATCAGCGAGAGAGGAATGAATGAGGGGAAAGGTTCTTCGGCTGCTGTTCGCTGTGCTATAATTTTATTTAACATGATCCTACATTCAGTTTAAAATTGCCCATATTAGATTTCATTGACATCTTATTATTCAAATCAAATTGTTAGTAACTATTGTGATCACCCAATTAAAGATAATTGTCTTGATGGAAAACTACTAGGAGTGTGCAAAAGAACTAAGATCTGCCCGGACCACCTAGAATCGGATTGGAATCGCCTGGAACCGGTGGTTCTTGTGGGAACCAGTCCGATTCCCAGTTCCAATTTATAGGAACCAGTGGGTACTGGTCTGGTTCCCGGTTCCATGGGTGGATCCGTCCACCCGCCCATCCGGACCGGACCAAGTCTATTTTTAGGAAAATGCTACCTTTGAGCTTCTCTTGTGCCTAAGATTGTCTAGAGAATAGGCTGAGTTTCAATTGGCGTGGCAATCGCAGTCCACTTGGATTGGTGGTGAACATAGTATTGTATTTTTTCGACTGGTTACACTCTAATTTAGCTCTAGATGCTTGCTGCTTGGTCACTAACTAGAGGACGATTGTTCGGGTTTAGATGAATGGATTGTGCATATCAGGAGAATGTTGTAGCATTCTAAATGTTACATTTCTTTCAATTGCAATTCCTTTTTTTTGTTTTGATTGAGATTGAAGTTGGATTCGAGTAGTGTTCTTGGGAGTCTCGACGGAGGAACATGAGCTTACTTTTGTCGTGATTGCGCAGGTTGAGAATTAGTGCTGTTTTTTGCGTGGTTGCATACCTGCGTAATGATGTTGGGGTTGAAGCCGTGATGATGTCCGGTTCCTGGGTGGATTCATGCAACAAACGGGTGGATCTCGGTTCCAATTTTTCGGAACCGGTCCTTAGTGGGCAGTTCCCGGTTCTAGGTTGGGAACCGCCTGCCCGGACCATGCACACCCCTAAAGACTAATCAAAAAATATACCATCAACGTTGAGAAGGCAATTGGCTCGAAGTGCCTATTCACAATTGTTCAAACTTCGCGTATTTGTTCTTGATGTCATCAATGACTAGAGGTTAGTACCAAATTTACACGTATCCGCATTTGATGCTGGTTATCGAGATCTTGGTTTTCCGCAAAATTTCTAACAGTTGGTATCGAAGCTTGTTATGTCTCTGCCTTGATGATTTTCGTGGGGCTTTTTGATTGAATAAAAAAAAAGGGGGTAAAATCTGATTTCATCTAGAAGTGAAATTCGTCCTCTAGGCCGAACAATGCGACCATGGCGAGGCCGAACAGGGTTCGACTGGGCCGGATGGATAGGGACTCCTCTTCGTCCCTATACAACTTGGAGAAGATGAAAAGCGAGGGGATGGAGAATTAGGCATGAGCTTACGAGTTCCTTTGCGGGATTGGGATTGTCCCCCACGAGCCCAACGGGCTAGAGCTTTCGGTCATTGTGGAGGTCATGAAGGAGGAAATTGATTTTCTTCACAAATTGGGGCTGATGATCGAGGACATCAATAACTATCCTCTCCTCCTGCTTGCACCAGAAAGAAGAACATGATTCCAGTGCTTGATTTTCTTCTATGCTCTAAATTGTCATTTTGGGGAAAATGGCAAATGAGCTCAAACCACCTCTCTATGTGTCGACTTTGTTGCTCGCTCATGTTCTCTTGCCCATGTTCATCCATCGCCTTGTTCAAGCTCCAGCCGTCTTCCTTAAAATCTATTCCTCTGTTAGTCACAATTATGCTATTACCTGTTAACTGTCATTAGTTTATTCATCTTTTCTCGTAGAACCAGGAATTTGGTTTAGTTGTGTTGGGAATAACAGATTTCCTAAAACTGGTTCCGATACTTAATCGAACCCCTAAAACGAACACGGAAGACGAGCCTCGAAAACACATGTATCACCGATCAAAGATACATTATGGAATCAAGCGTACCTTATTTGCCATAGATTAAACACCAATGTTGGAATTCGAGGAAAAATCATAATCCCGTTCTACCGAGGAGCGTACTATTACTATTAGGGGGAGAAAACTCTGAATGTGAGGGTACTGTTCTTACGTTTCTATTTTGGAGGAAGCGAGTTTCTTTCTTCTGAAAAAGATGTACGTTCTTCCAAAAGGTACGTTCTCTTTTCTTTTCTCCCATTAAAAACATATTCTCCAAAAGATGTAACTCTTCAACGTAAAACGTTCCTCCAAAAAACATAACCCCTCGTATTTAAACAACGTAGCCTTTCACATCGCAACTGTTTCTCTATGGGCCCTTATCTTGCGGTCCAGGCTTTTAGGCCCAACATGGGCGGACGGGCCCACTTAGGCTTATCATCATATATAAAATACGCATCATCTCCCACTCGCATATGGTGAACCGAATATGATTCTCTTTACTTCTCTACAACATCCATACTGATGAATAATCCGTGCGACCAACATACTTTCAGAGCTTGTTGCCATACATCTATTAGGAATATATAACAACTCATAATGGGTATCACAATCGGAGTAGATTTAGTATGCAGTACCCTAAATCGAGAGATCACAAATCGATCGATTACATTTATATCTCTCTCTTGATCTCTTTTTAAACAGTGATATATACATTGTATTCATAATTATGATTATCCCAAAGATAGTCATAATTGGTCAACTAGTGAATACAAAACTAGAATGTGATTATCCTAATTCGATCTTCATTTTTCCTTCAAACTCTTAATTTTAGTTCAACTTACTTTTTTAAAAATATCACATTAGATCGAATCAATTCATGATCATTGGCAACATCCTAAGATAGCAAATACTAAATATAAATCTTGATAATAAGTAAGAATCATGAGGGCACTAAAAATTGATGAACTCTTTTCCTCAAGAGTCTCATGCGGCATAAAAGTTGAGATCAAACTTTTGACACTCTTATTGGTCGTCTCATGCATACATAGTATGAAATACGTATTACGGTATTAACTCATTTCCCATGGAGCGTATGTCTACACCATCAATACCGTACAAATAATAGTTCAGACATACCTAATGTCTAACTTGAGTTCACATATCTACTCATTCACATAATTCATCAGAACTCACATCTGACATCGTAGATAGATAAAGTAAAATATATGCGTTATTTTACTTTCGGACATAGTAAATATTATGTCATCATCTTAATACTCAGCTAAGGTGACATATGTATTTTAATCTTGAGCTCTCAATTATCACTTAGATAATAAGTTTAAAAGCCGTTTTATATCTATTTATCATATAGTAAATAAAAGGCGATTACTTGTGTGAGTAAGCTAATCTTTTATTTGTCCGACATACTTTCTCAACTTTATATAATGCACTGAGCACTAAAATGCATAAATGTCAAACAAAGATTCATAGGCATTAATGATGAAAAACACAAATTCATTAAATATGAACACTTCAGGGAAATTACAATATTTAATATATCAGCCTCTACGCAGTCCTAGAGATTTTATATGACCACAAAACACATCTCTAGGTATTGGTTTTATCATAGGATCTGCTACCATTATATGTGTATAAATGTACTATAAGTTTATATATTTTCATGCAACCATATTTTTGACAAAATTATACTTGATATCTATATGTTTGGTCTTGTTATGATATTTTGGATCTTTGGTGTATGCTATAACTGCTTGGCTATTATAGTTAACCAATAATGGATTTGCAACATACCCAATAACACCTAAATTATCAAAAAAATCTCTTAAACCAAACATCTTCTTGTACTGCTGCTAATAATGCCACGAACTCAGCTTCCATCGTGGACAAAGCTATACACGTTTTTTTTTATTGCTCTAAGATATGGTGCCATTATTTAGTAAGAAAGCAAATCCAGAGGTAGATTTCCTTTCATTTAAATCTCATCCCCAATCAACATCTGAATAGCCTTCAAATAGCAAATCTTTTTCTTGATAATTCAGCTTGTAATCAGCAGTTCCCTTCATATACCTCAGTATTCTTTTAACGGCCTTCCGATGTGCTTGACCTGGATTAGATTGGTATCTACTCACCATTCCAACTGCAAAACATATGCCAGGTCTTGTACACATTATAGCGTACATTAAGCATCCCACGGCACTAGCATAAGGAACATGTTTCCTTTGTTCATTTTCTTATGGAGTCCTTGGACACAATTTATGGCTCAATCCTTCATCTTTTGCAATATGAGTATTTATGGGTTTACAATCTTACATATGAAATCGTTCAATAACATTATTTATGTATGTTTCTTGCGAAAGAAATAATGATCTCTTCGAACGAACTCTTGAAATTTTAACTCCAAGAATGTATGCAGTCTCACTCATATCTTTCATCTCAAAGTTGGAAGATAACCAACTCTTGACAATATTAACAAACTCCATATTGTTTCCGGCAATTAGTATATCATCAACATATAATAATATGATCACAAATTAACCTTTGGATCTTTTGATATATACACAATTATCATCATCTATCATTGTAAAATTATATACCATTATGGCATTATGAAAACGTATATACTATTGTCTCGACGACTACTTAAGGCCATATATCGATCTCAAAAGTCAATATACATTTCCTTTTTGGCATTATATAATGAAACCAGCAGGTTGTTCCATATATATTTCTTCCTCTAATTCTCTATTGAGGAAAACAGTCTTTATATCCATTTGATATAATTCAAGATCCATACTAGCCACTATTGCCAGAATAATGCGAATCAAAATAAATCTCACTATTGGAGAAAATGTTTCTTCATAATCAATTTATTTCTGTTGATTATACCCATTCACCACAATGTGAGCTTTATGCCTTTCTATCGAGCCATCAGTTTTACGCTTTATTTTGAGAACCCACTTATTCCTAATGTCTTTGCGTCCTTTTGGAAGATTCATTAGTTCCTAAACATGGTTTGACTTCATTGACTCCATCTCCTCTTTCATTGCTTGCATTGATTTTTCCTTACTATGGCAATTTAGAGCCTCATTAATATTTTTTGGCTCATTCTCATCTTGTGGAGCAACTATAAAAGTTTCCCCATCAATGTTAAAGCGTCGACAGGGAATACTTTTGTGACTTGTTCGCCGTATGGGAGATTGTACACTTTACATATCATTCCCTATTATGCTCCCACTTGAATTAGATAATAACAATATCGTCTCATCATGTGGTTGTAATTGAGAGTAAATTGAATTAAATTCATCACTTCTCATGTTACTCCCACTTGGACGAACTCCACTAAATTCATTATTTGGATCCAAGGTTTAAAATATGGAGTAATCCTCACCTATTTCGCCCTTCTTAGGAAATTCAAAGAATGTAATATCTTGTGATTCAAATTCAGTTATACTTCCACTTTCCTACTCACCTATGAATATATACAATTTCGAGTGTTCAGAGTATTTTATGAAAATACTCTTCTTTCTTTTAGGACCCAGTTTCTCAAACTTGTGAAAGGGCTCATGAGTATAGACAGCACAGCCCCATGGTTTAAGAAAACTCAAGCCTGATTTTCTACCTATCCATAACTCATATGGAGCGGAAGTAACTGATTTGGAAGATACCCAGTTAAGTATATAAACATCAATTAATAACGCATCACTCCAAAAAGTAATAGGTAAGTTATCGTGTGTCATCATGGACCTAACCATTTTTAGTAGGGTTCTGTTCCTTCTCTCCGCAACACCATTTTGTTGAGGAGTATATGTAATAAACAAATGTCTTTCTATTCCATTTCCATCACATAATTTTCTGAACTCATCAAATAAATATTCTCGATCTTGATCAAATCTCAATACTTTTATTTCATTATCTAATTGATTTTCTACCAAGTTCATAAACCTTTTGAAACAACTAAATGCTTCAGATTTATGAGAAATCAAATAGACATATTCGAATCGAGTATAATCATCTATAAATGTGATGAAATAAACAGCCACATACCTTCCTCTTATATTCATAAGACCACAGACGTCAGAATGAATAAAATGCAAAAGAAATTAAGCTATTTTACCTTTTCCAAATGGTTTCCTCGTCGTTCTCCCCACTAGGCAATGTTCACATATAGGCAAATCGACTTTTTCAATGTTACCCAACAAGTCATCTTTGGCTAGTCTATTCATACGTTGTTGGCCAATATGACCAAGTATAACATGCCACACATTCACATCATTATTATATAAATTAAGAGACGTGAAAAGGGAATAACAAACATTGGCATTATCATAGTCAATATTTAATACAATGAAACAATCTAAAAAAATAACAACAACCATAGTAATTTGTATCCAAATACAAATCCACATAACTATTATGAAAGTTCATATTAAAACCAAGCTTAACCAACATTAAAACAGACACTAAATTCCGACGAATCTTCAAAGCATACAATACATCATGTAGGAATAAGGTGCGTCCACCACGTATCTTCAATTAGTAGGTGCCAATTCCTTTTACTTCTACTCTAGAGTTATTTTCTACATAGATCCACTTAGTTCTAGTTGGTACTCATCGGAATTCCACGAAAGATTCTCTATCATTCGTTACATGGTTTATCGCTCATAAATCCACAGTCCACAAAGGATTAGACTCAGTTAAAAATATAGAACTTGACACATAAGCAAAGTTCTAAAATGTACAAGGGGTGTATACCTTATTTGGCTCATGACAGTCATGAGTATAGTAACCATTCTTATCACAATTGTAATACTTCACCCTTGTCAGCTTCTTCATTCAAGGACGCTTTCCTCGTTCATGTTGGTCAACCTTTGGTTTCTTCCCTGAAGCACTTGCTCCCTTGCCTTTCTTTTTATTAAACCAGTCAGGACATTTGCGTTTGGAGCTCGAAGCTTCATGTGAGCTGGAACCAGCATGATAAATTTCAATTTCCGGCTTAGCTGCTAAGAGGCAGTCCTCTTCCAGCTCAAGATAACGCACTTCATCCTCAAAGATTTTGATATTCTCATTATAGATTAGGTGCACATTCATATGCTCCCAACTCTGAGGCAATGAACGAATCACTATTTGCACTTGCTACTCATCAGTTAGGATATGGCCAGCATCTTTCAGCTCATTAATCATATTTGACATCTTTCTAAGGTGTGACCATGAGGCTTCTTATAAGAGTCAAACCTAATAGTGAGCTGTCTCAGTCTGGTCACCGATGTATGACCAAATCTTGCTGCAAATACTTCCTACATTTCCTTGGCATTCTCAAAACGCCCGAACTCTTGCATGACATCATTTTCCATGCTACTCAACAACGTAATGTGAGCAAAAGAGTTCTTGCTTTTCCATACAACAAATGCATCCTTATCTCTCTTATGTTGTGTAGTGTTTCCATCCTCAGATACTTCCATGGTCAAGTTAAGAGCTTCTAGTGTCTCTTACTCTTCTAGCATATATTAGATTTTCATGTGTCATATTTCATAGTTATCGCTGTTGAGCTTCTCACCTTTGTTTAGCTCAACAACTATACTCTTTGTGGCCGAAGCCATTGATCTGAACATATCAGACACATATGCACGAATTATTAATGCCTATCATTTATACATCAATTTTGCACAAACCCATCATAATTTCAAGTAAGGATTCAGACTCAAAATGTCACTAAGTTTTCAATCATCATCCAAAAATCATAACTTGGAATTATTATTAATATAATTATTTATGCAAAATAAATTCTTTGAAGTTACAAAAACTTCTATAAACTATCCGCAATAGTTAATAATAACAGAACTAAATAATATTTGACATCAAATAATGATAGAATAATAATGCCTTCACATAATGCAACTAACATATTAGTTGCTATACCAACAACATTTAGGTAGAAAACATTTACATAACATGTCCATAAAAGCATACTTAAATAAAGATCAGTCAAAAACATCTAATGCCAAGACAACACATGAACTTGGAAAGATTCATTTTTGTTCAATTTCTTGATCTTTTATTCTTTAAATACCTTAGACATTCTAGGTAGCCACGGTAAAACAGACAGGTATCCCTTAGGATTTCTCCTTCGTACATTCATTCCCTACCAAATTGAAGTCATTCCATGGGTCACAATCTTTGTGGCTTTAATCTGGTAATGTTTATCTATAAAAGTCATTACAAGCCTCTTATACGTAGTAGCTCTATTGACCTCCCATAGGTGATTCAACACTCCTTGCCATATCGGTGGAAGAGTGTTCATGAAGAATCGCACCATCTCATAATGTGGCATGGGACGACAATTCCATATGACCTCTTGTATTTTACAGTTGACCACGAGAACATGATCAATTAAGTCACCACTCTCCCATCAGTAATCAGTCAGCTTAGCTATCAACCTAGAAAGCATTTTCTTTTGTTCATCGGTAATTGCGCGAATAGATGTGCGCGCCTTACGAGGAGGCATTGTTCCTACAACAAATGTAGAACAAATAAATGATTACTTATAATCCATATAGAATTACTTGGCAAAAGAAACATATTCTTTTTCTCCTCCCTTTCCTCCTCTTTTTTTTTTTGTCAACGGTCAAAGTCAACAGTCAGACAAGTCGAGGTCAACGGGTCGGGCTGGTCAAATCGAATTAGACCGGTCGGGTTGGGTTGGACGAACCGACCGGCATGTGCCACGCGCGTGCATGCTGACGTCACGATGACGTTAACTGGCACGTGCCACGCGCATACGCTGCTGACGTCACAATGACGTCAGCTAGCGTTGCACGGCACGTGCCAGTGATCGTGTGCATGCGTCGCACATGCTTGATGGGGACCGTATCGGCATGTGTAATGCACGCACCAACGACCCTAGTCCCTTCCGGCTACACGTGGCACGTCTGGCGGCCCTTAGCGGCGATCCACTACTCGTTTTTCTCGTATCAATGAGAGTTTCGACCCTACGCGATCAAAAACGAATTTCAATTTACAGAAAATCAAAAAACAAGGGGAAACAGTACGAGTGTTGGGATTTTTCCGTCCTAAATCGGCCGTTTGTGGTGTTTCACGAAAAATCAATCAAAAAACAAATTATAAACATGAAAAGGAATCGGGAAACATAAACAATGGCTCTGATACCAATGTTGGGAATAACGGATTCCCTAAAATCGGTTCCGATACTTAATCAAACCCCTGGAACGAACGCGGAAGATGAGCCCAAAAAACACATGTATCACCGATCAAAAGTACACTACGAAATCGAGCGTACCTTATTTGCCATAGATTAAACACCAATGTTGGAGTTCGAGGAAGAATCTTGATCCCGTTCTACCAAGGAGCATACTGTTGCTATTATGGGGAGAAAACTCTGAATGTGAGGGTACTGTTCTTACGTTTCTATTTTGGAGGGAGAGAGTTTCTTCTTCTGAAAAAGACGTACGTTCTTCCAAAAGGTACGTTCTCTTTTTCTTTTCTTCCCTTAAAAACGTATTCTCCAAAGGATGTAACTCTTCAACGTAAAATGGGAGAAGTACACTATGTTAGGGAAATCCCTTATGATGTTTCGAAGCTGACAAAATAAATCAAAGGCTACTAATGTGTTTAATGGTTGAGTAACATACTATGCAGATGATAGAACATGTAAAAGATATTATCAAAGACTATACTTGGAAGAACCAGAAAACTAAATGTAACTTATGTCCAAAGTATATTATGAAGATTTCCAGACTTCTGTGTCAAAGTTTGAAGACTGTCAGACTTTAATGTCAAAGTCTGTTTTACATCAAAAGTCTGTTCACTTTGACAAATTCCAGATTGAATGTGAATGAAGAACCAGAAGACAGACTCTATGCTGAAGCTGAACCAGAAAACAAACTCTATGCTGAAACTGAACCAGAAAACAGACTCTATGCTGAAGTTGAACTTATTCAGACTGTGTTCAAACCTTAAAGTTAAATTTGTTCAGACTCATATTGTAAAGTCTATTGCACTCAGACTCAGATTGTAAAGTCTATTATTCTCAGACTTTACATTTAGATTCGACAAAACGTAATACAAGCCCAATCATATAACGGCTAGTGATCTGGTTTGGATTCCACATCAAAATTGATTTAATTGACTCAATTTAATTGATTGACAATTGGAGCTTGAAGAAAAGAACTTTCTATAAGAAGAAACTCTGCTTATGGAAGCCAAGATTCTGTTTGTATAGGCAATCAGAATCAATTTGGGATTCTATTTTTATCACTCAACGGCTACCAAATCTTTTGGATACAGATCTATCCAATGAGTAGATTGGAAGATGATCCTCAAGATACTGTCCAACGGATAATTTAGAAGTGGAAGAGTATTTAAGGAGATGAAGGACCGATGAGCAAGTAAGAGACGGAGTGTAGAATTTATAATTCCAAAGTCTGAACGATCTTTGTTCATACACATTGTGAGCTTAAACGTTTGTGATCATAAGAGAAATACCTAAAGAGTGACTTAGTGAGATAATATGATCTACTGCTAAGTATTTGCACTCAAAGTTGTAATCTCTTGTTAATTGCATAGTGGAATCCAGCTAAGAAGGCTGTTAGCGTGGGAGAGTAGATTTAGGCTTGGATTAAGCCGAACCACTATAAACCTTGTGTTCTTATTCTCTTCCCTGAATCTTTTTATTCTGTTCGTAGTTCTATTTAGCTGCTAAAGTCTGATCTCGCTCAAAGTCTGCTGCTCTTCAAACTCAGTTTCAAAAGTCTGTTGTTATTCAGACTTAGGTTAAAAGTAAAGGTTTTCACTGTATTTTGCAGAATCTGTTTTTACACCTATTTACCCCCCTCTAGGTGTTTATACTAGCACTTTTCACAATATTAGTGCCATAATTTGTGTATGGTGCTCACTTTGGTACTAAAAGTTTCCATTGGATCACTTAAGTGCCAAATCAGAGGAAAAACAATCACTTTGGTGCCACCGGCGAGAAATTCTGACCAAAATGATTACGTGGTTTTATATTTTTTAAAAGAATTTGATAAACCCTTTAAACGATATCATTTTCTATCCTACTTAAGAAAACGTCGTTTTGATGTACTATGTGGATGGCTTAGGAAAAACGACGCTGTATAGCTCATTTGTGATTGAAATTAGAGTTTTTTTTTGTTCATCCTCGCCAACCTAGCTTGCTTGGCCACCGTCGCTCGGCCACCGTGCTTGGCCATCATTGCTCAGCCACCATGCTCAGCCACCATCGCTCGGCCAAGAAGTGATGGGAAAATAAGACGCGAGGACGAAGGAGGAGGAGGAAGAAGGGGGGTTGAAGGTGCAGAGAGAGAGAGAAGATGAGGAGTGCGAGGGAAACAAGAAAGGTGCAGATGGAGATGATGGATTGGGCTCTGCTCAGAGAATGGCTGGTGCTCAAGTTGTTCTTCAGGGAAGAAGACGACGTCGCCATGGCTTCTCTCTCTCTACTGGTGTTGTTCTTCGGGGAAGAGGACGACACCGCCATGGCTTCTCTCTCTCTATGCTGGTGTTGTTCTTCGGGGAAGAAGATAACGCCGCCATGGCTTCTCTCTCTCTCTCTACTAGTGTTGTTCTTCGGGGAAAAAAACGACGCCGCCATGGCTTCTCTCTCTCTCTGCTGGTGTTGTTCTTCGAGGAAAAAGACAACGTCGCGATGGCTTCTCTCTCTCTCTCTCTCTCTTGATTTGGGGATTTAAGGTTTCGACTTGGGCCTTAAGACGCCAAACGACGTCGTTTGGTGATTTACACACTAACTGGACTCTCTGGCGAGTCACATCAATATAAGAAATTAATAAAAAAAGGCAACATCGGATTTCCGGCCGATCAGATCGGCGTTGGCACCAAAGTGAGCATTTTTCAAATTTTTTGGAACTTAAGTGATCCAACGGAAACTTTTGGCACCAAAGTGAGTGCTGTACATAACTTATGGCACTGATAGTATACTTCTCCCATGTAAAACGTTCCTTAAAAAGACATAACCCCTCATATCTAAACAACGTAGCCTTTCACATCGCAACTGTTCCTCCATGGGCCCTTATCTTGTGGTCCGGGCTTTTAGGCCCAACATGGGCGGACGAGCCCACTTAGGCCCATCATCACTTATAAAATACCCATCAAGTTGGTCCAGTTATTTTACTGTCTACCTTTTCATCTCAATCTCTTAATTCTTTTTCTATTTTCTTTTCTTCTCGGGCATTTTGATTATAAGTGGACAATGGAATACCCATCGAGAGCTAGTTTGACGATCGATCGAATCAAGAGTTGCTCCGGTTACTGCCGTTTTTGGAAAGCTTAGTTGGCTTCGAAGATGTCCGGCCTTTCATCGAATAGAAATACAATCTTTGGGAGAAAATAGCTGCCGCTGCCTATCATCTAAACATAAGGAGGGCCAATCCTTTCATCTGTTTTTTATTTTGCTATTGGAGCTTGGAGTCCATGGCCATCTTCCCTCAAATCTATTTCTTTGTGTTATTCTCGATTTCATATTCAAGTCTCATAAAAGAGAAGCAATGTAAATGAATCTAGGTTCCTATTGTGATTTGACCAAATGATGAACACTTCAGCCAACAGATTTAAGCAACTCTCTCAAGTACACTTCACGACTTTATGTAGACATTTCAACAAACAGCCTGCATGCATGGAGATTTCTAGATTTAGTCATGAAATCGAAATGGTTTTCCATCTAAAATAAGTATTTAGAACGATAATGTCATCACCAATCATCAACTTACAACTCAAACTTTCAATGATTTACATGTAGGTTTCATGGATGGAAATTGATCTCACACTTCTCCAAAACAGGGCACGAAAGAGAGGAATGAAATAACCTTATCGAGGATGGGTTCTGGGTTGCGCTTATTGATCAAGCTACACGAGTAGGATTTGAAAAACATTGCCAATGAGAGTGAGTGTTGGTAATGAAGCTTCCAAACACAAACGAGTTGCTCTGAATCTTCGCAGTTGGAGAATAGGGGCAAAACCGAGCATTCCCTATGTTCTTTCATAACCGGTGTGGACAAAGAAGAAAGTTGATCAATAATTTCCAAGATGATTCGCAAGTTTCGGTGATTGATCACTGCTTCGCAAGGCATAGACCGGCTAGGCTTGCGGCCATGGACGAGACTAGAGCAACGTTGAAAGGGGTAAGCAAGGATGGAGCCTACTGTGAGATTAGTGGACAGAGCTAGGCTTGCAGCTGGATCTGGATGAGCAACGACGAAGCTAACCACAAGCGATGATGGAGTTATAGCGTGGGCCGACCACAAGCGACACTAGAGTGGGTGGAGATGGTGGCCGGAGAGGTGGTGCCATTCAATACTAAATTACTACATAAATGAAATGTTGTTATGAAATACATGAATGAATATTCATTATATTCATCTTATTTAATGTACTTAGTATGGTACATTCTTATCATACATTCTGAGTACATCTCCCCATACAATGAACGTTCATCTCCCCTATTCAGTATATGTATCATTTGATATATTGATATTAATGATAAATACATTATTGTTCTCCTATAAATAGTAGTTTAGTTTTGATGTACAACAATATAGAACACAATCACAACAGAAACAAAACAGTGATACACTAGAAATAAAACTCTCTCCTTTAGCTTTCTTTACTATATTCGGTGTTCACTTGCTTTCTCTTCTCAATCTCTTTTCTATTATATATTCGTAACGCAATATTTTACAACACGTTATCACCACGAAGATCTACCGACTGAGTAAGTAAGTTTTGCAAGGTGGGTATTCATTTTATTAATCAACTTATAATTCATCTTCTTCTATCAATTCTTCATTTTTATTTTTCTTGGCTCGAAGCCAATTTCAAATCTAAAGGTATCATTCTGGTCCTGAAGTGGCAGTGGATATTAGGAAATCCTTTTAATGAATTTAAGGATTTGATTTTGCAAGGATTATATGCAAATTTTATAATACTTGACACTTGAAGTTGTCAATATAAATGCAAATGGAAAATATCGAAAAAAATGAAGATGTTTATTTGCTTAATAGTGCAACAACACATACTATATTTCGTAATAGACACTTTTTCTCAAGTATGACATTGCGTAAGGCATAAATCCATACAATATTAGGTCTTATTCCGATTATTGATGGTTTTGAGAATGCCACAATTATTTTGTCAAATGGCACAATCCTGCATAATGAAAATGCATTTTTAAGCAGTAAATCAAAAAGGAATCTGCTCAGTTTCAAATATGTACGCCGTAATGAGTACCATATTAAGACTAGAGCAAGATAAGGAATATATTGGCATTTCCTCTTATAAGATGGGCCTGAAGACCATCCATGAGAAGCTATAAGCTTCTTCTATGGGTTTGTATTGTGTCATGATTAAAGCTGTTGAAACCTACACCACCATATCCTGGAGATTGGTAAGCCCTTATCAGTTTGGACTGTGCCATGATCGCCTTAGTCAACCTGGCACTTCAATGATGCATAAGATAATTCAAAATACAAAAGGGCACCCTTTAAATGATATAAATATATTATTATCCAAATATTATAATTGTGAGGCTTGCTCATAAGAAAAATTCATTATCAAACATTCTATAACAAAGGTTAATCTTGAATCCTCTCTATTCTTGCAAAAAATTCAGAGTAATATTTGTGGACCAATACAACCACTAAGTGGACTATTGCGATATTTTATGGTATTAGTGGACACATCTTGTAGATGGTCCTTTGTTTGCCTATTATCTACTCGCAATGTCACATTTACTTGTTTATTTGCACTATTATCATATTCCAACTGCAAATGCTCCAGCTAAAATAGTTGTTCCTGAACAACAGGCTAAAATGGATTAAAATCCCCTGCACGTGAAGCATGGTAGACCGATAGCATCAAAAGATACTACTACTTGAAAACGAAGGTGAAAGAATCAGGAATCCGCTCTAGAAGAGCCTAGCGTTGTGCTTGCTCCCAAAAAGCTTATTGCCCCTTAAGAGGCGCAAACCCATGAAAGGAACACTAGCCCCAGAAATACCGAGAATTCCATGACATATTGTAATGAAATTTGGGATCGAAATAAAATCATCATTGATGATGCTTTTGCATTCTTAATTGCTCATAAAATTATGGATGATAATTGTGAGCCGCAATCTATTATCAAAGGCAAGATTGGCCTAAGTGAGAGGAAGCAATTAAAGTTGAATTAGCTTCCCTAACTAAACGAGATGTTTTTGGACTTGTAACTCATATCCCCGATAATATAAAGCCCGTTGGATATAAATGGGTATTTATCCGAAAATGAAATGAGAAAAACGAGGCTGTCAGGTATAAAGCCCGACTCGTTGTTCAAGGATTCTCTCAGAGACCTAGGATTGATTATCAAATACGGATTCGAGTTCCTTCATGGACCAAATCTTTATCGTGATGCGATTGAGATTCTCACCATTTAAATGAGGGAAGTTTGTTTGAAATTTATAATAGAACAAAATTAAAGAAAATTCCAATTTCCTCTTCTCAGTCATACTTCTTAGAGACTCCTCCATCGCTTCATCTCCTTCCTCTCATGCTGAGCCATCAAAATTGAAATAACGAAAGATCAATAACCATCACCCAACAAGTGTTTATGCAAATCTTTGAAGTCCAGCTCCTCCATTTTTATACCACCATCATAACCCCCACCCTTTCCATTTTCATGTTTGAGGACTGCATTAGTCAGTATTTCTTGCTAAAACAGCCATTACATAATTTAAGAAAATTTTCAAATAAAAATCTAAAATAAGATCATCTTTTTTAAATATTATAGAGAAAAACTAGTTTAGAGTGGATTTCCTTGTAAATAAGAGTGTGAAATGTTCACGTCAATATCAAATAAGAATTTGAACTTGCCAACTTCAATATTCATTGCAATGGGCATTTTCTAGCGATTTAAATTGAAGCAATTTTGTTTGAAATTTGTTATTGGGTTAAAAATAAATAAATAAAAAATCCCAAATGAATAGGGATTACTTTTTTCATTTTCAATTTCATGTTTTCCCCACAATCCCCATGCAAAATCCGAATCATCTCCATCCACCGCTTCGCTTCGCTTCGCGCCTTTTTATTCTTCGTTGTTTTCTCTTCGTGCTCACCACTGCCAATCTTCATGCTTGGCGTATCTTCTCGGATGATTTTGATGACTCAGATTGCCCTCTGTTGCGGTTGGTTGATGAAATGATGTCGGACCGGCAGGAGTGCCGGGAGTGAACCCGAAGAATCTCATCCTTCGAATCGGCGGATCCTGTCCAGATGATGATGATCCATCCAACCTCAGCCTTGGCAATCAGATAAAGCTCTTTTAAGCAGTGAACACCACCCCGCTTTCCCTTTGCGCGAGGCATAGATGGGCAAAACAAAGGAATTCGAAAGATGGCGATGAAGTGGGAGCGAACAGAAAGAAGCAAGAATCGACAGAACATATTTTGGAGTGAATCGAAATTTTGACTTGGAAGTTCAATTGGATATGAAACACCCTTGATGATGGTTTGGCGGCGATGGCAGCGTGAGCTTGAGATGGCCTGGCAACATATAAATCTGGTCCAGACATGTGCAAGGACAGGAAAGTGACGACAAGAATCAGAGTGGAATTAGTGTGGCCACGACTCAAATGTGGTATCTGATGGTGTCGTTCCCTGTGGGAATCTGAAGCGAGATAGATCTGAATTGGCGGAGATGAATAAGGAGAATCCGGAGCGAGAGAGACAGAAAAGATGCAAAAAAAATCTGGTCGGAGAAAATCTGGAGAGAGAGAATCCAACCGCGAACGGAGTACCCACCAACGATTCATCGATACTGAGCTCTCTGACGATTGTTGCTTCCAGCACCGATCGAAGCACAAAAAGCGTCGCTACCGGTTTGAAGATGCTGCTCGCCTCGCTGCCGTGGCAACGGAATTTGATCACAGAGTTTCCTCAATCAACAGTCAACAAATACCGGGACGTTCCTTCTCCGATTGAACTCTAGAATTGTCTTCGATTTATTCCAAATTTCTTCTGTTTGATTTCCGTTTTGCTTTTATTTTCTCCCATCCTCTCGCCATCTTCCAAATTTCCATTGCCGTTGATTGCACTTTGGATGAGGTAAAAAGAGAGAATAAGCGGGCTTTATCCAGCGGGGAGAGCAAGCTCGAGTTCAAGAGCGCCGGGATGTTGCCGATTCTAAGATGAAAGCCACTGCCGGAGGCTCGGTTGCTTTGTTTGTAGAGAGAGAGACCGCGGAAGAGTCATGCCACAGCGACGCAAAGATGCTAGCATACTTGCTTTTGTCATGCATATCAACATTCAGTTAATATGAAAATAAATAAATGAATTCCAAATGCCCTTCACTCGAGAAGAAACTGACAAACTTGAACTTGCGGCCACATGCGAGAAGACCGATCACAAAATCTTCAAGAAATCGAAGCATTGGCTCCGAATTTCTTGCCTCCCAAGTGTCAACGCCTGATATTCACACAGCAGGCAAGACAACTTCTGAAACCAACTGGGTATAAGGGAATCTCAAATCCCATATATATAGACATTCCTGTCCTTGCAATAGATATTTCCCCCGTGAAACAACTTCCAACCCACGTGAAGGATTCCGAAGAGGATCCCATCCCTGAAATACTCTGATAGACAGAGGGAGTGCAAATGAGCAAGCAATGCAGGATAAGTTACAAAGCTTATAATCATCAGGAAACCTCCTTTGCATGTCACCAAAAGACTTGGCTAGCGAGTCTAATGTCATGATCTCCTTCATGTCATTCGGTTGTTTCTTCTGGTGTTCTGCCTCAGCTTGCAACTTCTCCTTCCCATTCCTCATGTCCCTATCGATCTTCTGAATATCCAACTCAGCCAATCGACCTTATGTCGTGCTGGAGCTCAGGCATAGGAACGTCACTCTCCCTCGCCTTCTCTTCCACGTTCAGATTCTCCAAGTTTGCTAATACCCTAAACTGAGGTCCACACACATCGAGTACCTTCTGCACAACTTCAACGCCCTGTTCCTGCTTCTTCGCCAACAGCTCTTCTGCTTTAATATATTTCGCTTTGTTTTTCAGCGTCGCCTTCTTTGCTTGCTTAGACCAAAGATTCTCCTTACCGAGCACGTCAGGTGATGGCTTCTTTTCCTCTGGCCCTAACGAGGCAACAGGAGCCTTTACAAGAGTTTCCTCGTAAGTCGTTGAAACCCACACCCATATCCCTAGGATGCAACTTTGCTTCAATGAATGTCACAATCCCTTGTTGGTTCTTCTCAAGACCCCCAAGCCTGGCCTATCCTCATCCACGACAGCGGATTCTTCATCCTCATTCTCTATCTTTGAGTTCTCCTCAATCTCTCTGTTCAGCATGACCGTGCTGGTGGACACGAAATTCACGGGCTTCGATAGATCGACCTTACCTAGGAGGTCCCTGTTCTTCCTCCGCTTCCTCTTGGAGGAGTCGTCGTAGTCTGAATCAGAGTCCCCCAACGCAAAGACGCCGTAGAGCACGTCGTCCTTGGTTTGGGCAAGCTTCTCCCTCCGCCGGCGGTAGTAGAATTCCCCGTTGATCTGCTGCCAGTCGTCGTAATAGTTGTCCATCCTGAACCTCTCCGTCTCCTGGTCTTCGTCCATCTTCGAGCAATCCTGGAGAACCGAAGCGAGGGACCTAAGGGTTTCGGGGAGGGTGTTTTGGATGAGGCGGAGAGAGGGGCGGCGCTGCTGCCGAACGCCGACGTGGCCTGGCGGCGGCGGCGGTTGGAGGCCACGATACGATGGTGTAGCTCGGCTCGAGGGTTAGAGAGAGAGAGAAGAAGCTGAGAGTGACCGAATGCTCGAAACGCAAGAACTGAAAAATCTAACGGATCTTCTTCTTCTTGTCCTTCATCTTCCTCCCCTTTAATTTCTTGGATGTTAAAAACTGTTGATCTTTTTATTATTATTATTCCATATTTACTTCAAGGAGAGGAAATTCATTTATCATGATATTTGTTGATGATATATTGATGATTGAAAATGAAATTAGGCAAATTTTCCAATAATAGGCCTCAGAATATTGAGAAAAATATATTTTTAAAGAATTTAAGTTGCAAGAAACAAAAGTGGAACTTCCAATAGGAAGTACTTGTTGGAAGATGAATGACATGATGCAGACTCAATGATTTAATTAATCTTAAAACTTGAAATTATCAAGGATACCTCCATACACTCCCAGTTAATTTATGAAAAAATGGAAAAGGAGGATATTTGGTATTTAAAATTTCTTATCGATTGAGGAATTTTTCTATTGTCAAATAGTTATTCAAAATTAAAGGTATATTGTGACAAAAATTGCAGCAAAAACCCAATTTTCAGTAAACACACCATATATATAGAACTGGAGGAAAATTCTAAAGTAGACTTATTTCAAATAAAGGTTCGAAGTAGACCTTGTTTCAAATAAAGACTTAAAGTGTTATTATTTTTTCAAATAAAAGCTTGAAGTGAATCTTATTTCAAAAAAGCACTTGACTATGTCTACTTCAAAAAATGGCTTGACTTTTTGATTGATCAATGGCTTTTTATTCATTTATCTTTTTTTTTTCCTTGTTTTTCTTTTTTGGCTTTTCTTTCTTATTCATTAGTGGCTGACCGCCCGTTGGCAATGCCGAAAAGGGCTAAGAGAGAGTCACCCTTGTCAATGTTGGTGAGGCGATCCCTTCCCTAAGGAGGCTGCCGCGAACAAGGCTAGCCCTCGCAAGGGTCACCTCACTAGATTTGGGCGAGGTTGACCTCCTTAGTGGCCAACAAGGGACGTTCTTGTCTGGATGAGCTACCTTCACCTTGGGGCAGGCTGCCCTCATAGTCATCGGTGAAGTTGGCCTCGCTTGCGGCTAGCGAGGGTCATTGAACCCTCGAAAGCCCCAAGCAAGGCCGATTCTCACCTAATCTAGTGAGGGCTTGTAGGCCCTCATGGGCCCTTAACAACGGCCAACAAAGGTGGCCGACGAACCGACTCCAACGATGGTCGACCACCTTCTCGAGCTCCCTCACTCTCTAGTTCTCTTCCTCTCACTTGCTCAAAGATCTCCCAAGCGGCCGGACCCCTCCCCCTCTCTCTCGTCGAAGACCCCCGAAAAGCTTTTGCTTTCTTCCTTTTAAGCTTAGCCAGCGATAAGTGCACATGGCTTTTGCCAACGCCAGCTTGTAGTGGCCGGCCTGATCCTCGACCCTGGGATCACGTTGCAACCTACTACTCCCCTGTCTTTGTACCTTCGTTGCTCTCCTTTTTGTGGAAGGCGCGAGTGGCATAAGGGGAGGAAGAAGAATAGGCATGCGGGTTGGGCCCAGAAGAGAAGAGAGCCAGGCAAGGAGCAGGGAGAAGAAGAGGAGAAGAAAGAATACAGGAAAGAAGGCTGGGCCAGCTTGGCCCTAGCCCAGTCTCGTTTTTCTCCTCTCTTTTTTTTCTCTTTTAAGTAATGGTTATGCTAATTAATTTTCTTTTTTTCTCTTTTAATGAAAAAGGCTCTATTACTACCAATGCAAATACTCCTAATGTCAATATGTCATGCAATTTAATGGAAATTATTTTTGCTAGGGTTTAAAATTTAATCTCTAATTTTTTATGCGATTAATAAATGATTAAATAAGTCGTTAAAATTTAGGTATCAATAGTTACAAGTATTCTTGGGCACATTTCTGTATTTATATTTTAATGTTACTCGATAATTCAAGTATCCATTTTTATTAGGAATCCGTTTTCGACAATTAAATTGAAGTGTTTTGCTTCCTTGCTTTTAATCTCATCTTGAAATTGTATAAGGGTTTGAAAAAATATGGAAAATAAGGAGGCTGAAGGGTACAGATTCAAGTAGAACAGAGTGGCCAGTCCTAACATAGGGATGAATGAATGGAGGAGACTAGACGAGGGACCAAGTATCCACAACAGCTCAGCAAGTGTCAAAATTGATGGAGCTACATATAATATGACTGATGGAAAAAGGCATGTCATTTCATTTATTGAATGGAATTTTCAACGTTTTGCAATTCACACGACCATGAGTTCCATATACATGAAGTGGCAAAAGAAGAGGTTTCATGGATAAGGTCAGTGATCATTCACCATTCCATATCGGTAGCATTAAGAAAAAGCTTATCTTGATTTTTGAGGGATTCAGAGGTAGAACAACACAATTGTAAAAAAGAGGAGAAAATTATCGAAATTTTTTTCAAATTTATTGTACTTTAACTAATTCAGCTCTAAACTTTTTAGTTGTACCAATTGTGTCCCACACCTTTTCATCTTTGCCAATGAAATCCATCCAATTGATTTTCATTGGAAAAAAGCTAACATGCAATCTAGTTAGTGTTAGTTATCCTATATGGTATATTGATGCTAATGTGGACAACTTTTTAATTTTTGATTTTTTTCTTTTTTTCCTTATTTTTTTTTTCTTTGTTTTTTGCCGATGGCTAGTCTCATGTGATGGTTGGCCACTAGCAAGGCTAGCCTAGGCGAGGCGAGGTGGTCCCTTGCCTGTTTTTGTCAAGGGCCTCGATGCCATTACTTAATGCTGAGTGAGCGTCATTGGTCCTTTGTTAAAAAAAAAAAAAAATAGTAAAAAAAAGAAAGGAAAATAAAAAATAAAAACCCAAAAAATTATCAAAAAATTATTCAAAAAATGTCCATATCAGCACTTACTATGTCATGTAAATCGATCAACATCCATCTAAGCAATTTCCTTACATAATTGGCCGGATTGACTCAATTGACAAAATGTGAAAATGTTTATGAATCAATTAATATAATTGAAATATTTAAAACTGAATTGACTAAAGTGCAATTGATTTTGGACTTTTTGAACGGTTATTCCAACCAAAGTGGGAATCGATAAGAACTTACTCTTATCGGAGCCACTAGTTGACAACAATTTTTTTTTGAATTTCTTCATCTTATCTCACAAACCAGAAATACCAACAAATAAAGTTATTCAAGTGAATCTAAAAAGAAAAATTACATTAGAAAGTCAAATATTTTGTGCTAGTGATCAAGTCCTCATAGTTTTTGAAACCTATGCATTCAAATCCTAATTTCGATGTTAATAGAATCTATTCACTGGAATTTCAAAATACTCAAATTTCTCACAAAATTGAACCTTTGATAGACCTGAAGGATCTTCTCGATGGCATTGATCCATAGAGAGATAAAGAGAGACAGAGCCCTAGGGTGGGGGAAAGGGGGGAAATTGTCCAAAAAGTTCTAAACCTATTTTACATTTGCCAATTTAGTTCCAAAACTTTTCACATTTTGCTATTTGAGTCTATTTGGCAAGAAATTGCCAACATAGATGTCGGCCATCTTTCATGGCATGGCTAGCTTTGACATGAACATTTTTTAATAATATTTTAAAATTTTTTATTGATTTTTTTATTGATTTATTTTTTTTTTATAGTGGCTAGCTCGCTATGCCCTTGTGGGCTGCAAGCGAGGCTAGCCTCACCATGGCCTTGATTTGATTTAGGTAAGGGGCCTCCCTCGTGGTCGTGATGGTTTGAGCGAGGCCAGCCTCACTAAACGAGGTAGCAAAGCCCTCACCAGCCGTGGGGCCATGGTGAGGTTGGCCTAAAAAGAAAAGAGGGAAAAGAGAAGGAAAGAAATAAAGGAAAAAGAAAAGAAAATAATTAATTTTTAATTTTTTTTCATGTCAATGCTGATTATGTCACGTAAAACTGCCGGTGTCTATGTCAACGACTTTTTGCCAAATTGATTGGAAAAACTTAATTGACAAAACGTGAACATGTTTAGTACTTAATTGGCAAAATTAGAAGGTTTATAACTAAATTGACAAAATTGCGATAAGTTTTGGACTCCTTTCATGAATTTTCCTAACAAGTAGAATCACCACTTGTGGTCAATTAGTGGCCACCGATTTATGAATGTGATCGAATTATGGAAAATTTCGTGCATAATTACAGATTTTTAGGAAAAAATATCATCACCTCATGATTTGGTGGAAGAGACTATGAATGAAGGCAGGTTTTACGACGTAGCAATATGGGTGGAGGTTTACTAGATATAGAAAATTGACTCTTTATTCTGATTTAAGTTATTGCGTCAATATGGATTCGACTGCATAATATAAACCTCATGGGTTCCAACTTGGGCTCATCTTTGGAAGATTCCTCATAATGGGGTACAGGAATTATGAAGCTGAAAAAATAATTTGCGAAAATAAATAATTCGGAGGAAATTAAATAACGCACACAGGAAAACGAAGGCAGAAAAATATAATCTCTTACTAAAAAGAAAATTGTCAGTGTCATTAGAAATGTTCATTAAATTTCGAATATGATTAATCATTTTGCAAATCTTTTACAAAGTTAAATTTACGAAAAGGAAAATTATTATCGACTTTTCTCATAAATCTTGACTTTTTTTTTTGTCAGTCCTACTCTATTCCTACTCTACACTCACTCGCAGACTTGTGCCCTTTTCTCCATAAATCTTCCCTCCTCGAAGATGGGGATAAATCCCCCTTCCAGGGAGACTAAATAGGAGAGAAGTCTTCGACGTGGCATTGCTAATTCCTTGAAGCCCGCAAGTTGCGGCACCTGCTAACGGTCCCCTATGTTTTCGGAGGTTTCAACAAATAGTTTCTGGAAAATTATTGGAGGTTCAAAACGAGGAAAAAGACATTCTCCACGACCTTAGAAATAACTACACCTATCTTCCACGTCGCTCCGTACGCCGTCCCACCAGTCGAATGGGGACCGAAAAGAAGTTCTAAAATCAACAACCTTAGTCGGCCCAATAGGAATGATGAGTAAGAGGTAACGACAAAACGACTTAATGAAGAAAAAGCGACGTTCTCATGCCCCCTTACTGTCGGTTACCCGTTCATCTCACCCTTTCTATTATAAGCAAAGAATTTAATGAACCGATTGAACCAATTTCAGCTATTTAAGCTCACCTTGAGGACCCCAAATTTCACCAACTGAAAATTAGTAAAGAGAGGATATAAAATTGTTGCCCAACTCTCTTAGCATCATCAAGACTTTATCTCTCAAAAATACTCAAGAGTTGCCATGAAATATACAGCAATAATCTTGATCCTTCTGCAATGTTGCCTTGCTTTGACGGCCAACTCGACAATCCTGCATAAGTATGAGTCGATTTTCAACTTTGGCGACTCTTTAAGTGACACTGGGAACTACCTCCGATCTGCGGGGATCATGCAATCCTGCCGATGTCTCCTTATGGCAAGACCTTCTTTGGGCATCCGACCGGTCGTTTTTCAGATGGACGTCTTACAATTGATTTCATTGGTATGTTCTCCTAACTCTTCTTTGCTTTTTGTAAATGCATGCTCGTGTTAGGGAAGAGAACATGCATTTAAATCAGAAGGCTGCAGCTTTTGCTGAGAATATTTGGATCTACAGCAGTATATATCCAAGGTCAAAGACAGGGCTATTTTTCTACGTTTGGTGTTAATATTTCACTGACGACAGTACATACTTTTATTTTGAAACGACAGGAAAAAGAACTTCTTATTAAAAGTGGAGTTAATGACAATCTTTAGCAGTCTTTATCATCAATGGGGGTGTTAATTTTAGATGTTTAACTGGTGTATATGCGTTACATATATGAAAATGCAGCAGAAGCAGTTGGATTACCCTATTTGAAGCCATATCTTGAGATAGTCAACGGCTTAGTTGATGCGCGTAGCGGAGTTAACTTTGCAGTTGCTGGTGCCACAGCACTTGATCCGACATTCCTTGCAGCTCGAGGCATTCCAGCGATGACAATGACGAATCATTCCTTAAATGTTCAGCTTGACTGGTTCAAGAAACTTAAATCTTCTCTTTGCACAACCCAGCAAGGTAAATAATATAAACCCGATTTTTGTAGGCTCCGATTGAGGACTAACATGTATAGCAATTACTCTTTTCTGTGATCGATTGTATTCACTAAAGATATTTACTGAGGTGATTTGGTAGATATCACGTCTTTGTAACCCATAAATCTTTTGTAGGATGACCACTACAGGTTTGGTGCAATAGATTGAGATGTTTAGACTTGCAACTTAGAAACTAAGGCACACTTGCTTAGGCCTAGTCTATTAATTTATGGGGATTGAAGAGCATTTCCTATGTCTCTAGATAGACGGGTTTCTATTTTCGTGCTCTTGCAATATCAAAGGAAAATAAAAGAAGTCTTTCGTTGAGTGACTTCAATATTGGAATATATCATTATTAGGATTTTTAAATTGATTACTTGAGTCATTTGATGATTTGATTTTTATTTTCGTTCTTTTCTTTTGTAGATTGCGATACATATTTCAAGAAGTCTTTATTTCTAGTGGGGGAAATTGGTGGAAACGACTACAATCTTGCTTTGGCCAGGGGTGCAACCTTTGAGCAGCTCCGTCCCATTGTGCGAAATGTTGTTGGAGCCATCGCCAACGCCACCAGCGTATGGCCCTTTTTCTTTTTCTCGCAAGGAACAAAGCACAATACTATTTGTCCAATAAGATCTTGCGTGGTTAACCTTTTTTTAGCACTCCAGTAAGTTTTTCATGGCATGTGATTGTTTTAGATGCTCATCAAACACGGGGTGGTGGAGTTAGTAGTGCCAGGGAATCTGCCAATTGGTTGCTTGACATCGTACATAACGACAGCTCCGCGCCTTCTCAAGAACGACACTAATACGGCAACTGGTTGTCTCAATCGTTATAATGAATTCGCCAAGTATCACAACAATTATCTCCAACGAGAGTTGCAAGTTTTGAGACAAAAATATAGCCATGCAAGGATTATCTATGCGGATTATTATGGAGATATCATGCGTCTCTTTGAATCACCAACACAGTATGGTGAGTTTACTTTCTTCTTACTTTCACGATCAACGGTGAATAGGCATATAGAACCTTCAACTATGTATATAGATTGAAGATTTATCCTACTTGCGGCATCTTTATGAACTTATAAGGTTAAGTGGTGAGATCGATGTCCTCTCATTTTCAGGTTTCTCTAAATCAACACATGTAGCTTGCTGTGGAGCTGGTGGACCATTTAATTTCAACGTCAGGATGATGTGTGGTTCCACGTCAAGCGTGTGTAAAGATCCATCAGCCTCCATACTTTGGGACGGAGTTCACTTGACCGAGGCGGCGTATCGGCACATGTCCAAAGGCTTACTCGACGGTCCCTTCACTTCTCCACGTCTCGTTGCCTAGAAGTCCGAAGGGGATGATGCATAAAGCATCGATTCTAATGTCAAAGATGAATGTATGCTCATGGTCACCGTGTCATAAAGAGTCACTGTGTTCGGTGGATTGACATCTTGTTGTTCTACCTATGTGTTCTTGTTTCAGATTTCCATCCTGTAAACTTTTCTTGTTGGATTATCATTCATGTTATGAGTCATGAATACCGATGGAATCAAATCTTGCAAATTATTGTTGATATTGCAAGCCACACAACTAATTAACTATCCAACTTTTCTCAACAATTGGTTTTATGATTCGATCCTCTCAAATCAAGAGATGAATTTACTTATTGAATTTATGTTTTTGAAGGGTTGACATTAATATGAACGATTTTGGATAGCACATATTAATCAAAATGTTTTCATAGTATTTAATTAACCATATATCTATGATGATACTAATTTGTTTAGGTGCACATATTAGTGTTAGGGATAAGAGACGTACATGGGAGAGTTGATACGGCTTTGAATACTCACTTTATACATCTGTCTCTTAACTCGTTTTGGATTAGAATTACAATAAAAATGAGGCCGAGGGATATAATTAATGTCCAAGTGGGAGCCAATAACCAAAACCAGTTTGGACCATAGCCAGAAAAAGAATAATTTTGCGTTTGATTATCGATGAATAATACGCAAGAAAACAAGTCATAGTTAGATCGATCTGTTCAACACCATGTGACATTTTGTATAGTGTACTTCAATATTATCAATTATTTCAGCAGCTAACAATAATTGCCATTAGCTCGTGCGGATTATATTCATTTCGAATTGCTTGATGCCTTAGAATGTCCTATTAATCTATTCTATATGACCTGTTATTTCACATCATATCGTCTTAACCATTTATTTTGACCTATGTAATGATACATCCTAACTGGATTAGAAACCAACAAAAATAGTCTAAATTGCCTCCTCTATACAAAATAGTTTGGAAACTAAGAGAATGTCTTGAGACTTCATCGTTTTCATAGAAAGAGCTAACTCAAATATTGTCGCGTTCAGTTCGATAGCGATATGGAAAAATATAGATGAGGCTCTTAATCATTTAACACGTTTTCAACGGGTGGTCGTTTTGGGACATCAAGCCATCATTGTATGATCATCAAAAATCAACAACATGAGTCGCCTAGGAAGACCCAGACATCCACAAGACGACATTCTCGTGTCACCATGTTTATATGTCGAGCTTCCATCTGACACTCCAATGTATAAGCAAAGGGCACAGTGACTCCTGATTACACCGCCTTCAGCAATTCAACCTCACATCCAAACCCCATCTTTTCACAAAATTGATATTAGCAAGAGAGCACATAAATTGTCTACCAACTCTCTTAGCATCTCCAAGACTTCTTCTCTCGAAAATACTCAAGATTCCCGTGAAATATAATATAATAATCTCGATACTTCTGCATTGTTGTCTGTCTTTGAAGACCAACGTAACCCTCCCGCGTAGGTACGAGTCGATTCTCAATTTCAGCGACTCTGTAAGCGACACCAGGAACTTCCTTAGTACCGGGGCGGTCGCATTTCTGGCTGTGGCTAAGCTTCCTTATGGCAAAACCTTCTCTGGGCATCCCACCGGTCGTTTTTCAGATGGACGTCTCATGATCGATTTCATAGGTATGTAGTCCTCTCAGACTCTTCATCTGCTTTTGTAAATGAATCTGCTTTTAGGGAAAAGAACAGGGATTTGATGCAAAAGGCCACTAATTTTGGTATACATATTGGGATCTCTAGCAGTAGAAAACAATGCTCAAGGAAAAACTATTTATACCTGCGGTGTTCGTATCATGCTCTGCGTGCAGTTGAAATCTTTAACTATCAGTTGAGATGTTTAAATGGTGTGCATGCAATACGCATATGAAAATGCAGCGGAAGCCACATCATGTTCGTAGTGGAGTGAATTTTGCAGTTGCCGGCGCCACGGCACTTGATCCAACATTTTTTTATGCACAAGACCTTGGATCGTTGTTATGGACGAATCATACCTTAAACGTCCAGCTCAGCTGGTTCAAGGGACTCAAATCATCTCTTTGTACTACCCAACTAGTTAAAACATAAACTCATTTTTGTATGCTCCGATTGAGGACTGATATTTTATAGTGATAGTTTGTGTGTACTTCCATTTTGTACCATCGATCTTATCTAAACAAGGTATGATTATTCATCTAGGTGATTTGGTTGATATCATGCATATGTAGCTCCTAAATCTTTCATAGGGTGACTTTGCAGTTGGCATGATTAGTTGGAACATTACTGATTTCCAGCTAAGCAACCAAAGATCGTCTATTTAGATCCTATTAACTACATTCAAATTGCTCTGATCAGGACTCCTTGTTCAGGCCAAAGGCATGAACTCAATCAGTTCATGGCCCTTGCAGGGTGTTTTACAAACCTTCTTATAGATGTAGCTTTTCGTTTGTGCTCTTGGATCATTAAAAAAAAAAAAAACAAAGAAAAAAAATATTTTCACGGGGTGATTAATATTTAAATATATCTTATCACAACGATCTTTTATATGGTTACCAACCCATCTTTTATCCATTTAATTTTTGTTTTAATTCTTTCTTTTGAGCAGATTGTGATCCATATTTCAAGAAGTCTTTGTTTCTTGTGGGCGAGATTGGTGGAAACGACTACAACTTTCTTTTCACCTTAGGTGCAAGCGTTGAGCAGCTCTGTTTCATGGTGCCCCTTGTTGTTGGAGTCATCACTAATGCCACCAGGGTATGCCTTTTTTCTTTTTCTTTTTTTCCTGGTGACTGAGAATCCGCTGGGCCCCTCTTTTGCTTACGCTATTATGTAGAAAAAATTGTTCGAAAAGTCTTCATAATACATTGAGTGTAAAAGGGAAAAGAAAATACCGTTAGTGTATCGGGCGAATGAAATCAAAGTTTAGTGACTTGATTATACAAAATGACCACATGATGGGAAAAATCTCATTTGCACACCAACTGGGTAGACCGATTGCTTATGCCTAGCACTTTCCGTATCATCGACCACATCGACCGTCAAGTCCAATGCAACTCTAAGATATTACCACATACGGGAAGGATTATTGATTTCATATAGAATGTGAAGCTAGCTTAGCATGGAAAATATCGAGACAAACTACTTAAGTTATTTGACAAAATGCAAAACTCATGTTCCAAGGTTTCCTCAAAGGGGAGATTTTTTTTCCTCTTGGAGTCCTTGAGTGAAAATAAAATAATAAACAAATAATATTTTTCAATAGAATCTAAAAAAAATTAAATCTTGGCTTAATACCCTAAAAAAAACCTAAACTAATTCACATGTGACAAATTTACACCAAACTAATTTTTTGACCACCAAAAACCCCAAAATTGATACACATTTGACAAATTTACCACATACTGGTACACTTTGATAAATTTACCCTTTGTTAGTTTCTGTTAAATTTTACTGCTAGATTATTAAGTTAAATGACATGTGACAGTTGGCTGGGATACCAATTTGGGATTTTACTCTTAATTTGTCACAATTATATAATTTTTGTGATTTTTTATGGTATTAATCCAATTTAAAGGAGGGTATATTTGTCATATATGTATCAGTTTGTGGTTTTTGGCAGTTGAATAAATTAATTTGGAATAAATTTGTCATAAGTATATCAGTTTGGGACTTTTTATGGTCAATTGGAATAAATTTGTTACAAATATACCAATTTAGAGTTTTCATGGTTAAAAAAAAATAGTTTAAGGTAAATTTGTCACATGTGTATCAGTTTAGCGTTTTTCATAACATTAACCCTTAAATCTTTAAGCAAACGTCATCATACGTGAGATTGATGAAGAAATTCATGAAGCTCAAACTCTATAGAATTTACATTGCAGGATGTGCTTCACAACAGTAAGTACCCGCCATGGGATGGCTTCAAAAGTGCCCGACGTAACGTCGTGAATGACCCGAGTACTAAAACGGCGAATAACTGGATACAGTTACTGCGATAAATCTGAAGATGGTGAGGAGTCTTGTTACAGCCGCAGAGCGTGCGACAGGGCATTGAGCAATCTGGATTGTACTGCATGCATGAGCAACAGGTGGTGTCGAATGAAAAACGAAAGTGGACACAACACTGGGGCCCGAATGGAACTCCAAGATTATAAAATTAGGTACAAGCAATATTTATTTTCAGAACGACGAGGCGCTTCCTGTGAACAAAAGCATAGAAGGGCCACACGAGCGGTGAGTACTCATGTCATATGTTAGCAAACATATTATAAAATCCGTAGGACTAGTTAAGGCGAATAGTCCGGATATCCCCCATTACAAAAGTTAAAGGAGTGATAGAAGTATTGAAAGGTAGAAAGCAAGTTCAACTAAGACATTTTCTAAATTAGGATTCAAGCAATCAATTGTGGATTGATTCTTGTTGACTTTAAGGAGAAGAATTTCATTGATCATGATGTTAATTTATGTCGATGACACCTCAATAACCAGGAATGATATCAGGTTAAATTTTCCAATTAGAGGAAATTCAAATAGAAATCTCAAATTGAAAGGCCTAGGAAAAATTAGATGTATCTATGGAATTGAAGTTGTGAGAAATAAAATAAATCCCTCCACAAATGACATCAAACACTATTCTTTCAAGCGAGAATATACTGTGGATGGCACAAGATCTACTTCAAGGCCTTATGAAGAAAACTTTACCCAAAAAAAAAAAAAAAAAAAGAGAAAATACCGTGGATAGCTAACACACATGATTTGGTAAAGCGGATTTCAAGCCATGAATTCAAGATATGAACAAGACGAAAGTGCCTTCCTAACAGTTACAAGAACAACCAACAAAATTGACACTAATAAATATGAGCAACAAAAACAATAAGAGACGAATGATTTGAGATTGAGTCAAATTCAAGAAGGATACTCAACAAGCGAAGCCTCAACATGAAATAATAGTATGAAAATTGCTAATTGTGACTTAGAAAGCACGGCAACGCAATTATCTCATCTAATCACGTGTATCGATAGAAGTAATACTACTCCCACAAGGACAAGGAATACTACCTCAAACCGGGCTCCACCCCAAGGACATCTAGGAGGGATAGGGCGGCAGGAGCATGGTGGTGGCTCAACGGTAACTATAGACAGCAAGCAGATGGATTGTATTTCTACTTAAAAATCTACCTGCACTATTGATGGAAAAGGCAAATAGTGTTGATATGGCGTCCCATGTGACTTAAGTGAAATAAAAATAATTTAATTTTGGGCCAGAAAATCATCTGACGGAATTTTGACAAAAGATAAATGTGTCGCATAAATACAAATTTGGGGTTCTTGATATCACAAGAAAAATTTATGTCATAGTGGACATAATTTTGAGATTCTGAAATCACAAAAAAAGAATCACTATAAATGTGTCACATTCATAAGCCAAATACTCAGGAGTTGTAAGGGAAATTCATAGAGTGATGGATACATTGAATAGTTGGATCATTGGCCTAAACAAAATAGCAAACTCCTACTCTACTCCTATTCTAACTCTCATGCTCAAACTTTTGCTTTGCCTTCTTGCAGGGCGTGAGAGTCGAAACCCTAACCCCTCTGAGAAAGTTGGGATTCGAACCCCCCACCTCCCCCCTCTATATTGGAAGGGTGGCAACTAGGGTAAACCCCAGTGGTTCCCATACAACCCTTTAATCAACAAGGATATCTATATCACAAACTCAATCTATAAACTTGCAAAAGTTGCCAAAAAGAAAATATCCATGAGGCAATTAACTGTTAGTTCATTAGAAATTACCAAATTAAGGAAAATAGTCACTCTCTCCATTGACCAATTTTCCTCAAAGTCATGTTTGAAAAATTGTGCAATTTCCATGTTCACTCCCATAGCAGTGAATACTATGGCAAAATTGTCTACAACACATCTTCAAAAATGATATTGAAAGAGAGTGTTTGGAATAGTAGAGTAAAATGAAGACTTAGAGCATCGAATTCTCAAAGAAAAGCAACAAATAAAATAAAATCAGAAATCTTCACAAAGAATGCATTTAGCAATTGAGAAGTCTAGCAGATATTAGTAGAGCTAGTCCGTCAAAGGATAAAATAAATTTTAGGTGAATTTAGAACCTTCACTCCAAAACCATAGGAAAATTCTGTGAAACTAATGGTAGTTCATTAAATTATCGAGGCAATCAAACCCATAGAGCAAGGTATTATAACATTGGTGTACAACAAAAAATGCTACATATAACTTAGTAATACCACCAGCCTTCTCCAATCACTTCACAAGACCAGCTTGGCGGCAAATTTGAGCAGCCATTTCATTATGAGGAAGACCAGCAGTAGAGAAAAGTGGGATATTCTATCCATGAGCTACAGAATTCATTACATCGATGGTGAAAATTCTTGTTTGTATATCATCTCTTCCGGGGAGGTTCTTTCACTGGAACTTCCTAAGAAAGAGAGTTTATCCATTCTATAAGATACCGCAAGAAAGTTCTTGGGATTTCCAAGGAATTCATTTTCCGGAAAACGAACGCCGGAAAATCCGGAAAACATTTTCCCGGAAATTATTTTCCGCGAAACGAACGGAGCCTAAATTGGCACAATTTTGAAAGGTTTATGACTAAATATAAAACTAATTGTGCCAATTTAATCTCCACCCTTTTTACAACTTGCCAATTTAATTCTAAACCTTCTAATTGTGCCAATTTAGTCATAAACCTTTTTATGATTTGTCAATTTAGTTATTTTTCATCAATTTTAGCCAAAATCTCTATTGTGACGGTTTAGTCAACACTGACCATTTTATATAACATGACCTATGCTAACGTAGGCAATTTTTGTAATTCTTTTTAAATTTATCTAATTTTTTCTTTTCTTGTTCATTTCCTTCTTTTATTTTGTTTTCTTTCTTTCTTTCTTTCTTTCTTTCTTTCTTTTGTAATCGCCGGTGAGGTTGTTGGCCACAAGCGAGGACCAACGACCTCGCCTAGTCTAGGCGAGGGCATCGAGGCCCTCGACTGGATTTGGGCAAAGTGTCTTTCTTCACTATCTAGCTATTGAGAAGCAAAACGTCAATTATATAATATAAACAAATTAATAATATATATGAGTTCATATCTAAATAGTTAATTACTGAACTAATTTAATTAATATGATTTACCATAGTATGCATATTCTAAGTATTATGTAATTCTAACTCATAATTGAAGCTAGTAAAATAAAAGGCAAGCATATCTAGCTCCATTCCTTTTACAGCAAAGCAAGTAAGGGGAAGTTTACATAGCTGCGGGATAAGCAGGAGATTCATCCAGCAGCTTGGGAGAAGCAGAGTAAAATGATAGGTCAAGGAGAAATGTTGCAATCTATCCAATTGAGTTCAGAGGAATGCAGTAGAAGTTCTTTTGAAAGCCCCGGCCAGCTGGTGCAAAATTTGTCTAGTCTATTCTAAGTTTCCCAAGCCAAATGATCTCTCCGATCTCACAAGCAGATAGGCTCTAGCCAATCGAGTTCGAGTGAGAAACTAAGTCCCTCCAGTTGGAGTAGCGGATTCGTTAGTGTTAAGCACATATAGTTTAAATCCACAGGGTTAAGCCTATCCAAGAAAGCAATGAAATGGGCGAAGATCCATTTAAGGCAAGATAGTATATTGTGATAAAGCTAGTTCTAGGTGGTCTCACTCCCTTTGAGCAAGAAGATAGGGGATTCAATGGCACCGAGAATTGATTAAATAGATCTCCTTCACGGTCGAGCAAATAGGGCTCTCTAGACCCCTTAAGAGTTTTGGCAAAGTGCTGGCAAAAGCACCTGGAGTAGCCTTTGACTGTTTTTTTTTTTTTTTTTTTAAAGGAAGAGATGCAATTGTGTTTCCAAAGATCTCTAAATGCTTTTAGTCCAAGATAGGTTTGAAGGTGCTTTAGGCTTTGGGCATTTTTGAAATGTTGATATATTTTTTCTTCCATGTTACCCTTGCTAAATTTTCATAATTTTGGAAATGTTCTCAGCTCGCGCCACGTTGCCAGCAAAGGGCTCATGCCAGATTTGGCACCCAAGATCTGGCTTGCTGGCTGCTTGCTAAGCATTGACCCCTTTGCCAGTTTTGAGATTTTCTTTAAAAAAAAAAAAAAAAAAAAAAAAATTCTTTACAAAATGTGATTTTTTCAAGCAACATTAAAATCAAAGTTATTTTTCAATACACTTTTAAATTACAATTTATTGAACTCTACTTGCATTTTTTTTTAAAAAAAAAACCCTTTAACCTAAAGTCTTCTGCATTTTCCCAAAAATTTTCCCCATAAGCCGAATTAAATATACCCAAAGAATTCAAATCATATTGGACTAATTCTAACTTTCAAACTCTGTTTATTTCATAGAAAATATAAAAAATTTGGACAACATTTTCCTAAGAATGATGTTCATATTGCTTACAACAATTAATTAAAGAATAATATTTTATCATTTACGAGAATGTTTGGACATAAATTGTTGTTGATAATGAAAATACTTTTTATTGGCTAAATATTTCAAATAAATATTTTATGAAAAATATTTTTCATATCATTCATTTTTCGTGAAAAAAAATCTCAAATGACTTTTTATCTTTCCCCAAATAACTATTAGGTTGCCTTAGTAGCTACTCTTCCACATGGGAAAGGGGAGGCGAGGAGTTCAATTCTCTACCTTCTCAAGGAGATTAGGGATGGGGACTTTTAGTTTCAAGTGTCAGGGTTCAACTCCTCTCTACAAAGAAGTAGGTAAAAACTTTAGAGTGAGTTGAAAGTTAGAATGGGAGAGACCAAAAAAAAAACAAATCCTGAGATAATTTTGAACAATCACCATCTGATAGCATCATGACTGTTACTGCCTTTTTTTTTTCTCGCGAGAAGTAAGCCCCAATCACCCTTTGAGAATGAATATTTTGTTGTAAAATATTGGGTTATCCCTTTGTCCATAACTCTGCTCCCCACGATTCCTATTTAAATCCTCTCACAGAAACAAGACAGCGTGTTATATGTTTAACGTAGAATATGGAAACGTCCTTGGCTTATTCAATTATTCTCTCTCTTGTTCTGATCACCTTTTGCACTTGCGCATGGAAAATACTGAGTTTGTTTTTGTTGAAGCCGAAGAAGCTAGAAAGATGTCTGAGACGACAAGGTCTAAATGGAACTGCTTACAGGCTTTTGTTTCAAGACCTGAGAGGCATCATCAGAATGAACAAGCAAGTTCAATCTCAACCCATTGCTCCTTTCTCCAACGACATTGTGCCTCGTGTTCTCCCTTTCTATCATCACTCCATCAAGAAATACGGTATGCACTTTATCAAAGTTGAGGTGCAGTGGAATTTTTCCAGCCAATGGTATAATATTGTTCATTGGACAAACTCAATTTCCTTGTACAAAACAAAGAACGATTTCAACTCACTCTAGGCTGTAATTTCTAGCTAAAATTCTGCTAAAGAAAAAATATTTCTGGTGCCTTTTCAGCAAATCCTGCTATAAGGCAGATTTTCCAACACTAAACGTGTTGCTCTTAGAGGCGAAGTCACATGACAAATTAATGGCAGCTATGTAGCCAGCGACCATCAGAAGGCGACCAAAATTGCTCATTTTCTCATGCAAATCGATCTACTAGATGGGTTTGAAGTCAGGTGCTTTCGATGCATTTGCTAGTTTAAGCACCAGACACACACAAATGGGTGAAATATGGAATCCAGTAACCATTTGACGCCTTAATAAATGATATCTCTAGATATTGGTTATTGCAGGTAAGCTTTGCTTTACTTGGTTAGGGCCAATGCCTGTGCTGAACATCATGGACTCAGACATGTTGAAGGAAATCTTTTCACGGGTTGATGAATTTGAGAAGCCACATACTGCGGCCACTGCAGATATCTTGACATCGGGGCTCCTGGAAATTGAGGGGGAGAAATGGGCCAAACATAGAAAGATCATCAATCCGGCTTTTCATTATGAAAAGTTGAAGGTATTGCTGCTTGGGGCCAATAAATTTCCTGACCAAGTGCAACTTCTAATGGAACTTAAAATGATTAATAATTTCGTCACATTTTATTGTCGTGGTCCACAGAAATCTAACAATTATAAAATACATACATTCAATTTATTTAGCCTTTTTTAATTGTTGAAATATTACAGCGTGTAGTGGAAGCATCATGTTCAAGTGGTGAGGAGATGATTAGGGAATGGGAGAATCAAAGTTTGGCTGGTGATCTGGATGTGTGGCCTCACCTTCAGCACTTGACGGGCGACGTACTCTGTAGATCTGCTTTCGGTGGTACCTACGACCAAGTCAAGGGCATCGTCCTCCTTCAACAAGTACAAATTGGGCTGGGTAACGAAATCCAGCAGTTCGCGCTCATCCCAGGGTGGAAGTAAGTCGAGATTTAGCAATAATTTATTCCCAGATCTTTTAGCTGTTGCAAAAGCATATAACAAAAAAGAGAGAGAATATCCATGGAGTCAGTTGCAACCTTCCAGAATTTTCTAATGATTTTGCAAATTATGGGTAGTGGTTGGATTGCCATCGCAAAATAGTAGACAAGGATCGCTACAATTTTTTCGTGTCAAATCAACGTTTGGTGAGGCAAATCTTAAATTGAATTGTTATCGAGATTTCTATTTTTGAACTTATAAACTTAATAGAATGGGGGAAAATGATTTAGTGTATTGATGTAGTGAAGCATATATGCAATAGAAACCCAAATTATTGTTTAAAGTTTTCACCTTGAAGTCGACTTGGATAAAAATAATGCAGCCTCTTGCCGACCAAACTAAACAAGAGGATGAAAGAAATCGACCGTAAAGTAAAAGGATTGTTGGAAGACGTAGTGACCAAAAGAGAGAAGGCAATGAAGGAAGGAGGAGTAGATGACGATGATCTCTTGGGACTGTTGCTAAAATCAAACAGGAAAGAAATTCAAGAGTCTGGGCATCAAAACGGCATGAGCACAGAGGATGTGATTCAAGAGTGCAAAGCGTTCAACTTTGCGGCTCAGACTACCTCTATTTTGCTTACTTGGACTCTGATTTTGTTGAGCAAGCACAAAAGCTGGCAAGACAGAGCAAGAGAAGAAGTTCTGCAAGTTTTCGGCAACAAAAAACCTCATTTTGATGGGTTGAGCCGACTGAAAATTGTGAGGATTCCCGTTGCCTTGTCTGCTGTTTATCTTAATTTAACTCCATATATTCCTGAATTTCAAAACTCGCATCAATAAATAGATTTCTGCAAAAATAAAAAAAAATAAAAGAAAAGGACGGACAAACAAAAAAGTGAAAAGCGAAAATTGTAGGAAATTGTAAAGACCTAACCTGAAATCTAGTTGCTGTTCGTCTCTTTGCTAGTGACAGAGGAAAGACATACGGATCGTTCTCTTTGCATTCAAAGTTAAAATATTGATCACTTGAATGGTATTCAGTTTGATGAATTAGGTCCACAAGGCAAGGTTTAGATAATTTAATCATTGCATTCTCAATGTCTTTATGGAAAAAAACAGACTAACAACAAATTGGTTTATATGCAGTAAGCATGATACTGAACGAGGTGCTTCGATTATATCCGCCTGCATATATGACAGCGAGAACAGTTCACAGGACAACCAAGTTGGGAGATATACAAATACCTCCAGGAGTTCTACTTCTTGTGCCCATTATCCTAATCCACCATGATCCGGAGATTTGGGGGGATGATACCAGAGAGTTCAATCCGGAGAGATTCTCTGAGGGAGTTTCAAAAGCAACCAAGAATAAGCTTTGTTTTTTCCCTTTCAGTTGGGGTCCTAGAAATTGCATTGGCCAAAACTTTGCTTTCCTTGAAGCCAAAGTTGCTCTGACCTTGATTTTGCAAAACTTCTCGGTGCAGCTCTCTCCTTCTTACAAGCACGCCCCCATCCCTATGCTCACTCTTCATCCCCAACATGGTGTCCCCCTGACATTGACTAGAATTGGATCGGATCCCTCGGTTCCTATTTGATTTGATATTGAGCTCCTGATTTCGTCGTTGCGTGCACATTGTTCTGTTTGTTGAGAATAAAGGAAAAGTAAACATATGATACCTTCTCGACTAGAGAAGTGGTTTATGATACGGTTTCATTTTGGAATTCTTCATTACTCGCCAGCATGCTCTTCTTGGATTGACCTAGTTAATTAGATTTTCGTACTCTTTTGGTGCCTTTGAAAAGAGTTGTTCCCACATGAAATATCCCTTGCTACCATTAGACAAACAGTAAATGATACATTTGTTTCTGATCTATAACACAAATCGTTCACTCTTTGTGAAATCACTTTTATTAATAAAAGAAAACACTGCGTCCAAGTACTTTTGCTTGATTGAATTCAAAACGACCGAAACACTAGGAAGACACCACCTCCCTTCTTTTGTCTCATGAATTCGTTATTCCCTCTATGAGAGCTATCCCTGCTCAGGCAACCTTACAAGTACAAATTTCAAGAATACGATTTGCTGGTGAACTGTAGCCCAAATATCTGATGGCCAAAATGCCCAAAAAAGAAAAAAAAAATGCATGAACTTGTTCTCTTAGACAAAGATGACCCCAGTTTTCAAATTATCGCCCAAAAGAACGAAAGCACGAAAAACATCCGCAGAATAATAAAAGCACAAGCCTTATGCGGCACCAGGTGTGGCTAATAACATTGACATGTACAATGAACGCATTAGTGGAGCTCAACGCGGTACGCTTTTAAACAAAGACGATTTGAGTAGGATTTTGTTATGTTCTTATCAGGTAACGGAGAGAAAAGAGTTTATTCTCAAATCAAATTCACAGAATGGATGACTAGGATTTTGCCACGAGATGAGTTTAGAGATTAGGGTTTTATCAAATATTGCATTAGCGCCAATTTGGTCCTAAATCTTTTAATAGTGCCAATTTATTCTTAAATCTATTGATTTCGTGTCAATTCAATAAAAAACCTTTTAATGGCACCAATTTAGTTATAAATATTTTGAACTAGTGCCGATTTAGTCTTAATCTTTTTGACTTGTGCTAATTTATTCATTTCAGCTAATTTTGATTAGATTTTACTGACATGGATGTCGACCAGTTGATGTAGCAATATTAGCACTAACGTAGATAATTTTTAATAATATTTTAATAATATTTCTATTTTTTATTGTTTTTCTAATTTTTTTCATTTTTTTCCTTTATTTTTTGTTTCTCCTTCTTTCTTGGTAAGGGCAAGCTGGCCTCATCTTGGCGAGGGCAAGATCGACCCTCACTTGGGCAAGGCTCGGGCTGGGCTAGCCTTGCTCAAGCGAGGGTCGGCCTTGCCGAGCGTCTCCTTTGCCCAAGCGACCCTCGACAAGGTTGCCTAGGCCAAGGGCAAGGCTAGCCTTGCCAGATCTAGCTTGGGTGAGAAATAAGAGAGTGTTATCTTCAACAAGCTTAGAAACTTCTAGTGGATATGAATATGAAGGCCATTTGGGCTTTATTTCTCAAGCCTTGAAACCTCCTCTGGGATTTCTCACCCCATACATGTTTATGGATGTGGTAACTGCAAATTCTTTTGATCGGGACACAAAATCAGCAAGTATATTTCTTTTTTCTGCAATATGTTTGGTTTCAAAAGAATACTTTTTGAGCCATTATGCTCACCTAAGGAGTTGAGGATGTGATATGTGCTTCTGCTTGAATTTTAACATATGAGAAAATGAGGACATGTCCATCTCCATTAGGAAATGATGTCCCATAAGATGGAATTCAAACTTCTTGATGTCATATTTTCTTGCTAGGATTTCTTTCAATGTAGAGTGATAATGCATTTCTACTTGTGTAAATTTTCCACTCTTATGTCCACAAACTCTTTACTTCCTATCAATTTCTTCAAGAAGAACAACAACTCAATAATCATCACTAGCATCTCTTTGTAAAATTCTTTTTCCCATAGAAGGAATTTGCAAAGGGGAAGATGTTGAAGAAATTCTTTAAGTCTACGTATATAATTGGTTTGCTTTAGCCCCCATAGAGGGGCAACTTTCTTGAGCATTTGTTGTAGTGGACTCACAAACTCTATAAATTTTGGAACCAAATCCCCAAGATATTTAACTATCCCAAGCAATTGTTGAACCTCCTTGTGGGAGAGATTTTCATTAGGAAACTTCTGCAATTCCTCAGCAATATGAGGATTGGGATAATACATTTCATCTTTGAGATGCATCCCAAGGAATTCAATTTCCTTCTGGACAAGGATTGTCTTTTTTTGGGATAGCATAATCACTTGCTTATGTATTAACTCTACAAATTGGGCAAGTAATTTACAATGAGAATCCTTAACTGGGCTACATGGGATGATATTATCAATGTAAATTTGAGCATTGGCCAAGATAGGGTGGAAAATTCTGTGCATCACCTTTTGAAATAGTGAAGGAGCTATTTTGAGGCCAAAAAGAAGCACTGTCCACTAGAAATGCTAATTGGGAGACAAAATCCAATCTTGTATCCATCTTCAGGATGAATTCTTAATTACCAAAATTCAGCTTTAAATTCAAATTTGGAGTACACTTTGGCTTGGGTGAGACTGGAGAATAAAGAGTTCCATTGTGGCAGAGAAAATTTATCATCTTGCAGGAATTGATTGAGAAGCTAGTAATTAATAACCAATCTCACTTTTCCTATGTTTTGCTCAGCATACTTGTTAACATAAAATGCATCATAAGCCCATTGAGAATCCGATGGCTCAATTAGTCATTGGTGAAGCAAGTCTAAGCATTCCCTTTGTGCGAAAAGCAAATCCTTTGAATTCATTCCAGAGTAACTAGCTTTGGTGGGATTAACATCCACGTTTTCTTAAAAGAAAGATAAATGAAAAAGTCAAAGCGATTAGGGCATTTTTTAACAAAATATGGGTTGAGAGTTTGCACATGCTTCAAGAAGGGTTTGCAAGATAAGGTCCAAAATGCTCATTTGAATAGTGAAGAATCTTTGGATGCTTACAACTTCCTTAAATATTCCATTGAATGGTAGTTCATTAGGCAAAATTCTGAGTTTAGGAATTTGTGTAAAATATCCTAACCAATAATGGTATCTTTATTTCGTGAACTAGAACCAAGCATTTTGGTAGTGACTTGGGGAAAGAACCGTCTGGTGACATGGGAGAATAGAATGGGTGCATGCACAAAAAGTTTGATTTAGGAGGGCAATGTTATAAATAGGCTTGCCATATTTGGATGGGTATTTTTAATAGGGAAATATGGGAAAATAGAAGGAGTGTATGCACAGAGATCTTGAATTGTAGGAGGTCTAGGGTTTTCCAAAAAGAATAAAACTTCTTCGAATTCTTCAGATGAGCTATCACTGGTTTGTGATCATGCATAGATGGCACACATAGTAAGTTTGGTCAGTTCATCTTCCAAGGAGAATAATGATTGAACATCATCATCACGAAGTGATACTCCGGTTTCCTTTTCTATTTTATGGATCAAATGAGAATTTCTTCCCTTGGTTTTAGACAATTTTTTGCAAAATGGTGTTTCTAGTTGTAGATGTAGCATCTGTTGGCTCTTTTACACTTTCCAAAAGAATCACATTTAGAGCATTTTTGCCACAAGAATTGCCATTTACTCCTTCAGTCATGCCTCGAACCTCGAGCACATGCAGATTCCTCGGTATTCGATAAAATTGCAACTTCTTAGAACGCGTCGCCAACCCATTCATTTTATTGCACATGCAGAAGCGAATAAACAAATCCCTAGACAACACAAATATGGGATAGATAAGCGGGATAAAATTTTCATAGAACACTTTTTTTTATAAACACACTGGTTTTATATACAAAAGTCTATAAAAAGATCGGCTTTAAACAAAAAAGCTGTCCTAAGACCTACTAGTCGGACACGTTTGCCGATCCTTCAAACTCCACCTCCACAGGCTCCGGGGGCTTCGGGTCCTCCACAACTCCATCAGGAGCGTCAGATGCACCCTCGCTTAGAGCGGCGTAGATCGTAATGACGAGGATATCAAAACCCTCAAGGGGACCTACCCTATACCCATTGAGTCCATGGCGAAACCATGCCTTGAATCAATGAGATATCCTCTAAGGTAGGCCCTCATCAACCCAGACAATGGTCACGACATGCTCATAGACCTAATGGCTCCTGGGGACAAGGACGTCTATGCTCCACTCGGAAATCACCTAAGGCTGACCAAAATGTTCTTGAGGGACTGCCACCTAAGGACTTGAAAAGTTAATCCCACGATAAGGGTGAGACAATGTCTCAGCAAGTCTACTCCCTAAACTCCGATTAGGAAGGAAAATATGCTTGGGGGTGGCCTAACCACACAACCGCAGAGACTCACCTCGTCTCAAATCCTCACTGCATGTCAGTATAATTTATATCACAGACATAAGTAGTAATAAAACTCAATCATTTGGAATGCCTCAACTTATATCTCAACAAACACAAGGGTCTTGATAATAAGGCCAAATTGTTATGACACGTCCCATACTGTGCTACACAATTTTGTCCCATAATCAAGCGCGTCATTTCCACTCATTCATGTGTCCTAATTGATTACAACCTAACGGTCACAACTGACTCAACAGTCAGCGGTCTTCCGGCGTAACCAAGCATTGTCTCGCACCATCGAGCATGGCAACGTCTACCTCTAGACGACATCCCACTAGGGAGCGTTAGTCCAACCTCCATTGCGACTGGCATTCGTTGACTTGGGGCATCCTATATAGGAGCATCATTCGGCTTAATAGCTTGTGACGGATTTTCATAGCCATCACACGATTACTCGATCTCGGCCAAGGACACCGTGCATTGCACTCAAATGTCTCAATTAAAATAGTGAACTTGGCCTATTTTCTTCATATTAAAAACACCTGGTAATTGTATGCGGGTACACAGTCAGCTTGAAACAGAAAATTTGATATCCTTCATTTTAAATCCCATTATTTGATATAGTATCTAAAACCATTTTCAGTATCAAAACCCGACACCTAGTCAGGCTATCTCGGTGTAACTTCCGAAAAATATTAAATAATTAAATAAATAGCATAATTAATTAAATAAATCCAATAAATCGATAAATACATACTTAGGCCTAATAATGCTAATCTAACCACCTATTGGACTAATTAATTTATTTTAACCATTCTAACTACAAGGCCACATATTAAACTAACTAACTACAATTTCTAACCATCTAATTAACTAATATAACTAACCTAATTTAACTAAACAAGCTAAAAATTACACTAATCACACTTAACTTAATCTAATCACCCCTTAAATGTCATTAACCTCCTAAGTAAAATTTAGTGAGTAAACTCACTGGTTTTGCGGGCCGATGAGTTCACAGCAACGGTGACGCAGAGGTGAGCAACAAACAAGCCTGCTGCGACACCAAGCGAGGTTTGAACGAGGCCTAAAATGAGCCTCGAAGCTCTCAACTGGGTTGAGAGTTCAGCTTCTATGTTGGGTTGGAAAGGGTTGACCAAGCGGTTGGCTTGGTTGAAAAAGGCCACGGCAGGTCCAAGCGATGTCGAGGATGGCTAGACGGTGGAGCTTCAGCGAAGCTGGACGGCGGCTTGAGGGCTTAATGACAATGTGCGAGGCAAACAAAGCTGCGACAGCACGAACTGGAGGCGTGGACACAAGGGAAGTGCGGACGGGCTCGCGGGCAGTAGTGACGGTGCACAATGGGCGCAAGGTTGCTCGACGGTGGCTGGCTTGACTGCAGAGGGTCTCTCTCTAGTTCTTGAGCTCATAAACATAGCAATAATGGAAGAATTAAGACTGAGGAAGAAGATGGAACAGAGCTGCTGCAAGAGGGGAGCCACAAGCCTTCACAAATATCCTAAACACTTATCACTTGGCCCCACAGTCCATGGCTGTCATCCTCAGCCATTTTCCCCTCCAAGACTTTCCAAAGAAGCTTCCCAAATGGTCCAAAATGTTGCTGCCCCTTGGTCATGCGAATTTTGGTCATTCCCCAACCAATTCCACCTCAATTCTTCTCCAATTAAGCTCAATTTGGTGCCCATAAAGTCAGCCAAGGTACCGACACCCATCCCATGATTTTTCCACACCAATGGATCCAACTTGAACGCCAAAAGTGCAACAAAAATGGTTCTCTAATTTTCCTAGTCCAAAAACGCCTACATTTGATTTTTCGCCAAAAACTCGGGTTTGCCGAAAAATCTTTGAAGGACGAGTTGACGTTCCTAAAATAAATCGTGACATGACGAAACTTTCAATTTCTAAAATCGGGTTCAATTTTGTGATTAATTTCAATCAGACGCGATTTTAACGTGACCTAACCTACCGGGTAGCTTTTAAGAATTTTTAGCGCATTTGACCTATGGTCGATTATTTTCGAGCCACATTGTACATTTTGACTCATTGGCGACTCTCAGTTGTCGTGAAAATCTCAAGGTTTCAATTACGGGCACATGGTACAGAAATAACAGAAAAATCAGTTCAGTGCTATTCGACGAGAATTTTGCAATTAGGTGAAATCATGAGTTTAGGACATCTGGAGTGCCATAACTTGGCACGGGAGGACACTTAAGTGCCATAACTTGGCACGGGAGGACACTTAAGTGCCATAACTTCAAAATGATACACTTGAGTGCCAGTTTCGAAGTTAAATGGAATAGTTAAGTGCCATTCCGACGAAAATCCGGCCAAATGGCTAACGTGGCAATTTTCCGGTGAGTTCGGTCCAAAACGGCGTCGTTTTGCACGCCGACGTGGCGAGAAAATGCAAAAATGACGCTGTTTCTTATTTAACATGTAAATAATAATATAAAAATTAATTAAATTAGATTTAAACTTAATTTTATTTAAAATATTACAAAAATTTAAAAAAAATTAAAAAAAAAGGGGAGGTCGAAGGGGGTGGCTGAGGGCTGAGCCCTCGTTGCTGCCGCCTCCCCGCCGTCGCCGGGAAGGGCTGGCGACGGAGGGAGGAGGGTTGGCTGTGGTCGCTGGCCCTCGGCCAACCAACGGCTAGGGCCGTGTGCCCTCGTCGGATCGCGGCAAGGGCCGCGACCCTCGCCCCAGATGTAGGTGAGGGCTCACCCGCCCTCGTCGGCCCCTGGCCAAGGCCCGGCGACCCTGGCCGATCCTTCCCGACGGTGACGGTGAGGCGGCGAGGGCCCGCGACCCTCACCCCACGCGAGCCCTCCCCTAGATCTCGGGTGAGGGTTGCAGCCCTTGCCCAGATCTGGCGAGGGCTCGTGGGCCCTCGCCACCTCCCCACCACCACTGGGAAGGGCCGGTGACGGAGTGGGGAGGGTTGGCCAAGGTCGCTGGGCCCTAGCCAGCGGCCGGCGGCGAGGACCTGCGAGCCCTCGCCCAGATTTGAGGCGAGGGTCGTGACCCTCGTCGTGATCCGGCGAGGGCTCGCGGCCCTCGTCGCCGGGGTCGGCGACCCCGGCCGACTCTCCCCCCTCCATTGCCGGCCCTTCCCGGTGACGGCGGGGAGGCGGCGGCGGCGAGGGCTCAGCCCTCAGCTCCCCCTTCAACCTCCCCTTTTTTAAAAATTTTTTAAAAATTTTTGTAATTTTTCTTAAAATTTTTTAAATTTTTAGAATATTTTAAATAAAATTAAGGTTAAATCTAATTTAATTAATTTTTATATTATTATTTACACATTAGACACGAAACGGCGTCATTTTTGCATTTTCTCGCCACGTCAGCGTGCAAAACGATGCCGTTTTGGACTAAACTCGCCGGAAAATTGGCACGTTAGCCATTTGGCTGGATTTTGGTCGGAGTGGCACTTAACTATTCCATTTAACTTCGAAACTGGCACTCAAGTATACCATTTTGAAGTTATGACACTTGAATTGTTCTTCTGCCATGAAATCACCCACACTTTAACACATACCCTAATCGAACTAACCTATCTCCAATCTCTGACCGACTTTGACAGTGCCGTATTGACTCTTGCAGATTAGTACGGTTGAGCAGTCAATTTTTTGTCAAATTCTCATTTTTATTATGTTAAAATCCCTTCATGGCTTCACCTGATAGATTAGTTATCTCGTAAGTGATTAGCTAAAAAAAAAGAGCTATAGGCGTGTTGATGAAAAGCCCAACTCATTCAATCGAAAACATAATCAGAAATTCGGGCTATCACACCTTCTCTTGATATGACCTAAAGAGAACTTTTCAAAGTGTTTCGACCTCTTGTATCGATCACCACAAGAGTTTTTCTTTGAGCATTTGATTCTTAAATCAAGTTCTTAGTAGGCCCAGTCAAGTTCTTTATTGCTTTGAAGATAACTCTTGAAGGCCTTTGTACGGATAAAAAGATCATCAAGAGCAAGATGTATTCATTGCTAGAGTTCTCCGATGGGAACATCAGTAGTTCTCTTCTGCTTGGCCTAAAGAGATTTTTCCACAAATTGTCCAATTTCTTTTGGAATAGAGGATAAGAATATTTGCCTCAGATTTAGATCAACTCCAAGAGCATAACATAATTTAAGCATTTCTTGAATATTTGCTTATTCCTATTTTTTTCCGTAAAAAGCAACATTTTCCCTCAAAAAATTCTCTTCTTCTAAGCTGAAAAAGATCTTTTGATTTACCTATGAAGAAGTAGTGGATTACACATATCATTTAATGGAAATATGTTTGGAATAAAAATGTCATTTGATCTTGAACAGAAATAGTTCCCCACCAATCTTTTAAGCTTCTAATAAATTTGCTCACAAACTCTGTCAGTATATTATATTGACTTTCAACAGTAAGTGTTTTAGTGTTGAGTAGAGCATGAAACTCTTATAATCTTTTTGGCCATTTAGAATATGGAATATCATCGAGCGTGAAATAGTATTTTGAGGTTGATGACCTTGGTCTGGGTTTAGATCATGAGGGTGTACTACTTCTAGCTCAGATGGATTTGATTCCAATTCTACCTCTAGGGGGTCAGCCATAAAGATAGCAAGTTCAAGAGACTTTAATGTTTCTGATTCAGAGTTTAAAGTGTTTTTAGAGGAAAATGAATCTGATTCTGAAGTCAATTGAGAGATATTTTGTTTGGAGAGTCAAATGTAGCAATGGTTGGTGTCTCTTATCGATTTTGGTCTTGTGAAAAAACTTCAAGTGGGTTTAAGAATATATGGGTAGAAGGAGGCTCTTGGAAAGGTTTCGAAGCTAGCTTCTTTTCCTCTTTTGGCTTCTTTTGCCTTTCCATTTCTCTAATACGATTTCAAAGTTTAACAATATCAATTCGATCTGTCTTTAGGGCTTCTTCAAAGATTGAAGCAATTAATGTAGCCTTGAGAGAAATCAATTTAATTGGAGTTAGACTCCAAGGTTGAGAAAATGGGTCTGAAGGAGGAATAAACTTTTTTTTCTTAGAGGAGCTTGATCTGTCTCCTTAATTTTTCCATTTCAACCATTTAATCCTCTAGATAATGACGAGAAACAAATTTGCTAGATTCCATCTATTGTAGTTTCTTTTGGATTGTCTCAAGCAATTTATTTGTGACGAAAGTCATTTGATCAACCTTCTAGTTAACATGATTAAGGCGAGCTTGGATAGTTGAAAGTTTGATATCAATTGTCTTGAGAGCACTATTCTAGGCCAAAGCATTTTTTGATTGCCAATTCAAAACAGCCTTAGTAGCTATGACTTTCTTTTGCCTCCATGATCATCAACATCTATAGGGTTTGAGACTTCAGGCATTCATCGGAACTGATGTAGCATCAATAAATTCTTCTAATGTCAAAAATGAGGCACCAGAATTAGATCTTTCTAAAGGTTGAAAGTCTAATAGTTTGAACATACAGACAGATGGAAAGACATGGTGGTTCTGGTTTTAGGAAACTTGATAGCTAAGGTGCTTTGGGTACTTCTAAAGGAAAAGTGTTTTTCTTAACCCATTTGTGAATGGGTTTGTAGAAAGATGAGACAACTGATTTTTTTTATGAAGATTTCTTTTTGGATGGTGATTAAGGTTGTGAAAGATCACATGGTTCTAGGATTAGTAGAGGAGATTGTGATCAAGGTGGTCCATACGAAACCAGGAAATGATATTTTCCTCCAGCTTCAAAAGGAGGTCTGATAGTGGGCTCTCCATCAAGGTACTTCTGGTAAAGTTTGTCTTTTGACTATTTCTTTCTCTTAGACGGTCTATATCTTCTTCATCATCTGGGGAATTTGTACAAAAGGAACATTGACACTCAAGATTCCAAAAATAATGTCCTATCCAAGGATCTTTGTAATAATTAATGGGCCTTCCTTGCTTGTCAAATAACTCAATCATGGGTTTTGGATTTGGATGACTGTCGTCAATTGGAAAATCAATTGCACAAAGTTGCATCATAAAAATAGTAAGGAAGATAGAAGAAGCGGCTTCTTCCTTTTCCTTACTAAATTTAATAACAACCGTGCCATCTCTTTTCTTGGTGAATTAGGACCTTGTGGACTAGATTGGCCTAGAGTTCTCGTGGATTTTTTTTTTTCATAATTAGTTACCCAAGTGTTTGGAAGTAACTTAACTAGCTAATCTCGAGGAATTTGTCTAGGCACTGGATGCAAGAAGTCTGATCGTTGTCCACCGAAAAGAATAGGGCATCTTCGGAACCAAGAAAGTTAAGATCAATGGCACGATTTTGAACTCGATAGACCATTTGATAATGTAAAGTAGTAGTAATAGAATCCGAAGTCTGTGGAGCTCCAATATTATGTAGTTAAACCATAAGGGCTAAGGGACATTGTGGAACCGAGAGAGCCATGTTAAAGTTTGGAAAAAGTGTAACGGACATTGCTCCTACATTAAGATTAGTTTGGATTGTACCAAATACAAGCATGTTGGTAATCCAAAAAGCATATGTCTAAAAGAGCTATTTGTATAAACTTATCATATAACCTTGCCTTTTAATCACGGGTAACCCATTCCTTCTATGAAAGGATAAAGCAAGTCTAATGGCACCAAAGGTGTGTACAACCTTGTTGTATCCTTTGTCATGGGGAGTCAAAAGGAATTTGAAGGGTAACAAAGTGTTCTTGCTGAGTAGTAGGGATAAGGTGTTGATCAAATTTGGAAAACTGGACATACTCCTTAACCTCTCAAGGAGTATGCTTGATAAGTAGCTTAATGGAACGGACAAGTGAAAAAGAGGAATGTCTAGCCAAAGTAGAATATGGATTAATAAGTGGAAGATGACTATGAAATTTTACAATCTTCATTGAAATAAGAAACCTCATAAAGATAGTCAGTTTTAGAGACATTGGAAGTGAGAAGTTCTAAAGGAGGGCTAAAAGAAATCGGGGCATTTAGAGTGGTAGATGTGGAGATTTCAGAGGATTCTATCATGGTATGGAAATTATACCATTCGCATTGAATAATCAACTCAAAACTAGAAATATGCTTAAGAATGCCATGGCTCTAATACCATAAAATTAGACTATGATCTTTGAGAACCATTCGACCCACCGAAGGAGTTGAAGATGTGCAAAGAGCTTACCACAACACGACCCTTTCTAGAATTGACAAAAGATATTTGCTATTTCTCCCAATTTGCTTAATTACTCTCATCTTATTTAGGAAACATATCTCACATTTTTCCTTTTTTTTTTTCACTATAGTCCCCTCAACTATATCTTGATTAGGGGGGAATTCTTGTTCTACTTGCCATTATTTTGCTGGTTTTTTGTTAACTTGTTGCTAGACTGGATTCCATTGATTTGCATAACAATCTAATAAACCAAGCTATTTTTCAATTGTCTCCCTACTTATGGTCCCTAGATATTCTTATGAATTCCCTTATATTAACTCCTAAATTTTGGTGATCCGTTTAATCATTCATTAATTGCATAAAAAATTATGGACTAATTTTTAACTCCTAGCAAAAAAAAAAAAGAAAAGAAAAGGTTTTCACTAAATTGTATCATGTGTAATATTAGGTACATTGGCATTACTAGTATAAATTATTCAAAAAAATAAAATTAAGTAAAATTAATTTTTTAATCAAAAAATAGACTAGGGCCAGGCCAGGTAAGGCCTACCCGACGACTTTTTTTTTTTTTTCTTCTCTTCTTTCTTTTCCTAAGCTCGGCCCCCTTCTCTCCTTCTCTCCTTCTCTACGTGTTTTGAATGCAAACACGATGACAAAGGGTAGGAGGACGACACAAGGACGATACAAGAGGAAGGACGAGCGAGGGGAATTTGGTGCTCATGGTGCTCGGTCAGGATGACCGGTGAGGGAAATTGGCGATGTCCTTGGAGAGGGGGAGAGGGACGAGTATAAAACCATAGGGAGTGAGAGCTTGAGGGGCTCTTCTTCTTCGGCTGAAAATAGAGAGAGGAGGGCGAGACCAAAGAGAGAGCTGGAGGAAAAGAAAAAACAGAGAGAGCTCGAGAGAAGGTGAGCCAAAGGGAGTGAGCCAAGAGGGAGAACTGCTCCAGAGAGGAGATCTAGGAGAAGGGGTTCATCTTCGGCTGGAACAACAGAGAGAAGATGAGCTACCTAGAGAAACAGAAAAAGAAAGACTCAGAGCCAGGAGCCCTTCGGTGATTTGGTCACGCTTGAAGCCCGTCCGATGGCTCTCAGCCACACCCTCGTGCATACACCCTCTGTTTTCCTCAAGCCAAGTTCAAGGTAGGCCTTACCTTGAATCTTGCTTGTCTTCTTCTAGGTGTGTCGAGTTCTCGAGAATTCTGGCTCGGGGGTGCGTGAGGCGACTAGACGTTGTTTAATCTATTGAGGTCACCCTCATTAGCCACCCCCAAGCCAGGTAGGGACCCCAATGGCTACCGCCCTGTGTCTTTCACCGAATGCCCTGGGTTGCCCCTATTCTGGTGGTGTTGGCCCAGAGTTCGTGGCCATTTGGTTCATGTGAGGTCGGGTTCATGTTGCCCTTACACTTTGTCCAGGTATCCCTGTTCGTCATGTGTCGTGGTTGTCGACGTGAGTTCGAGTCTTGTTTTGGTTTGTGGATCGCTTGTCCTAGTGGTGCACTCCAACTGTTTGTATTAATGCCTAACTGAAGCCCACATGACTTCCCTTAAACTTTTGTCCGTTTAGGGCGTTCATCGTTTCTGGACATCTTCGTTTCATCTATCTCTGCGTTCACTTTGTTGTGATTTGAGCTTATTTATACAAGTTATGCTCTGTTCTTTTCCTGAGTCATGGCTATGAGAGAGTGGGAGAGAGAACTTGAAAAAAAAAGAAAAGTCAAAGAAGGCGTTGGCTTGAGAGGGGTTGGAAGGAAAAGCGAGCGAGAGAATCAGCGAGAGAGAAAGGAATGAGGGGAAAGGTTCTTCGGCTGTTGTTCGCTGTGCTATAATTTTATTTAACATGATCCTACATTCGGTTTAAAATTGCCTGTATTAGATTTCATTGATGTCTTATTATTCAAATCAAATTCTTGATAACTATTGTGATCATCCAATTAAAGATACCTGTCTTGATGGAAGACTACATCTATTAGGATTTGTATAGTCATATAAATAGGTCATCTAAGTCAAAATCTCTCATTATTTTCATTATTCTGATTATCTGATAATCAGAAAATATACCATCAACGTTGAGAGGACAATTGGCTTGAAGTACCTATTCACAATTGTTCAAACTTCGCATATTTGTTATTGATGTCATCAATGACTAGTGTACCAAATTTACACATATCCACATTTGATGCTGATTATCGAGCTCTTGGTTTTCCGCAAAATTTCTGACAGTTGGTATTGGAGCTTGTTATGTCTCTGCCTATGATTTTCGTGGGGCTTTTTGATTAAATAAAAAAAGGGGGGGTAAAATCTGATTTCATCTCGAAGTGAAATTCGTCCTCCAGGCCGAACAATGCGACCATGGTGAGGCCGAACAGGGTTCGACTGGGCCGGATGGATAGGACTCCTCTTCGTCCCTATACAACTTGGAGAAGATGAAAAGCGAGAGGATTGAGAATTAGGCATGGGCTTACGAGTTCCTTTGCGGGATTGGGATTGTCCCCCACGAGCCCAACGGGCTAGAGCTTTCGGTCATTGTGGAGGTCATGAAGGAGGAAATTGATTTTCTTCACAAATTGGGGCTGATGATCGAGGACATCAATAACTATCCTCTCCTCCTGCTTGCAACATAAAGAAGAATATGATTCCAGTGCTTGATTTTCTTCTATGCTCTAAATTGTCATTTTGGGTAAAATGGCAAATGAGCTCAAACCACCTCTCTATGTATCGACTCTGTTGCTCGCTCATGTTCTCTCACCCATGTTCATCCATCGCCTTGTTCAAGCTCCAGCCGACTTCCTTAAAATCTATTCCTCTGCTAGTCACGATTCTGCTATTCCCTGTTAACTGACATTAGTTTATCCATCTTTTCGGGTAGAACCAGGAATTTGGTTTAGTTGGTCCGGTTATTTTACTGTCTACCTTTTCATCTCAATCTCTTAATTCTTTTTTTTTTTTTTTTTCTTCTCGAGCAGTTTGATTATAAGTGGACAATGGAATACCCATTGAGAGCTGGCTTGACTATCGATCGGATCAAGAGTTGCTCTGGTTACTATCATTTTTGGAAAGCTTAGGTAGCGCATGGTAACGCTCCGGTTTCTCCCAATTTTTGTTCTTTTGTTCTCCAAAACAAAAAAAGAATAGAAACCTGTTTCGTAAAACATTTGTTCCCAGGAACAATTTCTCTAATTTTTTGTTCTAGGAAACAGTTTTGAGAAGCAAAAAAAAGTGGCTTCTTATTCCCGAGAACAATTTCTAGAAATAATTTAATTTTCTATTTTAATTTTCTTTTATTTCCTTTTCTTGCCGTGACCACCGTCAACCGCCCGGAGCCACCGCCCTCCATCGCCGCCAGTTGCCGGCCGCCGCCGCCGCCATCGATGGCTGGCCGCCGCCGCCGCCGCCGGTCCCCGCCTGCTGTCGCCGCCACCGGTTGCCGCCTGCCGCTCGTTACCGCCCACCGCCTGTCGCCGACCACCAGCCGTCGTCACCGATCACCGACCACCGGCCGTTGTCGCTGGTTGTCGGCCATCGTTGCCGATCGCCAATCGCTACCGCTGCACGACCGGCCGCCGCCGACCATCACTGCCTCCGGCGGCCGGCAGCCAACGGTCGTCGGCGGCCGATGGGCTTCCGGCAGCGATCGGCGGTGACGGTTGGCGGCGGGTGGTCATGTGGCGGCGATAGTTGGCGGGCCGGCGGCGGCGGCAGCGATGGGCAGCGGGCGACGGCGGTAATCCGTTGACAAGAATAAAAAATGGATAAATACAAAAAAGAAATTGTTGCGTTACCAAACGCATTTCTATTATTTTTATATTCCAAGAGTAGAAATTTTGTGTCGTTACCAAACAGGTTCTTTTACTCAGAAATTGTTCCCTGGAGCAGAAATAGAAAAGAACTATTTCTGAAAAAAAAACTCTTCCCAGGAACAGAAGCGTTGTCATGCGCAGCCTTAGAGTGCGCATAACAAAATTTCTGGAACATAAATTGATTTCTGACCAGAAATTGATTTCTGACCAGAAATTGATTTCTCAATTTTTATTTCAGAAATTGAGAAGTTAAAATCACTCGCCGTGGTGGCTCCATTGGATAAGGCCCTAATGGTCCTTGTCCTCAAGGTGAGGGGTTAGTTTGCCCGCCGACTGCTAGCTGTACAAGATTCCCTGGGTCATTAAAAAAAAATCGAGAAATTAAAAATTTTAGCTTGTGATTTTTTCTTCAAATCTATTTCTAAAATAGAAATCTGTTCTAGAAATAGAAAAATCAAATTGCGTTATTAAATGGATTTCTATTCTAAACTTGTTCTAGGGAACAAAGAAATAGAGAAATAGAGAAGTAGAAATTTTATCATGCACACCAGCGTTGAAGATGTCCGGCCTTTTATCAGATAGAAATACAATCTCCGGGAGAAAATAGCTGCTGCTGCCTATCATCTAAACACAAGGAGCGCCGATCCTTTCGTCTGTTTTTTATTTTGCTGTTGGAGCTTGCAGCTTCCTCAAATCTATTTCTTTGTGTTATTCTCAATTTCATATTCAAGTCTCATGAAACAAAAGTGATGTAAATGAATCTAGGTTCCTATTGTGATTTGAACATATGATGAACACTTCAGCCAACAGATTTAAGCAACTCTCTCAAGTACACTTCACGACTTTATGGAGACATCTCAACAAACAGCCTGCATGCATGGAGATGAAATCGAAATGGTTTTCCATCTAAAATAAGTATCGAGAATGATAAGTTTCATGAACGATAATCATCAACTTACAACTCAGATTTTCAATGATTTACACATAGGTTTCATGGACGGAAATTGAACTCAGACTTCTCCAGAACAGGGCACAAAAGAGAGGAATGAAATTACCTTGTCGAGGATGGGTTCTGGGTTGCGCTTATTGATCAAGCTGCACGAGTAGGATCTGAAAAACGTCGCCAGTGAGAGTGAGTGTTGGTAATGAAGCTTCCAAACGTGAACGAGTTGCTCTGAATCTTCACGGTTGGAGAATAGGGGCAAAACAGAGTATTCCCTGGTGTTCTTTCGTAACCGGTGTGGACAAAGAAGAAAATTGATCAATAATTTCCAAGATGATTCGCAAGTTTCGGTGATTGATCACTGCTTTGCGAGCCATAGACCAGCTAGGCTTGCGGCCATGGATGAGACTAGAGCAACGTTGAAAGGGGTGAGCAACGATGGAGCCTACTGTGAGATCAGTGGACAGAGCTAGGCTTACAGCTGGATCTGGACGAGCAACGATGGAGCCGACCACAAGCGATGATGGAGTTATAACGTGGGCCGACCGCAAGCGACACTGGAGTGGGTGGAGATGGTGGTGCCATTTAATTCTAAATTACTACATAAATGAAATGTGAAATTCTTAAGTAGTCTACTTCCCTTTGAATGATAATCCTTTAAGGGTTGTAATTCATAAGGGATTTACATGTGATGGAGGAGGAAGAAGAGAAAAATGATTTTTCTTATAAATATTTTATTCCACCCCAGCAGAAACAAATATGTAGACAACATAGTTTGGGACCATTAATACTGATAGGGCACACAGGCCAGCCACGTGGGTGGGAAAAATTGAGAAATAAAATTGCCACGTCGAATTTCGGGCAACCCATATTTGGTTGGCACTTACGTTGCCATTTTTTTTTAAAAATAAACTTAACAATTAAGTGATCCTAAAAAACTTTTGGCATCAACTTCTGACACTTCAAATGCCTTTCTGTCATCGAATTTTATTTACGTTACTTATCAAGTCCTGAGAATAACAATCGATGACTTGTTAGCATATAAAAATGAAAGAAAGACTTAAAGATGAATTGACGAGTAACTTCGCATTAGAATTTCAATTTTTAGTCTATCTCTATCTATATTCTCTACGTACTTACTTTGATATTGATGGTGAAACTTTAGAGACAACCAATTTCTCCAATAAGGTAGTAATTCTTAATATGTAATATTGAAAGTTTTGATATAGTTTGTAACTTTTTGAACTGATCAATGAATTTCCATATAAAGAAGTGCCCTTGGATACTCTTACGTGGAAATTTAATCGACCCACAACTCATTAGTGGTGACTACAAAAGGTAAGTTTAATAGTGAGATTTAATTTAGACCCAAGTTGTAACGACCCAGGGCCCATTATATAATATTGTCCGCTTTGGACACTGAGTCCTCACAGCTTTAAAACGTGTTACACAGGTTAAAGGGACCCTAAGCCTTATAAACTAGCCAATGACTCCCCTCCTAAGTGATGTGGGACTAGAGAGGACCCCTCCCCTTCCTTGGGCCATCACACAAGTTGTGGTTGATCTGAGCTTGGGAGAATCTGCACTAGGTGTAGGTGTCACAGATCGGCAGTTCCTTGGCCCTGGAATAACCCATGTGGCATATGGTGAGCAGAATTCACCAGATCAACCCTCATTCATTAGTTGTTCCATAGAACAATATGACAAATAGCTACTATATACGAGATCATGCCATGCCTAGCTTGGCTCGGGCGTTTAGTCCATCGAAAGAAATAGCAAATCTTTTTAGACTCAATAACTTATTTCGGCCTGCCATGGCCTTTTTAGGAGAGCGAAATCAGCTCTTGACCAATTTGTACATTAGAGGCCAACCCTGCCTTTAGAGCTTCTAAGTAATATAATCATGCTATCTTAGAACTCCTAGCATCAATCATCCTAACGCCACTCCCACGGATCAATTGTGTTCATCTTCTCTGCATCCTCAATCTTCACTCGATAACCCCAATCATCACTCACAAGTGTCACGAGTACGGGATGATTCATGGACCGTGACTTTCTCCCCCACTCAATTCTTCAAGACCCTCGTTGTGGTCTGCTTTGTCACTTCCTTGCGTCCTTTAACCATTGATGCACCACTTTTAGGATCACACATCGAATGATCATGCTCACCCAACAAAATAGGTTTTGCTCCATTGGTAGCCTCTTTTGATCTCAGATGGTCGGACCTCTCTTCGATCACTTGCGCTTCTCTAGCAATTGTGGCTTTTCTTGCCAACTGCATCTTTCGGCAGTACCATTTTTGCCTACTAAACATTTTAACCCTAGTAAACCAAATGGAGGTTCTTTTCTTGTTGAAAATGTGGTAGTAGACCTTTTCTTTAGATTCACTTATCAATCTAGGAACATTATCCCCATTTAGCAAGGATTTAGTCCTTCTCCAACTTCGCCTGCTAGGTGAGGAACTGAATCTTCCTAATGCCCCCATTGTCATCCTAGAAGCTAGTTGAGATCCGCGCTTTGCTTGGGCACCTTTTGCCCCGGCGATTCACTCTCCGCCCTTGTAAGACTAGGTAGACCGCTAGTATTCTCCAGTTCAACCCACACAGGAGCTAGGAGTCAGATTCTTTGATTCACTCACTTACAGGAGGGATTCTGACTTTGATACCATTTGTCACGAGTTGACAGTTCCTTGGCCATGGAATAACCCGTTCGACACTTGGTAAGCGGAATTCACTAGGCCAACCCTCGTTCATTAGTTGTTTCATAGAACAATATGGTGAATAGCTTCTATATACAAGATCGTACCACGCCTAACTTGGCTTAGGCATCTAGTCCATCGAGCAAGATAGCAAATCTATTTAGGCTCAACAACTGGTTTCGGCCTGCCATGGCTTTATCAAGAGAGTGACATTAGCTCTTGACCAGTTTGTGCATGAGAGGCCAACCCCGCCTTCAAAACTCCTAAGTAATATAATCTTTCTATCCCAGAACTCTTAGCACCAACCATCCAGACGTTATTCCCACAGACCAGTTGTGTTCATCCTCTCTATATCCTTACTCTTCACTCAATAACCCTAAGCATCGCTCACAAGTATCACAAGTATGGAAGGATTCGTGGACCGTAACATAGGCATATCCCTTTAATGAGCAATTGTTTGTGCCCATTTAGTAATCCATTAGCTTTTTGTGGGTAGTTCACATTGAAGAAGGTTGCGACAAAATGAAAATATTAATTATTGCCCACTATAACACAAATACCCTAATCTTCTTTTTCATGTCACCAATATGTCAAGCTTGTCCAATTTGACAATAATAGCTTATGTTTTTTTTTTTTTTAGGTAAACCAGGGAATCCCGTAAGCCGACAGTTGGCAAGCAAACCCTGGGGGAGTGATTGTAGGACCCACCACCATAGTATTCCAGGTAAGAATCCCTAACAACGCTTTTGGGATTCGAACTTCTCCCCTTCATGAGGGGGAGAGAGCTCGAGCCAACTGCGTCGCTGTGGGCGGTGGTACAATAATAGCTTCTGTTTATCACCAAAAAATCCTAAACTTTGCCCACTGAGATATCAATATCCCAAATTATTTTCATGTCACCAATACCCTAAACTTGAATTAATGACGGAGGTATTTTTGTCACATCTATACACGTTTGTGGGTTGGACGAGATGAAAGGAAATTTGGGTATTGATATTATAGTGGGCATTGTTTAGAGGTTTGTTGACGCAAAATAAATTTTGAGTATTAATATCACAATGGACATTACTTATGGTTTGGAACACAAAATAGTTTAGAGTATTGGTCTTATAGTATACACATCTTCAGATTTTTTTATGGTATTAATCATATATTAAAAGGGAAAAAAAAACATTGCATTCAAGTTCATGCACTTGATCGACCAAAAATTTTTTTTACCATGCTAGCCAACTATAAAATTTTTCACTTCTTTAGTAATTCTTTGAAATCTCATTAAACTAAGTTAAAATGCATGTGTAGGTTGCTAATTTGACTCTTATTATATTTAGAATTAGTGAAAATATTTTCGCATGAACACTGCAAAAGAATGGAGTTTTATATTTATGTAGTTATACAAATAATTAATGGGCTAAGCAGGAATTTTCATCTTCTTTGTGGACAAAATAATTATTATTCAATAAATGGGAAATTTCTATCATGATTTATTTTCCAAATTTGTTTTGCTGGTTGCCATTCCCATTGAGGGTGGGGGCAGCACTGTTACTCTCCAAGGAGTAATGGTGCCGTCACCTTCTCATTTCCCTATTCAGAATACCAGATTTTCGTGCAGGAACTTAAGACTGATAATTTTGAGATAGCTGAAGTATTATACTTTCCATTTGAATTAAACCTAACATACTAAACCCTTTTGTTTCTTTTTTTTTTTTTTGGTCGAAAGTGCATTTAGTATTCATTTACTTAGGCAAGGTTGGAGAAATTACATCAAAAGCATTGGTGCATAATAAATTAAATAGGATGATACTTCTCTCTTTGGGCTTTTGCGAGCCAGTTTGCGGGCCTATTGGCTTCTCTGCTGCAATGGGCCAAAGAAAGGCCTTGGAAATTTTTTATTTTGACCTTGATTTGGTCCACAATCGGTGCCACTTCCCAACTGAGCTCTATTGCAGACAACCTCCTTGCACGAGCAGCTTGTAGTCAGAAATTACTTGAAGTCTTTGGTTAGATTTGGTGGAGAAGTAGTCTAGGGTTTCTAAGAGAGTGAGGGTCTTTGCCTATTCTGCCGAGGATGCTGCCACTAGCTTGGAGAAGCTATCGACTAGGCAACCTTGTGAGTCACGACAGATGCAGGCGATGTAGCTGTTGGTTCATCTTCTCCTCTGTTCTTTGCAGAAGCTACTGTCGCGCCTTCGATTCGGGCAAAAGAGGTGTCTATGTTGATCTTCAGTGTGTCTGAGGTTGGGGGTTGCCATCTAGGCATGTAATCCTCGCTGTTCTTCTCTTTTGTTGCAGTTTTGTTCCAAGTTGCAAATTCTCCATGTAAGGCTACTAAGTTGAACAGGGTCTGCTGTGGGTGCAGGGGTTTATGCCCAAAGATGAACTGGTTTCGGTCTTTCCAGATGCACCAACTTTGGTGTGGTTCGTGGTTCTTCTTTCCTAATGTACCAGCCATAAATCGAGTCGTGTTAACCCGACTCTTTTGATTTTAATTTGCAAAGGGCTAGCTCTCCATATCAGGGCTGTCCAAGGGCAGAGGAGCAGAGTATGTTCGATGGTTTCAGCTTCCTTTTTGCAGAAAGGGCATAATGGATTAGGTACTATTTTTCTTCGATGCAAGTTGTCCAAAGTAGGTAGTGCGTTTTGGCATGCATTCCAGAGGAATTGTTTAACTTTGGGTAGAGTTTGAAAATGCCAAATATGTTTCCAGAGATCTAGCTTTATTTGGTGAGAGAAAGTTGCTGTTGTGGTTTGTGGGTTGGCTGATTGGTTTCTAGTGGTGAAATAGCCGCTTTTCACTGTATAGGACTCGGATTTGTTGTTCATCCATACCATTTTATCTACTGTAATGGGTAGTCCAATAGGGATAACAAGGATTTCCCTCGCTCTTTGATCATCAAATAGAGACCTTACCATTCTTTCATTCTATTTGCCATCCCCCTATTCTATTAATGCATCAGCTTTTTCTGGCTCATTTATTGTTGCTGGACCTCCAATGAGTCCACTTTTCAGCCATTTGTCTTCTCTTATCGAAATTTTCTGACCATTACCAACGGACCACATAACTTGTGGAGATATAGTATCTCTTCCCAAGACAATGCTTCACCATTTTCATGAGGGTTGGGAGCCTATTCCAGCATTCCATAATTCGCGTTGAGGATAGTAGAGACCCTTCATCAATTGACTTAAAAGGCATTGAGGTTACTGCAAAATGCGCCACACTTGCTTTCCTAGCATCACCTTGTTGAAAGCTAGTAGATCTTTGAAGCCAAGACCTCCTTCATCCTTCCTTAGTTTCAAAATTTTTCATTTTTTTTTCCAATGAACCCTAGCATTTTTGCTATCATTCCTCCACCATAAATTGGCAATTTTCTTCTCAATTGTTTTGCAAATTGACACAAGGATTTTGAAAATGGACATTGCGTATTGCGAAATAGCCTGCACCACCAATTTAATTAGTATCTCTTTGCTTGCTTTTGACAACAAATTATCATTCCAACTCTCTAGCTTTATGTTAACTCTGGCCAAAATCTAAGCAAAGATATCTTTCTTTGAGCCTCCCCAACCCGATGGAATTCCTAAGTACTTCCCTGTTTTCTCTATTTCTGAAACTCTCAACTCAGCAGCCATATTTCGTCTTAAATTCATTGGGCAGCTCTTGCTGAAGTAAATTCCTGATTTATTTAGATTGATAGCTTGTCCTAATGCAAAAAAAATATTGATGCAAAATAGCCGATAAATTCTGACATTCCAATATAATGCCATTAAGGAAGAAGATAGAGTCGCCAGCAAATAACAAGTGTGATAACGTAGGGCAATTGCTATTGAGCTCAATTCCTCAAAGTGTACCATCTACTACTGCTTGTTTCATCAAGTGAGATAGGACATTTGCCACTAAAATAAAGAGATAAGGGGATAACGGATCACCTTATCGAATCCCTCGTGTAGGCTTGAAGAAAGGTTGAGGTTCTCCATCAAAATTAATGATGAAGGAGACCATTGAAATGCATTGCATCACCCATTGCACCCCCTTCTCACAAAAACCCATCTTAATCAAGCATTCTCAAAAGAAGTCCCACTCGATTCGGTTATAAGCCTTTTGCATGTCAAGCTTTAGAATAGCTTGGAACTTACTTTTCCTTTCCCGAGTTCTCCACTTATGAAGTACTTCCTGCACAATCAAGATATTATCTTGAATTTGTCTACCCTCCACAAAGGCGCTTTGTTCTTCGGCAATAAGGCTTGGTAACAAGGGTTGAAGTCGAGTTGTCATTACTTTGGATATGATTTCATAGACAAAACTGCATAGGCTGATAGGCCAGAATTGTTCAAGCTTTTTGGGGTTTGGGATTTTGGGGATAAGGGTGATTTGGGTTCTATTCATATTGGGGTTTAGGTATCCAGTCTCAAAAAAAAAAAAAAAAAATTCTGCACTTCTTTGAAAATGTCCTCACTTATAGTTGGCCAATGATTTCAGTAAAACAACCCATTTAGCCCATCTGGCCCATGAGCTTTATTAGCACCTAATTGTTGCATTGCATCAATAATCTCTTCCATTGTGACAGGTTATACTAGCCTTTGGTTTATCCTTTCATCGACTGAGGAAGGTATTTGTTGTATTATGGGCTGGAAGTGTCAAGACCCCACTGACTTGTATAAGTTTTTAAAGAATATCTCTGTCATTTCCTTTAAAGGCCATTCCTCTTTTACCCAATCATCTTCTGTGTTTTTTAGCATAGTAATTTTGCTCCTCGTTCTTCTCTGAATAGGGAGTCGAAATCAACCTAAGTATTCTTGACAAGCTACACACAATCCTCATTCTCTAACCAAAATGCTTCATATCGAAATACCCTCTTCCTTCATTCTTTCTACGAGTAGAATGATAGTATAAGAGGGCTGTGGTCAGACCCAATGGCTGATAATGCCATACATTCAGCATTTGGATGTGCTATTCGTCATTCGAAATTACATAATGCTCTGTCAAGGCGCTTCATAACAAATTGTTCTCCTGCCCGGTTGTCTGTCTAGGTGAATACACATCTCTTGTACTCCAAGTCCATTAATGAGCATTGGAGAAGGAAGTCCTTAAATGTTGTAAGCCGGTAATTTTTTGCCTTTTTTTTACCCACTTTTTCCCAGTAATACAAAGTTTTATTGAAATCCCCCAAACAAAGCCAAGGTAGATGATAATTTTGACTTGTTCTATGAATGGCCTCCCATAACAGCACTCTTTCTTGAAATTCATTAGGAGCATGTACAAAAGTGATTTGCATCCTTTGTTAGGTTTCTTTGACTTGGCATTGAACATTAATATAAGTTTTTGAAGAAGAGTCAATAGATAACACTACCTGGTTGTCCTAGAAAAGAGCTAAACCCCCTGCAATTCCTTCTGGATTAACAATGAAGTTGTTCTGAAATTTCAACATCCTTTTTATACGAAGTACCTTTTGCTCTTTGTCGCAACCAGATTTTCGAGTGTAAACCACCTAAGGTTTGGCTAATAGATTGTTAAGCTTAGACTTAACTCGGGCTCTCCCATGCCCATACCAATTCGCAACTTAGGGTCAAGTTCTTAACATGCAATTGATTTTCAATTAGGAGTAGCCACTAGTCTATTTTTTGTGGGTCGATTAGAAACCCAAGTAAAGTAATGAGAGATTTACTCTACTCCTACGAACCAGAGATTTGGGTACGGGGACTTGGTTATACTAGACTTTTCTAATGCCCTTTCGGTACCATTCTTTTATTTTCAAAAATGCTTTTGCAGGCAGCTTGAATTGATTTTAAATCTAATTCTCTATCATATGAGGTGATCATACTGGTGCGCAAACCACCAATTTAACACCCAAGTAAAGTAGTAAATAAATTGTAGGACTTATCTCATAACAAGGAAAGCATTTGTGTTGTTAGATCAGAATTCACATCAACAGTCCTAGATATGAAATCTAATTAACACGCAATTTCCTTTTTTTTTTTCACTTATTTAATGAAGATCATGCAATATGCAATGAAATATAAATTAAATGACCTAATTGTAATGTCATGCAATTTCTAATTAAATGGACCTAATAACAATCTCAAAATGACATGCCTTTAATGGATCTAATCCTATATGACATTTTTTTTTCTAAAAATGCAATCTATCATAGAAAATGGAACTAATTTATTCTAAGACAATTTTTTTGTATTTTTTATGAAATTCAGAATTAGGGAAAATGTGAAAATTATCTAACTAGATTAAGATTCTATTCAATTTGCATTAGGGATTAGGTTGAGCCAAATCCTAATTTAAACTAAAATATTATCTTAAGCAAAATAATCCGAAAATGCAATCTATTTAAGAAAATGCCTAAAGTTATAATAAATTAAAAAATATTATCTAAAATTAAACTAAGTGCAATTTTACCCCAATATGCAATGACGTACAAAATATGCCCTAATTCTACATGACATATGTATGATGATTTTTTGTTGTTTTTCCTTTTTCCCTTTTTTTAATTTCGAAATTAATAATTGCCAAATAATTAAACATGCAATCCAAGTTAAAAAAAAAATAGAAACCTAAATTAATTGATTGGACTTTTGATTTTTTTATTTTTATTTTTAAAATTCGAAATAAAATTCCTATTCTAAATATGTAAACCCTAGAACAAGAAATAAACCTAATTCTAGTTTACATTTTTTTTGGATTTTTCTTAAGAAAATAAAATTAACTTAAACGGACAGCAAATCGAGCAAGATATTCAAATTGACGAACCGTATCTCGGGTGGGAGATCGAGTTAGCCAATTTTACATAAATCACGAATCGAATCTTGGGCGGGAGATTGGATTGGCAATTTTCTTAAGTGATTGCAAGTCGGATTTCGAGCGTGAAAATCGAGATCGACAATCACAAATTTCCGAGGCTATTTCGTGTCGAACGTCTTATCATTACATCAAGGAATAATTATACTAAAAAAAGAGCAAATAAAATAAAATAACAAAAATAACAAAAATAAAATAAGATAAGTAAGTAAAAGAAAAACTACCTAATCTTTTCCTTTTTGTTTTTCTCTTTTTTTCAAAGCAAAGTAGCAAGTGGTGGCCGGTCCGATAAGGGGGAGTCACTAGTGTGGGGGGGATGATCGTCAGAGCTCTGGTGAGAGGAAAATAGCAGCAAGCGAGCGGCGAGGAGTTGAATCGGTGGTGGCTTCGCGAACAGGGGTGCTGCAGGTGTCGGCAGGCTTCATGTTAGACAATTCATATAATTCTTTGATGCAGAAATTCAACAAAAAATTAGTGATCTTTGATCTTCATGATTTTCACAAATAGATGAAGAAATACTTTTGTCCATAGTGTTATTATTTGATGACAATCGTTGTGAAAAACCGAAGAACTTAAACCAAATAAATAAATCCGAGTTTTTCCCTTAACCCACTATTCTTTAATGTATTCAATCAATGGAGGAGAGAATACCGAGTTCTTTTCTATTATTGTTGTTCATCGTAGGCGAAGAGAGGACTGGACTCTATCTATACGTTCTTTCAATAGGTGCCTTCCATCAAAGCGCCTTTTCAACTTTCATAAAAGTCATACCTCTTCGTTTTATTAGAGTCGTAACTTCTCATAACCAATATTTATTTATTTTATAGCATTTCAACAATTATTAAACATTCTCCCACTTGGCCCATATGATTTTCCTTTCATGGTTTAATAAAAACTGTAATGTGCACAATAACATTATGTTATAAAATTTTCATTAAATTGGTAAACACTTAATAATCACAATTAAGTAAAGAAAACTAATATGAGTCATAGTGGTTGTATGTCATTAATCGACATAGTCCCTTCCATGCACTACAACTATAGTACTTTACTTAACATGATCCATAAATGAGAAGTACAAAGTAATAATCTAACTATAATGTCTCTTTAGAAACTATCCTGTTTAACATTCATCTATTTTCATAATGTATACTAAATAGAAAACAGAAAATATCATAAATACATAAATGAGCTCAAAGTGTTAAATACATAAACTTAATACAATCATAATATAAACATTAATGACGTCCAATAATGCTCATCTTTTCAACATGCTCATTAAATGTTTTGGGCGACAGTCCTTTTGTTAAGGGATCTGCTATCATAAGATTGGTGCTAATATGCTCAATTGACGCTCTTCATTTATGAACTTCTTTTTTAATAGACAAGTATTTGATCTCTATATGCTAAGCACCTTTAGAATACTTGTCGTTCTTAGATAAGAAAACTGCTGTAGAGTTATTACAATAAATTTTCAGCAACTTGGCAATACTATTGACAATCACAAGCCCTGAAATAAAATTCCGCAGCCATAATCCATGAATAGTGGCCTCAAAGCATGCCACAGATTCAGTTTCCATAGTGGATGCAGTAATAACTGACTACTTCACACTCTTCCATGAAATTGCCCCTCCAGCCAAAAGAAACAAGTAACCAAATGTTGATTTTCTTGTATCGACACATCCGGCTAAGTTTGAATATGAATATCCAATCACCTCGAGATGATCAAATCTTTTATAAGTGAGCATATGATTCTTCGTTTCTTGCAAGTATCTAAGAACTTTCATTGCGGCTTTCCAATGATCCATTCCATAATTACTTTGATACTTGCCCAGCATTTTGACAGCAAAACTGATGTCTGGTCTGATGCAAGTTTGTGCATACATTAAGCTCCCCACAATAGATGCATAAAGAATATTTTTCATTTGTTCTCGTTCCAATTCACTTTTCGGACATTACATAAGGCTAAATTTGTCACATTTCTAAATTGGAACTATTACTGCTGAACATTTACCCACATTAAATCTCTCTAAAATTTTCTCAATGTAGGCTTTCTGAGACAATCCTAATAATTCATGTGATCTATCACGGAATATTTCTATTCCTATCACATACGTTGCCTCTCCCATATCCTTCATTTCAAAATTCTTAGAGAGAAACTTCTTGGTTTCATGTTACAAACCAAGATCATTAGCAGCAAGCAAAATATCATTAACATACAAAACTAGAAAAATAAACTTGCTCCAACCAAGATCGATTGTGTTTTCCTTAAATCCAAATGAAGTTATGGTATAAGATACCATTGTTTGGAAGCTTATTTAAGTCCATATATTGACTTCTTTAACTTACATACCATGTGTTCCTTTCTTTTAACTGAAAAGCCTTCGGGTTGGTTCATATAAACCTCTTCTTCTAAATTCTCATTAAGAAATGCGGTTTTTACATCCATTTGATGTAACTCCAAGTCATAATAAGTCACAAAGGCCATAATAATTATAAGTGAGTCATTTTTAGAGATTGGTGAAAATGTCTCTTTATAGTCAATGCCTTTTTTCTTAGTAAAACCCTTTTAACAAGTTTGGCTTTATGTCGTTCAATATTACCTGTTGAGTTGCGCTTGATCTTAAAGACCCATTTACACCCGATCTTTTTACATCCTTTTGGCAATTCAACAATATCCCAAACTTGATTTTGATGCATGGATTTTAACTCTTTTTCCATAGCATTAAACCATTCATTAGAATTTTCACATTCTATGGCTAGGGAAAATGAATCTGGATCATTTCCAATTCTTAAGTCAATTTCTGACTCTTATAGATAAACCATATAGTCATAAAAAATAGCCAATCTCCTTTCTCTTTGAGATCTTTTTAATGCTATTTCTTGTGACTCAGCTATTGGAGGTTCAATATTGACATCTCCATTATGGAGTGTTTGTTCATTAATTTGTTATTGTCAATTATTGTTAGGTTGTACTATAATATCAAGAACAACAACTTTAGAAGCTTTGGGTATAGGACCTTCTACCCTTACTTCTTGAATGCAAGCATCACGCACTCTTTCACTCCCACTGATGTTACCATTCTTAATGAACCTATCATTTCTAGATTCAACAATTCTTGTACTATGATTTGGACAATAAAATTTATACCCTTTGAATTTCTCTGCATAACCAATGAAATAACCATTAGTCGTTCTTGAATCCAATTTCCTTTCATGTGGATTGTAAATTCTTACTTCTGCTTGACAACCTCAAACATGGAGGTGTCGTAAACTAGGTTTCCTTCTCGTCCATAGTTAAAATAGAGTTTTTGGAATTGCCTTACTAGGAACCCTATTTAATAAATACATAGAAGTCTTTAAAGCATACATCCACAAAGATAAGGGTAAAGATGAATGACTCATCATACTCCTAACTATTTCCATTAAAATATGATTACGCCTTTCTACTACACTATTTTGTTGTGGTGTACATGACATTGTGTATTGAGCACAAATGCCATGTTTTTCAAGGAATTTAGCAAATGAACCTAGACATTGTCCCGATTCATTATACTTTCCATAATATTCACCGCCTCTATCTGATCTTATTATTTTCACTTTTCTATCTAATTGCCTCTCAACCTCTTTAATATACACTTCAAATGCATTCACTGATTGAGACTTATCATGTAATAGATAAATGTAACAATAACGTGAAAAATCATCAATAAAGGTGATGAAATAGCTTTACTTGCCAAAAGATGGAACATCGAAAGGACCACATATGTCAGTATGTATAATTTCAAGAAGTTTTATGTTTCGTATGGCACCTTTCCTAGTGTGTTTTGTTTGTTTACCTTTAATACAATCAATACATACTCCAAGATTAGTAAAATCCAAATTTGGAAGAATTTCATTCTTCACTAATCTTTGCATTCTTTCCTTGGATATATGACCCAAACTTTTACGCCATAAGTAAGCAGAATTCTCATTCATTAAACTTCGTTTAGTGCCAACATTATGATACAAGATCATTAATGTCTCAACAAAAGTATTATCAAGTCTAAATTTGTAGAAATCACCACATAAAGTTCTAATTCCAATAAGAGTATCACTTTTAAATAAACTGAAAGATTCAGATCCAAACTTACAATAAAATCCCGCTACATCAAGTCTTGGCAAAGAAACTAAATTGCGAGAAAATGTAGGTACATAAAGGGTTCGAAACAAATCCAAAAAATGCCCAATGTCTAAGATCAAATGATAAGTGCCAATGCCTTCAACTAGAGTTTTGTTTCTGTTCCCCGTAATCACATAACTTTCATTTGGCTTTATAGTGTGGATCGTAAGAAATCCCTACATCATATTTGACACATGAGTGGTGGCACTAGAATCAATCCACCAAGTATTATGAGGAATTTCAGTAAATTTTGATTCAAAACATACTAAAGCATAAGACTTACATTTCTTTTCGAACAAAGCCTTATGTTTCAAACAATCTTTCTTCAAGTATCCAATTTTGTTGCAAAAAATGACATTTAATAAGATTGTGTTCCTTCTTGTGGATTTGAGAGACATTTGAAGAGTCATTTAGGACATGTAATCATTTCTTCTTGCTTCTTTCACCTTTCCTTTTGAAATTTCTTTAAACTTCTTGATCACTTGAGAGATTAACAAAATAAGCCTTTTGATTCTTTATCCTTGTTTCCTATTGAACTAGAATACTGGCTAATTCATTCACATTCCATTTATCCTTTATAGTGTTGTAATTCATTTAAAATGGCCCATATTACTCATGAGGTAATGAATTAAGTATAAACTGTACTAAAAAGTATTCATCCACGTTCATTCTTAAAGTTCTTAACTTTGTTGCTATATTCGTCATCTCAAGTATATGCTCATGCATGATACGTGAACTATCATATTTCATGGTGGTTAATGTGCTCATTAATGTACCAGCAAGTGACTTATCAGCAGTTTGAGAACACTCTTCCACAAATTTCATAAATTCCTTAGCATTATCAATCTTGGGAAGAGAAGTCTTTAAGTTGTTTGCAACTATCATTCGCATGAACATTAAGCTCAATTTGTTCGATCTTTCCCAAGCTTTATGGAGAGACTTTTCATCATCGTTACTTTTATCAGTAATAGCAGCTGGTTTCTCAACTTGAAGTGCTAAATCAAGATATATGACACCTAAATGAAATTGGACTTCTTCACTCCAATTAAGAAAATTCATCCTATTGAATAAGGGAATAGATGAGGCATGTGAATGGAGTGAAACAGGTATAGATACTGTAAATGTGCAAAAAAATACTCATACATTAATCCCTTAAGAATATCACTTAATCAGATTCAAAACTAAACTACATATGTACATCATAGTTCTCTTTTGAGCGATCCTATGATATACAAAAATATATAAACCATAATGATGCTAACAACTTTTATTTGGTAATTGTAAATATATCTTATTAAAAATTTATTTGCTATCTTTGGATATACAAATAAATTTAACATGTCATATTAATTACCAACTATCATGTTTATGAATTATAAAAAAAAAAATTAACCTTTAGGTTAATCCCTAAGTTCTTATAATAAATGAACTTCAATATACACATAACACCAATAATGATATGAAACATATCAATTTCATATATAGTATCAATTAATTATGGGTAATTGAATAAAACAATTTACAATATCAAAAAATTCAAAAGACTTCATGATTTGGCCACTTTGGTGACTAACAAACCATTCATAATATGAATTATAATATCGTAAAATACAAATATTTACTAAATTGCACACAAGGACAAAACGTAATCAAAGCATAAGGGAAAAATTGTAAAATCATAATTCCATAAGGGCAGAACCATAAATTTAAAATCCAGGGACCAAATGGTAAATAATAAATTGGCGCAGGGCAAAAAATTAAAAAAAATAATAAAAAAATTGAAAAAAAAACCCCGCGGTACGTTAGGCACGTGCTGAGCACGCACCTCATCCGCCACGGGCACATGCCCCACGCGCGTGACATTTACGCGCCCAATGAGTGAGTGCGCGTGAGAGCATGTGGCACGTGGTTTCCACGCGCCTACAACTACAGTGCGTGCGTGAGGCCCATGCGCCTTCTTCCTCATGCCTAGAAACAATTTTCGCTGGTTTTCACCTTTTTCTGCCGCGGTTTCACCGGCATTTCTTCTCTGGCAGCCCATCCCAGACACAAGTAAATAATGGGTTTTGAAGAGCATGTCGGCACGACCACATGGGTTTAAGTTTCGGCGAAAATGACCAAGAAATTGGCCCCAAATCAAACCAAAATTTCTCATAACACAATCCTTTAACCACCACGACTTCCGCCACCCGATTAGCCTCCGGCGAATACCGATATACCGGAAAAAGCTCATGCCTAATGTTCCTCATGGTAGTGTGACCATATGGGTTCGAAATCAAGTGGTGGGTCACCGGATTTTGCCCGGAATCAACGAGTTTCTTACTTGGCCTCAAAACTCCGAATTCCTCCATTTTCGTCATTTTTCATTCGGATTTTTTTTAACACTCCATCATTCAGGTTTCAACGACAGAACCTTACAAAACATTTCAACCACAACAAATACGAACATGATCGTTCAATGAATCATCAAACATAAATCATAATATTTTTATAAACGGAAAAATCATGAGATCATAAATCTTGCTCTGATACCAACTGTTAGACAATTCATATAATTCTTTGATGCATAAATTCAACAGAAAATTAGTGATCTTTGATCTTCATGATTTCACAAATAGATGAAGATATACCTTTGTCCATAGTGTTACTCTTTGATGATAATCATTGTGAAAAACCGAAGAACTCAAACCAAATAAAGAAATCCGATTTCTCTCCCTTAACCCACTATTCTTTGATGTATTCTATCGATGGAGGAGAGACCGAGTTCTTTTCTATTATTGTTGTTCATCGTAGGTGGAGAGAGGACCGGACTCTATTTATACGTTCTTTCAATAGGTGCCTTCCATCAAAAAGCATTTTCAACTTTCATAAAAGTCATACCTCTTTGTTTTATTAGAGTCGTAACTTCTCATAACCAATATTTATTTATTTCATAGCATTTCAACAATTATTAAACCATATTAAATCATATCATGTGGGCCACAATAATTCTTACACTTCGGCAACGGGGCTGGGCGTGAGCTACTGCTGGTGTGAGACCGACTCCGGCGAGAAAGAGGCGCCGGGCAGTAGGGATCGGCGGAGATAGGGCGTCACGGGCGAAGCACAGGGGTTGCGACTTCGAGGCTCCTAGCGCTGCAGATCAGTGACGGTAGAGGTGGAGCAGGGGCGTCGGGTCACCGCTACTGCAGGGGAACTTAGATCTGCTGGCGTCGGACACCTGAGCAGCAAGATCGGGATAGCGGCGGTCATCGAGCAAGGCTGCGGAGACCGGCAAAGGGATTCAACAGGCAGATTGGGAACAACGTGGCAAAATCGGCAGGTGACGAGCGGAGCGTCAAGGGGAACCACAGGCGTCGATGAGGGCTGAGCTACAAGTTGCAGGAGTCTCGGCAGTGCGGCGAGGGTCAATGGCTCGGGGGTTGGGTTGTTATGGGTGGAGGCCTCAAAGGTGGCTGGCGACGGCGAGGGGACCGCAGGTAGAGGCCGGCCGAGGCAAGTGGAGGTGGTGCTGGCACGGTGCCGACGCGATGCTGGCACGGGCAAGGGCTGCCCAGCAAAGAAGACAAACAATGCCTAGGGTTTCCTTTTCTTTTTTCTTTTTCTTTTCTCCCTGCTCTCACGTCACTTCTCCCTCTTTTACTTTTTACTTTTGTGTTCTTTTTTCACCAAAAGAAGGAAAAAACCCCACTTTCTCTCTTTTACTCTCTCTTCTTTGAACCAAGAGAAGTCCCCCAATGAAAGAGTTTTTTTTTCCTCTCAATGGCCGTGTATTCAATATGTGTGGCCTCCCCTTTTAAAATCCTACACGAGTAACCTTTTTATAGGCCAATTAGGGTTTTAATTTCCTTTTCAAATCAACATCCGTGAAGATTTCTTTTCCGCATGCAATATCACTTTTTATTTTCCACATCTTCTGATTTTATCGCCTAAAGATAAGATTGCAATCCGATTTTCTTAAATTCCAAAAATCCACCGTAATATCATTTCAAATCTCCATTTAGGTAATTTTTGTCATTAAAAGAAAACGAGCTCGGGCCAATTTACTTGCTTCATAGGCTTAGTCCAACCTGCCAAATTAAAACTTAGAACCACTCATTCGAATCCATCCACCACCGATCTAATAAAATGCAAAAAAATGTAAATTAAAAATAAATGCACTTGAATCTATATGCAATTAATATTTTTTTAGGGATAAAATTGACCCCTAATTTTCTATGCAATAAATAAATGATCGGATCGCCAAAATTTAGGTGTCAACACTCTTGATTTTTATTGGGCCTTTCCTGAGTCACTAGGACCCTCAAAGCTTGAATTGTCAAGGATGTCCCCAACCTCTGACAATTCCAACTTAATAGCTTCATGGATGATCCGGTGGCTTATTAGGGCTAGCCACCAAAGCCCACTCATTTGACTTCTTCGCCACTTTAATAGGAGTTTCCACTGTTGGAGAAATCTTCTTGAAGTGTTTTGAAGCTGACAAAACGTTTCCATCAGTCTAATCGAAAGGTTTGCAGACTCTGCTGTTTAAAGTCTGAAGACCTCCGGATAGCCAGACTCAAGATTCAAAGTCTATCCTCATTGACAGTTTCTAATCCGTTGAAGAAAGGCTATCCAGAACTGGATGTTTTATTAAGGATATGACCTTATCGACTGGAGAAGATCTCCTGGCTGGATATGACATAACGAAATCCCTTTAATTGATCGAGATTGATTCGATGATCAAGGATCCGATGATTGGCGAAATATTCGAGGAAGGTTCTACTTATGGAAACCGAGATCCTAATTGTATAGGCGAACATTGTGACATCCTGAAATTTGACCCCGTTTCGATAAAGTGAAATGTGCATATCGTTGGTGCGCCTATGGTCCTTTTTCTCTGAGCTGATCACTCACGAGTTAGCTAACCTATTTGGTGAAGCCGTTAAGGGATATAACCGCGGTAAAATCCCTAAAAGCTACCTAATTGGTTAGATTGGACTAAAATCGTGTCCGGTCGATTTTAATCATGAAATTTAATTCGGTTTTGGGAATCAAATATTCGAGCGTGTCACAATTTATTTTTAGGATCCTGTCTCATCGCTCGTCAATTTATTGACGAGTCCGAAATTTCAAGAAAGAAATTATCTGAAGAAAAAAATTGAAGCCCAAAAGAAAATAGAAAGGAAAAGGAAAAGAGAAAAGGAAAATTGAATTAAATAATCATGTATTTTCTTTTCCTTTTTCTCTCTCTCCCTCTCTTTTCTTTTCTTTCTTTTTTCTTTCTTTTCTCTCTCTCTCCTCTCCCCTTTTCCCCCCTTCATGTGATTCCTCCCCCCAACCGACTCTCTCTTCTTTGACCGGTCAAGCCCTACTTTTTCCCCCTCTCTCTCTCTCTCTCTCTCTCTCTCTCTCTCTCTCTCTTTCTTCTTCTTCTTCCTTCCTCCGCACGCTCGAGCAAGCAAACCCGAACCAGAAGCTGAAGACAAAAGCGGAAGAAGAAGATAGTAGCTCACCGTCGTCCTACCGTCGCACCGCCGCTCGCACGCCCGCGACGGCTGCCCGCTCGACGCCGCGCGTGCCCAGGCATGCTTCCCCGAGCGAATCCGCTCGGCCCAGCCCTGTTTCTCCCCTGTTCCGTCCCGACCAGCCCCCATCCGGCCACCTCCGACCACCGTCCAACCCCGCTGGACCTTCCCGGCGTCCCCCTCACCCTCCGCCGGCTTCCCCTCGCCGCCCTAGCCACCGGAGCAGCCCCGATCAGCCCCGTCTAGCAAACCTGCGAGTGGGTATCCAGCTGGTTCAACGCCGTTTTGGGCCGTTTCCGAGCCTCGGATCCGTGAGTCGCTTTGGGAATAATCGTTCCTCGCGTCGCCGCCGTCGGATTGACTCGATTTGCACGCGATTTGGTGAGTAATCTCACTAATCCAGGATTAGTTGACTAATTATGCTTAAGGTTGGTTTGTATTTAATTAATTATGTTGAGGTTGTTAGATTATAATAAATTAGTACTTATTAGCCAATTGTGATGTGAATTAGATAAATTGAATGTGTAATTAGCAAGTAGACATGGTCTACTAATTATTGAAAGTGCCTCGGGATTTTTCCCAACCCTTGGTGGGCTCCAATTAGGCTTTTTGGGCCTAAGTGGAATTTTTAGTATTTAAATATTAATTTTCGGAATTAAATTAAATAATTATTTATTTTCCGAAAATTCAACTGAGATGGTTTGGAACCGGAATATTATGCTGATGACCGTGGTGAAGTCCGTTTATTTAATCGGGCTTTATTTTGAGCTAAATTGAATTTTAATGTCAATTGTTTAATTTTTGAAATTTATTATTTAATTATTTATTTTTCGGAAATTAAGAATTTGATGGCCGACGATCGAATTTTCGTGCTGATCGTCATGGCGTAGTCCGTTTATTTAATTGAACTTTATTTTGTGCTAAAGTGAATTAATTGTGATTATATGATTATTTTCCTAGATTAATTAATTTGGAAAATTAATTGGAAAATAACCGGGTGTCGGTTGACAGCACCAAAAGTGTTTTGGTGGACGCTAATAATGGTGGGAATTGTGGAATCGAAATCATTATATTTTGGCTAAGGCCAATCGTGTACTAATGCACGATATTTTATTAATGATGATAAAAGATGAAAAGAAATGCTGTGTGAAGAAATGCTGTGTGATGTGGCTCGGCGATTATTACATCACTTTGGCATGTAGGATGCCTTAGAGAATGAACGTAAATTGTTGAATATTAATCATGCCTGTGTGGCTATAATTGATCTTGCCTGTGTGGCGATAGATGATCATGCCTGTGTGGCGATAATTGATCATGCCTGTGTGGCTATAATTGATCTTGCCTGTGTGGCGATAGATGATCATGCCTGTGTGGCGATAATTGATCATGCCTGTGTGGCAATAGATGATCATGCCTGTGTGGCGATAATTGATCATGCCTGTGTGACGATAGTTGATCATGCCTGTGTGGCGTAGATTGTGCCTGCGTGGCCGTATTTATGTGTATCGAGTATCGGTTGCCAGTGATAAAGGTATTGTGGTAGACTACCGATCATACTGGAAATTGTGGAAATGAAAGTGAGTATGTAAGAGGTAAGCTAACCTGATGACTTGGCATGTCATTTAGAAATTTGGTCAAGTGTATCATGGCTCAATGATCGGTCCCATCACCTCAGAGAATGCACGTGGCTCGGTGATTGGTTTTATCAGTTGAGACTGTATAACAATGATTGGAATGACCTAAGGATGGTCCGACTGACATGTAATCGACTAAGTCGATTGATCTTTGCCTTGAGTCTGATATTGTAAATTGATTGATTGAATGGGAATGACCGTGAGTGGTTTTGTTGGCGTGTGATCGACTAGGTCGATTTGATCGATGCCTCGATCTGTGATGTGATTACTTAGGTGCATATTGTGAACTGTGCTAATATGCAGATGGAATCTGAGGCCAAGGTAAGTCTTCTGCCTTGTGCGTGTTTAGGCAGCCTATAGTATAATAGTTTACTAATCGGGCTTAGTGGGGTAGAACTCGCTGAGATGTAGTCTCATCCCAGTTTGGGGAAAACATTTCAGGATCCCGACGAGGAGCTGAGGAGGAGGAATTCATGAAGGAGAACTCTGAGGTGAAATTGAGGAAGAGAATGATCTGAGTGAAGAGGAATCAAAAGAGGATCAGGATGATCCCGAGTATGACTTAGACGAGGATTGAAATCCCATCTCTTTGTGAACCCTTTTGTATATGTGTAGATAGAGAGAGACTCTGAAGTTGCGAATAGGTTGTGAAGTGCTCTGTCTAATGCCATGTATAAAGATTTGGTTGTAAATTTCAATATGAAAAATATAGCCTGCTTTTTTATCCCATTGTTTTATTGTCTGGGGATTTATAATTGCTTCCGCATGTGCTTAATAAATGAAAGGGTCGGCGATATATAGTCCTGGGATATCGCATACTAAAATCGACCAAGAGAAGGATGTGTGCGTGCCCAAGGATCGGGGCATGACAAACATGATTGATGGGCTATCGACATGTTTCTTTAATAGCTCGAATGATCTTCTTAATTGATTCCGTCCAACGGGTAGATTGAAGGAATTCTTTTGGTAAGTGCCAACAGGTATGATGGTGTAAAAGAGTATATAAGGAAGACGTTCTAAGCTGTTCAGTGTAGGTGCGCGATAGAAGAATTCTAAAGTCTGAAGCTTCTTGTTGTTTAGTCAATTCATTTGAGTAAAAAATTTATACTCAAAAGAGAGTTTATACTTGTGAGAAACCTTGAGAAAGTGTGATAGAACATCTACACTGTGGAATCAAGGAAGAACTGTGCTATAACATCTCTTTTGTTCATAGTGAAATCCAGCCGATAGGCTGTCAGTGCGGAAGAGTGGACGTAGGTTTAGGAGAAGCCGAACCACTATAAATCTTGTGTTTAATCTTCTCTTCCCTAGTCTTTACTTTACTTTGATCGTACTTCATTTTGTTATTCAAGAGTGAATTTCCTTTCTATCGTAGAATCGCTTCCGTATCTCGATAAATTGTTTGTGCACCTATTCACCCCCCTCTAGGTGCTTATACTAGCTACATCAATTGGTATCAGAGCCTGTGTACTCACTTTGTTTGAAGTGTTTTACTTCAGAGTTAAAGATCCATGGCTAGTATGTTGGCTCCAGGGCTGGTAGAAGGGCAAAGCAATACCAGACCACCTTACTTTGATGGAAAGGATTACAACATATGGAAAAAAAAAATGAAGGCGTTTCTAAGATTAAAGGATACTCTGGAATGGGATCTTGTAGAAAAGGCAATCACTCCTAAAGCTGCACTTGTCTCAGAAAGAGGAAAAGATACTGTGGAGTCTAGCCAAATGACTTAGGAAGAGATAATTAAGAGACAAGCTCTTGATACAAAAGCAATTTATTCTTTATATTGTGCTTTATCACCTACTGAATATAACAGAATATCTTCATGTGTTATAGCTAAAGAAGTCTAGGATAGATTACATATTACCTATGAAGGAACCGATCGAGTAAAGGAGAACAGAATCAACATTCTCCTCGGTCAATATAAAGCCTTCAGAATGAAATCGGGAGAATCTATAACTGACATGTTTAGTCGTTTTACAGATATCGTGAATGGTCTTGAAAATCAAGGTCAACCAATTTCTGATCCCATGAAGGTAAATAAGCTGCTGCGAGGACTCTTCAAGGATTGGAATCACATAAAGACCTCAATCAGAGAGACTCAAAGAATCATGCCACTATCTGTTGACGAGTTGGTTGGAACTCTTCAGTCTTATGAAGTAGAACGAATCAATGAAGACGAAGACCCTAGAGGTAAGAAATCCATTGCATTAAAATCCAATGATGATTCTGATGTTGCAGATTCTGAAGACGATATGGACGATGAGGAGCTTGCTCTCATGATAAGAAGATTCAGAAAGCTTAACAGAAAAGGAAGAAGATTCAATCCAAGGAAACAAAGTTTTCAAAAGCAACAGACTAAGTCTGTTGAGGATGATAAATCAAACAAAGATGTAGTCTGTTTTGAATGTAAGAAAAAGGGACACATCAGACCCAACTGTCCTCTTCTGAGAAAGAAGAAAGGAAAAGCTGAAAAGTATCGAAAGGCTCTTAAAGTAGAAACTTGGAGTGATACAGAATGTGAAGAAAGTGATGATGATTATGCTAACATATGTCTAATGGCACAATCGGATTCAGAATCAAACTCCGAGACAGACTCAGATTCAGACAGTGAATTTGAGGTGAGTAACTTTAAGATCCCTATTAAAGTTTCTAAATACATTAATGAGTTGTGTTTTAGTCTTAAGACTTCTCTCAAAAATATTTCCGAACTCAAAAAGAAAAACTCTGCCTAAAAACAACAAGAAAATGTTTTGAAAGAAAAGGTGAAATGTTTAGATATAAATGTTTCTTCTCTTAGTGAAAGTGGAGATCATCTTTCAAAAGAAAATGCATTCTTGAAAAATGATATCTCAAATATTTCAAAAAGATTTTCTATAGGATCTGAGAAACTAGAAAAAATACTTTATGTTCAAAGACCTTATTTCAATAAATCTGGTTTGGGAATGACTGCTGAAACCATTCCTTTAATTGATTTTCCTAAAGTGAAGGAAAGAATCAAACAAAGACCCATAAGAGATGCTTACAAAAATCATTTTAAAAGGACTTTTGTAAAACCAGTAGGTCGCAATGCTCTTAGATGTTTGAAGTGCAATAGTACAGATCATTTTGAAAAAGAGTGTCAAATGGTTTGGAAACCTGTTAAGAAAGTATGGACAAATACAGCATATTATACTAACACCAATGGACCCAAGAAAAGATGGATACCAAAGAAAGTTTGAGTTTCTTTTTTAAATGCAGGTCACTATCAAGAAAAAGGTAAAATGGTATCTGGATAGTGGATGCTCAAGAGATATGACAGGAAATTCAAATTGTTTCATAAAGCTTGTTCAAGTGAATGGTAGAAAAGTTTCTTTTGGAGGAAATAACAAAGGAAGAATAGTGGGATTTGGAATTGTGAAGATTGGAAACCTCACAATAAACAATGTTTCTTTAGTTGAAGGACTCAACTACAATCTGCTTAGTGTCAACCAGCTATGTGATATCGGTTTCAAAATCAACTTTCAAGAGGGAATATATTTAGGAACCAGTAAAGACTCTACTCAGTCATTTATGGGTCGAAAGCATGAAAATATCTATCTCTTGGATGTGAAGCCAGATGAGTCGCAATGTTTAATCTCAATATAAGATGAAGCAAGTTTATGGCACAGAAAGCTTGGACACATTAATATGAAGCAGATAGTCAAAATTTCAGCAAAGAAGCTTGTTTGTGGTCTACCCAATTTATCGTACCAAAAGTTTGACCTATGTACACCATGCATATTGAGAAAACAGGTAAGAAATTCCTTTAAATCAATAAATCAAGTTTCCACTAACCGTGTACTGCAACTTCTGCATATGGATCTCTTTGGACCAACCAGAACTCAAAGCATTGGAGGTAAGAAATATTGCCTAGTAATTGTGAACGACTACTCACGATTTACTTGGGTGTATTTCCTGGCAAGTAAGTCTGAAACTTTCTCTTACTTTGAATAATTTGCTAAAAAGGTTCAAAATGAAAAATGATATGTTATTTCAAGTATAAGAACAGATCATGGAGGTGAATTTGAAAATCAAGATTTTACAAAGTTTTGTGATAAATCTGGTTTTCAGCATGTGTTCTCTTCTCCATATACTCCAAAACAAAATGGAGTTGTGGAAAGAAAGAATAGATTGCTCCAAGAAATGGCAAAAACTCTCTTGATTGAAAGCAACGTCTCTTCATGTTTTTGGGCTGAAGCAGTCTCTACAGCATGTTACATTATTAATAGAGTTTTTCTAAGGCCTATTCTAGAAAAAACCCCCTATGAATTATTTAAAGAAAAGAAGCCTATTGTTTCATATTTTCATGTGTTTGGATGCAAATGTTTTATACTAAAAAATGCAAATGATCGAGTTGGTAAGTTTGAAGAAAAGTCAAATGAAGGCATCTTCCTTGGATACTCGACCACAAGCAAAGCATACAAAGTCTACAACAAGAAGACTCAAATTGTGGAAGAATCAATGAATGTGAAATTTCAAGACTCTATTCATAATGAATCTATTCAGACTCATCTTGAAAAGACAGAACCTGCTCCAGACTCTACAAAGTCTAAATCTCAAGAAGCAGCTCAGACCTTGAAGGACCAGCAACAAGTAACTGTCGAGGATTCAAGTGAATGAAGTGATCATCAACCTGACAAATTAACCAGCAATTGGAAGCATAAGTCCAGTCATCCCAAAGATCTTATCATTGGCGACATCAATGAGGGAATTCACACGAGATCCAAAAGGCGCGAAGAGTCTAGTGCTGTGGCTCTTATTTCTGAAATAGAACCCAAAAGCATAGATGAAACTTTATCCGATGAAAGCTGGATTGAAGCCATGCAAGAAGAACTCAGGCAATTTAGTATCAATGATGTTTTGGAATTGACTCCTAAACCTAAAGGTAAATCTGTTATTGGAGCTAAATGGGTTTTCAGAAACAAGATGGACGAGAAAGGCAAGGTCGTAAGAAACAAAGCAAGACTTGTGGCCAAGGGATACACGCAAGAAGAAGGGATAGACTATGACGAGACTTACGCACCAGTAGCAAGGTTAAAAGCAATCCGTTTATTACTTGCATTTGCTTGTCATAAAAATTTCAGGTTATTCTAAATAGACGTCAAAAGTGCTTTCCTAAATGGATTCATCCATGAAGAAGTCTATGTGGAATAACCACCTAGGTTTGAAGACCCAAGGAAACCATACTCAGTATTCAGACTCAAAAAGGACTTATATGGCTTGAAACAAGCACCTCGAGCTTGGTACGGCAGGCTGAGTAAGTTTTTAATTCAAAACGGTTTTGTGAAAGGTAAAGTAGACACTACTCTGTTTATAAAAAGAGAAAGCAAAAGTTTCGTGCTAGTTCAAATATATGTCAATGATATTATATTCGGATCTCCTAATGAAAGTTTGTGTAAGAAATTCTCTAAGACTATGCAGGATGAATTTGAAATGAGCATGATGAGTGAGTTAACCTTCTTTCTCGGGCTTCAAGTGAAACAACTAAAGGAAGGAACCTTTATTCATCAAGAAAAATACGCTAATGATCTTGTCAAAAAGTTTGGACTGGACAATTGCAAAAAGGCTGATATTCCAATGTCAAGTTCCTTGAAGATAGACAAAGATGAAGGAGGAAAGAAAGTCGACCAGAAACTATACAGGAGTATCATTGGCTCGCTTCTTTATCTTACTGCTTCTAGACCTGACATTCTGTTTAGTGTTTGCATTTGTGCCAGATTTCAAGCAGATCCTAAAGAATCTCATTTAAATGCTGCAAAGCGTATTATCAAATACATTGCTTCAACTTCAAGCATCGGCCTATGGTATCCTAAAAGAGGAGACTTTACTCTTCTTGGATACTCAGATGCAGACCTAGCCAGTTGCAGAGTTGATAGAAAGAGCACCTCGGGTACCTGTCAACTACTTGGAGGCAGGACGGTGTCTTGGTTTTCAAGAAAACAGAGTACAGTAGCTCTCTCTACAGTAGAAGCAGAGTATGTGGCTCTTGGAAGTTGCTATTCACAAATTCTTTGGATAAAACAACAGCTAAGAGACTTTGGAATTGAAGATTCATGCACGGAGATTAATTGCGACAACACCAGTGCAATCAATCTTACCAAAAATCCAATTCTTCACTTAAGAGTAAAGCATATAGAGATTCGACATCACTTCATTAGAGATCATGTTCAAAATGGAGAAGTTTCGATTCAGTTTGTTGATTCAAAGAACCAACTGGCGGATATATTCACAAAGCCTTTGGAGAAAAATCAATTTGAAATTATTCGCTTCAGACTCAACATATTGAGTTTTGAAGAAGTTAAAGTCTAGAGAATCTCAAACTCAGGCAAACAAGACCTTAACTGTAAGTTATTCTCTCTCTCTCTCGAATCTTATCTGGAAAAGGTATGATCATCAACCGTGTCTTATTGCTATCTTTAATCGGCGTAATTATTGCATCGTTTCCTTTTCGAAAAAGAAGTTTTTTTTTAAATGACTATTTTCGCGGAAAAAGGACAATTATTTTGAAAATGCATCTTTTTATTTGTGACGATTCGTATACCTCTCTTTTTAACCAATTGTGTACTGTTGATTCCTCTTCACTTTACTCTAAAAAACCCTAGAAAGCATCGATCCTCCATTCCTGTTTTCTTCTCTTGCCTAATCTTCGAAAAAGTTATCATTTTTCTTGGGAAAGTCAAGCAAGGAATCTTTCAAAGAGTGAGAAAGATGTTGTCTTCAAGAAAGTCTTCAATGATTGCAAGCAAGGGACCACGGCGAATGAGTGAGGGGCCTACGCACTTCGATCTCACCGAAGAAGAAGTTTCTCCAGATCAGCAGCAGAGCCCACAACATTCTCGGCAGCGCCATTCTCCACCATCTAGTCCTCAAAATGTTGGTCATCAACAAGAGGAAGAAATCATTGAGGACGTAGATCCTGTAAGAGTTCAAAAGCCCGCTTTTATTTATAAGCTGTATTGTGCTTGAAAGGGAACTCGTACTCCTTTGAACTATGTCGATAATTTTCTTAAAGACAAAGGATATGGGAACGAAGATATCTTTTTTGTGGAAAATGGAAAGTTTGGGAATTGCTCGTAAAGGGGTGGTAGAAGAATCCTTTGAAAATATCCCAAGTGATCCTCATGATTGGGGATTTAATCCGAAAGATGGGAATGATTATGACAAATTGTTCAGCCAATTTCAACCGAGGATGGGTGTTGCGGCTAAAAATCGAGGAAAAAGGGGAGATTTGTTCAGATCGAACGAACAAAAGCATCTGTACTCAAAATTGCTGAAACGTGGGGTGATAAACCCTAGGAGTGTGGATTTTGATTTTCTGGATGCTGTGAATGTGAACTTGAGTGAAAAAGTTCGGTTATCTTCAACTTGAAAAATTCTGCACTGACACTACAGAGGCCTATGCTGAATTAACTGCCTATTTCTATTCGAATCTCAGTTTTCTGAATGTGAATAGATTCTCTTTCAGTGTCAAAGATCAAGATTTTGTTGTGGATATGGATATGCTGGCAGATGTGTTAGGGTTGAGAGAGGAAGATATCAACCGATCAAAGTTTCTATTGCTCGTGCTACACTGGAACTTGTGAAGGACAGGAGAACAGAGGAAAAGATTTCCTACATAAGGATGAGTGTGTTCAACATTCTGCTACACAAGATTGTGATCAATTGCCTCAGACCGAAATCAACTTCCAAAACTGATGTTTCAAGTTCGGAGGCAAAGCTGATGTATGCAATCATCACTGGGAAAAAGTTTTCTCTTCCTCACATTGTCATGTTCCACATGTATACAGCCATGATGAAGGACAGAGGTCAACTTCCTTACCCAAGTCTTGTCACGAAGTTATTCAGACATCTGAACATTCAGCCTCCACAAATTCTTTATGCTCGACTGTGTGATCATATGGTGGTAAGGCTAAAAATGGTGACCAAGATGCGTCTGAAGGAGCTAAGCAAGGCGTTGGAGAAATTTAAGGAGAAGACTCCTGTAAAGTCTCATCAATTCTCTTCTGCATCAAAAAGGAAAGGGAAGGAGCCTATGGTTGCTCTACCCAAGAAAAGAAGAGCTCTCATCGTGGAAGATGAAGAGGATGACGACCTTACCATTTCGGCCATAGCTTTGAAGAAGCTAAGTTGTACTGTTCCAGAGTCAATGGAACAACATGAGACAGAACAAGAGAAAAGAGAAGGCCAAGAGGAAAGAGAAGGTCAAGAAGAAGAGAGAGAAGAAGAAGAAGAAAAAGAAGAAGAAGAAAGAGCAGTTGGCGGAACAGAAGCAGAGGAGGAAAGACCTAAAGAAGAAGAAGAGATAATGAATCAAGAGGAAACAGAGCCTGAAAGACACTCTTCTCCACCTGAAGGCACAAAGACAGGGGGAGATAATGAGGGAGTCAGCCACTCTCTAGCCGACCCAGAAGACATTCATGCCTCTCATTTTCCTGAAGAAGAACATAATGCTTCATCGCCAAATCTGTGCGATTATTCTGATATGCCATCATCTGCAGAGCGTGCTGAAGCCAGTACGCAGACCGACAGCTCAGCAGATTTTCGCAAAATTATGGATATTCTCTTGGAAATGCGCAGTAAAATCTATGCTCTGGGATGCGAGGTTCAAAGCTTGCAGAATGTAGGTCAAGTTTCTTCAGTTTCATTGAAAGATTAGATCCAAGCCCTTTCTGTTCAGATTCAGGCCAATGCTAAGGGTGAGGAGGTTGCACAACTAAAGGAAGATTTGAAAAGGCTGGAAGGCGTCATTCAGTCTATGGGAGATTTCCAGCTTGTTCGCATTCCCAAGTAATCTTGACTTTATTCCATTTTTATCTCAACCTTTTTTAAATGCTGACAAAAAGGGGGAGAGATGCAAGATTTGAACACTTTGACTTTTAATCGTGTGGATTGTTGGATTGTTTTGATATTTAACTCTTTTTGACTTTATTTTTGTGTCTGGATGAGAACTGAACTTGACTTGGACTTGACTGCTTCTATTAACTACTATTGATATATTATGGATGGCTTTATCGCATACTAGACTAACCTATTTTCTGTGGTTGCAGATTCTAGTGTTATTTATTTAGCCATTTATCTCTATAAAATATGCATATGTGTTTGAGAAATGTTTTGCAGGTCAAAGTTGTCCAAATCTGTAGGAAAGTTTTGTCATCATCAAAAATGGGGAGATTGTTGGAGAAATCCTCTTGAAGTGTTTTGAAGCTGACAAAACGTTTCTATCAGTCTAGTCTAAAGGTTTGCAGACTCTACTATTTAAAGTCTGAAGACCTCCGGACAGCCAGACTCAAGATTCAAAGTCTATCCTTATTGACAGTTTCTAATCCGTTGAAGAAAGGCTATCTAGAACTGGATGTTTTATTAAGGATATGACCTTATTGACTGGAGAAGATCTCTTGGCTGGATATGACATAACGGAATCCCTTTAATTGATCGAGATTGATTCGATGATCAAGGATCCGATGATTGGCGAAATATTCGAGGAAGGTTCTACTTATGGAAACCGAGATCCTAATTGTATGGGCGAACAGGATTGATGGGCTATCGACATGTTCCTTTAATAGCTCGAATGATCTTCCTAATTGATTCCGTCCAACGGGTAGATTGGAGGAATTCCTTTGGTAAGTGCCAACAGGTATGATGGCGTAAAGGAGTATATAAGGAAGACGTTCTAAGCTGTTCAGTGTGGGTGCGCGATAGAAGAATTCCAAAGTCTGAAGCTTCTTGTTGTTTAGTCAATTCATTTGAGCGAAAAACTTATACTCAAAAGAGAGTTTATACTTGTGAGAAACCTTGAGGAAGTGTGATAGAACATTTACACTATGGAATCAAGGAAGAACTGTGCTGTAACATCTCTTTTGTTCATAGTGAAATCCTGCCGATAGGCTGTCAGTGCGGAAGAGTGGACGTAGGCTTAGGATAAGCCGAACCACTATAAACCTTGTGTTTAATCTTCTTTTCCCTACTCTTTACTTTACTTTGATCATACTTCATTTTGTTATTCAAGAGCGAATTTCCTTTCTATCGTAGAATCGCTTCTGTATCTCGATAAATTGTTTGTGCACCTATTCACCCCCCCTCTAGGTGCTTATACTAGCTACATCATCCACCAGCTGTGTATTGTCGAAAACCAGTGTTTTTGAAGTTTGAGCACCATACGGGCAGAATCTTTTTCCTTTTTTTACAGTTGCTAGTTTGGTACCTTCAGATTTAGGCTTTATCAGCCCCTTTTCGCTTGTTGGGGTCTCTACCATTTCCATTTTCGCTTCCTTAAGTCGTTCCTCATAAAGTACCATGACAGATTCTTCATCTATGCAGATTTTTCTATAACATGGCTTGGTGGCGATCTCAATGTGACTCTTTTACACGGGGCTACCACATTCAATGGTACCCTCACAAGTCATTGCCAAGACCTTGACGAATGGTAAAGGGATGATGATGAACATTATTCATGTTAAGGAGATAACTTTTTCAGGTACCATTGAATGTGGTAGCCCCGTGTAAAGAGTCACATTGAGATCGCCACCAAGCCATGTTATAGAAAAACCTTTGGCCCCATATTCTCGCGTACTTACAAGTGGATCGAAAAGTCATTACTCAAATTCAATATTTCGTAATGGACGTGAGATTTGACATTTGCCTACATATTCTTTCTATCCTCGATATTATTTTGACATACCATTTAATTACTATGAACACACCAATAAAATTTTAGCATATTACACTTAATTAGTTTTCTCTTCTTACAAATTGTACGGTAACAACTTGCAAGAATCTAATTTATTTTAATGCTCCATTTGTTTTGAGGAAAGCGAATGAGTGGGAAAACTTCTTTATATAAATGATCACTTGTACCGCTAAAAATATAGTTAATGGAAAATGTTTTAATTATTGACAATAATTTTTATCTAAGTATTTTTATGGGCAATAAAAATATTTTTTGCTCATTCATTTTTGTAAGCGACACAAGCCATAAGTTTTTGGAAAATGTTTTGAAATTATTCATTTTTTATGAAATAAATCAAGCCTAAATTTCAAGTTTGTTGACCAAGACTTTCCTTAAAGAATGCTTAGTACAAAGGACATAAAGTAGTTCCAAGCATCTCTCTTTGTCCCATGTCGCCCAATCACATTGCCTTCTCATGCCATTCTTGTTTGATTCCCCTTTTACAAAGATCATGTCACGTGACACCGATCTTAACTATTTCCTAATTACAGTCTTATTCCCAACATGTTTACTGTTTGTTTTTAGTTTGTCTAGTTCTAATTGGTCTTAGGTGATTGCTAAAAAAAGAAGGAAAAATCGTTTAGTTACATCGCACCAAAAAGATTTGAAGACCTTAGAACTATTTATTCATTTCTTTTGCATGGTTGTCACAACTAATTAAACAATAATTTGAAGTTAATTAAAGGAAGTAAATCAAATTGCAATTGAATGGGTCTACACATGGAGAGAATTTGGTTAGCATGAGAGGCAAAGTTGGCTTGCCATGCACTTTGATGCGATGTGAATAACAGCTTTCTCATATGTGAATAACATCGAATTCCCACCTTCTTTCTATGGTCTTTTTCTATACGTTTGCTTTTGAAAAGTATAATACCAAACACCCTCCCTCGGAGCAGGATCATCGTCATCCATCAGCCATGGGCACGAAACCAATCAAATCAAGTAAGGACATGTGGTGTGTCTCTAATAATTAGCTAAAATCTGGTATTATGACTATACCTAATTCGGTCTTTGTTTATAATTCCTTGATTCTAGGGAAACAAGAGCAGACAAAAGCTTGGATTGATGAAGCACATTGACGTTCCCACGATTTTTCCCATGTGAACAGTGTCTTTTACGCCTTGTCAAAAGAATTAGAAGGAGAAGAAGGATCTTTTACTTGACTTGACTTGAAGTATTGCACTTTTTAATTAAATATCTTTGTTACTTTTTGGACTAGGTATATACCTTTAGGGTTAAATATACTCCTAATCTTTTATAATTCAAATAATTTTTTTTAATGACAATGTGACTATATTAAAATGTTAAAGATCATAATATAATAGTGGGGACTTTGTCATTATTAATTAGTAAATCATTTATTAGTATTCAAGATGCAAAATACAATTTGCATATCAATGTAACAAGTTCAATGCCAGTACATCATGGATCTAAAAGGTAGTAGTTTGAAATAAATTATTCTTCACCAAATAGAGATTTTGCTCTCTTTTGAATTATAAGTATTATTTTCAATTTTAATAGTAATAGACAATATTACGACTACATATAGGAGACATTACAAATGTATAATTTATAGAGAAGATATATATTATAATTGACAAATGGAAGTAAAGGTGATTATAAATTGTAAAATAGCGCTACTTACATGCATGGTTAATAGTGTTATGCTTCTGAGAACCCAATAGTCAAGACTTATACGTGTGGAAAAGAAAGCCCTGCAATTCAGGGATTGAAGGACAGATGATAAGATAAAGGAGTAATGATGAAGAAATCCAAGACCTCATGGTTTTTCAGCTTTCATTGACTGAATAGATCATCAATAGTACCTTGCTTGTCACGGCTTAAGTAACACTGACACCAGCATGAGATGCGCGACACAACACAACACAACCTATCGACATATCGTTTCTAAAAAAATAGAGAATTCCGATACGTTGGGACACGTTATATATTAAATGTGTGTGTGTGTGTGTGTCTCTCTATATATATATATATATATATATATATATATATGATAAATTATCATTTTTATGATTATCTTAATCAAATTAATTTGATTCAAATTCACAAATAAATAAATAACAATAAAAAATTATAGAAAGAATTTATATTAAAGACATTAATCCACCATTTGTTAATATCATTCATTATTTCAATTTGACAAATTTATTTCTGCTCCAAGAATCTATAAAACTTATAGGGAAAAGATAGACCGGCAATTCACATTTGAACTCATGGATCGGAGCGTATCGAAAGAGAAAAGAAAAAAATAAAATTCGGAGGTGAATTATGTGTCATGGAAGTGAGAATTAGAAGAAAAGAGAATACTAGATTTTTATTCTTTTCTCCTTTTATAATTTATATTATTTATATTCTTTTATATATTTATATTTTGACTCATCATTTATTGAAAATCTTTAAAATTGATCCTGTGCGTGTCAAAATTTCAAACTCACATGTTAGAATTATTGACTCACATGTCAAATTTTTTGGACATCTTTTGATTGAGTGTTAGAGAGTGTCAAAAGATATCGGAGAATGACTCCGACATGACATGAAAGTTCCCGAAGAGTATCAGCGCTTCCTAGGTCACGGCCTTATAATTTTCTCAACTAATGCAGCTAGCTGAAATGCTTGTGTGGTTCCATCTATGTTTAAGGCTCTGTGTACTTGTCTCTAAGAGAAAGGGGGGTGTTGGGGCGGGGAGGTTGGGTCATAAACTCCGCAAGGAACTGCTCGTATACATAGGAAATAGTGAGGTTCGGAAATTAGTGAAAAAGTATATCAAATATTTTCTGAGTGACGTGCAGGATATAGTTAATCAATATAAAAAAAAAAAAAAACGTAAAAACTTGTGTTTTCATTTGGACCCAATGTGAATCACATTAGCTCTTGATATGTGATTGGCATAATCTATTAGATCAACCCTATATAACAATTTCCCGAAGCAATGTTGATCACATTCCTTTTCTGGCACTTTAAAGGGAAGTGCATTAAACATGGCAACCTATGACATTTTGTTTATTTTTTTTTTAAAGAAAACTATATTCATTGCTCAAAAAGATACTTGAAAAGTACATATACTTTCACAATAAAGCAAATTGAAGCAGAGCAGAGTCCAAAATACTACAAAACAAAGCCAAATCCAAAAAACAAGGAGGATCAATTGACCACTACTAGGGTTAAGCAAAAACTCATTCCAAAAGAATAAATTTGTCAAGCAAAATAATTGACAGCCGATCACTGTATCTCATATCATTGTCTGTGTTAAGCACACACTAGAAATTTCTTCTCTAGTAACTATGGCATTGCTAGTTGGTGGTGTGCGCCTAAATTCAACTTTCTCAACACTATCATCGTATGGAACCAACCAAAATAGGATGAAGAAACACATATCTAACATTTCAAAGAGCAAATCTTCTTGGTTCAATGAATCGCAAGAGCTCTCCTATGATCACCATTGAAATTGGAGGTGGAGGACCTATACACAAACAGAGCATAGAACATATTTATTAAACTCCAAAATCTAAATCGGGAGAGGATTGCTCTTAAATCTAGAATTAGATCAGTGGAGTTTAAACTCTTATATCTAAAACTAGATCGGTAGAAGGGAGCTTCTGCATCAAGATCAGGAGAGATGAAAAAGAAAGAAAAGAACTAAAAATCATATGAAGCAGGGTTTAATTTAATGCGGGTCACAAAATACAGCTTCTCACATGCACGAAGTAGTAGTGAAGAACATACGTAATTTGACAGCTAAAAGAGCCTCGCCTACGTAAAGCCCATGCTGATCTCTCTCTATCTTCGGGTTCTTGCTCATACATGTTAATGAAAAAGGAGTGTGATCCTTCCTCTGATTATTTCGGTTTGTTCCCGTAATCACGCTTCAAAAGTATACATTTCTATGCATTTGTCTATTGCTCATTTGTTTTGAATGATGTGTCCTTATTTAAAGGGTAAGTCAACCAGTTCCAGATTACCTGCATGCTTTTTTAAAATGATAAAACTATATTTTTGATCCCTAAATTTGGGTTTTTTTTTTTTTCCCAATCAAGTCCTCTTAACTTTTAGTTTGTCTCATCATGTCATTGAACTAATTAAATCCTCTCAACTCCAGATCTAATCGTTTGGAACTCACATACCTTATTAAAGAATTTTCTTCACCTATGTATTCTTTCTATCCTCAATCTTTTAGCGTACTATTTAATTACCATGAATACAACAATTTTTTTTAGCATATCACACTTAATTAGTATTTCTCTTCTTAAAAATTCTACGGTCTAGGGTTGATTTTTACAACTCTATATAATGAGTAGTAGCAAAATTATAGAAAATGAAAACTATTTTTTCATTTTTCTTGCGTGGACATCATGACTAATTAAAGGATAATTTGGAGTACATTAAAGAAAGTAAATCCAATTACGATCATATGAGCCAATACGTGGAGGAAATTTGGTTAGTGTTGGGAGGCAAAGTTGGCTTGCCATGCACTTTGATGCAATGGTCCTAAGTCGCTTTCTTGCATATGATTGCAGTCGTGACTATGGTCATTTGATCGTAGCCCTAATCAGGACTATGGTGGTGGAGGTGAAGGTGGAGATGGAGAGTGCTTGAGGCAAGCCTGGGCATTCTACAAGGGAGTGTCCTAGTGAAGAGGGCAGAGGAGGTAGGTGTACGGGGGGGAATGACAGGTATGGAGGTGGAGGTGGTGGACACTAAGGTCTTGGTCAAAATAATGGTCGATCTGGCGGGTGCAATAGAGATAGTGGTACTCGAGGAGGATAATGAAATGACTGCTATAATCAGGACCATTCTGGTCCCTATGGACGTCGTGGTACATGAAACTTCTGTTCAGGGTAGAAAGATTACCCCTGATAGGCATGCACACAATTTTTTCCTTTTATAGTGAAGCAGTTGATTCTGTGCTGATTGAAAAGTGCTTGTAGCAGAGCAGTTGGAGATACTGCTGTTACTTGCTGGAGGTGTCAAAGTCTCTTCTGTTGCGTCTCTTCTTCATGGTTCTGTGCTGATTGAAAAGATTCAACTGTTTAATGTCCGTGAACGCTCGTTTTAATGTTTTGGTCCAATGACATTGCTTGCTTGACTTAAACAATCGAATTTGACCTTACTATTTCAATGCTAGGATGGGTACTGGATTCTCTTTCGATTACATGCTTTAGCAATTGCAATTGCATCTGAGATCAATGGTGGTTGACTTCTTCATTGGCATTTGCAACTATGGAGTGCTGACAGCTGTTTGGCGTCTAGTTGGCTCTGCCGAGGATAGGGCAAGAGATTCACCTGTGGAAGTAATGCGTTCTCTCTTTGCAAAAGAGAAGCTGTCTTAGAAATGAATGCCCGTTATGACTATGTTTTCTTATACACATTTATATTTGAACTTCCAGCCTATAGTTTGCACTATATTGACTCTACTAAGCTTTTGGCAGGAATCTAGATTGTTTGTGGTGTTTTGATATGCGATCCCGTTACTTTCATGGCATAAGACGTGGTGTTAGTCTTAAAAACTCTAAAATGTCCTTTTGGCCTCAAGAAGCTATTCTATGCAATTAAAATGGAGGAGTTCCGTCTTACCTTCCACCCATTGTACTGATGGAGGAGTTCCTTTCTCAATTAAACGGGGAGATCTTTTGGAAGCTTTGGTGAGCATTGCAATTCGATTTGCATGACCTTCTTCCTAGCTATCTCCTGTCTCTCATCTTCAGTAGAGGATTGTTGGTCTCTGTCTCACCTGTGTGGATGGTGCTGCTATCATCCTAGGTTTCCTGGATAAATTTCCCTGTCTGGTGTAATGACGGCCCTTCCTATGAATCGGCAATGTTGTTAATAAACACATGGTTCTTTTCGCATGGGCAGCTGTGCGTGCATTGACTTGCATTTCTGCATTGATGATCTTTGCCACGCTCTTTCAGCCTGTCATTCGTGCTTGATAATGTATCTCTTCCTAATTCTTTCAGAAGTGGTGCTAGCTCCATTTGAAACTGATACTGGGTTTGTGACTCCTATATGGGGCATATTCTTGGCATAAGCAAAAAAGTGGACATGATCATTTCCTATTCAATTTTTCTCGGTAGTTACTTGGGTAAGGTAATTGTGCATTTTTAACTATGGCTTTGTAAATGAATATTTTCTTTTCCCGTCATGCTTGAAAAAACAAGTGGAGATCAAATTGGCAATACGTGCTCAAGGGTATTCTTAAATAGATTTTTTAAAAATTTCAAATCATTTCGGAATCAGAAAAAAGAGAAAGAAAAGGAAGTTGAAACAGGAAACCCAAAGGACCACAATCAACTGGTACAAGGATCTTAATCTTCGATTTACGAAGTACACAAGGAGGCGGCGGGGGGTTCGCATCCGGAGCATTGAATTGGATGGCGAAGCCCTTGTTAGGCTTGACAAAGGATCACGTTGTGTGGATGGCTGAAATGCTTGTGCGACTCCATCTGTGTCAGGCTGTGCGAAAGAGTGGAGGGAGGGAAGAAGGTTGGCTTTTGTTTTGACTAGGAGCTGCTCATATATGTAGGAAACATTGACGGTTCAAGAATCAATAGTAAAAATATTGAATATCTTTTGGATGACCTGACGGATAGAGTCATTTATAATATGTGAAAACCGTGCAAAAACTTATGCTTTTCAGTTGGATCCAATATGAATCATATTATCTCTTAATATGTGATGGGCATGATATATTGTATTAACTCTAAATAACAACTTTCTCAAGCGATGTTAATCATTTTTCTTCTTTCGCACTTTAAGGGGAAGTATATTGAATATGGTAACCTATAAGGCTATGTTCAATTGACTAGATTGGGATTGAGATATGATAGAATATGATAAAAGGGGATTTGAAATCCTCTGTATATCCCCTGGATAGTAGAAATATGTCATCAAATGTTTGGTGCAGCCTAAGATAGGATTCAAAATCTTAAAAAAAAAAAAATTTGTTTGAAAATCTTGAAATATCCATCTCCAATGAAATCCTCATATATGTGACCACTCAAGCCCTATCGACCATTGTTGTCAACTAGGGGAGCTTAACGACTTTCAAAGATCGACCTTGGGAGCGTGATGACTTTCAATAGACGTGTCTTCTATTGAAAAAAATTCTGAATTGAATGTGAGGAAGATCTCTCTCTGGCGTTCATCAAGTCGCCTAGTTCAAAGTCAACCAAATGAAAGATCATGGAACAGTGGAGGCCAAGATTGAGTAATCAAATGTGAAGTAGACAAAGGAACCAAGAGATGATTCAGTGATGGTGCAAAAGCTAAAAAACTGACTGAGAAAGAGAGGGAGCCACATATGAGGTGGTGAGCTCAAGCCTTCCAAGTGAGCCATGAACCATGACATCAGCAAGGATACTCGAAGACGCTGGAGAAAGGAACTATCATGGTGGACGGCCGTCAGAGTGTTGGTGGCGTACCGCCAGTGACAAATGCCAAGGATATGGTGAGTCTTGTCTAATATGGGATTTTCTTGGTCCATGGGAATTATTAAGTTAATTTCTAAAATTTTATATCCAATTGGGGTTTATCCCACCCCTAGACCGGATTTCTTATCTACCATTTTCTTTGGATGTATCCGGGTCAATCCAGTATGGAGAATGTCACCAAACACTAGACGTGATAAATTAATATTCTATTCAGACTCAAACCTAGACCACCATTACCTAGTATATAGCATGCGAAAGAAGAGAGACTAATGTAGTTCACTGAATACAGCTTCCTAATACATGGTCTTGGAAATAATGCCAATCTCTTTGTGTTTCTTCTTCAAGTTCATGCCCATCCATGTTATTGGCAAAGTAGCGTGATCTCGGTTTGTCCTCATAATTCAACTCGTTTCACGATGTGTCCATATTTGAAGGGTAAGTCCACTTGTCTTGTATTCCCGATATGCTACATTAATATGATAAAACTATACTTTGATCCCTAAGTTTGAGCTCTTTTTTTTCCTATCAAATCCTCTAAACTTTAAGTTTTGTCTAATCAAATATGTATAGCTTTATCTACTTAATATTTCTTTTGCTTCAAATCTAACTAATTGGAACTAAGGGTGCGTTTGGTTAGACTTTTGGGAAAAGTCCTTAGGAAAATGCAAATGACTTTAAATTAAAGGGGTTTTTCAAAATGCAAATTGCGTTTGGTAAATTGTAATTTCAATGTCCATTCAGAAGTAGCCTTGGGAAAAATAGTGTTTTAATAAGTTATATTTACAAAACCTTTACTATTAAAAAAAAAAATTGTCCGGTGAAGGGCAGTGGCTGTTGGTGACTGTCATCGGAGTCGGCCGCCGTCGTTTAAGGTTGTTAGACCTCAGGCAGCCCCTAGAGACCACCGGCGAGGGTCGCCTGAGGTCAGACAACCGTCAGCGACCCAAGCGAGACCCTCACCTGAGGTCACATGGCCTCGGCTAGGGTCGTCAGTGGTCGAGCGAGCCCCGACGATGGTCACTGACCATAGGTGAGACCCTTGCCTAAGGTTGCGAGGCCTCAATGAGGGCCGCTTGAGGTCAAGTGACCCTCGGCACAACCGCCCTCGTCGAGGCCGTGCTACCTTAGCAAGGTCTCACCTAGGTATCGCGACCCCCGGCGAGGGTCGCACCCTCGTCAGGGGATGCTTGACCATCGGTGGCCCTCGCCGATGCCGCGCAACCTTGGGCAAAGGTCTTGCCTGGGTCACTCGACCCTCGCCGAGGGTCATGTGACCAGATCGCATGGCCTAGATACCTATCGGAGGTCGTGTGACCCACCGGCGACAATAGCCTTGGTCACTATGATCGTCACCGGCCTCTCTCTAGTTTGTTGCCCTCCCTCAGCAGCCTTGCGCAATCTGTACGTCCGACTCAATGAGGAAGATGAATAGTAGAAACAAGGGCAGAAACAAGGGCAAAGCCAAAGCTGAAAGCCCAAGGCACCTCAAGAGGTGCCTGGGGCTCTTAGCCTTTAGAAAGCCAGCTTTCTCCTAATGAGGTTTCTAAATTCTTTCCCAAACACCTGATTTATAGCCAAAAGGCCTTTAGGTGTCAAAAGCCCATTGGAAATGCAGGTTCCAAACGCACCCTAAAACACACCTTATGCAATAACTTTAGCAATTTTCACCATTATATTCTCATCACCTATGTATTCTTTCTATCCTTAATGTTTCTGGAATACCATTTAGTTACTACAAACACACCAATAAAATTTTGGCATTTTGCACTTAATCAGATTTTCTCTTCTTATAAATTCCACTTAATCAGAACTTCTCTTCTTATAAATTCCACGGTCTAGGGTGATGTCTACAACTCCATATTACAATTCTCAGGAACCTAATCCAATGTAAAATTTAATTTGTTGATGGATACTTTGCTTAAAGAATGCATAGTTTGTACAAAGGACGCAAAGTAACTTCACATGTCCCTCTTTGTCCCACGTCACTCAATCATATTGCCTTCTCATGCCATTCTTGTTTGATTTCCCTTGGATAAGGATCAGGTCATGCAACAAGAATCTTAATCATTTCTTGGTTACAATCTTACTTCCAATATGGTTAATGTTTATTTCTTGGTTGTCTAGTTCCAATTGGTCTTAGGTGATTCCTATACTATTTCTTCATTATCTATTGTGTGGACGTCACGTTGGGGTGAGCATGGTCCAGGTTGGGTTGGTCCACCCCCTAACCCTAAGACCAACCTGCCCAACCCGCATAGTGTTGGTTATAAGTTTTTGGGACCAAGGACTGACCCTATTAAGCTTGGGACCGAGGACCAAACCAACCTAGTGGATTCGGTCCGATTCCAGGGTCAACCCGAAACCAACTGATAATTTTTTATTTCATTTTTAATACTCCTTGAAAAAGTGATTAAGGATTGGATCGACTCAATGGGTTCGGTCTAGTTCTAGGGTTAACCCGAGACTAATCAATAATTTTTTATTTCATTTTTTGTACTCTTTGAAATGGCAACCGAAGATCGAACTAATCCAATGGGTTCAATGACAAGCGAGGTCAGCTAAGAAAGGCAAGCAGTGAGGGTTGAGTGGGGTGAGCATCGAGTGTCGAGCGAGGAGAAACCCAAGCGAGCATCGAGCGGCGAATGGCACGAGTGACCCAAAGCGAGCGAGGCGAGTGTTGAGTGGCGAGCGGAAAAGTTGTTTCACTCGATTTTGGCAAATTGAAGACTAAGTAGACAAATAAGATAGAAGAAAATGAGTATTAGAGTGGATGCCGTAAGAAATTGTTTATGCCCTTTTGGACGCCGTGAGGACTCCTCACAAAAACATTTTCTTCATTTGTAAATTATGACTGTCGACACCGTAAAAGACATTAAAAATCTAAGTTATTAAAGAACAATATAAAATTACTTGAACTACTCACTAAATAGTTATTTAATATTGTTGAAGCCATTTATTTTATAGTTTTCTCTATATAAAAAAATTATAAATAATATATATATAGTCAGGGTTGGTCTGAGTTGGATTGACCTTGAACTCCTAGAATCGAGAATCAACCCGCATAGTACTAATCTAGGAATCTTAGGACCAAGGACTGATCCAGTCTCCTTGGGAATCGGACCAAGACCGCAAGGTTGAGCTAGTCCAGGGTCGGTCTAGGGTTGACCCTAGATCGATGCTCACCCCTAACGTCACGGCTAATGAAAGGACAATTTAGAGTTAATTCATGGAAGTAAATCCAATTACTATTCAATGGGCCTATACCTGTAGGAAATTTGGTCGGCGTGGGAACCAAAGATAGCTTACCGTGCACTTTGAGGCAATGTGCCTAAGTTGCTTTCTTACACATGAACAGGTTTGAATTATCCCTTTCTTTTATGGTCTTTTTTTCTACTTTTGCTTTTAGAAAGTACAATGCTGAACACCCTCGCCTAGTTTTTCAACACCGAAGGCACGACACGACACGGCTTTTAATCTGTCATATAAATTAAGGACACTATGGCGTGTGTCTAATAATTAGCTACATTGGTGTTATGACTTTCCATAATTTGGTTTTTGTTCATAATTCCTTGATTTCAGGGAAATAAGAGCAAACGAAAGGTTGGACAAATGTAACATATTGATGTTCCCACAACTTTTCTCATGTGAACTATCTCAATTATGTCTTGTCAAAAGAAGAAAAATCAGAAGAAAGATCATTTACTTGACTTGACTTGAACCATTGCACTTTTTCAATTAACCATCATATGCCAACTATAACTTGTTTACTTTTTTGACTAGCTATATCCCTTTGGGATTAAATATATATACCTAGTTTTTTTAATTCCAATAATTTATTAAATAACAATATGAATAGATTAAAATGTTAAAGGTCATGATATAATAGCGTGGGCTTTGTTACTTTCAATTAATAATTCATCTATAAATACTCAAGAAGCAAAATTCAATTTGCTTATCAATATAACAAGTTAAATGCCGGTACAAATTAATCCCAAAGGTAATATTTTGAAATAAATTCCTTTTTACCATAATAGAGATTTTACTCTCTTTTATGTATAACCACCATTTTCAATTTAAATAATAATCCAATATATAATTTATAGAAAAGATATATACTATAATAAACAAATATAAGTAAAGTTCATTACAAATTATGAAATAGACTTACTTACATATATGGGTAACTGTGTTCTGCTTTTGAGGAAAGTAAAGATTTTATGTGCCCAGAAAAAACTAGAGTTGTCGCCCCTACTAAACGGCCCGTAAATTTAGAGATTGGAAAGACACAATTGACAATGAAAGAAAGAATCCAAAAGAAAAGAAAGGAAGCTGAAACAAGAAACCAAAAGGGCCACAATCAAACAATACAATGATCTTAATCATCAATATACAAAGTGCACTGGGAGGAGGCCGGGGGTTTGCATCCAGAGCATTGAATTGGATGGTGAAGCTCTTGTTGAAGGTTTGACAAAAGACCACGCTGTGTGGAATGTGGATGGCTGAAATGCTTGTGTGACTTCATCTCTATATTAGGCTGTGCGCGTGCTTATGTGTGTGAAAGAGCGAAGTGAGGGAGGAAGGTTGGCTTTTGTTTTAACTCGGAAGTGTTCATGTATGTAGGAAACAGCGAAGGTTCAAGAATCAATGTTTAAAGTATCTAATTTCCTTTGGATGATTTGATGAATAAAGTCAAACATAATATACGGAACTGTGTGAAATCTTTTTTTTTTTTTTTTTTTTTTTTTTTTTTTCACTTGGATTCAACATGAATCCCATTATCTCTTAATATGCGATTGGCATAATATATTGTATTAACTCTATATAACTAACTTTTTAAAGCAATGTAATCATTTTTCTTCTTTTGCGCTTTAAGGGGAAGTACATTGAACATGGCTATATGCGAAAGAAGAAAGACTAATGCAGCTCATTGAATACAGCTTCCTACATAAATGAAGTGGTCTTGGAAATCGTGCGGATCTCCTCATCTCTCTCTCTTCTTTCGAGTTCATGCTTGTGCATGTTATTGGCAAAGTAGTGTGATCTCAATCTGGCCTGTGATTCAAACTTGTTTCACGATATGTCCTTATTTGAAGGGTAAGTCCACTTGTCTCATATTCCCCTTTACTTCATCAAATGATAAAACTATACTTTTATTCCCTAAGTTTGAGCATTCTTTTCTGTTCAAATCCTCTAAGCTTTGAGTTTTGTCTACAGCTTAAATATATGATTTCATTCTTTGCTTCCAATAGCCACAGTTGCTTCCATCAAAGTAAGGCAGCTTGTTGGAGCTTGAGTATCATTGGTAAAGAAGCCGCCAAGATTAGCCATGATAAAGGATCTTTGTATTCATGAGAAATACACTTTAGATAAAGAGTAATAGAGCTCTGATACCAATTGTTGAGATTAACAATACAACTTAGAGGGAGAGAATATGTTGTTTTCAAATTCTGATGATCTTTCGTGGAAATTAGCTAATAGCTAAGTAAGGATCACCATGAGCTGATATTTAACCAAACTCACATTAACTGTATGCCAATATGAATGAGAAGAGGAAAAATAGCGGGACACAAAGTTATAGTGGTTTGGCTTTATTCTCAAACCTATGTCCACTCTTTAAACTGATAGCCTCAAAATGGGTTGGATTCCACTAACAATATGCTTGAAAAGTTATAACCAGCTAGCATTGATCTTTTATGTGATAGATCACACTATCTAGACTCAGTTACTACTCTTACACTTGTACATTTAATCTGTAGGACAATTGCTAAATAGAACAAGAAGCAAGACAGTAAAACATAGAGATTTAATATGAGAATAATAGTACATAAGCTACTTGATCTTTTATGTGCCGCACTCTCTTGGTTTCTTAAATCCTTCTCTTTTATAATCTTTCTCGAACTATTCGTTGAGGTTGATTTAGAGAGATATGTGATCATTGAAGAGTTTCCATTGAACTGCTGTCTAGAAAAATACTACCAATACAATTTCTTTTCCAGGACTTCTACAGATTGACCAAAAATGACAATTGCTATTGTCTTCTTACTGCAGTTTCTGACTAACTTATTAGACGCTCTAGCTGTTCTACTACATGCTTTATTTCGATTTTGCTACTTTAAGAATCCATATCTTATAATGGCTCTTTAGCTAATCCAATGACCATCAATTGATTTAGTTGGTTGTTACATCACCGTCAACCTGATCTTTACTACTTCGATATAAATATCATTAGTACTTGATCTTTTTGGTCAACTAGTGTTGTTTGTAATAATAGGAGAATTGTAAACTTTTTTTTCCAATTGGTCACACCATGGATGTTGCATGGTCCTTTGGTCCAAACATCTGCAAACAACATAGTACGTAATATACTAAGGATAGTTTGAGCATAATCAAAATCTCTTGAAGATGTTTTGTCCAATGAAAAGTACTTTCCTTTTTGTGGAAGGGGGCTATCCATTTATTTCAATACCTTTGATAGATGACGGAATATCGAAAATTTATCAAATTGTTCTTTCTTGGATACAGCATATTTCACCAAAAAATGAAGCTCTGCTGAATTCAAGGTCATAAGGACCTCAGGATTTGAATTTTTTGGGTGATTTGAGATTAGGCCATGAAGGCCCTCAATTTTTCAATACTTGTATTTATCAATGTTGAAATGAAAATAAAATATGCTTCATAATAACTGAATATTGAATACCAAATAATACCAGTTTGTTAACTGAGCATGACCACCTTTAATAAGTCTTTTTGCGAAATATTTAGCAAGATTCTATTGCCAATAAGTATCTTTTTCTATTGAATGAATAAGTGGCCTTCCCTTGCCTAGCGAATTAGTGATTTTTTTGACTTAATTAAACCTTTTAAGCTTATTTTTATTATGATTACGGAATGTGTTTTTTAAATTTTAATGAGTGCTAAATATTTAAGTTTTGAAGACTTAATCGAGTTATCAAATAGCCTATAAATTTAGAAACTACTCTCCTCGGATTTACTCTTAGTAAACACTATTTTAATGTATTGTAGCATGTATGTAAATTTTGGCGACTATACATAAAATTTAGATGCAAACCAGTAAGTTATTAATCACCTCGACAATGAAATTCAAATATTAGATATTTTATGTTGACTTTAGGAAATTTAAATATGAGATAGTAATTTCTTTTACTAGTAAAGAAAGGTGGAAATAGGCGATTAACATTTACCCTCTAAATGTTAGGTCTCACTGTCATCGTGGAATATTAGATTTTAACCATGACTTTTCAACATAACGGTAAATATGCAAACAAGTGGAGCTAGGATTTTCTTTCATAACATTGCTTGATTATGATATAAACTCTTTCATATTGGGCTAGCATGCTGGGTGATATACGAGATAGTATCTCATTAATATGAAAAATCTGAATTATGAAATGTTTTCTCACATATTTCATAAGATGAATACCATATATATTGGACATTACCAATCCTAGATAATTATCGTGTAATTTTTTTCTCATTTTTTTTATAATTAATGTTTCCGACACCATCAGTTTTTGACCATGTTCATCTCCTCCCTCCCGTCTGGCGGCCCTGCTCAAACCGAGAGGCTTACAGAGTTTAGAGAGAGAGAGAAGACGAGCTTCGATGGAGTCAACCATATCCAAGACTCTCTCTCTCTCTCTCTCTCTCTCTCTCTCTCTCTCTCTCTCTCTCTCTCTCTCTCTATCCTCATCTCCCTCCTCCCTCAACCCCTTCGTCTTCCGCCTCCACCGCTACTTCTGCTGGTCGCTGCATAGCCGATGCCTCCCCTCTCGGCTCATCGCCCACAGGCTCCGTTGCATATATGCCGACCGCATCCGCTCCCCGAGCCTCCCCGAGCCTTGCTGAGCTGTCTCCGTCTCCCCTAGCTCCCGAGAGGTTCCGCTTGCGGGGCATTTCGCTTCTCTCCGCGCCTTCAGCGGACACAGCGGCGGCGGAGGAGGCAGAGTTGGCGGTGAGGATTGGAAGGTGAAATTAGTGGTGGATGGAGCCGAGGAAGCCTCAGGTGTCTCCTCTGATGTGATAATTCTTGACGTCGGAGTAAGCCCCTCTCTCTACGTGAATGTACGAGCTGAAGCGTCGATGCTTGACCAACTTTCCCTACATTATAATGCTGAAGATGTTATTACGCGGTGCGTATCATGTTTCTTTTTTCAGTGTGCGGCCATTTGAGTGTCTCTGTTTCATCTCTGCAGGGAATGACTTGTGGGGGATGTGCAGCGGGTATGAAGAGAATTTTGGAAAATCAAGTGAGTTTGCCACTGCTTTTGTCTTTCTTGTAAGCCATCTTTCGTATGAAAAGAATCATTATCGACTTGAATTAAACCAAGTATGAGAACTGTCATTTTCTAAATGTGATTTGAACCCAGCGTGTTTTCTCTTTTTTTTTTTCTGCTCTAGCATTAGACAGCCTCAAGTATCTGCTGCCAGCGTAAATCTTACAACCGGGACATATATTGTATGGCCTGTATCTGAAGCCAAGGCTATGCCTAATTGGCAAAAAGAGTCGGGAGAAACACTAGCAAAACACTTGACAAATTGTGGCTTTAAGTCTAACCCTTTGTTGGAGAAATCTTTCCAGAATATTTTGAAGCTGACAAAACGTTTCTATCAGTCTAAGTCTGGATATTTGGAGACCGACAGTTTAAAGTCTAAAGACTTTATGTTCTCAAGACTCAAGACTCAAGACTCAAGACTATTCTCACTGACAGTCTTTCTAATCCAGTGGCGAAGGAAATCCAGAGCCGAAGTATATGGTTGAGGATTTAATCCTATCCTCTGGAGAAGATCCCTTGGTTGGATAATCATTTCGGATTCTTTGATTCTTATCTAAGAACGATTGAAGATCCAATGGTCGACGAAATATTCTTGGAATGTTCTATTCTTGGAAACCAAGATCCTGATTGTATGGGCGAACAGGATTGATGGGCTATCATCAGGTTCCTTAAATAGCTCGAATGATCTTCTTGATTGATTCCGTCCAACGGGTAGATTGGAGGAATTCGTTTGGTAAGTGCCAACGGCTATGATGGCATAAAGGAGTATAAAAGGAAGACGTTCTAGTTGTTTTGAAGAAAGTGATCGATAGAGAAATTCCAGAGTCTGAAGACCCTTGATTATTAGTTGATACAGTTTGAGCGAAATTGTATACACAGAGAGTACTTATTCATAGTGATACCTTGAGCGAGTGTGGTATATCATCTACACCGAGAAGTCAAGGAAGATCAACACTGTAACATCTCTTTATTCATAGTGGAATCCAGCCAATAGGCTATCAGTGCAGAAGAGTGGACGTAGGCTTAAATCAAGCCGAACCACTATAAACCGCGTGTTCAATTCTCTCTTTCCTTTACTCAGTCTTACGATTGATTATTAATTGTTGCAAATCCTTCAATTGTCTAAATATCGTGCAAACATCAAGAGAATTATTTATATACCTATTCATCCCCCTCTAGGTACTCGTACTAGCTATATCAATTGGTATCAGAGCTTGTGTTCTCACGTTATTTGAAGTGTTTTACTTCAGAGTAAAAGATCCATGGCTAGTATGCTAGCACAAGGGCTGGTGGAAGGGCAAAGCAATACCAGACCTCCCTACTTTGATGGAAAGGATTACAACATCTGGAAGAACAAGATGAAAGCTTTCCTTCGATAAAAGGATCCTCTGGAATGGGACGTTGTGGAAAGAGGAATCACTCCTATTATTGCATCAGTGTCTGAAAGAGGGAAAGAAATTGTTGAGACCAGCGGAATGTCTCAAGAAGAGATAAACAAAAGACAAGCACTAGATGCAAAAGCAATTTACTCTTTATATTGTGCTTTGTCACCAACTGAATATAACAGAATATCTTCTTGTGTTACAGCAAAAGAAGTCTGGGATAGATTACATATCACCTATGAAGGGACAGACCGAGTGAAGGAGACCAGAATTAACATTCTCCTTGGTCAATATGAAGCCTTCAAAATGAAACCAGGAGAATCTATAACTGACATGTTTAGCCGTTTTACAGATATTGTCAATGGCCTTGAGAATCAAGGACAGAAAATTTCTGACCCCATGAAGGTGAACAAGCTTCTGCGTGGACTCTCCAAGGATTGGAATCATATAAAGACTTCAATAAGAGAGACGTAAAGAATTATGCCATTATCTGTAGACGAGTTGATTGGAACTCTTCAGTCTTACGAAGTGGAACGAATTAATGAAGACGAAGATCCAAGAGGTAAGAAGTCCATTGCATTAAAATCTAATGATGATTCTGATGATACAGATTCTGAAGAAGATCTGGACGATGAGGAGCTTGCTCTTATGATAAGAAAATTCAGAAAGCTGAATAGAAAAGGAAGAAGGTTCAACTCAAGAAAACAAAGTTTTCAGAAACAACAAACCAAGTTTGTTGATAATGAGGAACCAAACAAAGATGTAGTCTGCTTCGAATGTAAGAAAAAGGGACACATCAGACCCAACTGTCCTCTTCTGAAGAAAAAGAGAGGAAAAGCCGAAAAGTCTCGAAAAGCTCTCAAAGCCGAAACTTGGAGCGATACGAGTGTGAAGAAAGTGATGAGGAATATGCCAATCGTGTCGATGGCACAATCGACTCGACTGGATCGATTCGATGCTGAATTTGAGGTAAGTGATTTTAAAATTCCTGTCAAAGTCTCTAAATACATTGATGAACTATGTTTTAGTCTTAAGACTTCTCTCAAAAGATTTCCGAACTGAAAAAGGAAAACTCAGCTCTAAAACAAAAGGAAAATACTTTAGAAGAAAGAGTGAAAAGTTTAGACTTGAGTATCTCTACTCTTAAAGAGAATGAAGATAAACTTTCAAAAGAAAATGCTTTCTTAAAAACAGGCTTATCAAATATTTCAAAGAAATTTTCAATAGGATCTGAAAAACTTGAAAAAGTTCTTTCAGTTCAAAAACCTTATTTCAATAAGTCTGGTCTAGGTATGACAGCAGAAACAATCCCTTTGATTGATTTTCCGAAAGTAAAAGAAAGAATTAAGAAAAGACCGTCGAGAGAGGCTTACAAAAATCATTTCAAGAAAGTTTTTGTAAAGTCTGTAGGACGAAATGCTCTAAGGTGTTGAAAGTGCAACAATCAAGATCACTTTGAAAAAGAGTGTCCTATGGTTTGGAAGCCTGTTAAAAGGGTATAGCCTAATAATGCTTATCCTACTAACACCAAAGGACCCAAGAAAATTTGGGTACCAAAGAAAGCTTGAGACTCTCTTTTGAATGCAGGTCTCTGTCAAAAAGAAGGTAAAGTGGTATCTTGACAGCGGATGCTCAAGACATATGACAGGAGACTCAAATTGCTTCATAAATTTTATTCAAGTAAATAGTGGAAAAGTCTCATTTGGTGGAAACAACAAAGGAAGCATTGTGGGATTTGGAACTGTGAAAATTGGAAATCTCCCAATAAGCAATGTTTCTCTAGTGGAAGGACTCAACTACAATCTTCTCAGCATTAGTCAATTGTGTGATACTGATTTCAAGATCTCCTTTCAAGAAGGAATATGTTCTGGAATTAGTAAAGACTCGACTCAGTCTTTCATGGGTCGAAGGCATGGAAATATCTACCTTCTTGATGTAAGACCAAATGAATCACAATGCCTAATCTCTATTCAAGATGAAGCGATCTTATGGCACAGAAAGCTTGGCCATGTCAACGTGAAGCAATTAGCCAAAATCTCATCAAAGAAGCTTGTTCAAGGTCTACCAAAATTGCCATATCAAAAGTCTGATTCATGCACACCATGTATTCTAGGAAAGCAGGTAAGAAATTCATTTAAGCCAATAAATATTGTCTCTACTAATCATGTACTACAGTTGCTACATATGGATCTATTCGGACCAACAAGAACCCAGAGCATTGGAGGTAAGAAATATTGTCTAGTAATTGTGGACGATTACTCTCGCTTTACCTAGGTATATTTTCTTGCAAGTAAGTCAGAAACCTTTTCGTACTTTGAGAAGTTTGCTAAAAAGGTTCAAAATGAAAAAGGTTGTGCTATTTCAAGTATAAGAACAGATCATGGAAGCGAATTTGAAAATCAAGATTTTACAAAATTTTGTGATAAATCTGGTGTTAATCATGTGTTTTCCTCTCCATATACTCCAGAGCAAAATGGAGTTGTGGAAGAAAGAATAGATCTCTTCAAGAAATGGCTAGAACACTTTTAATTGAAAGTAAAATTTCTTCTCGATTTTGGGCTGAAGCTGTTTCAACAGCATGCTATATCATCAATAGAGTCTTTTTAAGACCTATTTTAGAGAAAACCCCCTATGAATTGTTCAAAGGTAAGAAGCCTATTGTTTCATACTTTCATGTGTTCGGTTGCAAATGCTTTATTTTGAAAAATGCAAATGATCGAGTTGGTAAGTTTGAAGAAAGATCGATGAAGGCATCTTCCTTGGATATTCTACATCAAGCAAAGCCTACAGAGTCTATAACAAGAAAAGCCCGTTGGAGGAATCAATGAATGTAAAATTCCAAGACTCAACGCAAGATGAATCCAATCAGATTCAGTATGAAGAGTTCGAACCTACCTGCCTTTCAAGGCTTACAACTCAAGAAGCATCTCGCTCGGAAGTCCAACATCAAAATGTTCATGAAGATTCAAATAAAGAAAGAGATCATCAACCAGGCAAATCAACCAGTAACTGGAAGCACAAGTCCAGTCATCCCAAAGATCTCATCATCAGCGAAATCAATGAAGGAATCCGCACCAGATCAAAAAGGCGTGAAGAATATAGTGCTGTGGCTCTAATTTCTGAAATTGAACCGAAAAGCATAGAAGAAGCATTATCTGATGAAAGCTGGATCGAAGCTATGCAAGAAGAACTCAGACAGTTCAACATCAATGATGTCTGGGAATTGACATTTAAACCAAAAGGTAAATCTGTTATTGGAACCAAATGGGTATTCAGGAACAAGATGAATGAGGATGGAAAAGTCGTACGGAACAAAGCAAGACTCGTGGCCAAAGGATATACGCAAGAAGAAGGAATAGACTATGACGAGACTTACGCACCAGTAGCAAGGTTAGAAGCTATTCGTCTATTACTTGCTTTAGCTTGTTATAAAAATTTCAGGTTATTCCAAATGGACGTCAAAAGTGCATTCCTAAATGGATTCATCCATGAGGAAGTTTATGTGGAACAACCACCTGGATTTGAAGACCCAAAGAAGCCGACTCGCTTCGACTGAAAAAGGCCTTGTATGGTTTAAAACAAGCACCTCGAGCTTGGTACGACGACTAAGTAAGTTCCTAATACAGAATGGTTTTGTCAAAGGTAAAGTAGATACTACTTTGTTTATCAAAAAGGAAAACAAAAGCTTTTTACTTGTTCAAATATATGTGGACGATATTATTTTTGGATCTCCTAATGAAAGTCTATGCAAGAAATTCTCTAAGTCTATGCAGGATGAGTTTGAAATGAGTATGATGGGAGAGTTAACATTCTTTCTTGGACTTCAAGTGAAGCAAATGAAGGAAGGAACTTTCATTCATCAAGAAAAGTATGCAAATGATCTTGTCAAAAGGTTTGGATTGGAAAAGTGCAAAAAGACCGACATACCAATGTCATGTTCTCAGAAGATAAACAAGGATGAAGAAGGGAAGAAAGTAGATCAAAAACTATACAGGAGCATGATCGGTTCACTCCTTTATCTTACTGCATCTAGACCTGATATTTTGTTGAGTGTTTGCATCTGTGCTAGGTTTCAATCGGATCCTAGAGAATCACATCTCAGTGCCGTGATACGTATTATCAAATACATTGCCTCATCTTCAAGCATCGGTCTTTGGTATCCAAAGAGGGGAGACTTTAATCTTCTAGGATACTCAGACGCAGATCTGGCCGGTTGCAGAGTCGATAGAAAGAGCACTTCTGGAACTTGTCAATTGCTTGGAAATAGGACAGTGTCTTGGTTTTCAAGGAAGCAAAGTACCGTGGCTCTTTCAACGACAGAAGCAGAGTATGTTGCTCTTGGAAGCTACTGTTCGCAAATTCGATGGATAAAACAACAACTACAAGACTTTGGCATCGAAGACTCATGCACAGAAATCAGATGTGACAACACCAGCGTGATCAATCTCACCAAAAATCCAATCCTTCATTCAAGAGCAAAGCATATTGAGATTCGACATCACTTCATTAGAGATCATATTCAAAATGGAGAAATCTCGATTCAATTTGTTGATTCAAAGAGTCAACTAGCGGATATTTTCACAAAGCCTTTGGAGAAAAATCAATTTGACGTTGTCCGTTCAAGACTCAACATTTTGAAGCTTGAAGAAGTTAAAGTCTAGAGACTCACCAACTCTAAGACTCTAATCTCTCAGACTCTAAATCCTCAGACTCAGACATTCATGGCTATAGACTGTAAGTTGCTATTTTATCCGGACTTGAAAATGTACGATTTTTTGTTCAGTTATAATCTGTGTGAAAATCGAAAACTTGTCTTTTCAAAAGGATTAATTTTGGCAGTTATTGATTTTGAAAAGAAGTGTTCGTACACCTTCCTTGTGCCGATTAAACTTCCCTTTACCAAATCATCAAAACCCTAAAAGGCACTCTCCTCCTAATCCTGTTTCAACTTCTTATTCATCGTCGAGAAAGTGGTCATCTTTTTCTTGGGAAAGCAAGTGAAGGAATCTTTCAATCGACAAAGAAGAATGTCTTCTTCGAGGAAATCATCGAGAATAGCAAGCAGGGGACCACAAAGAATGGAGAAGGGACCGACTCACTTCGATCTCACTGAGGAGGAAGACTTATCAAGTCAGCGACAAAGTCCGATTCGCTCTCATCCACGTCATTCATCGCCTCCTACCCCATAAGGTGCAAGTCAACATCTGGAAGAAGAGATAATCGAGGAAGCAGACCCAGTAAGAGTCCAAAAACACTCCTTTATCTATAAGCTTTATCGTGCTTTGAAAAGCATCGGTACACCATTGAACTATATAGACGATTTCCTTAAGAAAAAGGACTATGGGAATGAATATCTTTTTCTGCGGAGAATGGAGGAGTTAGGAATTGCCCTGAAAGGAAAAGCAGAGGACGCACTTGCGAATATTCCAAGTGATCCTTGTATGCCAAGACAAAATCTGATTGAAGGGAACGATGATGACAAAACGTTCCTTGAATTCCAACCGAGAATGGGAGTGGCAGCAAAGGTGAAAGGAACTCGGATGAATTTGGTCAGATCAAAGGAGCAGGAGAATGTGTATTTCAGGCTGTTGAAAAGAGGGGTAATAAACCCTAGAAATGTCGATTTTGACTTCCTGGACGCCATCAACATGAACTTAAGAGAGAAGTTGAATTTGCTTCAACTTGAGAATTTTTGCTCTGACTCTACGGACGGGTATGCACAACTGACCGCTTATTTCTATTCAAATCTTAGCTTTTTGGATGCGAATAGAATTTCATTCAGTGTACGAGATCAAGTCTACGTGGTAGATGTGAATATGTTGGCGGACATAGTTGGAGTTGAACGAGGACGTTATCTACCAATCAAAGTCTCACCTGCTCGTACTACTCTGGAACTTGTCAAAGATAAGGACACAGAGAAGAGAATTACCTATTCCAGGATGGAGGCCATCAACATTGTGCTTCATAAGATTGTGATCAACTGTCTGAGACCGAAATCTACGTCAAAGACTTCCGTGTCTTTTTCTGAAGCAAAATTGATGTACGCAATCAACTCAGGACGAAAGTTCTCTCTCCCTCACACAATACTCTTCCACATGTACAGAGCAATGTCGAAAGACAAGGGACAATTGCCTTGTCCTGGTCTGGTGACCAAGATCTTCAGACACATGAATATTGAACCACCCCATACACTTTGTATTCGACCGTGCGATAAGATGGTGGTAGGTTTGAATATGTTAACAAAGATGCGTCTCAAGAGCTTTCCAAGGCAATGGAGAAATTCAGAGTAAAATCTCCAGTTCCGTCTGCTTCAAAGAGAAAAGGAAAGGAGGCCATTGGAGCCTTATCGAAAAAGAAGAAAAGAACTCTCATCTTAGAGGATGAAGATGAAGAGGATGAAGATCCTACTATCATTGCTTTAACAAGAACCAGACGTTCTGTGCCTCAACAGACAGAACTTCAGAAGAAACAGAGAGAAGAAGAGGAACAAGCCAAGATCAGAGAATAAGAAGAGCAGAGAGAGAAGGAGAAAGAAGATGAAGAAGAAAGAGAAGGAGAGAAAGAAAAGTCTGCAACTGAATCTGGAGAAAAGGGAGATCAAGAGCATGATCATCACTCTTCCCCTTGTGATGTCCTAGAGACAGGGGGAGTTGGCGAGCAAGAAAGGTCCTCACCACATGCTGCCAATAGTGAAGGTCCAAGACAATCTCCAGCAAAGCCAGAAGGAGTTCAGGTTTCTCAATTGCCTGAAGAAGGGCACGATACGTCGACTCCAAATCTGCAAGATTATACAGAAGCTCCAACGTCTGCATTCACTCCATCTGAAAAAGCTCATGCAAGTACACAGACGGATAACTCAGCAGATTTTCATCGTATTCTTGATATTCTTGTGGAAATGCGGGGACAGATATATGCTCTAGACTGTGAAATTCAAACCATCAAGAATGCTGGCCAAGCATCTTCGGTTACCCTGGAGGACAAAATGAAAGACCTCGCTCTACAACTTCAAGCCAATGCTAAAGGAGAGGAGGTAGCTCAACTAAGGGAAGACTTGAAGAGGCTAGAAGGCATAGTTCAGTCTATGGGAGATTTCCAGATCATTCGCATTCCCAAGCAGACCTGATCCCTTTCTCACCTTTTTTAATGATGACAAAAAGGGGGAGAACCAATTTGAACCAACAATTTTTATCATCTTTTAAACTTTGAATAACTTGTGGTTATTTTTTGGTTATGTTTTTGAGTTTGAGTTGAGTAAACTTGTGTGTCAAACTTGACTGAATTAGCTGTGGATTTAGATGCTTGACTGGTTGCATTCATATCAAGTGTTGTTTTACGGTATTACTCATGAAAGACTAACCAATTTGCTGTGGATGCAGAGTTTGGTTGTTTTACTAATCTTTATGAGTTAGCCATATTACTTGAGAAATGTTTTTGCAGGTCAAAGTTCTTCAAATCTACAAAGAAAGTTTTGTCACCATCAAAAATGGGGAGATTGTTGGAGAAATCTTTCCAGAATATTTTGAAGCTGACAAAACGTTTCTATCAGTCTAAGTCTGGATATTCGGAGACCGACAGTTTAAAGTCTGAAGACTTTATGTTCTCAAGACTCAAGACTCAAGACTCAAGACTATTCTCACTGACAGTCTTTCTAATCCAGTGGCGAAGGAAATCCAGAGCCGAAGTATATGGTTGAGGATTTAATCCTATCCTCTGGAGAAGATCCCTTGGTTGGATAATCATTTCGGATTCTTTGATTCTTATCTAAGAACGATTGAAGATCCAATGGTCGACGAAATATCCTTGGAATGTTCTATTCTTGGAAACCAAGATCCTGATTGTATGGGCAAACAGGATTCATGGGCTATCATCAGGTTCCTTAAATAGCTCGAATGATCTTCTTGATTGATTCCGTCCAACGGGTAGATTGGAGGAATTCGTTTGGTAAGTGCCAACGGCTATGATGGCATAAAGGAGTATAAAAGGAAGACGTTCTAGTTGTTTTGAAGAAAGTGATCGATAGAGAAATTCCAGAGTCTGAAGACCCTTGATTATTAGTCGATACAGTTTGAGCGAAATTGTATACACAGAGAGTACTTATTCATAGTGATACCTTGAGCGAGTGTGGTAGATCATCTACACCGAGAAGTCAAGGAAGATCAACACTGTAACATCTCTTTGTTCATAGTGGAATCCAGCCAATAGGCTGTCAGTGCAGAAGAGTGGACGTAGGCTTAAATCAAGCTGAACCACTATAAACCGCGTGTTCAATTCTCTCTTTCCTTTACTCAGTCTTATGATTGATTATTAATTGTTGCAAATCCTTCAATTGTCTAAATATCGCGCAAACATCAAGAGAATTATTTATATACCTATTCACCCCCCTCTAGGTACTCGTACTAGCTATATCACCCTTGAGGTAAGCGGTTTTATTCACCATCTGCTTGTTGCGATTGAATGGGGTTTGGCTGACATTCGTGGATATCATTGCTGCATATAATGTACCTTTAATCACAGATTTTCTGTGTCGAAGACTCCATCTACTAGTTGGAAGTACAAGCTTTTATATCTGTAATTTTCCCTGTCATATAATACAAACTAACTCCAAGAAGAATATTTTTAATGCTGGGGGTGGTTGACAACAAGTTCTCTGAACGCTCTCATGGATTTGGTTTTGTGACTTTTGATGAGAAGTAAGCAATGGATGAGGCTATTGAGGCTATGAATGGGATGGACTTGGATGGGAGATATATCATTGAGGAAAAAGCTCAGCCTCAATGTTCAGGTGGAGACCAAGATGGTGATCGCAGTTCTGATTGTGGCCCTAATAGGGATAGTGATACTCAAGGAGAATCAGGAAATGACTGCTGAATCAGGACCGTTCTGGTCCCTATGAACATCGTGGTACAGGAAACTTCCATACGGGCTAGAAAGAATATTCCTGATAGGTATGCACACAGGTTTTTTTCCAGATATATTAAAGCAGTTGATGCTGTGCTGATTGAAAAATATTTTGTGCTTGTAGCAGTGCAATTGGAGGTACTACTGTTACTTGCTGGGGCTAAAGTCCCTTCTGTTGCATCTCTTCTTTATTGTTCTCTAGGTGGACAAATCTGCTTGATCAGACTTTTGATGTGCAAACTTTGGCTAAAAGATTCAACTGTTTAATGTCCGCAAATGCTCGTTTTGATATTTTGGTCTGACGACATTACTTGCTTGACTTAAATAATCAAATTTGGCCTTATGGGTAGTGGATTTTTTTTTTTTCACTTACAAACTTTAGCAATTGCAAATGCATCTGAGATTGATCTTGGTTGACTTCTTCATTGGCATTTGCGACTGTGGAGCGCGAACAGCTTTCTGGTGTCTAGATGGCTCTTTTGCGGATAGGGCAAGAGATTCACCTGTGGAAGTAATGCGTTCTCTCTTTGCAAAAGAGAAGTTGCCTTAGAAATGAATGTGTGACATCCTGAAATTCGACCTCGTTTCGATAAAGTGAAATGGGCATTTCGTCGACGTGTTTACGGTCCTTTTCTCTGAGCTGATCACTCACGAGTTAACTAACCTATTAGGTGAAGCCGTTAAGGGATGTACCTGCAATAAAATCCCTAAAAGCTACCTAATTAGTTCGATTGGGCTAAAATCACGTTTGATCGATTTTTAACCATGAAATTTAATTTGGTTTCGGGAATCAAATATTCGGGCGTGTCACAATTCATTTTTAGGATCCTGTCTTATCGTCCGTCAAATTATTGACGAGTCCGAAATTTCAATAAAGAAATTATCGAAGGAAAAATTGAAGACCAAAAGAAAATAGAAAGGAAAGAGAAAAGAAAAGAAAAAATAAGATTATGTGGTATATTATTTTAATTCTTTTCTCTCCCTCTCTCTTCTTTTCTCTCTCTCTTTTCTCTCTCCTTCCCTCTTTTCGCTCGTGCGAATTGCCCCCTCCCCACGCCCACTCTTTCCTTTCCCTCTTTGACTAGTCAAAAGCTTATCACTTCTCTCTCTCTCTCTCTCTCTCTCTCTCTCTCTCTCTCCCTCTCCTCTTTCTTCTCTTCGTGAAAAACCAGCGAACCAAGACAGAATCAGAAGCCGCACGAAGACGAGATCTGCTCGCCGTCGCCGCTGCCCGCGCCCACACCCGCGTGTCCGCCGCTTGCCGTGTGCTCCGCCACCGCCCCTTCACGCCTCACCGTTGCTGCCGTGCGCCGTCCAGGCTGTTCGGCCTCTGTCCAGCGCAATCCGGCCATCTCCGGCCACCTCTGGCCACCGTTTGAAGCCGCCGGACCTCCACCGACCATCCCCGGAGCTCCGCCCGCTCTCCCGAACCCTTCTCCGCCCCTAACCACCTCTATTTTCCCCTGTTTCGCAGCTAACCAGCAACCCACCAAATGGGTTTCCAGCTGGTTCGAGCCCGCTTTTGGGCCGTTTCCCGGCCCTGAACCTGAGCCGTGCTTTAGGAAGAATCGTTCCTCGCGTCGCCGCCGTCGGATTGATCCGATTTGCACGCGATTTGGTGTAGTCCGCTTATTTAATTGTGCCTTATTTTGAGCTAAATGGAATTTTTAATATTTAATAATTAATTTTCGAAATTAATTAATTAATTATTTATTTTTCGGAAATTAAGATTTTGATGGACGAGGACCGAAATCTCGTGCTGATCGTCGTGGCGTGGTCCGTTTATTTATTTGAGCTCTACGTTGTATGAAATTAAATAAATTGTGATATTTTAGGGATTTACCCTAAATTGATTGAAATTGAGTGAAATTGAATTATTGATTGGTAGATGGCCGAGTATGGCTAGTTAGCAATTGTAATGCCTTGTTGAGCTGTAAGTGGAGAGAGCAATGAAAGCTAACTGAGAATTCTATTGGCTGAGACCGATCAAGTACGAAGTATAGACAGGCGTGGTTCGGTGATAAAGTACATCACTGTGCGAAAACGGCGCCTTAAAGAACGCACGTAGACTGTCTATGACTTATGGTAGGCGTGGTTCGGTGATGAAGGACATCATTGTGCGACAACGACGCCTTAAAGAACGCACGTAGACTACCTATGAATCGTGACAGGCGTGGTTCGGTGATGAAAGACATCACTGTGCGAAAACGGCGCCTTAAAGAACGCACGTAGACTGTCAGTGATTTGTGACCTATGACGGGCGTGGTTCGGTGATGAGGAATATCACTGTGCGAAAACGGCGCCTTAAAAAACGCACGTAGACCGTCTGTTACTTATGTCACCTTGGCGAAAATGACGCCCGAGAGCATTGATGGAGCTCTGTGATTAAGTGTACTATTGGAGGTTATGTGGGATGGAGTGAATGACTTAGAAATGATTCGACTGACTTGAAATCGACTAGGTCGATTGATCGATGATTCGATCTGAGTGTGATTCAATGTGATTGATCATTGTCTTGATTTGATGTTGTGAATTGATTGACTAAATGGAAATGACCGTGAGTAGTCTTGTTGGCATTTAATCGACTAGGTCGATTTGATCGATGCTTCGATCAGTGATATGATTACTTGAGTGCCTATTGTGAATTGTACTGACTTGCAAGTGGGATCTGATGCTAAGGTACGTCTTCTGACCTATGCGTGTTTAGGCAGCCTTTAGTATAATGGTTTACTAATCGGGCTTAATGGGGTAGAACTCGTTGAGACGTAGTCTCATCCCAGTTTAGGGAAAAACATTTCAGGACCCCGGTGAAAAGCTGAAGAGGAGGAGTTTGAGAAGGAGAACTCGGAGATTAAACCTGAGGAGAAGGATTTTTGGAAGAAGAAGATAATACCGAGAGAGATCTTGAGTATGGCCTGGATGGATTGAGATCCTATCTTCTTTTAAGATTTCCATTTTGATGTGAATAGTTATGAATTGGTTTGTGTTTTGTATAAAAGTTTGGTTATAAATTTCAATATGAAAAATATGACCCTGCTTTTCTATCCCATCGTTTTATTGTCTGGGGATTTTAACTGCTTCCGCATGTGCTTAATAAACGAAAGGGTCGGCGATACTTTGTCCTAGGATATCGCATTATAAAATCGACCAAGTAAGAAGGATGTGTGCGTGCCCGAGGATCGGGGCGTGACATCCAGTTTAAGTGGTATCAGAGCGAAGTTGAAGATTGGAGTGATAAGGAGCGTTGACCATGGGATAGTTAGTAGGAAATGCCTTTAAATTCATGCTGGTGCATGTCTGTTAGCTGAGTGCTAAAATTGTTTGTTGTGTGTGGATCGCTCATCTTCTAATCCAGTGTGGATTTGGAAGACGGGTTGCAGTGTAAAGACTGAACCATGAGTGAGTAGGAGCTGAGAACTCCTAGTAAGAGGACAATGTCCTTTGTGACTCGGGATAATGCACTGACAAAGGTCGGTACCCGAGGTGGTTGTGGCAGAGTGTTGGCTCTGGCCAGCTCGAGTGTAAGAGTACCACCGTAGGTTGGTACTAGTGTAGCAGCGTCAAATGATCCTAAGTTCGATAGGATCGTTCTGATGCTAGTGTTCCTTGGGAACTGGATGAGCCAGCAAGCTCAGGATCAAGCTTCTGTTGTTGTCGCCTCACCTGCTGAGATCCAGAGTGGAGATGTGATCCGGGAGCGAGTCATTGCATTCGAGCTGAGGTATAAATCCAGTTTAGGCAGAAATGGAAATCGGTCAGGGAAAAGACCGAGGTCGAGAGAAAAGTATTCTATTCCACTCACGAGGAATGGTGGGGTAGTCAAGTCAGCACCGAGTCAAATAGATCAGATTGTTTCCGGACGTGATGATGGAGATTGGTCTTATGTCCTTCCTAGGACACGAAATTGTTTAAGATATAGCCAATAGGGAAATCTGATTGGGAGTGGTCCTAGCAAACCGATGGGACAACCAGAAAGAGTGTGTGCTGTCACTTGGCAGGAGATAGAAGACTCACCTGATAGGTGTCAGAATTGTAAAAGGAAGTATGGATGAATCTAGTGTCCGAATATGACTAGAACCTGTTGTGATGATGACCAGCGTGGCCATCAGGTGAAGGACTATTAGTGGAAGTCTAAGGTGGCATAGACATCATTACTGCGGCCAGGAAGGAATGGGAATAGAATGGACCTTGCACCGATCAGAGAAAGAATGTGTTGGGAGTGATTTTTATCAAAGTAGCACAGTAGAGCTTTGTGCTGAGTTGGTAGAACTTAAATTGTTGACATAAAATTGAAAGAGAGGGAATCACTAGCAATAGTTGTGCTTGATTAGTTGCTAAGGTGTGAATTTGATGCCACCTGAATAGTGTGGGCTTATGAAGCATATTGTGATAATGAATCATGGTCATGGAGTAATCTAGTTTAGTCTATTAACATGTGAAAGTGTCGAGGTTATTGAGAGTCGAAAAGAATCTTCGATTTCATTAATCTCACTAGCTGAAGGCAACTCGTTTGTTAGATGGAGGTTGCCAAGGTTGCTTGGCGATTGTCTTAGGTAAGACAAATTAAAGGACTAGAGATGGAGGACATCTCAGTGGTCTAAGAATTTCTAGATGTGTTGTCACAAAAACTGTCAGACTGTCGTCAGAGAAAGAGATAGAAATCGCGATCGAACTAGCACCAGGATAGAGCCACTCTCGAAGGCTCCTTACCAGTTGTTGTTGTCTGAATTGGTAGAATTGAAGATGCAGATGTGAAGATTGATGAATGAGGAATTCGTGCATATCAGTGCATCACTTTGGGGAAACATCAGTTGTGTTTGTGAGAAGAAAAAGAGATAGTTTGTTGTGAGTGTGCATCGACCATTGTCAACTCAATTAGGTGAAGATCAAGGACAAGTGTTCTTTGCCAAAGATCGATGAATGGTGTGACTAGTTATAAAGAGTATCGATATTTTAAAGGTCGACTTGAGATTATGAAGTCATCTGTTACGAACCAGGATGGAGGTTGTACGAAAGACAGCTGTTCGTACTTAATATGATCTCTACGAGAGTATTGTAAGATCGATTGGCCTGGTGAACACTCCAGTTGCTGTCGTGGATTTGACAAACAGAATGTTCAAGGAATATCTAGATCGATGGTGATCATGTGGTGTAGCGACATTCTAGGGTATTCATTAAGTGCTGAGGATTAGGAAAGCCCCTAAGAATGGTTGTGTGGTTACAAGTAAGAGAATCTTCATGAACCAAGCCAAGATCAAATCAGTTGTTAGCGGATCGAGATTGACAATAGTGTCAGAGATCAGAAGCTGTGGGGATTGGACAGATTACTACAGAAGGTTTGTGAAAGGATTTTCAATATCAGTATCATCGCAGGATTAACCTCTTGAGAAAGAAGAGAAATTCATCGGCATTGACAGGTATGAGGATAATTTCTAGAGCTTAAAGGATGGGGTACGTATTGATGCAACATGAGAAGATTGTTGCATAACCATTCCACCAGTTGAGACCTAATAAGTGGAATACGAAGCGGTGTCGTGAACCAGAATTTTGGCAGAACTATAATAGTGATATCGGGTATCACCTTGGAGGAACGAAATGAGTCATTAATGTGTTGAGCCGATAGTCTTCAAATGTGCATAGACTGGCTAAAGTATAGACTTTACTTGAAAATGGTTCGAAATTTGGTTTTCAAAATTGAGGTAGGCTACCTTTTGAATTTTATAGCCACCCTCAAGATTGAACTAAATGTTCCAGTTAGAATCGGTGCCTAGTTGACAAGCAAAGATGTTCAGAAGGTCTTATAAGAGGATACTGGTAAGAAAGAATCTGACTTTAAGATTTATGAGAATGGAAAGTTCAAGTTTCATGAGTGATTGAATACACTTGACAATATAGCACTCAGGGAAAAGATCTTGTCGGAAGTAAATCAAAATCAGCATCAGCTAGATTAGTAAGCTGATATGAAGATAGATACCGCTGAGCAGGTTGCAAGTGTCAGAAATGTTAATAAGTGGAAGTTCGGTAATGCGAACCGGGAGAATTTTTACCATCACTTGAGAGTCCTAAGTGGAGATGGAAATATATGGCTTACTAGGGATTCAGGGGATTACTGATACCATTTGAGAATAGTGGTTGATCGATAGATGGAGTTGGTCCACTTTGGTACAGTACGAATAGATCTTGTTTTGAGTGTGTAACATCTAGATTTCGGGCTCTGAATTCGATTAGATAAATTGGGCATTTCATCGACGCGATTACAGTGTTTTTCTCTGAGTTGGCCACTCATGAGATAACTAGACTAGCTGGGTGAGTTATTAAGGACCTTAAGGCAAATAGACTTGAGAATTCGACCAGGGATTGACTTCTCGACCGTGCTCATCTTTAGAGATCATTGCGGCACAGTATAAAATCGATTTGAAATCAGAGATAGATCGGTTCGACTGAGATGAATGACCGATCGTGGGTGACTCCACTAAATTGGAAAATTCTCATCGACCGGTACTAATTTGATGTTTATATCGTTTTGGTACCATGTGTCCGTATTTGAACCTTTGAGATTTTCACGACAATCGAGAGTCGCCAATGGGTCGAGTGGGTTCATTGTGGGTCGAAGAAAATTGACCACGGGTCATTTGCCTTAAAAAGCTCTGAACACTACCCGGTAGCCTAGGTCACACTAAAAGCGTGTCGGAGTGAAATTAACCGCCAATCTAAGTTCGATTTCAGAAATTGAATATTCTATCTTGTCACAGAGTGGATATACCGAAGTGTGTGTGCATCAGATAATTCACCGGCATGGAGTGCCGGGGATGAATAATATTTCGAATCTAGATCAGAGATTATAAATTTGGCAAAGTTTTCAGAGGGTGCTTTATTAAGCAGTGTATAGCAGAGGGTACAGAATTTCAGTGGTGAAAAGAAAGTGAATAATGAAGTCAGCTCAGTAATCAGTTTTTGCAGTTGTCAGATCAGTGTCAGAGTAAAGATTGCTCAGAATTGTCAGAAATTTTGAATCGTTGAGGTTCGAAGGTTTATTAGGGAGTCGAGAAAAAGAGATCAGATGTGGATGACAGAATGTCTTATGTGAGAAGCTCAGTTCAGTTACTGGTTCAGAAAGAGCAGATTTTGTGTACAAAGATGATCTCCTTGGTCAAAGTGATTAGACAATGCCACGAGACCGAATGATCAGCGTGGAAAAGTGAGAATTGATGAGACAGTTGTACCCCCGCCTTTTTTATCAAAGTGCAATGGTCTAAATTTCGAGGACGAAATTTTTATAAGAGGGGAAGAGTTGTGACATCCTGAAATTCGACCTCGTTTCGATAAAGTGAAATGGACATTTCGTCGACGTGTTTACGGTCCTTTTCTCTGAGCTGATCACTCACGAGTTAATTAACCTATTAGGTGAAGCCGTTAAGGGATGTACCTGCAGTAAAATCCCTAAAAGCTATCTAATTAGTTGGATTGGGCTAAAATCACGTTTGATCGATTTTTAACCATGAAATTTAATTTGGTTTCGGGAATCGAATATTCGAGCGTGTCACAATTCATTTTTAGGATCCTGTCTCATCGTCCGTCAAATTATTGACGAGTCCGAAATTTCAATAATTTCAATAAAGAAATTATCAGAGGAAAAATTGAAGACCAAAAGAAAATAGAAAGGGAAAGAGAAAAGAAAAGAAAAAAATAAGACCATGTGGTATATTATTTTAATTCTTTTCTCTCCCTCTCTCTTCTTTTCTCTCTCTCTTTTCTCTCTCCTTCCCTCTTTTCTCTCGTGCGAATTGCCCCCTCCCCACGCCCACTCTTTCCTTTCCCTCTTTGACTAGTCAAAAGCTTATCACTTCTCTCTCTCTCTCTCTCTCTCCTCTTTCTTCTTCCCCACCCCTCGTGACCGAAGGCCCTCCTTTCTTCTTCTTCTCTTCGTGAAAAACCAGCAAACCAAGACAGAATCGGAAGCCGCACGAAGACGAGATCTGCTCGCCGTCGCCGCTGCCCGCGCCCGCACCCGCGTGTCCGCCGCTTGCCGTGTGCTCCGCCACCGCCCCTTCGCGCCTCACTGTCGCTACCGTGCGCCGTCTAGGCTGTTCGGCCTCTGTCCAGCGCAATCCGGCCATCTCCGGCCATCTCCGGCCACCGTTTGAAGCCGCCGGACCTCCATCGGCCCTCCCCGGAGCTCCACCCGCTCTCCCGAACCCTTCTCCGCCCCTAACCACCTCTGTTTTCCTCTGTTTCGCAGCCAACCAGCAACCCACGAAATGGGTTTCCAGCTGGTACGAGCCCGCTTTTGGGCCGTTTCCCGGCCCCGAACCCGAGCCGTGCTTTGGGAAGAATCGTTCCTCGCGTCGCTGCCGTCGGATTGATCCGATTTGCACGCGATTTGGTGAGTAATCTCACTAATCCTGGATTAGTTGGCTAATTATGCTTAAGATTAGTTTAGTTTTAATTAATTATGTTTAGGTTGTTAGATTAGAATAAATTAGCAATTATTAGTCAATTGTGATGTGATTTAGATAAATTGATTGTGCAATTAACAAGTAGACGTGGTCTACTATTTATTGGAAGCATCTCGAATTTTCCGACCCCTAATCGGGCTTCAATTTGGCGATTCGGACCTAAGTGAGATTTTTGGGCATTTAAATATTAATTTTTGGAATTAAATTAAATAATTAATTATTTTCCGAAAATTCAAGGGAGATGGTCCGGAACCGGAATATTATGCGGATGACTGTGGTGAAGTCCGTTTATTTAATCGGGCTTTATTTTGAGCTAAATTGAATTTTTAATATTAATTATTTAATTTTCGAAATTAATTAATTAATTAATTATTTCCTGAAAATTCAACTGGGATGGCCTGTGACTGGAAAATTATGCTGGTGATCGTGGTGTAGTCTGTTTATTTAATTGGACCTTATTTTGAGCTAAATGGAATTTTTAATATTTAATAATTAATTTTCGAAATTAATTAATTAATTAATTATTTTTCGGAAATTAAGATTTTGATGGACGAGGACCGAAATCTCGTGCTGATCGTCATGGCGTGGTCCGTTTATTTATTTGAGCTCTACGTTGTATGAAATTAAATAAATTGTGATATTTTAGGGATTTACCCTAAATTGATTGAAATTGAGTGAAATTGAATTATTGATTGGTAGATGGCCGAGTATGGCTAGTTAGCAATTGTAATGCCTTGTTGAGCTGTAAGTGGAGAAAGCAATGAAAGCTAACTGAGAATTCTATTGGCTGAGACCGATCAAGTACGAAGTATAGACAGGCGTGGTTTGGTGATAAAGTACATCACTGTGCGAAAACGGCACCTTCAAGAACGCACGTAGACTGTCTATGACTTATGGTAGGCGTGGTTCGGTGATGAAGGACATCACTGTGCGAAAACGGCGCCTTAAAGAACGCACGTAGACTACCTATGAATCGTGACAGGCGTGGTTCGGTGATGAAAGACATCACTGTGCGAAAACGGCGCCTTAAAGAACGCACGTAGACTGTCAGTGCTTTGTGACCTATGACGGGCGTGGTTCGGTGATGAGGAATATCACTGTGCGAAAACGGTGCCTTAAAGAACGCACGTAGACCGTCTGTTACTTATGTCACCTTGGCGAAAATGATGCCCGAGAGCATTGATGGAGCTCTGTGATTAAGTGTACTATTGGAGGTTATGTGGGATGGAGTGAATGACTTAGAAATGATGGGACTGACTTGAAATCGACTAGGTCGATTGATCGATGATTCGATCTGAGTGTGATTCAATGTGATTGATCATTGTCTTGATTTGATGTTGTGAATTGATTGACTAAATGGAAATGACCGTGAGTAGTCTTGTTGACATTTAATCGACTAGGTCGATTTGATCGATGCTTCGATCAGTGATATGATTACTTGAGTGCCTATTGTGAATTGTACTGACTTGCAGGTGGGATCTGATGCTAAGGTACGTCTTCTGACCTATGCGTGTTTAGGCAGCCTTTAGTATTATGGTTTACTAATCGGGCTTAGTGGGGTAGAACTCGCTGAGACGTAGTCTCATCCCAGTTTGGGGAAAAACATTTCAGGACCCCGGTGAGAAGCTGAAGAGGAGGAGTTTGAGAAGGAGAACTCGGAGATTAAACCTAAGGAGAAGGATTTTTGGAAGAAGAAGATAATACCAAGAGAGATCTTGAGTATGGCCTGGATGGATTGAGATCCTATCTTCTTTTGAGATTTCCATTTTGATGTGAATAGTTATGAATTGGTTTGTGTTTTGTATAAAGGTTTGGTTATAAATTTCAATATGAAAAATATGACCTTGCTTTTCTGTCCTATCGTTTTATTGTCTGGGGATTTTAACTGCTTCCGCATGTGCTTAATAAACGAAAGGGTCGGCGATACTTTGTCCTGGGATATCGCATTATAAAATCAACCAAGTAAGAAGGATGTGTGCGTGCCCAAGGATTGGGGCATGACAGAATGCCTCTTTTGGTTACGATTTTTCAAAAGTCTTTAACTTTTTGAAGAGGAGTTAAGTGGGTAAATGCTATCTTTTCTTATACACATTTAGTATGTGCACTTCCTATCCATAGTCTGCACTATATTAACTCTGCTAAGCTTTCTTAAGTATTCTTGGCTGTTTGTGGTGTTTTGATACACGGTCCTGTTACTTTCATATCATAGGACGAGGTATTAGTCTTAAAAATTCTGAAAAGTCCTTATGGCCTCAAGAAGCTATTCCAATATGCAATTAACTTGGTAAAATTCCGTCGCACCTTCCATACACTGTACTGATGGAGGAGTTCCTTTCTCGGTAAAACGTGGAGATCTTTTGGAAGCTTTGGTGAGCATGGCAATTTGATTTGTATTGTCTTCTTCCTAGCGATCTCTGGTATTGTATCACCACCTTCAGTGGAAGATTGCTGGTCGCTGTCTCCTCCATGTGCACGGTGCTGCTATCTTGTTAGGATTCCTGGATAAGTTTCTCCTTCAGGTGTAATGTCAGCTCTCCTTTTTTTTTTTTTTTTTTTTTATGTCAGCTCTCCCTTTGAATCGGCATATTTTGGTTGATACACATGGTTCCTTTTGCTTGGCCAGCTGTGCATGCATCGACTTGCATTTCTGCATATTAATGATCATCGCTGTGCACTTTCAGCCAGTCATCTGTGATTGCTCATGTATTTTCCTTTAATTCTGTTAGTAGTTGTGCTTGCTCCAATCTGAGATTGGCTCTGGTTTCGTGGCTCCTAGGGTTTACTCTTGGCGTAAGCCAAAACTGGACATGATCATCTCCTTTTCAGTGGGCATTCTTTTTTTTTTCTGTAGTGATTTGGTTAAGTTTATTGTGCATTCTCAACAATGGCTCTGTGAATGAATATTTTCTTATCCTGCTGTGATTGTTGAAAAATTTGGAGATCAAATATGCAATTTCATCCATGTGCTCAGCAGGAATTTCACCAAACTATTGGGAAATTTTCAAGTAGAGCTTGATAGTTCATTCTATCAATTTTCTGTTATCCTATGCGACTTTCTCTACTGTTGTTTCTTTAGTCTTAGAGCTGGCCACGTACATAACTTGATCCTCACATGTTAGGGATCTTAAATAGATTCTTCATGATGTCAAAATCATTTCATAATTTTGTAAAAGTGAAAACAGGAGCTAAAATAGGAAACCCAGGGATCACGATGAAATAAAGCAAATGTCTGAATTATCAAATTGCGAAGGATGTAATTAAGAACATTGTGACCTAATCACCAAATGTGTCTATGATAACTACACATGAAATGATAACAACCCTAACAAACACGAACTTGAAATTTAAGAAAATTCATGAAGCGGAATTAAATTGCGTAGCGCACACCTTGGAGTGAAAGGCCTGGGCTCACAACGCTAGGTTGATGGAAGAGGAGACCATATTAGCAAGCATGGACTGCATTTTCATCTGGTGCTGAAGCTTCATCATCATAAGTCTTGTATCTTCAGTCTCATCTCCTCCATCATACTCCGATGCTTCCACTGCTTTAGGCTCCACACAGCCCAAATGCGGACGGTAATCGTAGTCCGTGCAATGGTAGTGCCAGCAACCCTCGGCGATGCTTCCCCGGTACCTGTTGCTGGTCAGGCACCGCTCCTGCGTTAGGAATAATATGATGCGGGAGGGTGCTCGTGGTCCTCACGCTTCACCGTTGCCGCCAAGTCGGCACACCCCAGGTGGAGGTCATAAGGGCAGATCAAGCGGTGGTAGAAGGATGTGTCCCCATCGTTCGAGGGGAAGTGCATTAAACATGGCAATTTATGACATTACTGAGTATATAATTGTTTGCACCAAAATTTGAATTAATTCGAGCGAAACAATAATATGCACAAAGAATGTACTCAAAGATTGAAAAAAGTGGTTGATATATGCATTAGATACAATTTACTCAAAGATTGTCCTGAGTTCAGTTATTTTTTTTAACTAATAATAGTACAAAAAATAAAGAAATATGCAAGTCATTAACGTAATAATTAATTGTTTTTCTCAGAAACAAAAAATTTAGCTTTTTTTTGGGGGTTCGTGCACAATATTTAGTTAGCTATCTACCAAATAAACTAGTTTTTGGAAAAGAGATACACCAACTTAGTTCCAAATAGAGAAAGAAAAGGAAAAAACCAAAAAAATAAATAAATTAAGATTGGACCATATAGTTAATCTTAATAAATGTTGTTTGAATGAAATATGGGTAGTTTCGTCTCTAGAAAAGATAAGAAATCATCTTAAAATAAGAGCAAGACCCACAAAAGATGATATAGTTAATTCAATGTAACATGGTGTCAAAAGCCAACAAAGAGATGGAAATAACGCGAGCCTATTAAAATAATAAAACTACTTTTGGTCCTTGAATTTGAGCATTTTTTTTTTCCAATCAATGGAACTTGCATAACTATTTTAATTGAGTCTCTTCAACATTGGATCTAATTAATTGGAACTGACAAATTTTATTCCTGAACTTTCACATTTTTTTCTTTTTGGTTCTCTTTTGATCTTTCTATCCTAAAAAATTGTTGATATGATGGTCTAATTAGCATTTGCCATCTTATGTGACGTGATTGTTGGCTAACACGGACAATTTTTTAAATGAAATGATGTCATTTTGATTTTTTTTAAAATTTTTATATATTTTTTTCTTTTTGTTTTCCCTAATCTTTCATTATAGTGTTCATCATTTTCCCTTTGCCTTTGCCTGTTATCTATGAAGCACCGACACTCTTCAAGAGTCTTCGTGTCGTGTCGGACACTTCGACATGTGTTTGACACTCTCTGACACTCTCTGACACTTGGTCAACACTTGTCAAAAAATCTGACATCTAATCAACTTTCTTGATACTTTCCGACACTCGAGTTAGAATTCTAACATACGAGTTTCCGACTCGTGATTCCGATATCGAGGTCAATTTTAAAAATTCAATAAATGAGAGATCAAAATATATATATATATCTGTGAAAAAATAAAACACAATAATAAAAATAATAAACGGAGAAAGAAGAAAAACCTAATATTTTCTTCTCTTCTAACTCTCATTTCCCTTGATACACAATTTACTCCTTAAGTTTTTTTTCTCCTCTTCCAACATATCTAACATGCGAGTCTAGAATATGGATTGCTTGTTTTTTTCTCTAGTTTTTATGAATTATTGAAATAGATTTGAATTTGTCAAATTGAAACAATGAATGATATTAATAAATGGAGGATTAATCTTTTTAGTGCATATTCATTCTAGGATTTTTTAATTATTTAATTATTTATGAATTTAATTCAAATTAATTTGATCACAATAATCATAAAAATGATAATTTATTATGTATATATAAAAATATATATTTAATATACAACGTGTCCCAATGTGTTGGAAAATTTTCTATTTTTTGAGAAATGATGTGCGTGTCATGTTGTGTCGTGTCGTGTGTCGCATGTCAGTATTAGTGCTACTTAGCCTGTCATCAGGGATTTGGAAACAACCCATGAAGGTTGCGGCTATAGGCAATGGTCATGACGCCTTTGGGCAGATTTGGGCAATGGTCTCAAATTGCCCTCAACCAAGTTAGGCGATGGTGTCGCAGCACTTGCCATGCCTTCACAAGCCATCGCTGAGACCTCGACAAACGGTGAAGGGATGAAATGAAAAATAGAAGGAAAGAATAGGAAAAAAAAAAGAGAAAAGAAAAAAACTCAATTTTCAAATATGTGGAAAAATATCTAATAAGTCTATTATTCATGTTGAGGAGATAGTTTTTCAAGTACTATTGAATGTGGCAACCCCAAGTAAAAGAGTCACACTGAAATCACCTTGAAGCCATGTCATAGAAAAATATCTAGCATGATATTCTCATATACCTATACTTATAGGTGGATCGAAAAGTCATGACTCAAACTCAATATTTCGTAATTGATATGAGATTTGACATTTGGCTATATATTCTTTCTATCCTCAGTTTTTTTTTTTTTTTTTGGCATACCATTTAATTATTATGAACACATTAATAAAATTTTAGCATATTACACTTAACTAGTATTTCTCTTCTTACAAATTCTATGGTTTAGGGGTGATATCTACAACTCTATATAACGACCCGTAGGAATCTAATTCATTTAAATGCTTCATTTGTTTCGCGGAAAATGAATGAATCGGAAAACTTATTTTTATGAATGATCGCTTATATCGCTAAAAGAAACCGTTAATGGAAAATGTGTTCAGTATTGACAACAATTTTTGTCTAAACATTTTCATGGGCAATAAAATGTTTTTCATTTACTTAGTTTTGTAAGCGACACAACCTATCAGTTTTTGGAAAATATTTTTCAAGTTATTTAGTTTTTTATAAAACAAACATAGGCTAAATTTCAAATTTGTCAACCAAGACTTTGCCTAAAGAATGCATAGTACAAAGGACATAAAGTAATCCCACATATCTTTCTTTGTCCTACGTCACCCAATCACATTGCCGTTTCATGCCATTCTTGTTTGATTCCCCTTTGATAAAGATCATGTCGTGTGATGCAAATCTTAATTATTTCCTAATTATAGTCTTATTTCCAACATGTTTATCGTTCATTTTTGGGTTGTCTATTTCTAATTGGTCTTAGGTGATTGCTTAAAAAAATAAATTCTTTTTAGTTACATCGCACCAAAAAGATTCAAAGACCCTAGAACTATTTTTTCATGGTTGTCACGACTAATTAAAGAATAATTGGAAGTTAATTAAAGGAAGTAAGTCGAATTACAATCGAATGGGTCTATACATGGAGAGAATTTGGTTAGCATGGGAGGGAGAGTTGGCTTGCCGTGCACTTTGATGCGATGCGCATAATCGCTTTCTTACATGTGAACAACATTGAATTCCCACCTTCTTTTTATGGTCATTTTCTATACTTTTGCTTTTGGAAAGTATAATACCGAACACCCTCCCTCGGATTAGGATCATCTTCCCCCATAGGCACGGGCACGTAACTAATCAAATCAAGTAAGGACATGTGGTGTGTCTATAATAATTAACTAAAACCCAGTATTATGACTTTACCTGATTGGGTCTTTGTTTATAATTCCTTGACTCTAGGGAAATAAGAGCAAACAAAAGATTGGGCAGATGAAATTGATTGATGTTCCCATGACTTTTTCCATGTGAACTATCTTGATTACGCCCTGTCAAAAGAAGAAGAAGGAGAAGAAGGATCGTTTACTTGACTTGACTTGAAATATCACACTTATTCAATTTAATATTATTTGCCAACAACAACTTGTTTATTTATTTATTTATTTTTTGGCTAGCTATATACTTTTAGGATTAGATATATACCTAATTTTTTATAATTCCATTTTTTTAAATAACAATGTGACTTTATTAAAAAGTTAAAGATCATAATATAATAGTGAGGACTTTGTCTTTATTAATTAGCAATTCACCTTTTAGTATTCAAGATGTAAAATACAACTTGCATATCAATATGATAAGTTCAATGCTGATACAACATGGATCTAAAAGGTAGTATTTTGAAATGGATTATTCTTCACCAAAGTAGACATTTAGCTCTCTTTTATTTACACGCATTTCTTTCAATTTTAATAATAAGAAATGATATTTCAACAGGATAAAATGGGACATTATAAATGTATAATTTATAAAAAAGATATGTATTATAATTGACAAATGAAAGTAAAGGTGATTATAAATTGTGAAATAGACTTACTTACATGTATGGTTAATAGTGTGCTGTTTTTGAGAACCGAAAATCAAGATTCTAAATGCGCAGAAAAGACTAAAGTCATTGCCCCCACTAAACTGCCCAGCAATTCAGTAATTGAAATATATATTATAGCATAAAGGACGCAATTGATGCAATTGATAGATAGTGAAGAAAACCAAGTAAGGCCCATGCCGTTTCACCTTTTATTGACTGACTGGATCATCAATAATTGCCTTGCTTGTAACGGTCTTGTAATTTTCTCAACTCGTGTGAATGGCTGAAATGCTTATGTGGTTCCATCCATGTTTTAGGTTCTGTGTGCTGTATGTAAGAGAAGTGGCGAAGGGAGGTTGGCTTAAAAACTCCACAAGGAATTGCTCATACATGCAGGAAATATTGGAGGTTTGGAAATCAGTGAAAAGAATATCAAATGTCCTTTTAATGACGTGCGACACAAAATCAATTATAATGTACGAAAATTACGTCAAACTTGTGTTTTTTAGTTGGATCCAATATGAATCGCATTATCTCTGGATAGGTGATTGGCATAATTTATCAAGGAATTTTACTATAGTATTGGATAATTTTCAAGAAGGGCTTTGTAGTATATTCTATCAATTTTCCGTTAATCTATGAGACTTTAATGATATAGCTATTTTTTTTAATCTCAGAGCTAGTCACATACATAATGATTTCTAATGTCAAGGGTCTTCTTAAATAGATTTTTCAATATATCAAAATCATTTTGCAATCAAAAAATAAATTAAAATTGTATGTTCTTTGGATGACTCAATAGATAGAATCAATCATAATATGCAAAAAGAGTGTGAAAAGTTTTTGTTTTTCAATTAGATTCAATATGAATCACATTATCTCTTAATATGTGATCAGCATAGTACATTGTATTAACTTCATATAACAACTTTCTCAAGCAATATTAATCATTTTTCTTCTTTTGCACTTTAAGGAGAAGTACATTGAACATGGTAACCTATAACATAACCTAGTATATAACATGCGAAAGAAGAGATACTAATGCAGTTCACTAGATATGGCTTCCTACATGCATGAAGTGGTCTTTGAAATCATGCTAATCTCTCTGTCTCTTCATGCTCATGCATGTTATTGGCTAAGTAGAAGATCTCAGTTTTTCCTTATTTGAAGGGTAAGTGAACTTGTATCATATTGCCCTTATGCTTCACTGATATGATAAAACTATACTCTTGATCCCTAAGTTCGAGCTTTTTTTTCCTATCAAATCCTCTAAACTTTGAGTTTTGTCCCATTAGATCATTGAAATTGCATAGCTTTTTCTAATTAAAATTCCTCCAGCTCCAAATTTGATTGAAACTGACATTCCTTGTTAAGATTTTCTATAGAATATTATCCTATGTTAAAGAGAATTATGATATTACTATTGATTATCTATATCAATCAAGACTATTAAAAAAGCTCGATTGGACGACGCGGTTGGTGCGATTAATGTCAAAACATAACTATTATGGAAAGGACTCGATTAAGTGCTTTCTCTTATGAGACTTGTATTATAATTGACAAATGGAAGTAGAGGTCATTATAAATTGTGAAATAGACCTAGTTACGTGTATGGTTAATAGTGTTCTATTTCTGAGAACTCGAAAATCAGGATTTTATATGCGCAGAAAAAACTAAAGTCATTGCCCCTGCTAAACAGCCCGGCAATTCAAATATTGAAAAATAGATTATAGGATAAAGGACACAATTGACAAATAATGAAGAAGAAGATTTGGCGACCCTAGGACTATTTTTTTCACTTTTTTTGTGTGGTCGTCACGACTAACTAGAGACTAATGTGAAGTTAATTAAAGGAAGTAAATCCAATTACAATCGAATGGGCCTATAGAGAATTTGGTCAACGTGGGAGGCAAAGTTGGCTTGCCGTGCACTTTGATTCAATGTGCCTAAGTTGCTTTCTTACATGTGAATAGCTTTGAATTCCCACCTTCTTTCGATGGTCCTTTTCTGTACTTTTTCTTTTGGAAAGTATAATATTGAACACCCTCCCTCAGATTAGGATCATCTTCACCCATCAGACATGAGCACGTAACCAATCAAATCAAGTAAGGACACGTGGTGTGTGTCTAATACCTAGCTAAAATCTGGTATTATGACTTTACCTAATTGGGTCTTTGTTTATAATTACTTGATTCCAAGAAAATCAAAGCAAATGAAAGGTTGGACGGATGAAACAAATTGATGTTCCCACAATTGTTCACATGTGAACTGTCTCGATTATACCCTGTCAAAAGAAGAAAAAGGATCTTTTACTTGACTTGACTTGAACAGTCGCACTTTTTCAGTTTAATATCATCTGCCAATGACAACTTTTTTACTTTTTGACTAGCTATATACCTTTAGGATTAAATATATGCCTAGTTTTTCTTTATAATTCCAATAATTTTTTAAATAACAATGTGGCTATGTTAAAATGTTAAAGATCATAATATAATAGCACGGACTTTGTCATTGTTAATTAGTAATTCATCAATTAGTATTCAAGATGCAAAATACAATTTGCATAGCAATGTACAAGTTCAATGCCGGTATAGAACGGATCTAAAAGGTCGTAGTTTGAAATAGATTCTTCTCCACCAAATAGAGTTTTCTTCCTTTTATTTATATGCATTATTTTCAATTTTAATAATAAGAAATGATATTTCAACTATATGAAATGGAACATTACAAATGTTTAATTTATAGAAAAGATATGCATTATAATTGACAAATGGAAGTAAAGGTGATTATAAGTTGTGAAATAGACCTACTTACATGTACAGTTAATAGTGTTCTTGTTTTGAGAACCCGGAAATTAATATTTTATATGCACGGAAAAAACTAAAGTCAATGCCCCTACTAAACAGCCGGGCAATTTAGGGATTGAAAGATAGATTACAGGATAAAGGACACAATTGATAAATAATGAAGAAAACTAAGGCCCCATTGATTGACTTTATCATCAGTAATTACGTAAAACTTGTGTTTCACCTTTCCTTGACTAACTTGATCATCAATAATTACCTTGCTTGTAACGGCCTTGTAATTTTCTCAACTTGTGTGGATGGCTGAAATGCTTCTGTCGTTCCATCTATGTTTTAAGTTCTGTGTGCTTATCTGTAAGAGAAATGGCGGAGGGAGGTTGTCTTATAAACTCCACAAGGAATTGCTCATATATGTAGTAAATATTGGAGGTTTTGGAAACCAATGAAAAAAATATCGAATGTCCTCTTAATGACGTGCTGGATAGAGTCAATTACAACATACAAAAATTACATAAAACTTGTGTTTTTTCGGTTGAATCCAATGTGAATCATATTAACTCCTAATAGGTTATTGGCATAATCTATCAAAGGAATTTTACCAAAGTATTAAATCAGCACATTCTGTCAATTTTTTGTCAATATATGGGACTTTATTTATATAGTTATTTCTTTAATCTCAGTGCTAGTCACATTCATAACTTGATTTCTAATGTCAAGGGTCTTCTCAAATAAATTTTTCATAATTTCAAAATCATTTTGGAATTAAAAAAATAAAAAATTGAATATCCTTTGGATGGCTCTATAGACGGAGTTAATCATAATATGCATAAACCATGTGAAAACTTTCGTTTTTAAATTTGATCCAACATGAATCACATTATTTTTTAATATGTGATTGGCATAATGTAACGTATTAACTCCATATAACAACTTTCTCAAGCAATATTAATCATTTTTCTTCTTTTGCACATTAAGGGGAAGTACATTGAATAAGGTAACCTATAACATTACCTAGTATATAACAAGAGAAAGAAGAGAGACTAATGCCGTTCATGAATACAGCTTCCTACATGCATGAAATGGTCTTGGGAATCATGCTAATCTCTTTGTCTCTCGCTCTTCTTCGAGTTCTTTTTTGAGTTCACGCTAGTCCATGTTATTGGCAAAGTTGCGTGGTCTCAGTTATCCCTGTAATTCAAACTTGTTTCACGATGTGTCCTTATATGAAGGGTAAGTCCACTTGTCTCATATTCCCCATATGCTTCATTAAAATGATAAAACTTCGCGCATTTTTTTCCAACCAAATCCTCTAAACTTTGGGTTTTGTCCCATTAAATCATTGAGTTTGTATAGCTTTTTCTAATTAAAATTCCTTCAGCTCCAAATCTAACTGATTGGAACTGACACACCTTATTCAGTAACTTTTGCATTTTTTGCTACTCTATTGTCATCACTTACATATTCTTTCTATCCTCAAAATTTCTGGCATAGCATTTAATTACTTTGAACACACCAATATAATTTTAGCATATTACACTTAATTTGTATCTCCTCTTACAATTTCCATGGTTTGAGGGTGATGTCTACAAATTTATATAAACGACTCACAGGAATATAACCTATTTTAAATTTCAAATTTGTTGATGCACACCTTCCTTAAGGAATGCATGGTACAAAGGCCATAAAGCAATTCCACGTGTCTCTCTTTGTCCCACATCACCCAATTGAATTGCCTTCTCATGCCACTCTTGTTTGATTCCCCTTCGATAAGGATCATGTCATGTGACACGAATGTTAATTATTTCTCTCATTCCCAAGATGTTTAATGTTCATTTTTGGTTTGTCTAGTTCTAATTAGTCTTAGGTGATTGCTTTAAAAATAAAATCTTTTTAGTTCCATTTCACCAAAAAGATTTGACAACCTAGAAATATTTTTTCATTTTGTGTTCGGTCGTCATGACTAATTAGAGGATAATTTGAAGTTAATTAAAGGAAGTAAATTCAATTATAATTGAATGGTCCTACACGTGGAGAGAATTTGGTTAGTGTGGGAGGCAAAGTTAGCTTGTCATGCACTTTAATGCGATGCGCATAAGTCACTTTCTTACATGGGAACATCATCGAATTCCCACCTTCTTTCTATGGTCTTTTTCTATACTTTTGCTTTTGAAAAGTATGACATTGAATTAGAATCTCTTCACCCATTAGGTTCGGGCACATCACCAGTCAAATCAAGTAAGGACACGTGGTGTGTCTAATAATTAATTAAAATTCGGTATCATGACTTTATCAAATTGGGTCTTTGTTTATAATTCCTTAATTAATTAAAATCAAGTAAGGACATGTGATGTGTGTCTAATAATTAACAAAAGGTTGGACAGATGAAAAACATATTGATATTCACATGACTTTTTCCGTGGGAACTGTCTCAATTAGGCGTTGTCAAAAGGAGGAGGATGAGGACAAGCAAGATGGTTTGCTTGACTTGAACCATCACGCTTTTTCAATTAAATATCATATGCTAATTACAACTTGTTTATTTTTAGACTAGCTATTTACCCTTGGGATTAAATACATACCTAGTTTTTTATAATTCCGATAATTTTTAAATAACAATACGACTATATTAAAATGTTAAAGATTACAATATAATAGCGTGGGCTTTGTTACTATCAATTTATAATTCATCTATAAGTACTCTAGAATCGAAGTTCAATTTGCATATCATTATAACAAGCTAAACGCGGCTGCAACATTAATCTAAGAGGTAATATTTTGAAATAAATTCTTCTTCATCATAGTAGAAATTTCGCTCTCTTCTATGTATAAGCACTATTTTCAATTTAAATATTAACAAACAATATTCCAAAATGTATACTTTATATATAAAAAAAGATATGCATTATAATTGACAAATGAATGTAAAGTTAATTTTAAATTGTGAAAGAGACCTACTTACATGTACGGTTAATACTGTTCCACTTTTGAATACTGGAAAGTCAAACTTTTATATGTATAGAAATCCCTAATAGCCGGTCCGGAAATTTAGGGATTGTAAAAGACACAATTGACAATGGAAAAAGAGTAGGCCCCCATGGTGTTTTCAGCTTTCATTGACTGACCTTATCACCAATTGTTAACTTGCATGTCACGGCCTTGTAATTTTCTCATTTTGAGAGGAGGATAAAAATTTCTGTCATGACTATTCTTGCATTTGATGATATCATCATGTCTTAGTATGATCGAACATATTGCCCGCTAGTATATATTCATGGATTGTTTCGAAACAACGTCAAGAGAGAACCAAAAAGACTCGAGCTGAGAGCATTTCGCTACAAATCCTCATGGACCTTGCGTATAGATATCAACTTTTTCCCATCTCATTCTCATGCCTAACTACAATTGTTCTTCTATTAGGGAGTGTCCTAGCTTTAGTAAAAGATGGCCGAGACGAGATTGATCGATTGGCTTTATTAGAATTCAAGGCTCGAATAGCTGATCCTAGTGGGGTTTTGAGCTCGTGGAATGATTCTAGCCACTTTTGCAATTGGGATGGTGTCACTTGTGGTCGCAAACACCAAAGAGTCACCATATTAGACCTTCGCTCGAAGTACTTATTCGGGGCCGTGCCGCCCCATATCGGTAATCTGAGCTTTCTGAGGGCCGTCCATTTGGAGAACAACAGTTTTCATTCTGAAATTCCCCCGCATTTTGGCCGCTTGTTTCGGTTGCAGAAGTTGTTCCTTAATAACAACTCATTCAGCGGTCAAATCCCTTCGAATCTCTCCTATTGCTCTAATCTGCTCGCTCTCAACTTAGGCCTCAACATGCTCAAAGGAAATTTGCCAACAGAACTGGGCTCATTGTCCAAGCTCCAAAGACTTATACTTCAAGGCAACAGCTTGATGGGAAACATCCCGCCGTTTATTGGAAACTTATCATCTCTTCAAAAGTTTGGAATACTTGAAAATAACTTCGGTGGTACAATCCCAGAGACTCTTGGCCAGCTGAGAAATCTAAAGATCCTCAGTCTCGCCGAAAATAAATTTGTCGGTACAATTCCTATCTCAATCTTCAATATATCCGCTATGGCATGGCTTGATGTAGGTGAAAACCAATTAGAAGGGGGTTTACCTGGCTACTTAGGCTTCACTCTTCCGAATATCAAGCTTATCAATATGGGGCACAACCACCTCACTGGACCCATTCCCGAGTCAATATCCAACGCCTCTAACCTTGAGAAATTCGTAATCGGCCGAAACAATTTTACTGGTAAAGTTCCTTCTTTTTCAAAGATAAAAGGGCTCCATCCATTTGTTATAGATGAAAACAACTTAGGAGGTGAGCAATCTACTGATTTAGACTTCCTTTGTTCTTTAACCAATTCCACAAAATTGGAATTTTTGGAAATATCGGCAAATGCTTTTCGAGGACTAATACCCGACTGTATCAGTAACCTCTCGACCACCCTTTTTATGTTTTGCTTAGAAAACAACTATATTTTTGGAACCTTACCTTCCGGGATTGGAAATCTCATCAATTTGGAGGTCTTGCAAATGCAAGGCAATAACATCTCGGGAAACATTCCTTTAGAGATCGGAAATCTGAACAAATTGAAGCATTTGGATCTTAGCCAAAATGAACTCTCGGGGCAAATACCGGAATCTTTTGCTAATTTAAGGATGTTAATCCAATTGTACTTAGATAACAATAATTTCCAAGGCTCGATACCATCGTCTCTAAAAAATTGCCAAAATCTACTTCTCTTGAACCTTTCGACCAACAACTTCAACGGTTACATACCCAGGGAGATTATGAGCCTCTCGTCTTTGTCGATTTACCTCGACTTGTCTCGAAATAGTCTTATTGGCTCCCTTCCAGAAGAAGTTGGAAAATTGCAAAATCTCGGCGAACTACGTCTTGATGGGAACAGATTATCTCAACAGATTCCAAGTAATTTAGGCAGTTGCATAAGCATGGAACGCCTATATGTACAGGATAATTTCTTTGAAGGGCCCCTACCACCGATTATGAGTTCCATGAGAGGCCTTCAGGTTTTGAATGTTTCCAACAACCAATTGTCTGGCCAAATCCCGAAATTTCTAGAGTCGCTAAATCTGACGAATTTGAGCCTATCTTACAACAATTTCGAGGGTGCATTGCCTATAGGAGGAGTTTTCAGAAGTGCCATTTCAACTTCGGTCGTTGGAAACAAGAAGCTTTGCGGGGGTCTCCCAGATTTTCAACTACCGAAATGCTACTACAAAGAGTCAAAACGGACTAGAATAAGCGGAATTGCAAAAATTCTTATATCTACAGTCTCTGCTCTTGTTGGAGTAGCCTGCATGCTGTATTTGTTATACTTCTTCTGGTTTAGACACAATAAGAATGCATCAGCTTCAAGCTCTTTTGAAGATGGGTTTTTGCAAGTTTCTTATCACAATCTACTAAAAGCGACAGGTGGATTCTCCTCCACCAATCTACTTGGCATGGGCAGTTTTGGGTCCGTGTATAGAGGGCTGCTTGATCAAACTCAGTCGGTTGTGGCCATCAAGATTCTCAACCTTACATGTGATGGAGCTTCCAAGAGCTTCATAGCCGAGTGCGAGGTCTTGAGAAGAATTCGACACCGTAATCTTGTGAAGGTACTCACGGCATGTTCTGGCTTTGATTTTAATGGAAATGATTTCAAGGCACTGGTCTATGAATTCATGTCAAACGGAAGCTTGGATGAGTGGTTGCACCCAACTGCATCACAATATATGGAGAGAAACAGGTTGAGTCTACTTGAGAGAGTGAATATTGCAATCGATGTTGCTTGTGCACTAGATTATCTCCATCATCATTGTGAAATGCCAATAGTTCATTGTGATCTAAAGCCAAGTAATGTCCTTCTTGACGATGAAATGAATGGACATGTAGGCGATTTTGGGCTTGCTAGGTTCCTTCCAGAAGCAACACAAAAGTTGCTAGTAGATCAATCGAGCTCTGTTGGAGTAAAAGGATCTTTTGGCTACGTAGCTCCAGGTAATGAAGCACACCTTGGGTCATTCAATTTGTTTCTTTAAACACATAATCGTAGATAGATCCTTAAAGAAAAAGGCATAGACATAAAACGTCACCGAGAATATATTTCAAACTTAATCATTCACCTTGCATCAATACATTGTTGATTGTTGTAGAGTATGGAGCGGGAAGTGTGGTATCTACAAAAGGAGATATGTATAGCTTTGGAGTCCTCATTTTGGAGATGTTCACAGGCAAGAGGCCGATTGATGACATGTTTGAAGATGGGTTGGACCTTCATCGCTTCACAAAGGCAGCTTTGGTAGACCAAATGGAGAAGGCAATTGATTCTATTTTGCTTCAGGAAATCGAGGAGTTGGAGAAGAGACGAACAATTGCTCTAGAGGGCAAGAACAAGAGCTGGTGTAGTATCAAGGATTGTTTGGTTTTGATCATCGAAGTTGGAATCACTTGCTCTTTTGAGTCTTCAAAGGAGCGAATGGACATCTATGATGCATTGACTAAACTCCAAGGAATGAGGAAGAAACTTCTTCAGTTCATTGTTACTGTCTAGTTGATGTCAAATTTGAACTTCATATGGAGTCATGTGGTCTTCATGGTCCTTGCCTTTTGGTTTTTCTTCCTTTGTAATTCAACCATTCTCTAGATGTTATGTTTTGTCTTTCAACAATTTGGTCTTCATGGTGGGTATGCACTACTTGTACCTATAATTTTAGTAAATGTTAATTTTGTTGCGTCATGTGGACCAATAAGCTAGGCTACTGAAACCCAGTACTTCATTCTTTCTTTGGTTCTTGTTTGTGTGTGTGGCTGCTATTAATGGTGCATTTGGCTTTGCATAAACAAAAGTGGTACACCCTTAGTTGTTCAATTGGCTTCCACCTGAAGTATCCTTTGGTCGAAGAAGCTCTAAAAAAAGCTGCTCCAGTGAGTCCTGAACAAAGTATCCAGGCATGGGAGCCCCTCTGCAAGTTTCTTCTATTGTGATGAGGATTCTTTCACAGCCATGGAAGAAACCAATTATTTGTTTTTAATCATTGTGTAGCGCATATTGAAATGGGCAGGAGGGTGACTTGCTCTAATGATCCCGTTGTGTTGTATGCAAGTGGTGGAAACACGTCGGTAATTGCCTATAGTGAGGGAAGGCATCGGATTTTAGAGACAAGGTGATATTGCTGTTGCAAACTGCTTAGACAAATTTGCTAGAATCTTGACAATGTCCAACAATTCAAGCCTTGGATACATCATGGAGCAAGTATGTCACCAGAAGTGCCCGTGAAGATCTCTACTTTGTCCATGTGCCCTTGACTTTGTCTTAAAATTGTTCTTATTTGCACTTCACTTTATTTTAACTAATTGATTTATTTTTTTATCCTTCTATAAGTAAAAAGGAGGATGTAAGGATCTCAACATGAAAGTTGTGGGAAACGAGCAATTTTTTTTCACAAATGCGAGAGCAAGAGGACTAACGCTATCAAGAAAACCAGCAACACATTTTTCATTGATGTGCAAATGTCACTCTCTATTTTGTAGTTGCCTCTTGCAAGAGTGATGTGAATTGATGATGTCAAATGCAGATATGGATTAATGTTCGTCAATTTCAGTACGATGATGTTTCAATGATGTGCAAATGTAGCTTTCTCTTGTATTTATTTCCCTTAGAGAATAATACGAGAATGTTGTTTCACAGAGTGTTTCGGCCAAAATGGTAACTAATTTTAGCTTTGATAGTTAAGAACTCTGTGTTTGTTGATAGCAGATGTAGACGTTCATCATCAACTCATCAGTAAATATTTGAGTTCATTGAATTTTAATATTCTCATTACAAAAAGAGACAACAACAGTTACAACTTTAATATGTGCTCAAAGCACGCACGACACTATAAGAAAGAGAAGATAACGGATGAGTTTACAATATAGTTAGACCTCCCACTGGTCACTTGCAACCTACAACAACCAATAAATCCTGTCACATCTTGCTACATTATTATCCATGAAATTAACAAAAATCTAATAGAATCTTCTCTTTTCTCTTCGTTGAAGGTCAACTTCAATCGTTTTTCACAAGAGGCCTAAAATGATTTGCTGGAAGTGATTACCACCAATGAGGAATCAATCCACTGGAACCATATGAGGGGTTTCTGTGAGTTATCGAAATGGAATGATGCCAGAAATAATTTGAAGAAATTGCAATTTCCTTGCTACAATATTAAGAGGAAACAGCATTGTCAGTACACTCAGTATTTCCACATCAAGCAATAAAAAACTGCATATAAAGGAGAACTATTAAAGTTATGTCTAGAAAATGCGCCAATATTCAATGAGCTAAACCCAACATAGCAGAGAAGCTCAACCATACTGCAAACCTAGAACATCTGAAAGGCCGTGAATCGGAAATGAGAGACTTGCTCCAAGGATTGGAAGAACATAGAAAATTGCAAAGCTGAATGATTAGCTTAGCTTAGCAGAACATTCTTTTGTAATTTGATTCTGTTCGAACTAGTCAAAACACATTTATAACTTTCACAATGTAATGTTAGGAAGGTAAAGAACCCATGCATGCACATGAGCTATATGCTCGATGCATTGGAAACATTTGATGGACCGGTGAACCTGCGTGTTTGTCATGATTTTGATCCACCAGTCGAACATGCATCAACGTATATGCAAACAACATTATATGACACAACCTCTCGGTTGAAGTGATTCATGTAGAACCAAATTCTTATTTGTAATGTATAGGAAGTGAGTCGGCGGAAGACAACTTACCTATTTCGGATGCACAACAAACAATTTACCTTGGAACAATCATTGAATTGCAGATGAATGAAACACAATATTACTTCACATTGGTTTGAATGCAGTCATGGGGAAAACATCCAATTTTCACAATGTAAATGCCAATTGTTTTCGTAAAGAAGAAATGGAACACCTTCTTTTTCTTTGATGGTAATGAGACAAGAAAAGGAGAACGATTTCTTTTTGAGCGTGCATTCTACCAATTGTACCAACGGTTATCTTCAGAAGATTTTTATACGACTCCCTCATATCTTTCAAAGGGTATCTTTCCATCATAACTTATCAAGACGAAACGGTGTATTCTAATTGCATTCCATCATGGACGTATTAATAAAGTACTGCATCTTCCACTCGGACATGATAGATTTGATAGCACTCTATCAAGATTATAAAACATTCAACATTCATCAACTTTAGAAACAATTTATACTGGCAAGAAAGTCGTGCGGCTAGTGAGTACACCTGCACTTGGGAGCTCAAATTATGCACTTGTTAGGGATGTCATAATGGCTACAACCCTAAAACGAAATAAACAATTGATGTCTCACAGTGCCCTAGACATTAATCCAAGTATACCTATTCCTTAAAGGCTATACTTGACTATTCTCATAACACCATATATTTACAATTATATCCAAAACTCCAGAAGGTGATATAATTGGTCAACCAATAAATTCATGTGATAGATGTAAAACAACAATAGTCTTCTTTTGCACGCATGTCTCTCTCCATTTTAGAACAATTGTTTTCCTAAACACGTTGCATAAAGCCATATCTATTCATGACTGCGGGTAACATGCTAAAGTAGCAATATTGATATTTCACTTTGAGAGTATAGTCAAAAGTAACATAGGGAACAAAAATGAGGTAAATTATAAATTACCTCAATAGCTTACATGATGAGTAAATAGGGGCAATTTCACTCACCTTCCCTTGTTGGTCGTACAATGCACATGTAGTACGAATTACATGTTATAGTGGATTTCTCTTTCTATGAGAGCGTATGTCATTTATTAAATATATCCACAATACGGATCTTTGCCTAAACATAGTTATGTGCTTCTCACGTACTCAAGTTTAGCTCAAGTGCTATATCAGCTTGCTTTCTATAGCACCCAATTAAGTACTCGCATTCGGCATATCTCAAGTATACACGATTGTGGGATTATCATGTTTAGTCTTATTATATATAAATCACAGACCTCATCTTGACTCCAATCAAGGAGACATATTATTTTATATACTAAACTTGCTTTTCAGCATTTATTTGTACATAAAGTCTCATCTCAACGTGCTTGTTGGAGAAATCTTCTTGAAGTGTTTTGAAGCTGACAAAACGTTTCCATCAGTCTAGTCTAAAGGTTTGCAAACTCTGCTGTTTAAAGTCTGAAGACCTTCAGACAGCCAGACTCAAGATTCAAAGTCTATCCTCATTGACAGTTTCTAATTCGTTGAAGAAAGGCTATCCAGAACTGAATGTTTTATTAAGGATATGACCTTATCGACTGGAGAAGATCTCTTGGCTGGATATAACAAAACGGAATCCCTTTAATTGATCGAGATTGATTCGATGATCAAGGATCCGATGATTGGCGAAATATTCGAGGAAAGTTCTACTTATGGAAACCGAGATCTTGATTGCATGGGCAAACAGGATTTATGGGCTATCGACATGTTCCTTTAATAGCTCGAATGATCTTCCTAATTGATTCCGTCCAACGGGTAGATTGGAGGAATTCCTTTGGTAAGTGCCAACGGGTATGATGGCGTAAAGGAGTATATAAGGAAGACGTTCTAAGCTGTTCAGTGTGGGTGTGTGATAGAAGAATTCCAAAGTCTGAAGCTTCTTGTTGTTTAGTCAATTCATTTGAGCGAAAAACTTATACTCAAAAGAGAGTTTATACTTGTGAGAAACCTTGAGGAAGTGTGATAGAACATCTACACTGTGGAATCAAGGAAGAACTGTGTTGTAACATCTCTTTTGTTCATAGTGGAATTCAGCCGATAGGCTGTCAGTGCGGAAGAGTGGATGTAGGCTTAGGATAAGCCGAATCACTATAAACCTTGTGTTTAATCTTCTCTTCTCTACTCTTTACTTTACTTTGATCGTACTTCATTTTGTTATTCAAGAGCGAATTTCCTTTCTATCGTAGAATCGCTTCCGTATCTCGATAAATTGTTTGTGCACCTATTCAGCCCCCTCTAGGTGCTTATACGAGCTACATCAATTGGTATCAAAGCCTATGTATTCACTTTGTTTGAAGTGTTTTACTTCAGAGTTAAAGATCCATGGCTAGTATGTTGGCTCCAGGGCTGGTAGAAGGGCAAAGCAATACCAGACCCCCTTACTTTGATGGAAAGGATTACAACATATGGAAAAACTAAATGAAGGCGTTTCTAAGATCAAAGGATCCTCTGAAATGGGATGTTGTAGAAAAGGGAATTACTCTTAAAGCTGCACCTGTCTCAGAAAGAGGAAAAGATACTGTGGAGTCTAGCCAAATGACTCAGGAAGAGATAATCAAGAGACAAGCTCTTGATGCAAAAGCAATTTATTCTTTATATTGTGCTTTATCACCTATTGAATATAACCGAATATCTTCATGTGTTATAGCTAAAGAAGTCTGGGATAGATTACATATTACCTATGAAGGAACCGATCGAGTAAAGGAGACCATAATCAACATTCTCCTCGGTCAATACGAAGCCTTCAGAATGAAATCGGGAGAATCTATAACTGACATGTTTAGTCGTTTTACAGATATCGTGATTGGTCTTGAAAATCAAGGTCAACCAATTTCTGATCCCATGAAGGTAAATAAGCTGCTGCGAGGACTCTCCAAGGATTGGAATCACATAAAGATCGCAATCAGAGAGACTCAAAGAATCATGCCACTATCTGTTGACGAGTTGGTTGGAACTCTTCAGTTTTATGAAGTAAAACGAATCCATGAAGACAAAGACCCTAGAGGTGAGAAATCCATTGCATTAAAATCCAATGATGATTCTGATGTTACAGATTCTGAAGACGATATGGACGATGAGGAGCTTGCTCTCATGATAAGAAGATTCAGAAAGTTGAACAGAAAAGGAAGAAGATTCAATCCAAGGAAACAAAGTTTTCAAAAGCAACAGACTAAGTCTATTGACGATGATGAATCAAACAAAGATGTAGTCTGCTTTTAATGTAAAAAAAAGGGACACATCAGACCCAACTGTCCTCTTCTGAGAAAGAAGAAAGGAAAAGTTAAAAAGTATCGAAAGGCTCTTAAAGCAGAAAACCTGGAGAGATATAGAATGTGAAGAAAGTGATGATGATTATGCCAACATAGGTCTAATGGCACAATCGGATTCAGAATCAAACTCCGAGACAGACTCAGATTCAGACAGTGAATTTGAGGTGAGTAACTTTAAGATCCCTATTAAAGTTTCTAAATACATTAATGAGTTGTGTTTTAGTCTTAAGACTTCTCTCAAAAAGATTTCCGAACTCAAAAAGGAAAACTCTGCCTTAAAACAACAAGAAAATGTTTTGAAAGAAAAGGTGAAATGTTTGGATATAAATGTTTCTTCTCTTAGAGAAAGTGAAGATCATCTTTCAAAAGAAAATGCATTCTTGAAAAATGATATCTCAAATATTTCCAAAAGATTTTCTATAGGATCTGAGAAACTAGAAAAAAAAACTTTATGTTCAAAGACCTTATTTCAATAAATCTGGTTTGGGAATGACTGCTGAAACCATTCCTTTAATTGATTTTCCTAAAGTGAAGGAAAGAATCAAACAAAGACCCACAAGAGATGCTTACAAAAATCATTTTAAAAGGACTTTTGTAAAACTAGTAGGTCGCAATGCTCTTAGATGTTCGAAGTGCAATAGTACAGATCATTTTGAAAAATAGTGTCCAATGGTTTGGAAACCTATTAAGAAAGTATGGACAAATACAACATATTATACTAACACCAATAGACCCAAGAAAAGATGGGTACCAAAGAAAGTTTGAGTTTCTTTTTTAAATACAGGTCGCTATCAAGAGAAAGGTAAAATGGTATCTGGATAGTGGATGCTCAAGACATATGATAGGAAATTCAAATTGTTTCATAAAGCTTGTTCAAGTGAATGGTGGAAAAGTTTCTTTTGGAGGAAATAGCAAAGGAAGAATAGTGGGATTTGGAACTGTGAATATTGGAAACCTCACAATAAACAATGTTTCTTTAGTTGAAGGACTCAACTACAATCTGCTCAGTGTCAGCCAGCTATGTGATACCGGTTTCAAAATCAACTTTCAAGAGGGAATATGTTCAGGAACCAGTAAAGACTCTACTCAGTCATTTATGGGTCGAAGACATGGAAATATCTATCTCTTGGATGTTAAACCAGATGAGTCGCAATGTTTAATCTCAATACAAGATGAAGCAAGTTTATGGCACAGAAAGCTTGGACACATCAATATGAAGTAGATAGCCAAAATTTCAGCAAAGAAGCTTGTTCGTGGTCTACCCAATTTATCGTACCAAAAGTCTGACCTATGTACACCATGCATATTGGGAAAACAGGTAAGAAATTCATTTAAACCAATAAATCAAGTTTCCACTAACCGTGTACTGCAGCTTCTGCATATGGATCTCTTTGGACCAACCAGAACTCAAAGCATTGGAGGTAAGAAATATTGCCTAGTAATTGTGGACGACTACTCACGATTTACATGGGTGTATTTCCTGGCAAGTAAGTCTGAAACTTTCTCTTACTTTGAAAAATTTGCTAAAAAGGTTCAAAACGAAAAAATGATATGTTATTTCAAGTATAAGAACAGATCATGGAGGTGAATTTGAAAATCAAGATTTTACAAAGTTTTGTGATAAATATGGTTTTCAGCATGTGTTCTCTTCTCCATATACTCTAGAACAAAATGGAGTTGTGGAAAGAAACAATAGATCGCTTCAAGAAATGGCAAGAACTCTCTTAATTGAAAGCAACGTCTGTTCACGTTTTTGGGCTGAAGCAGTCTCTACAGCATGTTACATTATTAATAGAGTTTTTCTAAGGCCTATTCTAGAAAAAACCCCATACGAATTATTCAAAGAAAAGAAGCTTATTATTTCATATTTTCATGTGTTTGGATGCAAATGTTTTATACTAAAAAATGCAAATGATCGAGTTGATAAGTTTGAAAAAAAGTCAGATGAAGGCATCTTCCTTGGATACTCGACCACAAGCAAAGCGTACAGAGTCTACAACAAGAAGACTCAAACTGTGGAAGAATCAATGAATGTCAAATTCCAAGTCTCTATTTATAATGAATCTATTCAGACTCATCTTGAAGAGACTGAACCTGCTCCAAACTCTACAAAGTCTAAATCTCAAGAAGCAGCTCAGATCTTGAAGGACCAGCAACAAGTAATTGTCGAGGATTCAAGTGAAAGAAGTGATCATCAACCTGACAAATTAACCAGCAATTGGAAGCATAAGTCCAGTCATCCCAAAGATCTTATCATTGGTGACATCAATGAGGGAATTTGCATAAGATCCAAAAGGCGCGAAGAGTCTAGTGCTGTGGCTTTTATTTCTGAAATAGAACCCAAAAGTATAGATGAAACTTTATCCGATGAAAGCTGGATTGAAGCCATGCAAGAAGAACTCAGGCAATTCAGTATCAATGATGTCTGGGAATTGACTCCTAAACCTAAAGGTAAATATGTTCTTTGAGCTAAATGGGTTTTCAGAAACAAGATGGATGAGAAAGGCAAGGTCGTAAGAAACAAAGCAAGACTCGTGGCCAAGGGATACACGCAAGAAGAAGGGATAGACTATGACGAGACTTACGCACCAATAGTAAGGTTAAAAGCAATCCATTTATTACTTGCATTTGCTTGTCATAAAAATTTCAGGTTATTCCAAATTGACGTCAAAAGTGCTTTCATAAATGGATTCATCCATGAAGAAGTCTATGTGGAACAACCACCTGGGTTTGAAGACCCAAGGAAACCAGACTCAGTATTCAGACTCAAAAAGGCCTTATATGGCTTGAAACAAGCACCTCGAGCTTGATACGACAGGCTGAGTAAGTTTTTAATTCAAAACGGTTTTGTGAAAGGTAAAGTAGACACTATTCTATTTATCAAAAGAGAAAGCAAAAGTTTCGTGCTAGTTCAAATATATGTCGATGATATTATATTCGGATCTCCTAATGAAAGTCTGTGCAAGAAATTCTCTAAGACTATGCAGGATGAATTTGAAATGAGCATGATGGGTGAGTTAACCTTTTTTCTCGGGCTTCAAGTGAAACAACTAAAGGAAGTAACCTTTATTCATCAAGAAAAATACGCTAATGATCTTGTCAAAAAGTTTGGACTGGACAATTGCAAAAAGGCTGATATTCCAATGTCAAGTTCCTTGAAGATAGACAAAGATGAAGGAGGAAAGAAAGTCGACCAGAAACTATACAGGAGTATCATTCGCTCGCTTCTTTATCTTACTGTTTCTAGCCCTGACATTTTGTTTAGTGTTTGCATTTGTGCCAAATTTCAAGCAAACCCTAAAGAATCTCATTTAAATGCTGCAAAGCGTATTATCAAATACATTGCTTCAACTTCAAGCATCGGCCTATGGTATCCTAAAAAAGGAGACTTTACTCTTCTTGGATACTCAGACACAGACCTAGCCGGTTGCAGAGTTAATAGAAAGAGCATCTCGGGTACCTGTCAACTACTTGGAGGCAGGACGGTGTCTTGGTTTTCAAGAAAGCAGAGTACAGTAGCTCTCTCTACAGCAGAAGCAGAGTATGTAGCTCTTGGAAGTTACTGTTCACAAATTCTATGGAGAAAACAACAGCTAAGAGACTTTGGAATTGAAGATTCATGCACGAAGATTAACTGCGACAACACCGGCGCAATCAATCTTACCGAAAATCTAATTCTTCACTTAAGAGCAAAGCATATAGAGATTCGACATCACTTCATTAGAGATCATGTTCAAAATGAAGAAGTTTCGATTCAGTTTGTTGATTCAAAGAACCAACTGACGGATATATTCACAAAGCCTTTGGAGAAAAATCAATTTGAAATTATTCGCTCCAAACTCAACATATTGAGGTTTGAAGAAGTTAAAGTGTAGAGAATCTTAGACTCAGGCAAATAAGACCTTAACTGTAAGTTATTCTCTCTCTCTCTTGAATCTTATCTGGAAAAGGTACGATCATCAACCGTGTCTTATTGCTATCTTTAATCGGCGTAATTATTGCATCGTTTCCTTTTCGAAAAAGAAGTTTTTTTTTTTTAAATGACTATTTTCGCGGAAAAAGGATAGTTATTTTGAAAGGGCATCTTTTTATTTGTGATGATTCATATACCTCTCTTTTTAACCGATCGTGTACTGTTGATTCCTCTTCACTTTACTCTCAAAAACCCTAGAAAGCATCGATCCTCCATTCCTGTTTTCTTCTCTTGCCCAATCTTCGAAAAAGTTGTCATTTTTCTTGGGAAAGTCAAGTAAGGAATCTTTCAAAGAGTGAGAAAGATGTCGTCTTCAAGAAAGTCTTCGAGGATTGCAAGCATGGGACCACGGCGAATGAGTGAGGGGCCTACGCACTTCGATCTCACCGAAGAATAAATGTCTCTAGATCAGCAGCAGAGCCCACAACATTCTCGGCAGCGCCATTCTCCACCATCTAGTCCTCAAAATGTTGGTCATCAACAAGAGGAAGAAATCATTGAGGATGCAGATCCTATAAGAGTTCAAAAGCCCGCTTTTATTTATAAGCTATATTGTGCTTTAAAAGGAACTCGTACTCCTTTGAACTATGTCGATGATTTTCTTAAAGACAAAGGATATGGGAACGAATATATCTTTTTGCGGAAAATGGAAAGTTTGGGAATTGCTCGTAAAGGGGTGGTAGAAGAATCCCTTAAAAATATCCCAAGTGATCCTCGTGATTGGGGATTTAATCCGAAAGATGGGAATGATGATGATAAATTGTTCAGCCAATTTCAACCGAGGATGGGTGTTGCGGTTGAAAATTGAGGAAAAAGGGGAGATTTGTTCAGATCGAAGGAACAAAAGGATCTGGACTCAAAATTGTTGAAGCGTGGGGTGATAAACCCTAGGAGTGTGGATTTTGATTTTCTGGATGCTGTGAATGTGAACTTGAGGGAAAAGTTCGGTTATCTTCAACTTGAAAAATTCTGCACTGACACTACAGAGGCCTATGCTGAATTAACTGCTTATTTCTATTCGAATCTCAATTTTCTGGATGCAAATAGATTCTCTTTTAGTGTCAAAGATCAAGATTTTGTTGTGGATATGGATATGCTGGCAGATGTGTTAGGGGTTGAGAGAGGAAGATATCAACCGATCAAAGTTTCTATTGCTCGTGCTACACTGGAACTTGTGAAGGACAGGAGAACAGAGGAAAAGATTTCCTACCTAAGGATGAGTGCGTTCAACATTCTGCTACACAAGATTGTGATCAATTGCCTCAGACCGAAATCAACTTCCAAAACTGATGTTTCAACTTTGGAGGCAAAGCTGATGCATGCAATCATCACTGGGAAAAAGTTTTCTCTTCCTCATACTGTCATGTTCCACATGTATAGAGCCATGATGAAGTACAGAGGTCAACTTCCTTACCCAAGTCTTGTCACGAAGTTATTCAGACATATGAACATTCAGTCTCCACAAATTCTTTGTGCTCGACCGTGTGATCATATGGTGGTAGGGCTAAAAATGGTGACCAAGATGCGTCTGAAGGAGTTAAGCAAGGCGTTGGAGAAATTTAAGGAGAAGACTCCTGTAAAGTCTCATCAATTCTCTTCTGCATCAAAAAGGAAAGGGAAGGAGCCCATGGTTGCTCTACCCAAGAAAAGAAGAGCTCTCATCGTGGAAGATGAAAAGGATGACGACCTTACCATTTCGGCCATAGCTTTGAAGAAGCTAAGTCGTACTGTTCCAGAGTCAATGGAACAACATGAGACAGAACAAGAGAAAAGAGAAGGCCAAGAGGAAAGAGAAGGTCAAGAAGAAGAGAGAGAAGAAGAAGAAAAAAGAGCAGTTGGCAAAACAGAAGCAGAGGAGGAAAGACCTGAAGAAGAAGAAGGGAGAATGAATCAAGAGGAAAGAGAGCCTGAAAGACACTCTTCTCCACCTGAAGGCACAGAGACAGAGGGAGATAATAAGGGAGTCAGCCGCTCTCCAGTCGACCCAGAAGACATTCATGCCTCTTGTTTTCCTAAAGAAGAACATGATGCTTCATCGCCAAATCTGTGCGATTATTCTGATATGCCATCATCTGTAGAGCGTGCTGAAGCCAGTACGTAGACCGATAGCTCAGCAGATTTTCGCAGAATTATGGATATTCTCTTGGAAATGCGCGGTCAAATCTATGCTCTGGGATGCGAGATTCAAAGCTTGCAGAATGCAGGTCAAGTTTCTTCAGTTTCATTGAAAGATCAGATCCAAGCCCTCTTTGTTCAGATTCAAGCCAATGCTAAGGGTGAGGAGGTTGCGCAACTGAAGGAAGACTTGAAAAGGCCGGAAGGCATCGTTCAGTCTATGGGAGATTTCCAGCTTGTCCGCGTTCCCAAGCAATCTTGACTTTATTCCATTTTCATCTCAACCTTTTTTTAAATGCTGACAAAAAGGGGGAGAGATGCAAGATTTGAACACTTTAACTTTTAATCGTGTGGATTGTTGGATTGTTTTGATATTTAACTCTTTTTGACTTTATTTTTGTGTCTGGATGAGAACTGAACTTGACTTGGACTTGACTGCTTCTATTAACTACTATTGATATCTTATGGATGGCTTTATTGCATACTAGACTAACCTATTTTCTGTGGTTGCAGATTCTAGTGTTATTCATTTAGCCATTTATCTCTATAAGATATGCATATGTGTTTGAGAAATGTTTTGCAGGTCAAAGTTATCCAAATCTGTAGGAAAATTTTGTCACAATAAAAAAGGGGGAGATTGTTGGAGAAATTTTCTTGAAGTGTTTTGAAGCTGACAAAACGTTTCCATCAATCTAGTCTAAAGGTTTGCAGACTCTACTGTTTAAAGTCTGAAGACCTCCGGACAGCCAGACTCAAGATTCAAAGTCTATCCTCATTGACAGTTTCTAATCCGTTGAAGAAAGGCTATCCAAAACTGGATGTTTTATTAATGATATGACCTTATCGACTGGAGAAGATCTCTTAGCTGGATATGACATAACGGAATCCCTTTAATTGATCGAGATTGATTCAATGATCAAGGATCCGATGATTGGCGAAATATTAGAGGAAAGTTCTACTTATGGAAACCGAGATCCTGATTGTATGGGCGAGCAGGATTTATGGGCTATCGACATGTTCCTTTAATAGCTCGAATGATCTTCCTAATTGATTCCGTCCAACGGGTAGATTGGAGGAATTCCTTTGGTAAGTGCCAACAGGTATGATGGCGTAAAGGAGTATATAAGGAAGACGTTCTAAGCTGTTCAGTGTGGGTGCGCGATAGAAGAATTCCAAAGTCTGAAGCTTCTTGTTGTTTAGTCAATTCATTTGAGCGAAAAACTTATACTCAAAAGAGAGTTTATACTTGTGAGAAACCTTGAGGAAGTGTGATAGAACATCTACACTGTGGAATTAAGGAAGAACTGTGCTGTAACATCTCTTTTGTTCATAGTGGAATCCAGTCGATAGGCTGTTAGTGCGGAAGAGTGGACGTAGGCTTAGGATAAGCCGAACCACTATAAACCTTGTGTTTAATCTTCTCTTCCATATTCTTTACTTTACTTTGATCGTACTTCATTTTGTTATTCAAGAGCGAATTTCCTTTCTATCGTAGAATCACTTCCGTATCTCGATAAATTGTTTGTGCACCTATTCACCCCCCTCTAGGTGCTTATACTAGCTACATCAGTGCTAACTATAACACTTGAGATGATTGCTCGTGTGAGTGAGCCAATCATTGCCTATTGACATACTTTTCAATAATATATGTTTGTTTGTGCTAGTCTGATAATGGATTTGTACTTATTGATAAAACATCAAGTCACTAATGAATAAACAAGTACTATATGTATGTCCACTTATACATAAATTAACGATTCTCTACAATAACACATATCACATTCTACGTAATCCTAATGACACCTTATGGGTCAAGAATTGTAAATGGATTAGCAACCATTCTATTAGTTGAAATGTATTGTAGGGTCACTTCTTTCTGTGCTATTATATCTTTGATGAAGTTGTTCTTTATGTCAATATGCTTCGTCATTCCATAATACTTGGGATCTTTCACATAAGCAATAACTGCTTGACTATCGCAATAAAATATCATTGGTCTTGAAACCTCATTGATAGTGGCTGAATTTTCTAAGAAACGTTTTAGCTATACTACTTCTTGCACTGCGGCAGAACATGCAATAAATTCTGCCTCCATCGTAGACAAGGTGGTGCATGTTTGTTTCTTGCTATTCTAAGAAATTGCACCTCCATTAAGTAAGAACACATATCCAGAAGTCAATTTACACTCAACTAGGTCTCCAACCCAATCAGCATCTAAATAGCCTAATAGGCGTAAATCATTCCCTTGGTAACAAAGTCGATAATCCATAGTGTCTTTTAGGTATCTCAGGATCCTCTTCACTACTTTCTAGTGTGCTTGACCAAAATTTGATTGCTATCGGCTCACTAATCCCATGGCATAATATATGTCGGGTCGAGTACACATTATAGCATACATCAAACTTTCCACTGCACTAGCGTAAGGAACAATTTTCATTACTTTATTTTCTTTCGGAATCTTAGGAAACATCTTAGTACTTAGGTCTTCACCTTGCATGACAAGGATATCAATGGGATTATAGTACTGCATATTGAAACGTTTAAGAATCTTTATTATATATCTTGTGATAAAGTAAGGAGTTTCCTTGAACGATCTTTTTTAATTTTAACTCCTAATATATAAGCAGTTTCTCTTATGTCATTCATTTCAAAATTGGAGGACAACCATTCTTTTATGGTGATAACAAAAACCTTGTCATTTCTAGCCAATAAAGTATTGTCCATATAAAGTAATAAAAACACAAATTTATCTTCAGACTGCTTGAGATATACATGGTGATCTTCGATCATTATGAAACCAAAAGTCGTTATGGCTCGATGAGAATGAAGATACCATTATCTAGATGATTGATTAAGGCCATATATTGAGCGATGAAACTTGCAAACTTTATACTCTTGACCTTTAGCTATGAAACATACTGGCTACTTCGTATAGATTTTCTCATCTAGTTCTTTATTGAGAAATGCTGTGATTATATCCATTTGATATAATTTAAGATCTAAATGTGGAACAATGGCTAGGATAAGGCGTATTGGGGCAAACCTTACAACTAGTGAAAATATTTCCTCATAATCTATACCCTCTTGTTGGGCATAACCTTTCGTCACAAGATGAGCCTTATACTTTTCAATGAATCCATTCGCCCTTCGCTTAATTTTAAAAATCTATTTGTTTCCAATAGCCTTGCGATTGAGTGGTAGATCAACCAAGTCCCAAATGTGATTTGCTCTCATTGACTCCATCATCTTCCAAAGCTTTTCTCCATTCTTCCTTATTAAAGGATGAGAAAGCCTCTTGAAAAATCCTAGGCATGGCATCGTCTTTCTGAGCAATCATAAATGTTTCCCATTCAATCTCAAAACGACGACGAAGAATACTTTTACAATTACTTTTACGTAATTGAATTTCTCTAGAATTTAGTTTGCTAGGTGATGCAACACTCCCACTAGATCTTGTATATTGAGGTAAATCTTCATTTCCCTCTATAACATTAATGGGTGTGTTATTAGAATCTTTCATCTCATATAATTGGAAGTCCTTATCAATCTCACCTCTTTCGTCACACCACGATCCTTGAGCGCACGCACATCCCTCGATGGTCGACTAAATTGCAACGTTCCCAGGATGTGTCGCCAACCCAAACGAATCATGAACAAGTGGAAGCAAAATAAAAAAATTTCGGACAACAATCAACTTATGATAGAAAAGTAGGACAATCAGATATCAAAATAAGATATCCTTTATAAACAAACCAAATTTATATACACAAGGGTCTAACTCAAAAAGGGCCACTGAGCTATCTAAACTCCTGGCTTTATAACCATAGGCTCCGAGTCTACCACAACACCATTAGGAGTGTCGAGATCCATCAGGTGTGCTGCTTCCCACTCCCCGGTCCCAACGAGTGGCTTGTCGAAAGCCAAAATGGGACCCTCTTGACCCCCTTAAGGGAAGCCGATGAACCACGCTATGAATCTATGAAGTACCAACTGAGGTCGGCCCTCATCGACCTAGACCGTGGTCTCAACCAACTCCCATCTCAGGGTGGTCCCAGGAATGGGGAAGTTGGTAAAATCGTACTCCATCGTCTTTGGGACCCCATACCGCACTGGACGTGCCTCCATTTAGGGACCTGAAAAGTTAAACCCAAGACGGGGCGAGATAATGTTTTAGCAAGTTCACCCCCTTAACCCCGATTAGGAAGGAAATATGCCTAGTGTGACATCTTGATTTTCAACCCTGTTTTCGATTAAATGAAATGGGTTTTTCATCAATGCGCCTATAGTTCTTTTCTTTGAGTTGATCACTTATGAAATAACTAATCTGTTAGGTGAAGCCATTAAGGAATTTAAACGCGATTGACTTGAGAATTCAACCAGAAATCGACTGCTCGACCGTGCTAATCTCCAAAGATCATTACGACACTGCTAAAATTGATTAGAGACTGGAGATAAGTTGATTCGATAGAGGTATGTAATTAAAGTGTGGGTGATTCAACTCGATTGCAAATTCTTATCGAACAGCATTAGACCGATTTTTTTGTTGTTTTTGTACCTTGTGTCATATTTGAAATCTCAGGATTTTAACGACAACCGAGAGTCGCCTATGAGTTGAAGATGCATGTTGTGGATCGAAAATAATCGGCCACCGGTCAATTGCACTAAAAATTCCTAAAAGCTACCTTGTAGGTTAGGTCACGCTAAAATTGCATTTGGTTGAAATTAACCATGAAATTAAATCCGATTTCAGAAATTGAAAGTTATATCATATCACGATTTATATTAGGAACATTGACTCATCCTTCAAAGAATTTTCGGCAAGTCCGAATTTTTGGTGAAAATTCAAGTTTAGGCGATTTTGGACCGGGAAATTCGGATGGTCCTTTTTGAGTGCATTTTTGGCCTTCAAGATGTATCAATTGGCAAGGGAAAATGTGGAATTTGAGGTGGGCATCTACCATGACATTTTGGCTTTGGAATTGAGTCTTTTGGAGGGGAATTGAATGGATTTGGAAGAGAAATGTACAAAATTAGTAGCCATGGGTGGGGTGCAACATTTGGACACCAAAGTGAGGCTTGTGGAGGAAAATTAGAGGGGAAAATAGCTGCTAGTCAAGGCTGTGAGCTGGTGGGGCCTTGAACTCAACTGTTTGGATAGTTTTGAAGACTTTTGAGACCCTTTGTTCCCTCCTCCAGCTACAGCTTCTCCTTCTTCTTCCTTCTTGCCTCTCCTTTCTCCATTGTTGTTGTATGAAGACCAAATAAGCCTTGAGAAGTTGAGCTAGCCCTGCTATCGACCAGCCAAGCCATCGGTGAAGCCGTTTGCCTGCCTGAGTCCGTCGATCGCCGCAAGTCAGCCCCTCTCATTGTTGCGCTTGTCCCTTTTTGAGCCGTCCCCATCCATGTCCTGGTCGCCGTCCCGAAGCTCCTGCCACCGTCATAGCTTCGCCTAAGCTTCCTCGCTGCTCGTCCAAGCCGCTGTTGACCCCTGTAGCTTCGCTTGGTCCCACCGCAGCTGGGTCTCTTGACCAGCTCTTCAGTCCAAGTCTCGAATCGAAGTTCCAGATGTGGGTTGAGGCTTCGTGGCTCGTTTTCGGCTTCTTTCGGACCTCCCTTGGCGTTGCCGTTGACCCAAGTCTCGCTCGCCGTCACGCCGTCATCATCGTGAACTCACCGACTCACTAATTCGGTGAGTTTACTTGCTAAAACTTAATTCAGAGTTAATTAAGCTTAGGGTAGGATTGGATTAAGTTAAGCTTGGTTTAGGTGGTTAGTTTAGTTTAATTAGTAATTTAGTTGGTTAATTAGGCTAATTAGGTGGTTAGATTAGTTTATTTAGCAGTTAATTAGATTGCATTATTTATCTAGCTTAGTGTGGTATTTAATTAGGTCATATTAGGTGATTAGATTAGCATATTTAGCTTAATCAGGCATTTATGTAATTAATTTGCATTTATTTAATTAATTGTACAATTTATTTAATTTTTTAATATTTTCTAGAAATTATATCGGGATAGCTGGTCGCCGGAATTTCGTGTTGATTGTCGTGGTGTAATTAGTTTATGCAATTGAGTTCTAATTTATGCAATTGAGTGGTGATTGTTAATTTTGAGTTATTATTTCAAAATTATGAAATTTTGGTATTTAATTAGAAAATACCCGGTGCCGGGTTTTGACATCGAAAATGTTTTTAAGTACTATATCAAATAGTGAGATTTTAAAAGGAATGATATCAATTTTTATGGTTCGATCTAATCGTATACCTACACACGATTATTTTACCAAGTGTTTTTAATATGAAGAAAACATGCCAAGTTCATTATTTTAATTAAGAACCCGTTACGATCTTTTGAGCCGGATGATGCTCCTTCGAGAATGCCTAAAGTCAACGGATGCCGATCGCAGTGGAGGTTGGACCGATGCACCTATGTGAAATGCTGTCTAGATGTAATTGTTGCTGTGCTCGATGGTGCGAGACGACGCACGGCTATGTCGGAACACCGCTGACTGTTGAGTCAGCTGTGGCCGTTGGGTCATAATTAATTGGAATGCATGAATGATTGAAATTTATGCGCCTGATTATGGAACAAAATTATGTAGTACGGAATGGGACGTATCATAATGATTTGGCCTTATAATCGAGACCTTTGTGATTGATTGGGATAAAAGTTAAGGCGTTCCAATTGTTAAGTGTTATTACTGTATATATCTGTTATATGAACTGTACTGACGTGCAGGAAGGAACTGAGACGAGGTGAGTCTTGTGTGACGTGTGGTTAGACTACCTCTAGGCATATTTGTTTTTTAATCAGGGTTTAGAGCGTGAACTCACTGAGACATTGTCTCACTTTGTCGTGGGCTTAAATTTTCAGGTCCCTAAATGGAGGAGCGTCATGTTTGATACGGGGTCCCGCAAATGATGGATTTTGAGTTCACCTTCCTCTCTATTCCCAGGACTGGATTGACCCGATAGTTAGTTGAGTTCGTGGTATGGATCGATGAGGGCCTACCTCAGTTGTTACCTTACAGATACATAGCATGGTCCATCGGCTTTCCTCAAAGGGGTTGGAAGGGTCCCATTTTGGGTTTCGACGGGCCTCTCGTCATGACTGGACAGTGGGAGGCTACGCACCCAATGGATCTCGACACTCCTGATGGTGTCGTAGTGGACCTGGAGCTCCCGAAGCCTATGGATGAGGAGTCTAGTGCCTAGATGGCTTAGCAGCTCCCCTTTTTGAGTTGAACCCTATTGATAGATTAGCTTGTATATAAATATGGTTTGTTATAAAAGTGTGTTTGGTTTGAAATTTGTGGTCATACTTTTATATCCCATATTGAGTGTTGTCTAGGGATTGTTTTATTTCACTTTCGTATGTGCATTAAAATGAATCGATCGGGGATGTGTCCTGGGACATTACAATTTTATCAACTACTGAGGGATGTGCACGCGCTCGAGGATTGGGGGTGTGACACCTAGGGGCAGCCTATAAACACATCAAGGAGGACTTACCTCGTCTCAGTTCCTTCCTGCATGTCAGAACAGTTCATATAACAGACATATACAGTAATAACACTCAATAATTGGAACGTCTCACTTCATATTTCAATCAATTACAGGGGTCTCGATTATAAGGCCAAATCGTTATGACACGTTGCATTCTGTGCCACATAATTTTGTCCCATAATCAAGCGCATCAATTTCAATCATTCATGCATCCTAATTGATCATGACCCAATAGCCATAGCTGACTCAATAGTCAGCGGTCTTTTGGCATAACCGGACGTCGTCTCGCACATTCGAGCATGGCAACGTCTACCTCTAGACGACATTCTCGAAGAAGCATTGGCCCAGCCTCCACTATGACCCGTATCCGTTGATGTGGAGCATTTTCGAAGAAGTATCATCTGGCATAAAAGCTCGTGATGGGTTCTCATATCAATCATACACACATCCAATCCCGATTAAGGATATCGTGCTTTGCACTCAAATACCTCAATTAAAATAATGTACTTGGCCTATTTTCTTTATATTAAAAATACCCGGTAAAATAATCGTGCGTGGGTACACAGTCAAATCGAACCATTAAAAGTGATATTCTTTTTAAAAAATTCCACTATTTGATATAGTACTTAAAAATATTTTTAGCGTCAAAGACCGACACCCGGTATTTTTCTAATTAAATACCCAAAAATCCATAATTTTGGAATAATAGCTCAAAAAGCACCAATCAACATCCAATTGCGTAAACTAATTACACCACAACAATTAGCATGAAATTTTGACGACTAGCTCTTTCGTTATAATTTTCGAAAAATATTAAATAATTAAATAAATTACAAAAATAATTAAATAAATGCATAATTATTCTAAATACACTAATCTTACCACCTAATTGGAACTAATTAAATAGTGCACTATGCTACATAAATATAGCCTAATTAACCCTTATACACTAATCTAACCACATAATTAGCCTAATTGAATAACTAAATCAATGATTACACTATCTAACCACCTAAACCAATCTTAGGTTAAATTAATTACCCACTAAGCATAATTAACTCCCTAAGCAAGGTTTAGCAAGTAAACTCACCTGATTAGCGAGCTGGTGAGTTCATGGCAACGGCGACGTGGAGGCGAGCGAGTCACAAGCCTACGACTACACCCAACGAGGTTCGGAACGGCCTGGAAAAGGCCCACGAAATCTCAGCACCTAGTTGGAACTTCGGTATAGCTTGTTGGTCGAAAGAGTTGATTGGGGGGTCGACTTGGCTGGAAACGGGCTAGACGGGACTAGGTGGAGTTGTGGGTGGTTGGGGATGTGACGGTAGCTTGGACGAGCGGCGGAGGTGGCTGGTCGATGACCTGGCTTCATGGACAATGGCTCGGGATGGCGGATTGGCGTAGACGATGGCGTGCTAGCTTGTGGGCGCGCGGGCATTGTTGAGCGGCTTCAGCTGGCTCGGTGGTGCTCGAACGGCGGTGAAGGGTGGTCGACGGTTGCAAAGGGGTGTGGCTAGTTCTCTGCTGGTCTTCTGCTCTTGAATCAGCAACAAAGGAGAACCAAGAAGTAAGGAAGAAGAAGAAGGAGCTGTAGTTGGAGGGGGGAACAAAGGCCACAAAAGTCTTCACAAATATCGCAAAAACTCAAGTGCCATGCCCCACTAGCCTTCAGCCATATCCACAGCAGCCATTTCCCTTCCAATCTTCCCTAACAAGCCAAGGGATGCTGCCCAAATGTTGCACCCCACTAAGGCCTACGAATTTTGTGCATTTTCCCTTCAATTCAACTAAATTCCTCTTCAATTCAATTTAATTGGTGCCCAAAAATTCTAGCTGAGGTATCCACATCAAATTCATGATTTTCCTCACCAATGGATCCATCTTGAACTCCAAAAATTCACTCAATATGGCCTATCTGAATTTCCTAGTCCAAATTCGCCAAATCTTGATTTTTCGTCGAAAATCCCAGGCTTGCCAAAAATTCTCCGAAGGATGAGTTGTTGTTCCTAATATAAATCGTGACATGAAAGAACTTTCAATTTCTGAAATTGGGTTCAATTTTACGGTTAATTTCAACCGGACGTGATTTTAGCTTGACCTAACCTACTAGGTAGTGTTTAGGAATTTTTAGCACAATTGACCCGTGGTCGATTATTTTCGAGCCACAACATGCATCTTCGACTCATAGGCGACTCTTCATAGTCAATTTCTGGTCAAATTATCAAGTTTGTCACGTTTATTTTCCTTAACGGCTTCATCTGATAGATTAGTTATCTCATGAGTGATTAGCTTAGAGAAAAGAACTATAGGCGAGTTGATGAAAAGCCCATTTCATATCATCAAAAACAAGGTTGAAAATTAGGATGTCACAACTCTTCCTATCTTATAAAAATTTCATCCTTGAAAATTAAACAATTACAATTCTTAAACAAAAATGTGGGGGTATTGTCGTTTCATCGAGTCTTCACTTTCCCAAGTCGCTCCTTCTATCCCATGGTATTGCCAGACCACTTTGACTAACAGGATCGTCTTGGTGCGCAGAATCGGCTCATTCCGATCTACTATTTGAATTGGTCTCTCCACGTACGACACTCTGTTGTCCATGTCTAATTTTTCAAAATTTAGCACGTGGGTTGGGTCAGTCTCATACTTTCTCAACATCGACACGTGGAAGACGTCATGCACTTGTGCCAGTCTCGATGGTAGCACAAGACAATACACAAAGTCCTTATTCTCTCAAGAATCTCAAAGGGACCGACATACCTCAGACTTAGCTTTCCTTTCTTGCCAAAGCACGAAGTACTCCTCATCGGTAACACCTTCAGAATGACATGTTCACTAACTTGGAATTCCAATGGTCATCGATGCTTACTTGCATAACTTTTCAGGTGACTTTGAGCGGTCTTTAATCTATTCTTGATAATTGCAACTGCATCCAATGATTGATGAACTAACTCTAGGCTTGTGATCTTCCGTTCTTCAACTTCATCCCAAGATACTAGCGTTTTGCACATTCTGTCATATAATGCTTCAAACGGTGCCATCTGAATACTTTGCTGGTAGCTGTTGTTGTAGGCAAACTTGACAAGATGAAGCTATTCCTCCTAGCTCCCATTGAAATCCAACACACAAGCTCACAACATGTCCTCGAGGGTTTGAATCGTCCTCTCAAACTAGCCATCTGTCTGAAGATGATAGGCCATACTGTACTGTAGCTTCATTCCTAAGGCAGTCTGTAAGCTTTTCCAGATTGCTGTTGCAAACTTCGGGTCTCGATCAGATGTAATCGTCACTAGCACTCCATGTAGACGAACTATCCGATATGTACAACTCCACGTATCTGTCCAATGCAAAGTCTTTTCATACGGCGATAAAATGGGTAGACTTCGTCAATCTGTCTACCACGACCCATATGGAATCATTACCCCTCTTACTCCTTGGTAAGCCCATCACAAAATCCATTGTGATGTGTTCCCACTTCTACTCGGGAATCTCGAGAGATTGCAATAGTCCTCTCGGCTTACAATGTTATGCTTTCACCTACTGACACGTCAGGCATTTTGCAACATGCTTGGCGATATCTGCCTTCATACTGGTCCACCAATAGTGTTGACGCAGATTATGATACATTTTCGTACTGCCAAGATGGATGCTGTAACTACTACGATGAGCTTCTGACAAGATCTCCTCTTTAAGCTCTACATCATCAGGTACACACAATTGTCCTCGGAACCTTAGTGTCCCGTCGTAAGAAATCTGAAAATCAATCTTTTCTGCATCCTCTTGCAGAATCTTCTGGATCTCTGGGTCTGTCAACTGTAGTGTTTTGATTCTGATTTGCACTTCCAGTTCAATTCTGAGGGTGGCCATAAGATTTGAAAGGTGGCCTACCTCAAATTTGAAAACCGAATCTCGAGCTCCCTTGAGTAAAATCCACTCCTTGATCACCATCTGTGCAATCGAAGACTTATGACTCAACACGTCTGTGACCTTGTTAGCCTTTTTAGGGTGATACAGAATATCACAATCATAGTCCTTCAGAAATTTCGTCAAGCGACACTGTCTCATATTTAACTCCTTCTAAGAGAATAAATACTTGAAACTTTGATGGTCTGTAAAGAGCTAAAATCTTTCTCCACATAAATAGTGTCTCCAAATCTACAAGGTGAAGATTATCGCTGTGAGTTCTATGTCATGCGTCGAATAATTCAATTCATGAGACCTCAACTGATGGGATGCGTATGCAACAACCCTGCCATGTTGCATTAACACACAACCCTTAAACGACGCATCACTATAGATCTCGTATCCTCCAAGACCAGACGAAATTGTCAGCATTGGTGTGGTAGTCAGCTTCTATTTAAGCTATTGCAAACTACGCTCACACTTATCCGTCCATACAAACCTTTTTTCCTTCTTCAATAGTTTAGTCAAAGGCAAGCTAATGCTAAAAGCCCTTCCATGAACCGTTTATAGTAACCTGCCAATGCTAAAAAGCTTCTGATCTCTGTCATTGTCATCAGTCTTAGCCAGTTGATAATTGCTTCAATCTTGGTCGAGTCCATGGAGATTTCTTCACTTGAAATCACATGACCTAGGAAAGTTACACGAGTCAACCAAAACTTGTACTTATTGAACTTAGCATATAGTTCTTGATTCCGCAGAGTCTAGAGCATTACCCTCAATTGTCTTTCGTGCTCTTCAAGACTTCTTAAGTACATCAGGATATCATCAATGAACACGATCACAAACTGATCCAGGTACTTCTTGAATACACGATTCATCAGGTCCATGAAAGAAGCTGGGGCGTTCGTCAAACCAAATGGCATCGTGGTAAACTCATAATAGCCGTAATGCGTACGAAATGCCGTCTTCGGTATGTCCTCCTTTCTGATCCTCAACTGATGATACCTTGTCCTCAAGTCGATCTTAGAGAATATCGACACTTCTTGCAACTGGTCAAACAAATCGTCGATCCTCGATAGCGAGTACTTGTTCTTGATCGTCACCTGGTTGAGTTGCCAATAGTCGATGTACAGACGCAACGAACCATCTTTCTTCTTCACGAACAGAACTGGTGCTCTCTAAGGTGATGCATTGGGACGTATGAATCCTTTATCCAATAACTTCTACATCTGCTCCTTTAGTTCTTTCAACTCTAACAACGCCATATGGTAAGGAGCCTTAGAGATTGACTCCGTCCCGGAGGCCAACTCAATTACAAACTTTATTTCCCTTTCTATTGGCAAACCAGTCAATTCCTTCGGAAACACATCTGGAAATTCTTAAACCACTGCAATATCCTTGATCTTTAGCTCCTCAATTGTCGTATCCATGACAGTCGCCAGATAACCTTGACAACCCCCGTCTAACAACTGGGTTGCGTTAAACGATAAGATTAAGGTAATCGAGGGTCTTCCTCAACTCCTAATAAACTTGAAATTCTCACTCGTTAATGGGTTAAACTGAATTGCTTTACGATAATAGTCCATCTTAGCTCGTTACTTGGTGAGCCAGTCCATGCCAATTATCACATCAAAATCATACATGGCTAGGACTATCAAATCTATCTTTTCCTCTCGCTCACCAATAACTAGCTTGCAACCATGATAGCCTACCATAGACAACACATTATCCTTTAACGGTGTAGATATACTAATTACTGACTCCAACAATTCAGGATTCAACCCTACCAACTTAATGAACTGCTCAGTTATAAATGAATGAGTAGCACCAGGATCAAATAAAGCATAAGTAGCATTATCGTTTAGTGAAACCGTACATATGACCACATTAGGCGAGTCCTATGCCTGTCGTCTCATAATAATGTACACCCTTCCTTCTGCTAGAGGTTGGTTCAAACCACCCTGCGATGCATTTGGTGGTGCGTATCCCCTGTTTTGACCCATCAGTGGCGATGGTGGCAACTACTATGATCCCATCGGCCTTCTGGGACAGTTTTTGACTTGGTGACCCTGCTGGCCACACACATAGCAAGCACCCATCATAGAACGGCACGACGCTGATCCATGTCGCCTTCCATAGAAATGACATACTCCATTCTGGCTCGACGTTGACTTTTCTATCCCACTCTTCCTATTGGGCATAACATGTTACCTCCCTCTATTCATCGGTTTCTTCCCAAATCGATTTCCATCCCTATTTAAATCGAACCTTGACCCAGACGCGGCGGTGGCTTTCATTCAAATTCCCCTCTATCAACTAGGCTCATTCATACAAATCATTGTAGTCCTTTAGATTGAACAGTACCAGCGGATTCTTCAATTCCAGTCGGAGGCCATTCCTAAACCTCCTAGCTCTGTCTTCTGGATCTTCTACCAGTCCCAAGGCATAGTGCAACAAATCAGTAAACTTTGCCTCATACTAGTATACCATCATCAAACCTTGACGAAGGCACTGGAATAACTCCATCTTCTATTCCCTGGTAGAGTCAGAAAAATACTTGCCATTAAAAGCTCCAAGGAAGGCGTTCTACACCGGAACCACGCCTTTTAGGAACATTGTTCCTCTGGTGGCCCTCCACTAAGTGCTTGCATTTCCTTGCAGCTGATAAACTGCAAGGAAGACCTTCTCTTCCTTGGTGCACCTCAGTTGGGCAAACGCCTTCTCCAAGTCCTAGATCTAGAGGGCTGCGGCCTTGAGATCACTTACACCTATGAATCTCGGCGGGTTCAACTTCAGGAACTGCTTTACAAGCTTACACATCGGCCTCTCAGTAATCATGTTTCCAGGTGGAACTTCTGCAGGTGCAGCTATGGTAGCAGCAGTGATGGCAGCAGTAGCAACAACTGTAGCAGTGGCGGTAGTGGTGGTGGCTTGATTCTGGACCCATTACCCCAGCAAATTCCTCAGAGTCTCAAGCACTTGAATGATCCCATCGATTCTCGAATCGCCAGGGGCTGCTACACCAGCACTGATCGCCGGCGGCGCTATCCCACTTGTGTTGGCCTGAGCTAGCTCTCTCCCTTAGGTACCGACCCTTGTCGGCATCCTACTCTGATTAGCAGATCCTATCGTCCTCTTTCTAGGCGTTCTCTGCTCTTGATCACTCGTGATGCACGATGCTTACAGAACTTGCGTTTCAATTCCATACAAATTTAGAAACTGAGTGATCCCCACAAATAAGCTACCAATCAGTTATCAATCACATGCATCAGCATAATAAAAAGGCCTTTCTTATTAACTATCCTAAGACCCATTGTACCTTATCACTCCAAACATTAACCAGCTCTAATACCACTTTGGGCTGGGATATCATGCCCCGATCCTTGAGCGTGCACACATCCCTTGGTGGTTGACTAAATTGTGACGTTCCCAAGACGCGCCACCGACCCAAATGAATCATGCACAAGCAAAAGTGAAACAAACAATTCCCAGACAACAATCAACTTGCGATAGAAAAGCAGGACAATCAGATATTAAAACAAAACACCCTTTATAAACAAACCAAGTTTATATACACAAGGGTTTAACTCAAAAAGGGCCACTAAGCTATCTAAACTCTTGGCTCTATAACCATAGTCTCCGGGTCCACCACAACACAATCAAGAGTGTCGAGATCCATCGGGTGTGCTGCTTCCTAATAAGGCTAGTAAGAACATCTAAAGGGGGGTGAATAAATGTTCTAGAAATTTATGCTAGACTTTTAACAAGTTAACTTGTCTTTCAAGAATAACATATTGAATATGTAAAAGACTATAAGCAGTTAAATAAAGTTACAAATTAAAGTATGGAGTATAGGGAAAGAGAATTGAAACACAAGGTTTATAGTGGTTCGGCTTAGATCAAGCCTACATTCACTCTCCTGCATTGACAGCCCACTGGCTGGATTTCACTAAAACCAAAAGAGATTTTACAGTCTCACATCCTTGACTCCACAGTATAGAATTTCTACTATACTTACTCAATGTCTCATAAGTATTTGATCTCTCTTTTGATTACAAAATAAGCTTAGCGATTGAGATAGCAAAAAACTAGGAACTTCAAACTTTGGAATTTTTTTTTCATGCACACACTCGAATAACTTGAGCGTCTTCCTTATATATTCCTCCATGCCTTTTCAACCGTTGGCACTTTCCAAATGAATTCTTCCAATCTACCCATTGGACAGAATCAATCAAAGAGATCTCGAGTCATTTAAGGAATGTGATGATAGCCCCCTAATCATGCTTGCCCATACAATCAGGATCTACGTTTCCATAAATAAAACCTTTTAAGTATACTTCACCATTCAACAGATCTAATTATCAGAATTGCTTTAAATAATTGATTACGAGGTGCTATCTCCAGCGGTAAGATCTTCAACAAACCATACGAACGAATCCTCAAAGATAAACTTGCATCTGGATAAGTCTTCTCTTCGTCGATTTGGAAACTGTTAGCGAGGGTAGACTTGAGTCTTGAGTCTTGCAGTCTTTAGACTTTGACAACAGAGTCTGGAGTTCGTTAGACTTTAACACTTGAGTCTACAAGTCTTTAAACTAGACTGATGGAAACGTTTTGTCCACTTCAAAACAATAAGGAAGTTTTCTCCAACAATCTCCCCCTTTTTGAAGGTGACAAAACTTTCCTACAGATTTGAAAACTTTTGTCCTGCAATACAAAACTTAAACAATAAAAGATATCTCATAAAGTATAAATAGATTAGGACATGTATAGTATCGATTCTGCAACCACATAAAACATGTTAGTCCTATGATATAATTATCCTTCCATAATCATTATCACGACCTAAGTTACTGCAAGCATCAAAAGAACAAATCAAAGTACTTTAGCAGTCAAGCAGTCAAAAGTCAAAACCATAAGTTCAAAAGTCAATAAAACAAAAAAATAATCCAAAGTCAAATCTGCATCAAAATTCCCCCTCTTTTTGTCAACAGCAAAAAGTGGAGAACGAATAAAAAGAGTTGTTTAAAATGGAAGGGTTAGAATCATGGCTGCTTTGGAAGGCGAACAAACTGGAATTCTACCATAGAGTTCACTGTCTTCTCAAGCCTTACAAAATTCTCCTTCAATGACAATAAGTCTTCACCCTTCACATTAGTCTGCACTTGAGTCTTTAGGGCGAGTAACTGCTCTTGCAAAGACACTTAAGTGGCCATGAAAGCTTTCTTGAGATCCTTCTTCTCATACTCCATAGCATATTGCTACTTCCTCAAATCCAATAGGATGTCTAGCAATCTCGAAAAGTCTACTGTTTGTTCTAGTGCAGCACTAGGCCCAGCCGATTCTATTCCAGGAGTTTTGAGAATGGATGGATCTTTAGGAGTTTGTCCACCATGACTATGAGTGGATGCTTCTGGATAATGAGAGGCATACACATCCTCTGGATTTGCTACAAAACAGCTCACATCACTAGTAAAGATAGGCGAAGAAATACCTTGTTGCTTAACAGCTCCCCATGTTTGTTTGCCTTCAGGTGGAGTAGAAAAGATTTCTTCTTGTTCAACTCCAGCTTCAGAGTGATGCGCTCCAACAGTTCCAGTTCCTGCCAACTCAGAGTCACTGGACAAAGATACAGCCAAAGTTGGCTCAAAAGAGTCTTCTTGACCCTGGTCTCTCTCTTCTTCTCTTTATTGTCATCTTTCTTCTCTTCTTTCTTCTTCTTCTTCCTCTTCTCTTCTTTCTTCCTCCGTCCTCCTCTGTTCTTCATCTTCCTTCTCTGTCTCTTCTCTCTCTTGTTCTCCTTCTTCTGGCTCTTCTCTTGTCTCTGGAAGGTTGACAAAACTCTTCAAGGTCCTTAAGGCAGAAAGAGTCATCTCATCCTCATCCTCTTCATCCTACAAGATGAGAGTTCTCTTCCTCTTTACTGGAGCACCCATGGGCTCCTTGCCTTTCCTTTTGTGTGTAGCAAAATCTTGTTTTGCCTTTACGGGAGACTTCTCCTTCATGCGCTCTAGCACCTTGTTAAGCTCTTTCAGACGCATCTTGGTGACCATTTTAAATCCAATCACCATTGGAGAAATGTTTGTCAAACATAAAGGTGCAGGAATGTGAATTTTAAAATATCTTAAAAGACATGTGATAAGAGCAGAATAAGGGAGTTGTCCCTTGTCTTTTACCACTGTTATGTACATGTGAAACAGGATGGTGTGAGGTAGAGAGAATTTGTAGCTAGCATTGATGGCATACATCAATTTTGCTTTAGATCGAGAGACATCAGTCTTGGATGTGGATTTTGGACAAATGCAGTTGATCAGTAATTTGTGCATCAAGATGTTGGAGGCATTCATCCTTGAGTAGGAGATTTTGCCTTCAGCAAACTTGTGTTTTACCAATGCCAGTGTAGCATGAGCAATAGACACACTAATTGGTAGGAAACACGTTCTTTCCACCCCAATCAAGTTAGCCAAAGTGTCCATATCTACCAAAAACTCCTTATCCTTGACTGTGAAAGAGAAATTGTTTGCATCCAGTAAAGATAAATTCAAGTAGAAGTAAGTTGTGAGTTTCAGGTAGGTAATCGTAGATTCAGAACAAAATCGCTCCAATTGCAAAAGTGCAAACTTTTCTCACAGATTTACTTTCACTGAGTCGAGAAAATCGAAATCAACACTCCTAGAGTTCATCACCCCTCTTTTCAATAATTTTGAGTAGACTTTCTTGTGCTCCGTAGAGCGGAAAATACTTGCTCCGCTACCTTCAGCATTAACAACCACTCCCATCCCCGGCTGAAAATGTGAAAACATTTGGTCGCCGTCGTCTTGTCCTTGTGGCTAATTAGTAGTGCCATAAAATGGGTCACTTGGAAAATTAGAAAACGCCTTTTCAATCGATCCTTTTTCTACAATACCCATCTTTTCCATGTCGCACAAAAATAGGGTTTCATTTTTGTAGCCTCTCTCTCTCAAATATTCATCAATCAAAGACATAACAGTACCTCCTTCTTTCAACTTAGAATAAAGCTTGAAAGCAATTTTAGGTGTCAGCGTTCTTATAGGATCAACTTCTTCCAAAATTTCTTCTTCTAGTTGAGTCGGTGGAGGAGACTGACGCTGTTGAGAAGGTTGTTGCTGAGTTGGTCGCTGTGGTTGAGACGTGTCTTCTTCCTCGTTCAAATCAAAATGTGTAGGACCCTCAGGCATGTGTCATGGTCCCCTACTTGCGATTCTTGAAGACTTTCTTGAAGATATTGTCTCTTTAAGGAAGAAATTCTCAACTTGCTTGAAAAAGATGAAAACTTTTTGAAATAAACGAGAGTGAAAGTGAAAGCAAGTGGGAGTTTTGTATTCTAGGGTTTGAGAGTGAAAAAGGAGAAGACGAATCTCAATAGTATATAAAGCAAGTAAAGCGAGGAAAACGAATCATCACAAAGGAAAAATAAAACTATCTTTTTGAAAATGAATAACTGCCTTTTTGAAAAAGAAGAACTTCTAAAATTTCGAAAACTTGAAAAAGATAATTTCTAAAAATATATCAATCAATTAGCGATTAAAAAGTAGCCGTACCTTTTCAAATTTTTATCTAAAATTAAAATATTGGAATCGAAATAATTTACAATCGTAACTTTTAATCATTTTGAGTCTGAATGCCTTTAGACTTTACCTCAGAGTCTAGAACACTTCCAAACATTACTCCATAAAAGCTGTGATGTTCAATTTAGTACGAATAGACTCAAATAGACTTTTCTCTAGTGGCTTTGAGAATATGTTTGCCAGTTGGTTCTTTAAGTCTATAAATTGAATTATAACTTCTCCATTCTGAATATGATCTCTAATAAAGTGATGTCGAATCTCTATATGTTTTACCCTTGAATGTATAATTGGATTCTTTGTGAGATTTATGGCGCTGGTGTTGTCACATTTAATCTCGGTGCATAATTCTTCAATTCCAAAGTCTCTTAGCTGTTGCCGTATCCACAAGAATTGTGAATAGCAACTTCCAAGAGTCACATATTCTGCTTTAGCTATTGAAAGAGCTACAGTACTTTGTTTTCTTGAAAACCATGATACCGGCTTGTTACCAAGCAGTTGACATGTACCAAAAGTACTCTTTTTGTCCACTTTGCAACTTGCTAACCCTGCGTCTAAATAACCAAGGAGAGTAAGGTCTCCTTCTTTTGGATACCACAATCCTAGCTTTTGAGTTGTTGCAATATATTTGATAATGCGCTTTGCAACAAATAAGTGAGATTCTTTGGGATTTGATTGGAACCTAGCACAAATGCAAACACTAAACAAAATGTCAGGTCTAGATGCAGTAAGATAAATAAGTGAACCAATTATGCTCCTGTATAGCTTCTGGTCTACACTCTTTCCTTCTTCATCTTTATCTAGCTTTGAAGAACTTGACATAGGTATCTCAGTCTTTTTGCAATTCTCCAAACCGAACTTTTTGACGAGATCGTTCACATATTTCTCTTGGTGAATGAAAATTCCTTTCTTCAATTGTTTAACTTATAATCCGAGAAAGAAAGTTAACTCACCCATCATGCTTATCTCAAATTCATCATGCATAGACTTAGAAAATTTCTTGCACAGATTTTCATCAGATGATCCGAAAATGATATCATCAATAGATTTGAACGAGTAGAAAGTCTTTACCTTCTCTTTTAATGAACAAGGTATTATCTACTTTACCTTTATTAAAACCATTTTGAATTAGAAATTTACTTAACCTATCATACCAAGCTCGAGGTGCTTGCTTTAATTCATAAAGATTATTTTTCAGTTTGAAGACTGACTCTAGCTTTCTTGGATCTTCAAAACCAGGTGGTTGTTCAATATATATTTCTTCTTGGATCAATCCATTTAGGAATATGCACTTTTCACGTCCATTTGATACAACCTGAAATTTTTATAGCAAGCAAATGCAAGTAACAATCTAATTGCTTCTAACCTCGCTATTGGTGCATATGTCTCGTCATAGTCTATCCCTTCTTCTTGAGTATATCATTTGGCTACGAGTCTTGCTTTGTTCCTGACCACTTTTCCTTTCTCGTCCATCTTGTTCCTGAAAACCCATTTAGTTCCAATAATAGACTTACCTTTAGGTTTAAGAATAAGTTCCCAAACATCATTAATGCTGAACTATCTAAGCTCTTCTTGCATAGTTTCAATCCAACTTCCTTCAGCCAAGGCTTCTTCTACAGATTTGGGTTTAATCTCAGAAACAAGGGCTAAAGCACTAGACTCTTCATGCCTTTTGGATCTGGTTTGAATTCCTTCATTGATGTTGCCAATGATGAGTTCCTTGGGTGACTTGATTTATGCTTCTAATTGCTGGTTGGTTTGTGAGTCTGCTGATCCTCTGTTTTAGTTGAATCTTCTGTTTCATCTTGTTGTTGAACTTCAGGAGTCTGAACTACTTCAGGAATAGTAGACTTTGCAGGATTTGGAGTAGATTCATATTCTTCAAGTTGAGCGTGATTAAGTTGATTCTGTATTGAGTCTTGAAACTTGACGTTCATAGATTCTTCTACAGACCGACTCTTCTTATTGAATACTCTGTAGGCATTGCTTAAGGTTGAATATCCAAGGAAAATTCCTCCATCTGATTTTTCTTCAAACTTACCAGTTCTATCATTTGCATTCTTGAAAATAAAACATTTGCAATCAAACACATGAAAATAAGAAACAATTGGCTCATTTCCTTTGAATGACTCATAAGGAGTTTTCTCCAAAATAGGCCTTAAGAATACTCTGATAATAATATAACTAGCTGTAGAAACTGCTTCAGCCCAACAACGAGAAGAGATATTTTTCAATTAAAAAAATTCTTGTCATTTCCTGCAAAGATCTATTCTTTCTTTCCATAACTCAATTCTGTTCTGGAGTGTATGGAGAAGAGAAAACATGCAAAAAACCAAATTTATCACAGAATTTAGCAAAGTCTTGATTTTCAAACTTATCTCCATGGTCTGTCCGTATACTTGAAATAACATATTCTTTCTCATTCTGAACTTTTTTGGCAAACTTTGAAAAATGCAAGAAGGTTTCAGACTTACTTGCCAGAAAGTAAACCCAAGTAAATCGAGAATAATTATCCACGATTACTAGGCAGTATGTCTTCCCACCAATACTTTGTGTTATGGTTGGTCCAAACAGATCCATATGTAGAAGCTGCAAAACACGGTTAGTGGAAACTTGATTTCTAGGTTTAAAAGAGCTTCTAACCTATTTTCCCAAAACACATGGTGTGCATAAATCAAATTTTTGGTACTCCAAGTTGGGTGGTCCATGAACAAGCTTCTTGGAGGAGATCTTAGCAATTTGCTTCATGTTAATATGGCCAAGCTTTCTGTGCCAAATGTTTGCTTCATCTTGAATTGATATTAGACATTGAGAATTTTCTGTTTTTATGTCCAAAAGATAAACATTCCCATGTCTTCATCCAGTGAAAGATTGAGAAAGATCTTTACTGGTTCCCAAATATATTCCTTCTTGGAAATTGATTTTGAATTTAGTGTCGCATAGTTGGCTAATGTTGAGTAGATTGTAATTTAATCCTTCCACCAAGGATACATTGTTGATTGTGAGACTTCCAATCTTTACAGTTTTACATCCAACAATTTTTCCTTTGTTGTTTCCACCAAAAGAGACTTTTCCACCATTTATTTGCACAAGTCTTATAAAGCAATTTGAATCTCCAGTCATGTGTCTCAAACAGCCACTATCCAAATACCATTTAATATTTTTCTTGATAATGACCTGTAATTATAAAAAGAACTCAAGCTTTCTTTGGCAACTAGATCTTTTTGGGTCCAGAGGAGTTAGTTTTAAACACAGTCTCTCCCCGATCCTTCTTAACAGGTCTTCAAATCATAGGACATTCTTTCTCAAAATGTTTTGAGTTGTTGCATTTTGAACATTTGAGAGCACTTCGGCCAACAGGTTTTACAAAAACTTTTTGAAAATGATTTCTGTAAAAGGTTTTTGTAGGTCTTTGTTTGATTATTTCTTTTACTTTTGGAAAATCAATTAAATGAATAGTTTATGGGGTCATTCCTAAACCTGACTTGTTGAAATAAGGTCTTTGTACTGAAAGAATCTTTTTCAATTTCTCATATCCTATTGAAAACTTTTTTGAAATATTTGAAATGTCTTGTTTCAAAAATGTATTTTCTTTTAAAAGAGAGTCTGCATTTTCTTTTAAAACCATAAAACTTTTATCTAGATTTTCAAACTTTTCTTTCCAAGAAATTTCCTATTGTTTAAGTGTAGAAATCTCTATTTTTAGCTCGAAAATCCTCTTAAGAGAGGTTTTGAGACTGAGACAAAGTTTATCAATGTATTTCGTGACTTTAGTAGGAATTTTTAAATTACTTACCTCTATTTCACTATTTGAGTCTAAGTCCGAGTCTATCTCAGAGTCTGAGTTTGATTCTTATTTTGCCATTAGACATATATTGGCATAATTTTCATCACTTTCTTCACATTCGGTATCACTTCATGTCTCTGCTTTGAGAGCTTTTTTGTATTTTTCAGTTATTCCTTTCTTTTTCTTCAACAAAGGACAGTTAGGTCTAATGTGTCCATTTTTCTTGCATTCAAAACATATCACATCTTTATTGCTTCATCATCCTCAGTTGATTTGTTCTGGAATTTTTGAGTGATTTGCTTCCTCTAGCAATTGACTTTTTACCTTTGGAATCTTCTTCCTCATTGAGTTGCTCCACTTCGTATGACTGAAGTGTGCCTACAAGCTCATCAACTGTAAGAGGCATGATTCTTTGGGTTTCTCTTATCGAAGTCTTCACATGATTCCAATCTTTGGATAATCCACGCAGCAATTTATTGACCTTTATTGGTCTAGAGATTAGTTGTCCCTGATATGACAGACCGTTTACAATTCCTGTGAAACGACTAAACATATCAGTTATGGATTCTCCCGGTTTCATCTTGAAGGCTTCGTACTATGCGAGTAAGATGTTGATCTTTGTTTCTTTAACTCGATCAGTTCCTTCATAGGTAACGTGCAACCTATCCCAAACTTCTTTGGCTGTTTCACAAGAAGAAATTATGTTATACTTAATAGGAGACAAAGCATAGTATAAAGAGTAAATTACTTTAGCATCAAGAGCTTGTCTCTTGGTTATTTCTTCTTGAGTCATCTCACAACCATCTGCAACTTATTTTCCTCTTTCTAAAACTGATGCAATTTTAGGAATGATTCATTTTTCTACTACATCTCATTCTAAAGGATCTTTTGATCTTAGGAATGCCTTCATCTTGTTTTTCCATACACTGTATTCCTTTCCATCAAAGTAAAGAGGTTTGGTGTTACTTTAACCTTCAACCAAACCTGGAGCCAAAATACTAGCCATAGATCTTTAGCTCATAAGTAAAACACTTCAATAAAACGAGCACACAAGCTCTGATACCAATTGATAAGGCTAGTAAGTACACCTAGAGGGGGTGAATAGGTGTTCTAGAAATTATGCTAAACTTTTAACAAGTTAACTCATCTTTCAAGAATAATAGATTGCATGTGTAAAAGACTATCAGTAGTTAAATAAAGTTACAAATTAAAGTAAGGAGTATAGGGAAAGAGAATTGAAACATAAGGTTTATAGTGACTCGGCTTAGATCAAGCCTACATCCACTCTCCCGCACTAATAGCCCACTGGCTGGATTTCACTAAAAACCAAAAGAGATTTTACAGTCTCATGTCCTTGACTCCACAGTATAGAATTTCTACTATACTTCCTCAAGGTCCCAGAAGTATTTGATCTCTCTTTTGAGTATAAAATAAGCTCAGCAATTGAGATAGTAAAGAACTAGGAGTTTCGGACTTTGGAATTTTTCTTTCACGCACACACTCGAATAACTTGAGCGTCTTCCTTATATACTCCTCAATGCTTTTTCAACCGTTGGCACTTTCCAAATGAGTTCTTCCAATCTACTCATTGGACAAAATCAATCAAGGAGATCTCGAGTCATTTAAGGAATGTGATGATAGCCCATGAATCATGCTTACCCATACAATCAGTATCTGGGTTTCCATAAGTAGAAAATTCCAAGTATACTCTACCATTCGACAAATCCAATTATCTCAATTGCTTTAAATAATTGATTACAAGGTGCTATCTATAGCCATAAGATCTTCAACAAACCATATGAATGAATCCTCAAAGATAAACTTGCACCTGGATAAGTCTTTTCTTCATCGATTTGGAAACTGTCAGTAAGGGTAGACTTGAGTCTTGCAGTCTTTAGACTTTGACGACAGAGTCTGGAGTTCGTCAGACTTTAACACTTGAGTTTACAAGTCTTTAGATTAAACTATTGGAAACGTTTTGTCAACTTTAAAACATTAAGGAAGTTTTCTCCAACACTTCCCACTCCCCGGTCCCAACGGGTGGCCCGTCGAAGCCCAAAAGGGGACCCTCCTAACCCCCTTGAAGGAAGCTGATGAACCACGCTATGAATCTATGAGGTACCAATTGAGGTAGGCCCTCATAGACCCAAACCGTGGTCTCAACCAACTCTTGTCTCAAGGTGGTCCCAGGAATGGGGAAGTGGGTAAACTCATACTCCATTGTCTCTAGGATCCCATACAGCACTGGACGTGCCTCCATCTAGGGACTTGAAAAGTTAAACCCACGACAGAGTGAGACAATGTCTCAGCAAGTTCACCTCCTAAACCCTATTTAGGAAGGAAATATGCTTAGAGGCAGCCTATACACACATCAAGGAGGACTTACCTCGCTTCAGTTCCTTCTTGCATGTCCGTACAGTTCATACAACAGACATATGTAGTGATAACACTCAACAATTGGAACGCCTCATTTCATATCTCAATCAATCACAGGGATCCCGATTATAATGCCAAATCATTATGACACATCCCATTCCATGCTACACAATTTTAACCCATAATCAAGCATGTTAATTTCAATCATTCATGCGTCCCAATTGATTATGACCCAACGGCCACGGCCGACTCAACAGTCGACGGTCTTTTGGCATAACCGGGCGTCGTCTTGCACCATCGAGCACAGCAACGTCTACCTCTAAATGGCATTTCCGAAGGAGCATCGTTCCAGCCTTCACTGCGATCGGCATCCGTTGATGTGGGGCATTCCCAAATGAGCATTGTTCAACATAAAAGCTCATGATGGGTTCTCATATCAATCATACACACATCCAATCCTGGTTAAGGATATCGTGTTTTGCACTCAAATGCCTCAATTAAAATAATGTACTTAGCCTATTTTCTTCATATTAAAAAAACTCGGTAAAATAATCGTGTGCGAGTACACGATTAGATCAAACCATAAAAAGTAATATCCTTTCGTTATTAAAAGTTCCACTATTTGATATAGTACTTAAAAACATTTTTGAAGTCAAAAATCAACACTTGGTATTTTTCTAATTAAATACAAAAAAATCCATAATTTCAGAATAATAGCTCAAAAAGCACCAATCAACATTCAATTGCATAAACTAATTACACCACGACAATTAGCATGAAATTCTGACAATCAACTATCTCGGTCTAATTTTCGGAAATTATTAAATAATTAAATAATTACAAAAATAATTACATAAATGCAAAATAATTGCCTAATGCCTAATTAAGCTAAATATAAGATAACTAGTATAAGCACCTAGAGGGGAGGGTGAATAGATGTATAATAATTTTTCGAGATACGAAAGCGATACTAGACAAACGATAGAAATGAAGTTCTCTTTTGATTAACAAAATGAACTACGATCAAAGTAAAGAGTAGGGAAGAGAAAAGTAAACACAAGGTTTATAGTGGTTCGGCTTATTCCAAGCCTACGTCCACTCTTCCGCACTGACAGCCCACCGGCTGGATTTCACTATGAACAAAAGAGATGTTACAGCACAGCTTTTCCTTGATTCCACAGTGTAGTTATTCTACCACACTTCCTCAAGGTTTCTCACGAATATAGACTCTCTTTTGCATACAAGATTTCGCTCAAATGAATTGACTAAAAAACAAGGAGTTTTAGACTTTGGAATTCTTCTATCGTGCACGCTTTCGAACAACTAGAACACCTTCCTTATATACTCCTTTATGCCATCATACCCATTGGCACTTACCAAAGGAATTCCTCCAATCTACCCGTTGGACGGAATCAATTAGGAAGATCATTCGAGCTATTAAAGGAACATGTCAATAGCCCATCAATCCTGTTCGCCCATACAATCAGGATCTCAGTTTCCATAAGTAGAACCTTCTAAGAATATTTTGCCAATCATCGGATCCTTAATCTTTGAATCAATCATGATCAAATAAAGGATTTCGTTATGTCATATCCAAGCAAGAGATCTTCTCCAGTCGATAAGGTCACATCCTTAATGAAACATCCAGTTCTGGATAGCCTTTCTTCAACGGATTTGAAACTGTCAATGAGAATAGACTTTGAATCTTGAGTCTGGCTGTCCGAAAGTCTTCAGACTTTGAATAGAGAGTCTGCAAATCTTCAGACTAGATTGATGGAAACGTTTTACCAGCTTCAAAACACTTTCACGAACATTTCTCCAACAATCTCCCCCTTTTTGATGGTGACAAAACTTTTTACAGATTTGGATAACTTTGACCTGCAAAACATTACTCAAACAAATATGGATATCTTATAAAGATAAATGGCTTAATGAATGATAACGCTAGAATCTGCAACAACAGAAAATAGGTTAGTCTAGCATGTGATAAAGCCATCTATAAGATATCAGTAGCAGTCAAATCCAAATTCAAATTCAGTTCTCATCCAGACACAAAAGTAAAGTCAAACATCAAAACAATCCAAGTCAAACAATCCAAACGATTAAAAAATCAAAGTTTGAAATCTTGCTGCATCTCTCCCCCTTTTTGTCAGCATAAAAAAAAGGTTGAGATGAAAATGGAATAGAGTCAAGATTGCTTGGGAACACGAACAAGCTGGAAATCTCCCATTGACTGAATGATGCCTTCCAGCCTTTTCAAGTCTTCCTTCAGTTGTGCAACATCCTCACCCTTAGCATTAACCTGAATCTGAAGATAAAGGGCTTAGATCTGATGATTCAAGCAACTTGAAGAAGCTTGACCTGCATTCTGCAAATTTTGAACTTCGCATCCCAGAGCATATATCTGACCTCGCATTTCCAAGAGAACATCTAGAATTCTGCGAAAATCTGCTGAATTATCGGTCTGCGTGCTGACTTCGGCACGATCTGATGGAGTGAAGGCAAACGATGACAGATCAGCATAATCACGCAGATTTGGCGATGAAACATTATGTCCTTCTTCAGGAAATTGAGAGGCATAAATGTCCTCTGGATCTACTGGAGAGCGACTAACTCCTTCACTGGTAGCAGGATATGAGGACATTCCTCTTTTCTCTTGATCTCCCCCTGTTTCCATGCCTTCAGGTGGAGAAGAGTGTTCCTCATGTTCTCCTTCCTCTTGATCTATTTTCTCTTCTTCTTCTTTTTCAACTCTTTCCTTCTCAGCATCCCTTTCTTCAGCTTCTTTCTCCTTTGTTTCTTTCTCTTCTCTTTCTCGAGTCCTCTGTTCTGAGTCTTTCTCTTGAGCAGAACGGCTCAGGTTCTTCAACACCATTGCAGAAATGGTGATGTCTTCCTCATCATCTTCATCCTCAATGATGAGAGCTCTTCTTTTCTTGGATGGAGCAATCATGGGCTCCTTCCCTTTTCTTTTTGCTGCAGAAGAGATTTGATGAGTTTTGACAGGAGTCTTCTCCTTGAATTTCTCCAATGCCTTGCTTAGTTCCTTCAGACGCATTTTAGTCACCATTTTCAGTCCTACCACCATATGATCACATGATCGAGCACAAAGAATTTGTAGAGGCTAAATATTTAGATGTTTGAATTACTTCGTCATAAGACCTGGATAAGGAAGTTGACTTCTGTCCTTCACCACTGCTCTATACATATGGAACATAACAGTGTGAGGAAGAGAAAAATTTTTCCCAGTGATGATGGCATACATCAGCTTTGCCTCTGAACTTGAACATTAGTCTTAGAAGTTGATTTCGGTCTGAGGCAATTGATCACAATCTTGTGAAGCAGAATGTTAAACGCACTCATCCTCAAGTAGGAAATCTTTTCCTCTGTTCTTCTATCCTTAATAAGTTCCAATGTGGCACAAGCAATAGAAACATTAATCAGTTGATATCTTCCTCTCTCAACCCCAATCACATCCGCCAGCATATCCATATCCACCACAAAGTCCTGATCTCGGACACTGAAAGAGAATCTATTTGCATCCAGGAAACTAAGATTCGAGTAGAAATATGCAGTTAATTTAGCATGGGCTTCTGTGGTGTTAGAACAGAACTTCTCAAGTTGAAGAAAACTGAATTTTTCTTTCAAATTGACATTTTTAGCATCAAAGAAATCAAAATCCACACTTCTAGGGTTTATCACCCCACGCTTCAGCAATTTGGAGTATAGAACCTTCTGTTCCTTTGATCTAAACAAATCACCCCTTTTTCCTAGAATTTTCGTTGCAACACCCATTCTTCTTGGTTGAAATTGGCTGTACAATTTGTCATCATCATTCCCATCTATTGGATTAAATCCCCCAACACGCGAATCACTTGGGATATTTGCAAGGGTTTCTTCTGCCAACCCTTTAGGAGCAATTCCCAAACTTTCCATTTTTCGCAAAAAGATGTACTCATTCCCATATCCTTTGTCCTTAAGAAAATCATTGATATAGTTCAATGGAGTACCAGTCCTCTTTAAAGCACGATAAAGCTTATAAATAATAAAGAGGGCCTTTGAATTCTTACAGGATATGCGTCTTCAACGATTTCTTCCTCTTGTTGATCACCAACACCCTATGGACTAGTTGGTGGAGAATGACGCTGCTGAGAATGTTGTGGGCTCTGCTGCTGATTTGGAGATTCTTCTTCCTCGGTGAGATCAAAGTGAGTAGGCCCTTCACTCATTCGTCGTGGTCCCCTACTTGCGATCCTCGAGGACTTTCTTGAAGACGACATCTTTCTTAGTCTTTGAAAGATTCCTTGCTTGACTTTCCCAAGAAAGATGACAACTTTTTCGAAGATTAAACAAGGGAAGAAAATAGGAATGGAAGATCGATGCTTTCTTAGGGTTTTTAGAGAGTAAAGCGAAGAGGCATATGAAATGTCATAAAAGAAAGTAAAGAGATGCCTTTTCAAAAAATAACTGCCTTTTTCGAGAAAATAGTCATTTCAAAAATAACTTCTTTTTCGAAAAGGAAACATTGCAATAATCACGTCAATTAAAGATAGCAATAATCAAACATGGTTGATAATCGTACCTTTTCAAGATGAGATTCGGGAGAGAGAATAACTTACAGTCAAAGTCTTGTTTGTCTGAGTCTGAGAGTCTCTAGATTTTAATTTCTTCAAACCTCAAAATGTTGAGTCTGGTACGGATAATTTCAAATTGATTTTTCTCCAAAGGCTTTGTGAATATATCTGCTAATTGGTTCTTTGAATCAACAAACTGAATTGAAACTTCTCCATTTTGAACATGATCTATAATGAACTGATGTCGAATCTCTATATGCTTTGCTCTTGAGTGAAGAATTGGATTTTTAGTAAGATTGATTGCCCTAGTGTTGTCGCAGTTAATCTCCATGCATGAATCTTCAATTCCAAATTCTCTTAGCTGTTGTTTTATGCACAAAATTTGTGAACAACAACTTCCGAGAGCTACATACTCTGTTTCTACTGTAGAGAGAGCTACTGTACTTTGCTTCCTTGAAAACCAAGACACTGTCCTGCCTCCAAGTAGTTGACAAGTACCCGAGGTGCTCTTTCTATCAACTTTGCATCCAGCTAGATTTGCGTCTGAGTATCCAAGAAGAGTAAAGTCTCCCTTTTTAGGATACCAAAGGCCGATGCTTGAAGTTGAAGCAATGTATTTGATAATACGCTTTGCAGCACTTAAATGAGATTCTTTAGGGTTTGCTTGAAATCTGGCACAAATGCAAACACTAAACAAAATGTCAGGTCTAGAACCAGTAAGATAAAGAAGTGAGCCAATGATACTCCTATATAGCTTTTGATCAACTATCTTTACCCCTTCATCTTTGTCTATCTTCAAGGAACTTGACATTGGTATATCAGCCTTTTTGCAATTGTCCAATCCAAACTTTTTGACAAGATCATTAGCATATTTTTCTTGATGAATAAAAGTTCCTTCCTTCAATTGTTTCACTTGAAGCTCGAGAAATAAGGTTAACTCACCCATCATGCTCATTTCAAATTCATCCTGCATAGTCTTAGAGAATTTCTTGTACAAACTTTCATTAGGGGATCCAAAAATAATATCATCGACATATATTTGAACTAGCACAAAACTTTTGCTTTCTTTTTTGATAAACAGAGTAGAGTCTACTTTACCTTTGACAAAGCCATTTTGAATTAAAAACTTACTCAGCCTGTCGTACCAAGCTCGAGGTGCTTGTTTTAAACCATATAAGGCATTTTTGAGTCTGAATACTGAGTCTGGTTTCCTTGGGTCTTCAAACCCAGGTGGTTGTTCCACATAGACTTCCTCATGGATGAATCCATTTAGGAAAACACTTTTGACGTCCATTTGGAATAACCTGAAATTTTTATGACAAGCAAATGCAAGTAATAACCGAATTGCTTCTAACCTTGCTACTGGTGTGTAAGTCTCGTCATAGTCTATTCCTTCTTCTTGCGTATATCCCTTGGCCACGAGTCTTGCTTTGTTTCTTATGACTTTTCCTTTCTCGTCCATCTTGTTCCTGAAAACCCATTTAGCACCAATAATAGATTTACCTTTTGGCTTAGGAGTTAACTCCCAAACATCATTAATGCTGAATTGCCTGAGTTCTTCTTGCATAGCTTCAATCCAGCTTTCATCAGTCAAAGCTTCTTCTATGCTTTTGGGATTTATTTTAGAAATAAGAGCCACAGCACCAGACTCTTCGCGCCTTTTGGATCTTGTACAAATTCCTTCATTAATGTCGCCAATAATAAGATCTTTGAGATGATTGGACTTATGCTTCCAGTTGCTAGTTAATTTGTCAGGTTGATGATCTCTTCCTTCACTTGAATCTTCAACGGTCATTTGTTGCTAGTCCTTCAAAGTCTGAGCTGCTTCTTGAGACTTAGACTTTGTAGAGTCTGGAGCAGGTTTAGGCTCTTCAACATGAGTCTGAATAGATTCATTTTGCATAGAATCTTGGAATTTGACATTCATTGATTCCTCCACAGATTGACTCTTCTTGTTATAGACTCTGTAGGCTTTGCTTGAGGTTGAACATCCAAGAAAGATGCCTTCATATGATTTTTCTTCAAACTTGCCAACTCGATCATTTGCATTTTTCAATATAAAACATTTGCATCCGAACACATAAAAGTATGAAACAAAAGGCTTCTTTTCTTTGAATAATTCATAGGGGTTTTTTCTAGAATAGGCCTTAGAAAAACTCTATTGATATTATAACAAGCTATAGAAACGGCTTCAGCCCAAAATCGTGAAGAGATGTTGCTTTTAATTAAGAGAGTTCTAGCCATTTCTTGAAGCGATCTATTATTTCTTTCCACAACTCCATTTTGCTCTGTAGTATATGGAGATGAGAACACATGCTGAAAACCAGATTCATCACAAAATTTTGTAAAATCTTGATTTTCAAATTCACCTCCATGGCCTGTTCTTATACTTGAAATAACATACCCTTTTTCATTTTGAACCTTTTTAGCAAATTTTTCAAAATAAGAGAAGGTTTCAAACTTACTTGGCAAGAAATATACCCAAGTAAATCGAGAGTAGTCATCCGTAATTACTAGGCAATATTTCTTACCTCCAATACTCTGTGTTTTGGTTGGTCCAAAGAGATCCATATGCAAAAGCTGCAGTACACGGTTACTGGAAACTTGATTTATTGGTTTAAAGGAGTTTCTTACTTGTTTTCCCAATATGCATGGTATACATAGATCAGACTTTTGGTATGATAAATTAGGTAGACCACAAACAAGCTTCTTTGTTGAAATTTTGGCTATCTGCTTCATATTGATGTGCCCAAGCTTTCTGTGCCATAAGTTTGCTTCGTCTTGGATTGAGATTAAACACTGTGATTCATCTGGTTTTACATCTAAGAGGTAGATATTTCCATGTCTTCGACCCATGAATGATTGAGTAGAGTCTTTACTGGTTCCTGAACATATTCCCTCTTGAAAGTAGATTTTGGAACCGGTATCACACAGCTAACTGACACTGAGCAGATTATAGTTGAGTCCTTCAACTAAAGAAACATTGCTTATTGTGAGGTTTCCAATATTTACAGTTCCAAATCCCACTATTCTTCCTTTGCTATTTCCTCCAAATGAAACTTTTCCACCATTCACTTGAACAAGCTTTATGAAGCAATTTGAATCTCCTGTCATATGTCTTGAGCATCCACTATCTAGATACCATTTTACATTTTTCTTGATAGTGACCAGCATTTAAAAAAGAAACTCAAACTTTCTTTGGTACCCATATTTTCTTGGGTCCATTGGTGTTAGTATGATATGCGGTTTTTGCCCATACTTTCTTAACAGGTTTCCAAACCATAGGACATTCTTTTTCAAAATGATCTGCACTATTGCACTTTGAGCATCTGAGAGTATTGTAACCTACTGGTTTTACAAAGATCTTTTTGAAATGATTTTTGTAGACATCTCTTGTGGGTCTTTGCTTAATTATTTCTTTCACTTTTGAAAATCAATTAAAGGAATGGTTTCAGCAGTTATTCCCAAACCAGATTTGTTGAAATAAGGTCTTTGAACAGAAAGAATTTTTTCCAGTTTTCCAGATCCTATAGAAAATCTTTTAGAAATGTTTGAGATATCATTTTTTAAGAATGCATTTTCTTTTGAAAGATTATCTTTACTTTCTCTAAGGTATGAAACATTCATGTCTAAACATTTCACTTTTTCTTTCATAACATTTTCCTGTTGTTTTAGAGTAGAATTTTCTCTTTTGAGTTCCGAAATCTTTTTAAGAGAAGTCTTAAGACTAAAACACAACTCATCAATGTATTTAGAGACTTTAATAGGGATTTTGAAGTTACTCACCTCAAATTCGCTGTCTGAATCTGATTCTGTCTCGGAGTTTGAATCTGAATCTGATTGTGCCATTAGACATATATTGGCATAATCATCATCACTTTCTTCACACTCTGTATCACTCCAGATTTCTGCTTTAAGAGCTTTTCGATACTTTTCAGCTTTTCCTTTCTTCTTCCTCAGAAGAGGATAGTTGGGTCTGATGTGTCCCTTTTTCTTACATTCAAAGTAGACTACATCTTTGTTTGATTCATCATCCTCAACAGACTTAGTCTGTTGCTTTTGAAAACTTTGTTTCTTTGGATTGAATCTTCTTCCTTTTCTGTTCAGCTTTCTGAATCTTCTTATCACGAGAGCAAGCTCCTCATCATCCATATCATCTTCAGAATCTATAACATCAGAATCATCATTGGATTTTAATGCAATGGATTTCTTACCTTTAGGGTCTTCGTCTTCATTGATTCGTTCCACTTCATAAGACTGAAGAGTCTCAACCAACTCATTAACAGATAATGGCATGATTCTTTGGGTCTCTCTGATTGAGGTCTTTATGTGATTCCAATCCTTGGAGAGTCCACGCAGTAGCTTGTTTACCTTCATGGGATCAGAAATTATTTGATCTTGATTTTCAAGACCATTCATGATTTCTGTAAAACGAATAAACATGTCAGTTATAGATTCTCCTAAATTCATTTTGAACGCTTCATATTAACCTAGGAGAATGTTGATTTTGGTCTCTTTCACTCGATCAGTTCCTTCATAGGTAATATGTAATCTATCCTAGACTTCTTTTGCTATAACATAAGAAGATATTCTGTTATATTCAGTAGGTGATAAAGCATAATATAAAGAATAAATTGCTTTTGCATCAAGAGCTTGTCTCTTGATTATCTCTTCCTGAGTCGTTTCACTAAACTCAACAATATCTTTTTCTCTTTCTGAAATAGGTGTAGTTTTAGGAATGATTCCTTTTTCTACAACGTCCCATTTCAAAGGATCCTTTGATCTTAGGAATGCCTTCATCTTGTTTTTCCATATGTTGTAATCCTTTCCATCAAAGTAAGGTGGTCTGGTATTGCTTTGCCCATCTACCAGCCCTGGAGCCAACATACTAGCCATGGATCTTTAACTTTGAAGTAAAACACTTCAAACAAAGTGAGTACACGGGCTTTGATACCAATTGAGATAGCTAGTATAAGCACCTAGTGGGGGGGTGAATAGGTGTATAATAATTTTTCGAGATACGAAAGTGATACTAGGCAGACAATAGAAATGAAGTTCTCTTTTGATTAACAAAATGAATTACAATCAAAGTAAAAAGTAGGGAAGAGAAAATTAAACACAAGGTTTATAGTGGTTCGGCTTATTCCAAGCCTACGTCCACTCTTCCGCACTGACAGCCCACCGGCTGGATTTCACTATGAACAAAAGAGATGTTACAGCACAACTTTTCCTTGATTTCACAATGTAGTTATTCTACCACACTTCCTCAAGGTTTCTCACGAATATAGACTCTCTTTTGCATACAAGATTTCGCTCAAATGAATTGACTAAAAAATAAGGAGATTCAAACTTTGGAATTCTTCTATCGTGCACGCTTTCGAACAACTTGAACATCTTCCTTATATACTCCTTTATGCCATCATACCCGTTGGCACTTACCAAAGGAATTCCTCCAATATACCCGTTGGACGGAATCAATTAGGAAGATCATTCGAGCAATTAAAGGAACATGTCGATAGCCCATCAATCCTGTTCGTCCATACAATCAGGATCTCGATTTCCATAAGTAGAACTTTCCTAGAATATTTCGCTAATCATCGGATCCTTAATCTCCAAATCAATCATGATCAAATAAAGGATTCCGTTATGTCATATCTAGTCAAGAGATCTTCTCCAATCGATAGGGTCACATCCTTAATGAAACATCTAGTTCTAGATAGCCTTTCTTCAACGGATTAGAAACTGTCAATGAGAATAGACTTTGAATCTTGAGTTTGGCTGTCCGGAGGTCTTCAGACTTTGAATAGAGAGTCTGCAAATCTTCAGACTAGACTGATGGAAACGTTTTGTCAGCTTCAAAACACTTTCACGAAGATTTCTCCAACAAAATACACTAATCTAACCACTTAATTGGACCTAATTAAATAGTGCACTAAGCTCCATAAATCATACAACCTAATTAACCCATAATTGCACTAATCTAACCATCTAATTAGCCTAATTAACTAACTAAATCACTAATTACAATAATCTAACCAACTAAACCAATCTTAGGCTAAACTAATTACCCACTAAACATAATTAACCCCATAAGCAAGGTTTAGCAAGTAAACTCACTAGATTAGCGAGCCAGTGAGTTCATGGCAATGGTGATGCGGAGGCGAGTGAGACATAAGCCTATGGCAACATCCAACGAGGTTTGGAAAGGTCCGAAAAAGGCCCACAAAGTCTTAGCACCTAGCTAGAACTTTGGTACTGCTTGCTGGCCGAAGGAGCTGATTAGGGGCTCGGCTTGGCTGGAAATGGGCCAAGCGAGACTAAGTGGAGTTGCAGGCGGCTTGGGGACACGACACCAGTTTGGACAGGTTGCGGAGGTGGTTGGTCGACGGCCTGGCTTCGTGGACAATAGCTTAAGACAGTGGACTGGTGCAGATGACGGTGTGCGGGCGCGCGGGCACGGTCAAGCGGCTTCAGCGAGCTCGACGGTGCTCTGACGACGGTGAAGGGTGGTCGACGACTACAGGGGGTGCTAGCTGGTTCTCTGTTGGTCTTCTGCTCTTGAATCAGCAACAAAGGAGAACCAAGAAGCAAGGAAGAAGAGGAAAAAGGAGCTGCAACTGGAGAGGGGAACAAAGGCCACCAAAGTCTTCACAAATATCCCAAAAACTCAAGTGTCATGCCCCACCAGCCTTCAGCCATATCCGCAGTAGCCATTTCCCTTTCAATCTTCCCCAACAAGCCAAGGGATGCTGCCTAAATGTTGCACCCCACCAAGGCCTACGAATTTTGTGCATTTCCCCTTCAATTCAACTCAATTCCTCTTCAATTCAATCCAATTGGTGCCCAAAAATTCCAACTGAGGTATCCACATCAAACTCATGATTTTCCTCACAAATTGACCCATCTTGAACACCAAAAATTCACTAAATATAGCCTAGCCGAATTTCCCGGTCCAAATTCACCAAATCTTTATTTTTTGCCAAAAATCCCAAGCTTGCCAAAAATTCTTTAAAGGATGAGTCGACGTTCCTAATATAAATCGTGACATGATAGAATTTTCAATTTCTGAAATTGGGTTCAATTTTGCGGTTAATTTCAACCGAACGTGATTTTAGCGTAATCTAATCTACTGGTAGCTTTTAGGAACTTTTAGCGCAATTGACCCGTGGTCGATTATTTTCGAGCCACAACGTGCATCTTCGACTCATAGGTGACTCTTGGTTGTCGTAAAAATTTCGAAGTTTCAAATACGGGCAAAAAGTACAAAAATGACAGAAAAATCGGTTTGGTGCCGTTCAATGAGAATTTTGCAATTAGGTGGAATCATCCACACTTTAATTACATGCCTCTGTTAAATTGACCTATCTCTGGTTTCTAATCGATTTTAACAATGCCGTATTAACCTTTACAAATTAGCACGGTCGAGTAGTCGATTTCTGGTCGGATTCTCAAGTCAGTCGCGTTTATTTTCCTTAATGACTTTACCTGATAGATTAGTTATATCGTGAGTGATCAGGGTAGAGAAAATAACTATAGGAACTTCAATGAAAAGCCCATTTCATATTATCGAAAACAGGGTTGAAAATTGGGATGTCAAATCTATTAGGAAAATCGTTATCTAAGAACGTGACATCTCGTTACTCCATTTCGGTCATACTTTTATCAACTTATTCACTTATGAACATGTACCATTTAGAGTGTTCATAATATCTTCCCTCTATGTCATATTTATGAGAAAAATCATGAACATAAGCTACACATCCCCATGGACGTAGATTACTTAAGTCTGGTTTTCTACCATTCCACAATTCATAAGGGGTGGAAGTAACTGACTTTGAGGGCACTAGGTTAAGTACATAGGCAGTAGTCAATAACGCATCTCCCCAATAGGAGATAGGTAAATCTGATTACGCTATCATAGACCTAACCATTTCCAATAGGATTCTATTCCTTCTATTAGCTCCCCCATTATTTTATGGAGTACCAAGAATAGTTAATTATCGTACAATTCCCTTTTTATCACAAAGAGTCTTGAATTGCTCAGATAAATACTCACGTCAGCGATTGGTTCCTCAATACCTTTATTGTTTTATTCAATTGATTTTCTATCATCGCTATATATCGTCTAAAGCAGTCTAATACTTTTGACTTACGGGAAATCAAAAAGACATAACTGAAACGCGTAAAGTTATCTATGAAAGTGATGAAATATGAGGCTCCGTGCCTCGCCCTCACATTCAAAGGACCACAAATGTCAAAATGTATGAGTTGTAATGGAAATTCAGCTTTAATTCCTTTACTGAATGGTTTTCTAGTTTCTTTTCTTGCTAGAAAATGTTCACATACGAGTAAATTAACATTAGTGAGTGACCTTAAAAGGCATTCTTTAGCTAATTTTTGCATTCTTTGTAACCCAATGTGACCTAATCTAGCATGGCAAGTACTTGTATCAATCTTAACATTACTAGATGATGCAATTAAAGAAAAACAACCATCGACATTCATATTGTACTCATCATAGTTAATGTCTAACACCATAAAACTATTCAATACATGACCTGAACCATAATGAACTGTTCTAAACAAAATGTCAACACAATCACCATGGAAATTTAATATATAACCTAGGTTAAGAAGAATAACTACAGAGACCAAGTTTCATTGAATATCTGGAGCATAGAAGACATCATGTAGGAATAGGCTTCGACTACCACGTAAAATTAATTTACATGTGCTGATACGCTTCACTTCAACTTTTGAGTTATTCCCAACATATATCCATCTTCTTCCAGGTTGTATCCAACGATACTCCACAAATGCTTCTCGGTCTCTAACTATGTGGTTTGTTACTCTTAAGACTACAGTCCACATTGGATGAGATTCGACAAGCATTAAAGTACTAGAAACAAAAGCATTACTTAAAGTAATGGAGTAATAGGGTACCTCTTTCGACTTAGTGATTCACGAGCAAAATGACTCATCTTGCCATAATTATAGCATTTCATCTTGGTCTTGTCTTCTTCCCACCACGCTTTTTGTGTTGGAAAGTCCTATTAGGTGCCTGATTAGTCTTCTTCTTTTTGTTGTTGAATTGATAATTCATTTTGCGCTTGAAGCCCAAAGCTTTGCACAAACTTGATTCAGTAACATAAGCATGAGTAAAGGATCTTGCGGCCTCTAGGCGCTTATCCTTTAATTCCAAATGATGCGCTATATTATCAAAAGTAACAATATTCTCATTATACGTTATGTTGATCTTTATATATTCTCAATTGTTAGGAAGAGACCTTATAATAGCCTAAATTTGTTATTTATCAGTAAAGGAGTGACCTGCCGACTTTAGCTCACGAATCATGTTTAACATCTCCCGAAGATGCTGCCTTTTTATTTCATTTGGGCGCTTTTGGTATGTGTTAAACTTGATGGTGAGTTTCCTCAACTTAGTGGCAGATATACCCCAAAACTTACATTTTAATACAACCCATATTACTTGAGCTTTATCATAACTTTCAAACTCACATATGAGATCATATTGCATACAACTCAGCAACGTGATGTGAGAAATACTATTTTTCTTCTTCCAAGCTTAATAAGCTTTCTAGATCTCTCATGTGTTGAGCTGAAGTTCCATGCTCAGGTTCATTTATGGTGTGGTTGAGGGTTTCCAAAACCTCTTGCTCCTCAAAGATGTATTGAACCTTTCGGTGCCAAATATCATAATTGTCGCTGTTTAGCTTCTCACCCTTATTGAGGTCAGCCACAATGGTCTTGGATGTCGAAGTCATAATCAATTGTTATAATACATTGACATAATACATGCATAATCAATACTAGCACACTTTTCAAAGTAACACACATATTTGATTTGTAGCAAAGACAAACTAAATTAATGATAATTCAACAAAAGACACAAAAACGAAAGTTCACTATGTTCACAATCAGCTTTTATGTATGATTGTTCTATTATCATTAATTAGTTTAATTTTTACAAATTTTAAAATCTAGGTGAGAACTCCTTTGAAATCTACTAACCTACGAATTCCGACTAAAAATAATAATTACATAACCTTATATAATTTCTACATTTTTCATTAACACAAAAGGCACAGCATGATGTGAACTAACGTACAAGAAAAAAACATGCGGCAGCTATAATCAAGATTGTAATTCAACATGTAATGAAAAAATCGAGGATTTCCAACCATTGTTCGAATTTTCTTGGAGCTAGAAAATTACAAGCATATTAAACTATACACATGCTATCATCGAATCAAGCTCTACACAACAATATAATACCATTTTCATGTAGGCTAGCTACAGTATTTCCAAAACCACAAGAAAATACAGGCTAAAAAAGAATATACAATGCATTTGTACCCCAAAAATACACATACTTAGGGTTCCCTACACATTTTTATACCTTTAAAAAACTCAAAAATATAAAATAATTTTATCATAGTGTAGAGAACATCCATATGAACTAAACACCAGTGATCACGCTCCAATTGAAGCACCCATGCGCCCACATGTGGCGTATGCGCTAGCGAGCCAAAAGGCTCATGACCGGTCCAACCGGCGACTAGTCGAATTGGTTTGACTGCCGGACAGGTTGACCAATCTGATCGATTGAATAGTCAACGGGTTGGGTCGGATCGAGTCGGGTTGCCGGCCAGCCAATTGTCGTCGGTGGTGACATCATCAATGACGTTAGCACACATCAGTTCACCAACACGCTCATGACGCTCACGTGCTGGGCATTCCCAGTGCATTGGGCGCGTGGTGCCCATGTGCTGAGGCTTCTGGCCACGTTTGTAGGCATGTCCAGCGTCCCTCGGCAGCGCTTAACCCACCGTTCGACTTGTCTCGACGAGTACTTTCACCCTCTATGTTTAAAAATTTATTTTGGTCAAAAAAATGGCCAAAACCATACAGGTGTATGTGGCCCCAAACCCATTCTTCGCTTCAATTCATTTTTCGATGATTCATATCGCATTTTCGAGTAATAAACATCCAGATAGTGTAGATTTCATTATCTTGATCTCAACATCAAATGGTAAATGAGAAAATTTGATGAAAAAAAATGTAGAAATCGCAACCGAGCTCTGATACCAATATGGGAAGTGAGTTGGCGAAAGACGACTTACCTATTTCGGTTGCACAACGAACAATTTACCCCAGAACAATCATTGAATTGCGGATGAATGACGAACAATCTTACTTCATGTTGGTCTAAATGTAATCATAAGGAAAACATCCAATTTTCACAGCGTAAATGCCAATTGTTTTTGTAAAGGAGAAATATAACACCTTCTTTTTCTTTGATGGAAAGTGAACAAGAAAAGGACAACGATTTCTTTCTAAGCGTACATTCTGCCAACCGTACTAATGGTTATCTTCAAAAGATTTTTATATGACTCCCCCGAGGTTCCGCGTGCGGTGCGTTCCGAGCTCCGCTGCTCCTCTCGGCACATTCAGTAGATGCGGCAGCGGCGGTGGAGTCGACGGTGAGGATGGGAAGGCGAAATTGGTCATGGATGGAGCCGAGGAGACCTCAGGGGTGTCACCTTCGATGTCATAATTCTTGACGTCAGAGTAAGCCCCTCTCTCTCTCTATATGTATATCTCTCTCGCACTTTATGTCAATGTACGAGCTAAAGCTTCGATTTTTTTTTTTTTGTTGGTGTGCGGCCATTTGAGAGTCTCTGTTTCGTCTCTGCAGGGAATGACTCGTGGGGGATGTGCAGCGAGTGTGAAGAGAATTTTGGAAAATCAAGTGAATTTGCCATTGCTTTCGTTTTGCTATTATACTCTACGGTAACTGGGATCGTCCATTTTTATAATTAAAAGAAAAAATGGTCATCAACTTCAATTAAACTTAGTGTGACAGAACAGTCATCCCCCAGGTTACGCTTTTTGTCCTCTCGCAAATGTGAAGAGAAATAGGGTTTTAAATGATCTTATGTGGGGTCAAAGAATGGCAGGAGAAATGGCTTTCTTCATTTTTATTTTTTTTCCGTAAGATTCTCTGTGTGTTTTTTTCTTTTTTCTGCTTTAACATTGAACAGCCATAAATACCTATCGCTAGTGCTAATCTTACAACCGAGACAGCAGTTATATGGCCTCTATTTGAAGCCGAGGCTATACATAACTGGCAAAAAGAGTTGGGAGAAACAATTGCAAAACACTTGACAAATTGCAGCTTTATGTCTAACCCTCGAGGTTTGGCTGTCATTTGGGAATATCATTGCTGCATATAACGTGCTTTTTATCATAGATTTTCTGTGTCGATTACTCCATCTACTAGGTTGAAGTATGAGCTTTTATATCTCTTTGGTCTGTCACAGATACATATCAAGAGTTGGGTTTTACTCGCTTAAGATGCACTTCCTTGTTAGAAGGAAAAAAGGGCCAAAGGTTACGTAACAAGGAAAGCTGTTGGGCACGACTATAAAAGGTTTTCTTTTGAAATATTGAATTGGCCACTTTAGGAATCTTTCTTTAGTATGGAGAATCTCAATCACAATTATAATCAAATAGTTAGAGTTGTCGCCAGTACAGATATGTTGCCAGCCCTTGAGTTGCTACATTAGTCCAACATGGTGCTTGCAATAACTATACCTTTTTTTTATGTGATTGTCATTGGTCAGCCTTGGCTTCATGAATCTTTGCTGCTCATTGAGAGTAGTCCAGAAATTCTTACTTCAACCGAGCTCAATGTGGATTTGAAATCTCTGTTGCTCATTGAGATTTTGGGGTTTAACAAGCCACACAGTGTGCAAATATCATACTTATTTTAGTGTTGAAATTTGGCAGTCACAATGCATGGTAGCAGAGGACAACCAAATAAAACTTCATAGTTCTGACTAAACTTATGCGGCATATTGACTTGCAGTTTGAAATCTTGAGAACCTAGCTAGGGAAAAAGGGGCAAACTATGAAGGATAAAACACGTTGCTTTTGCTAGCTTTTCTTGTGGAAAAACCATATTTGTGGCAATGGAGAATGACTTGTGGTCCCTAATTTGACTGAACAATTTAATTTGATAAGTAGTTTTAGACTCTAAGAATCCTCATTTCTTATTCTTTCCGAATGCTTAGGTTCAGATCGCTAGTTGGATTTGAATGAAAAATCTCTTATTGTACTTTTAGGGGCTAGTCGTATTGCTTTTAGAATGGATCAGAGTCAATATTGGCTGAACTTGCCAATTTTTGGATTGTTGCTGTTATCTACAAAATGCTTTTGTATCATCAATTAAAAAATTGTAGACTCGTTTAATAGAATAGTTGACAGAACACATCTAGTGAAAAAAAAAAAAAAGGGGTTATTGTGTATGCTTAGGATCAATTAACTCTAGAAACCTAAGGTTCTCATTTTTTGGAACATGAGATGCCTCTTGGCGAAATTTGACTTGGTATAGTTTTTATCCTTGATATGACTATGTGGTGATGAAGTAAGCATATTAATATTACATAGCGTAATTGCAAAAACTATCCTCAATTTTGCTTTTCATATCAAATACCCTTCTCACATTTCAAAATTTATATCGTGCATCTCCTAACCTAAATTAACTTATTTTCCCTTATGCACGCATGAGATCTACACCTAGAAAGTGGAATGCAACATTGAGGATGGGGTAATTCAAGAAATATGTGTGGCTGCGAGATGCAACCCGAAATCCACAACCAAAAAAAAAAAAAAAAAAAAAAAAAAAAAAAAATGGAGAGTGATGATTGTATGTCCGAAATATGAGAATAGCGCGTTTGATATGAGTAGCAAAGTCTAGGATGATATCTGTAATTTTCCATGTCATATAATACAAACTAACTCCCGGATGAATATTTCTAAAGCAGGTGGTGGTTGACAAGTTCTCTACCTCGAGGTTCAGGTAGTGACCAACATGGTGATTGCAGTCGTGACTGTGGTCGTGATCGTGGCCCTAATCAGGCCTGTGGTGGTGGATGTGGAGGTGGAGGTGGAGATGGAGAGTGCTTGCGGAAAGCCTGGGCATTCTACAAGGGAGTGTCCTAGTGAAGAGGGCAGAGGAGGTAGTTATGCGTGGAGCAATGACAGGTATGGAGGTGGAGGTGGTGGACACTATGGTCCTAATCGAAATGGTGGTCAACGCGGGTGCAATAGAGATGGTGGTACTCAAGGAGGATCATGAAATGACTGCTATAATCAGGACTGTTCTGGTCCCTATGGATGTCGTCGTACAGAAAACTTCTGTTCAGGGTAGAAAGAATTCTCCTGATAGGTATGCACACAAGTTTTTCCTTTTATAGTGAAGTAGTTAATCCTGTGCTGATTGAAAAGTGCTTGTAACAGAACAATTGAAGATACTGTTGTTAATTGCTGGAGGTGTCAAAGTCTCTTCTGTTGCATCTCTTCTTCATGGTTCTCCAGGTGGACAAATCTGCTTGATCAAACTGTTGATGTGCGATCTTTGGCTAAAAGATTCAACTGTTTAATGTCTTTGAATGCTCGTTTTGATGTTTTGGATCCAATGACATTGCTTCCTTTACTTAAACAATCAAATTTGGCCTTACTATTTCAATGCTATGATGAGTACTGGTCTCTTTTGCTTACATGCTTTAGCAATTGCAAATGCATCTGAGATTGATCTTGGTTGACTTCTTCATTGGCATTTGTGACTATGGAGTGTGGACAGCTTTTTGGTGTCTAGATGGCTCTTTTGAGGATAGGACGAGATTCACCTAAGGAAGTAATGCGTTTTCTCTTCACAAAAGAGAAGTTGCCTTAGAAATGAATGCCTGTTTTGGCTACGATTTTTCAAATGTTTAACTTTTTGAAAAGGAGTTAAGCGGGTAAACCCTATGTTTTCTTCTACACATTTAGTATGTGAGCTTTCTGTCTATAGTTTGCACTATATTAACTCTGCTAAGCTTTTTGCAGGATTCTAGCTGTTTGTGGTGTTTTGATGCGCAGTTCCATTACTCTTATATCATGATACGTTGGTTTAGTCTTAAAAACTCTGAAAAGTCCTTTTGGTCTCAAGAAGCTGTTCTGTGCAATTAACTCGGTAAATTTTGTCTCACCTTCCACTCATTGTACTGATGGCGGAGTTCCTTTCTCAGTAAAATGTGGAGATCTTTTGGAAGCTTTAGGGAGCATGGCAATTTGATTTTCACGATCTTCTTCCTAGCTATATGCTGTCTCTTATCGCCATCTTCAGTGGAGAATTGCTGTTCTCTGTCTCACCCGTGTACATGATGCTGCTATTGTCTTAGGTTTCCTGTATAAATTTCCCTTTCAGGTGTAATGCGGCTCTTCCTATGAATCAGCTATGTTGCTAATAAACACACGGTACTTTTCGCTTCTGCATTAATGATCTTCGCCATGCTCTTGCAGCCAGTCATTTGCAATTGATAATGTATCTTCCCTGAATTCTTTCAGAAGTTGTGCTAGCTCCATTTTAAATTGATATTGGCTTTGTGACTCCCAGATGTGGTATATTCTCGCCACAAGCAAAAAAAAGCGGATATGATCATTTCCTTTTCAGCTCTCTCTCTCTGTAATTACTTGGTTAAGGTTATTGGGCATTCTTAACTATGGCTTTGTAAGTGAATATTTTCTTTTCTCGTTATGCTTGTCAACAAATTTGGAGATCAAATTGGCAATACGTGCTCAGCAGGAAAGAGTTATCTATTCTTGTTTGAAATTGGAAGGAATTTTACTGAAGGACTGGTTAATTCTCAAGTAGAGCTTAATAGTACATTGTATCAATTTTCTGTTAATCTTTGCGACTTTCTTTATATACTTATTTCTTTAATGTCAAAGCTAGTCACATACTTAAGTTGATCCCTATCTTAAATAGATTTTTCATAATTCCAAAATCATTTCAGAATCCAAAAGAAAAGAAAGGAAGCTGAAACAGGAAACCAAAAGGACCACAATCAATCAATACAATGATCTTAATCATCAATATACAAAGTACAATGGGAGGAGGCCAAGAATTTGCATTAGGGGTGAGCGTGGTTCTTGGTAGAACCAGGAACCGGAAAACCGAACCGCAGGGTCCAGTTCCCGGTTCCCTTTTTCTGGGAACCGGAACCGGTTAGGGTTCCTATCCTAAACCTAAAAAGTAAAAGTCCTCTTCAGTCTTCACGCTTCAATTGTTTACCCTTCTTCCGTTCTCTGCTCAACCTTTGTCCCCAACGCCGCTCACCTCATCCCTCTGCTGGACGCCACTGGTGGCCGGTTGTCGCTCATCCCTTCGCTGGACGCCGCTCGCCCCCAGACCCTCACCCTCGACGCCGCTCACCTCGTCTCGCCACTGGTTGCCTGTCGTCGCTTGTCCTCCGCTGGACACCGGTCGCCCCCAGACACTCGCTCTCGACGCCACTCGCCTCGTCTCGCCGTTGGTCGCCGATCACCACTCATCCTTTGCAACATCGCTTGCTCCCCAGATGCTCGCCCATGACGCCGCTCGCCTCATCCCACTGCTCGTCGCTCGCCCCCAAATGCTTGCCCTTGACAACGCTTGCCTCGTCCCGCCGTTGGTAGCCGCTCGTCTCACTGCTAGATGCCGCTCGCCCCTAGAAGCTTGCCCTCAACGCCACTCACCTCATTCCGCCACTAGACGCCGTTGGACACCACTCGTCTCGTCCTGTTGCTGGACGCCACTCATCCCCCTACTGGACGATGCTCACCCCCAGGTGATGCGCCTCATCCTCGCTTCCCTTGACGCTACTCACACCCCGCTCACACCACTGCTGGACGACGTTCTCACCCCGCCATTAGACGATGCTCGCCCCTTCTGGACCCTGCCCTTACAAACTTGGGTAATATGTTCCTTCTTGTTCTCTTCTTTTATTAGAATGGGCTGTCATGGGAGTTGTTTCTATGCTTCTACTGGTTCAGCCCATGTTGTTAGATGATCGCGGTCACTTATTTTTGTCAACTTAAGGTTGATTTTCTTTAATTTTGTGTTAACATAAAACAGGGGAGATGCTAATAGGGCTAGCCAGCATATTTTTGTCATCATGAAGATTTGTTCCTAGAATTTTAAAGAAGATGGTAAGCATTTGCAAGAAGGGAGAGTAGTTTCCTAGGAGGATATGGTGCAAAACTTAATATTATAAGTCGAAGCTTTCCCTAATATGCTCGGGTATTGCTTTTTTCACCTTTTTTGAATGATAACTCCTAATCTGACATTTTCATAGGTGTCTTTTCTTTCATCAACTATTGCCATGCTTTATATCAAGGCTCATGTCTAATGATTTTTCTTCAATGTCTTGTTCTCGTTGTCAAATAATGTTAATAATTGCTTCCTTCATCTATAGCCCAATAATAGAACAAGTCTTTGGGTCTTGCAATTGATTCCAACTTTGATGGCTTGCATTAATTTAAGATCTGTTTCAAGACTCGCAGTGGAATTCAACAATTGTTCTCCTTTTCTCTTCATCTTTTCTAGTGGAGAAGATCTTATCATGTATGTTGTCTTCCTTTGAAGATTTGTCGCGTATTCAGATATAATTCTTGCATTTTTGCAGTTGTTAGCAAAGCAATTTCCTTCTTGCTTAATATGAGTAAAGAAAAGACTTCTCTCTTTCCATGATTATGATCAATTTCCCCTTTACTTTTAGTTTTGTTTTATTATCTTATGATGTATGTATTTCATGAAAGGGCAGTTCTTTCTAATGAATGGAGACATAAGTTCACAATAGCCAAAAACAAGGGCAATTATGAAATGGTTGAGAGAGATTCGTTTCACAGTGTTGGAGAAATCTATCCAGAATATTTTGAAGCTGACAAAACGTTTTTATCAGTCTAGTCTGGATAATTGCAAAGCCTTCTAGCGTCTGAAGACTTTCAGATCACCAGACTCAACACTCAAGACTCAAGACTCAAGACTATTCTCATTGACAGTTCTTCTAATCCAGTGACGAAGGCAATCTAGAGCCGAAGTATTTGGTTGAGGATTTAGTCCTATCCTCTGGAGAAGATCTCTTGGCTGGATTAATATAACGGATTCTTTCATTCGTTATCAAGATCGTTTGAAGATCCAATGGTCGACGAAATATTCTTGGAAGGTTCTATTCTTGGAAACCAAGATCCTGATTGTATGGGCGAACAGGATTGATGGGCTATCGTCAGGTTCCTTTAATAGCTCGAACGATCTTCTTGATTGATTCCGTCCAACGAGTAGATTGGAGGAATTCCTTTGGTAAGTGCCAACGGGTATGATGGTATAAAGGAGTATAAAAGGAAGTCGTTCTAGTTGCTTTAGTGCATGATCGATAGAGAGTGTTTATACTTAGTCGATACATTCTGAGCAATATTGTACACACAGAGAGTGTTTATACTTAGTGATACCTTGAGCGAGTGTGTTAGATCATTTACACCGAGAAATCAAGGGAGAACATCGCTGTAACATCTCTTTGTTCATAGTGGAATCCAGCCAATAGGTTGTCAGTGAAGAAGAGTGGACGTAGGCTTGAAATAAGCCGAACCACTATAAATCGCGTGTTCAATTTTCTCTTCCCTTCTCTCAGTCTTACTTTGATTATTGTTTGTTTTAAATCTATAAACTGTCTAGTATTGTGAAATTATCGAGAAAAATCTTGCATATACCTATTCACCCCCTTCTAGGTACTTATTCTAGCTATATCAATTGGTATCAGAGCTCGTGTACTCACTTTATTTGAAGTGTTTTACTTCAGAGTAAAAGATCCATGGCTAGTATGCTAGCACCAAGGCTGGTGGAAGGGCAAAGCAATACCAGACCACCCTACTTTGATGGAAAGGATTTTAACATCTGGAAGAACAAGATGAAAGCCTTCCTACGATCAAAGGATCCTCTGGAATGGGACGTTGTAGAAAAAGGAATTACTCCTACAGCTGCATCAGTCTCAGAAAGAGGGAAAGAAACTGTTGAGACCAGCGGAATGACTCAGGAAGAGATTATCAAGAGACAAGCACTCGATGCAAAAGCAATTTACTCTTTATATTGTGCTTTGTCACCAACTAAATATAACAGAATATCTTCTTGTGTTACAACAAAAGAAGTTTGGGATAGATTGCATATCACCTATGAAGGAACAGATCGAGTGAATAAGACCAGAATTAACATTCTCCTCGGTCAATATGAAGCCTTCAAAATGAAACCAGGAGAATCTATAACTAACATGTTTAGCCGTTTTACAGATATTGTCAATGGTCTTGAGAATCAAGGACAAAAAATTTCTGATCCCATGAAGGTAAACAAGCTACTGCGTGGACTCTCCAAGGATTGGAATCACATAAAGACTTCAATCAGAGAGACGCAAAGAATTATGCCACTATTTGTCGACGAGCTGATTGGAACTCTTTAGTCTCATGAAGTGGAACGAATCAATGAAGACGAAGATCCAAAAGGTAAGAAATCCATTGCATTAAAATCAAATGATGATTCTGATGATACATATTATGAAGATGACATGGACGATGAGGAGCTTGCTCTCATGATAAGAAGATTCAGAAAACTGAATAGAAAAGGAAGAAGGTTCAACTCAAGGAAACAAAGCTTTCAAAGACAGCAGATCAAGTCTGTTGATGATGAGGAACCAAACAGAGATGCAGTTTGCTTTGAATGTAAGAAAAAGGGACACATAAGACCCAACTATTCTCTTCTGAAGAAGAAAAGAGGAAAAGCTGAAAAGTTTCGAAAAGCTCTCAAAGCCGAAACCTGGAGTGATACAGAGTGTGAAGAAAGTGATAATGAATATGCAAACCTATGTCTAATGGCATAATCAGACTCAGACTCAAACTCTGGATCAGACTCAGACAGTGAATTCGAGGTAAGTGATTTTAAAATTCCTGTCAAAGTTTCTAAATACATTGATGAGTTGTGTTTTAGTCTTAAGACTTCTCTCAAAAGAATTTCCGACCTTAAAAAGGAAAACTCAGCTCTAAAACAAAATGAAATCGTTTTAGAAGAAAAAGTTAAAAGTTTAGACTTAAATGTCTCTACTCTTAAAGAAAATGAAGATAATCTTTTGAAAGAAAATTCCCTTTTAAAAACCGATTTATCGAATATTTCAAAGAAATTTTCAATAGGGTTCGAAAAACTTGAAAAAATTCTTTCACTCGAGACCATACTTCAATAAGTCCGGTCTAGGTATGATAGCGGAAACTATTCCCTTGATTGATTTTCCTAAAGTAAAAGAAAGAATTAAGAAAAGACCCTCGAGAGAGGCTTACAAAAATCATTTCAAGAAAGTTTTTGTAAAGTCGTAGGTCGAAATGCCCTCAGGTGTTCAAAGTGCAACAGTCCGGATCACTTTGAAAAAGAGTGTCCTATGGTTTGGAAACATGTTAAGAAAGTATGGGCTGATACTGTTTATTTTACTAACACCAAAAGACCCAAGAAAATTTGGGTACCAAAGAAAGCTTGAGACTCTCTTTTAAATGCAGATCTCCGTCAAGAAAAAGGTAAAGTGGTATCTTGACAGTGGATGCTCAAGACACATGACAGGAGACTCAAATTGCTTCATAAAGCTTGTGCAAGTAAATGGTGGAAAAGTTTCATTTGGAGGAAACAACAAAGGAAGTATTGTGGGATTTGGAACTGTGAAAATTGGAAATCTCACAATAAGTAATGTTTCCTTAGTGGAAGGACTCAATTACAATCTTCTCGATTAGCCAATTGTGTGACACTTGGTTTTAAGATCTTCTTTCAAGAAGAAACATGTTACGGAACCGTAAAGACTCTACTCGCTTTCATGGGTCGAAGACATAGAAATATCTATCTTTTGGATGTGAAACCGGATGAATCGCAATGCCTAATCTCAATTCAAGACGAAGCAAGCTTATGGCACAGAAAGCTTGGTCATGTCAACATGAAGCAATTAGCAAAAATTTCATCAAAGCAGCTTGTTCGAGGTCTACCCAAATTACCATACCAAAAGTCTAATCCATGCACTAAATTCATTTAAGCCAATAAATCATGTCTCTACTAATCATGTACTGCAGTTGTTGCATATGGATCTCTTTGGACCAGCCAGAACCCAAAGCATTGGAGGTAAGAAATACTGCCTATTAATTATGGACGATTACTCCCGCTTTACTTGGGTATATTTCCTTGCAAGTAAGTCCGAATCCTTCTCGTATTTTGAAAAATTTGCTAAAAAGGTTCAAAATGAAAAAGGATGTGTTATTTCAAGTATAAGAACAGATCATTGAGGTGAATTTGAAAATCAAGATTTTACAAAATTTTGTGATGAATCTGGCTTTAAGCATGTGTTCTCTTCTCCATACACTCCTCAGCAAAATGGAGTTGTGGAAAGGAAGAATAGATCTCTTCAAGAAATGGCTAGAACTCTTTTAATTGAAAGTAAGATTTCTTCACAATTTTGGGCTGAAGCTGTTTCAACAGCGTGCTATATAATCAATAGAGTCTTCTTAAGACCTTCTCTAGAGAAAACCCCTTATGAGTTATTCAAATGTAAGAAGCCTATTGTTTCATACTTTCATGTGTTCGGTTGCAAATGCTTTATATTGAAAAAAGCTAAAGATCGAATTGGTAAGTTTGAAGAAAGATCAGATAAAGACATCTTCCTTGGATATTCTTCATTAAGCAAAGCCTACAGAGTCTACAACAATAAGAGTCAGTCTATGGAGGAGTCAATGAATGTCAAATTTCAAGACTCTATACAAGATGTATCCAGTCAGACTCATCATGAAGAGTCTGAACCTGCTCCAGACCCTCCAAAGCTTACAACTCAAGAAGCATCTCAGACTCTGGAAGACCAGCATCAAGCTATTCGTGAAGATTCAAATAAAGAAAGAGATCATCAACCAGACAAATCAACCAGTAACTGGAAGCATAAGTCCAGTCATCCCAAAGATCTTATCATTGGCGACATCAATGAAGGAATTTGCACCAGATCTAAAAGGCATGAAGAGTCTAGTGCTATGGCTCTCATTTCTGAAATTGAACCAAAGAGCATAGAAGAAGCTTTATCTGATGAAAGCTGGATTGAAGCTATGCAAGAAGAGCTCAGACAGTTCAACATTAATGATGTCTGGGAATTGACATCTAAACCAAAAGGTAAAACTGTTATTGGTGCCAAATGGGTGTTCAGAAACAAGATGAATGAGAAAGGAAAAGTCGTACGAAACAAAGCAAGACTCGTGGCCAAGGGATATACGCAAGAAGAATGAATCGACTATGATGAGACTTACGCTCCAGTAGCGAGGTTAGAAGCTATTCGACTATTACTTGCGTTTGCTTGTTACAAAAATTTCATGTTATTCCAAATGGACGTCAAAAGTGCCTTCCTAAATGGATTTATCCATGAGGAAGTTTATGTGGAACAACCACCAGGGTTTGAAGACCCAAAGAAGCCAGACTCAGTCTTCAGACTGAAAAAAACCTTGTATGGTTTAAAGCAAGCACCTCGAGCTTGGTACAACAGGCTAAGTAAGTTCTTAATACATAATGGTTTTGTAAAAGGTAAAGTAGATACTACTTTATTTATCAAAAAGGAAAACAAAAGCCTTTTACTTGTTCAAATATATGTGGATGATATTATTTTTGGATCCTCTAATGAAATTCTGTGCAAGAAATTTTCTAAGTCTATGCAGGATGAGTTTGAAATGAGTATGATGGGAGAGTTAACATTCTTTCTTGGACTCCAAATAAAACAATTAAAGGAAGGAACTTTTATTAATCAAGAAAAATATGCTAATGATCTTGTCAAAAGGTTTGGACTGGAAAAGTGCAAAAAGACCGACATACCAATGTCAAATTCTTTGAAAATAGACAAAGATGAAGAAGGGAAGAAAGTTGATCAAAAGCTGTACAGGAGCATCATTGGTTCACTTCTTTATCTTACTGCTTCTAGACCTGACATTTTGTTGAGTGTTTGCATCTCGTGCTAGGTTTCAATCGAGATCCTAGAGAATCCCATCTCGGTGCTGCGAAACGTATTATTAAATACGTTGCTTCATCATCAAGCATCGGTCTTTGGTATCCTAAGAATGGAGACTTTAATCTTCCGGGATATTCGGCAGATCTAGATCTAGCCGGTTGCAGAGTTGATAGAAAGAGCACTTCGGGAACTTGCCAGTTGCTTGGAAGCAAGACAGTGTCTTGGTTTTCAAGGAAACAAAGCACTGTGGCTCTCTCAACAACAGAAGCAGAGTATGTAGCTCTTGGAAGTTGCTGTTCGCAAATTCTATGGATAAAACAACAGCTACAAGACTTTGAAATTGAAGACTCAAGCACAGAGATTAGATATGACAACACCAGCGCAATCAATCTCACCAAAAATCCAATCCTTCACTCAAGAGCAAAGCATATAGAGATTCGACATCATTTCATTAGAAATCATGTTCAAAATGGAGAAATCTCGATTCAATTTGTTGATTCAAAGAGCCAACTAGCGGATATATTCACAAAGCCTTTGGAGAAAAATCAATTTGATTTTATCTGTTCCAGACTTAACATTTTGAAGCTTGAGGAAGTTAAAGTCTAGAGACTATCCAACCCTCGACTCGACCATTCATGGCTATCGACAAGTTGTTATTATATTCAATCTCGAAAAGGTACGATCATTAGTTCAGTTAATTTATAATTTCCGTAAAAAACGGAATCGTGTCTTTTCAAAAGATTAACTTAAATTTGGCGGTTATCGATTTCAAAAGAGACGTCTGTTCATTTTCCTTGTACCGATTGGTTATATAAATATATATATATATATATATATATATATATATATATACAGTTTTTCTCGATTAAACTTTAAAACCCTAAAAAGGCATTATCCTCCCAATCCTGTCTCTACTTTGTGTTCATTTTCGAGAAAGTTGTCAACTTTTCTTGGGAAAGCGAGTGAAGGAATCTTTCAACGACAAGGAAGGATGTCTTCTTCGAGAAAGTCATCAAGAATCGCGAACAGGGGACCACAGAGAATGAGGAAGGGGCCTACCCATTTCGATCTCACCGAAGAGGAAGATTTATCGAGTCAGCAACAGAGCCCGATTCGCTCTCCTCCACGTCAATCTTCACCATCTACCCCACAAGGTGTGGGTCATCAACTGGAGGAAGAAATAATCGAGGACACAGACCCTATAAGAGTCCAAAAACCCGCTTTTATTTACAAGCTCTATCGTGCGTTGAAAAGTATTGGGTCTCCGCTGAACGTCGTAGATGAATTTCTTAAAGATAAGAATTATGGAAATGAGCATATTTTTCTGCGGAAAATGGAGGATTTTGGAATTGCTCCCAAAGGAAAGGCTGAGGAAGCACTTGCGAACATTCCAAGTGATCCTCGTGTACCAGGACAGAATCCGACTGACGGGAACGATGATGATAAAATGTTCCTTGAATTCCAACCTAGAATGGGTGTTGCAGCAAAGGTGAAGGGAAATCGGATGGATTTGTTTAAATCGAAGAATCAGGAGAATCTGTTTTTCAGACTGTTGAAAAGAGGGGTGATAAACCCTAGGAGTGTTGATTTCGACTTCTTGGATGCCATCAATGTGAACTTAAGGGAGAAGTTCAATCTGCTTCAACTTGAGCAATTTTGCTCCGATACCACAGACGGTTATGCACAATTGACAGCATACTTCTATTCAAATCTCAGCTTTTTAGATGCGAATAGAATATCCTTCAGTGTTCGAGACCAAGACTATGTGGTAGATGTGGACATGTTGGCAGATATAATTGGAGTTGAAAGAGGACGCTATCAACCGATCAAAGTTTCGATTGCTCGTACCACACTGGATCTTGTCAAAGACAGGGATATAGAGAAAAGAATTACCTACTGAAGGATGTGTGCCATCAACATCGTGCTTCACAAAATTGTGATCAACTGTCTCAGGCCAAAGTCTACATCAACGACTGACGTGTCTAACTCCGAGGCGAAATTGATGTACGCGATCAATTCAGGGAAGAAGTTCTCTCTCCCTCACACCATTCTCTTTCACATGTATAGAGCAATGGTGAAGGACAAGGGCCAATTGCCTTACGCAGGTCTTGTGACCAAGATCTTCATACACTTGAACATTGAGCCTCCACATACTCTTTGTGTTCGACCATGCGACAAAATGGTGGTGGGTTTGAAAATGCTGGTAAAAATACATCTGAAAGAGCTTAATAAGGCAATGGAGAAGTTCAAAGTGAAGCTCCAATATCTTCTGCATCAAAGAGAAAAGGGAAGGAACCCATGAGTGCTCCATCCAAAAAGAAAAGAACTCTTATCTTGGAGGATGAAGATGAAGAGGAAGATCTCTCTATTCCTGCATTGAAAAGAACCAGACGTTCTGTACCAGAATCAACAGAACAGAGAGAAAAAGAGGGACAAGCAAAGAACAGAGAAGCAGAGGAGCAACAAGAGAAAGAGAAAGAGGCTGAAGAAGAAGAAGAAGAAGAAGAAGAAGAAGCAGTGAAAGAAAAGGCTGCAGATGAAGCAGGAGAGAAAGGGAATCAAGGCGCTGAAGAGCATGACCATCACTCTTCCCCAATTGAGGTCCTAGAGACAGGGGGAGATGGCGAGCAAGAAAGGACTACACCACAGGCTGTTAACAATGAAGGTATGAGTCGCTCACCAGCAAATCCAGAAGATTTTCAGGCTTCTCAAATGCCTGAAGAAGGACATGATATGTCATCGCCAAAATTGCTCGATGTCACCGAAGCTCCATCGTCTGACTTCACTCCATCTGAGAGAGCAAATGCAAGCACACAGACGGACAATTCAGCAGATTTTCGTCGTATCCTTGATGTTCTTCTGGAAATGCGTGGTCAAATATATGCTCTGGACTGTGAACTTCAAGTCCTGAAGAATGCTGGACAAGCATCTTCTACTACCCTGGCGGATCAAATGAAAGATATCGCTCTTCAAATTCAAGCCAATGCCAAGGGAGAAGAGGTGGCTCATCTACGAGAAGACTTGAAGAGGCTGGAAGGTATCGTACAGTCGATGGGAGATTTCCAGATCGTGCGCATTCCCAAGCAAAATTGACTTTTCTCTCACCTTTTTAATGATGACAAAAAGGGGGAGAATTGCAATTTGAACTCAACTCTGAACTCAACTCTTTAAAACTTTGACTTTAAATTTCTTTTTTTGTGTTTGGATGTTTTTGAGTATGACTTGGGTGTGAACTTAAATTTGCTGACTTGGATGTGGATTTTGAATGTTTGATTATTTGCATTTATATCAAGTATTGCTATATGGTTTTACTCATGAAAGACTAACCGATTTTCTGTGGATGCAGAGTCTGGTTGTTAATTTTAATAATCTTTATGAGACAGCTATATTGCTTGAGTAATGTTTTGCAGGTCAAAGTTGTTCAAATCTATAGGAAAGTTTTGTCACCATCAAAAAGGGGGAGATTGTTGGAGAAATCTATCCAGAATATTTTGAAGCTGACAAAACGTTTCTATCAGTCTAGTCTGGATAATTGCAAAGCCTTCTAGCGTCTGAAGACTTTCAGATCACCAGACTCAGCACTCAAGACTCAAGACTCAAGACTATTCTCATCAACAGTTCTTCTAATCCAGTGACGAAGGCAATCCAGAGCCGAAGTATTTGGTTGAGGATTTAGTCCTATCCTCTGGAGAAGATCTCTTGGCTGGATTAATATAACGGATTCTTTCATTCGTTATCAAGATCATTTGAAGATCCGATGGTTGACGAAATATTCTTGGAAGGTTCTATTCTTGGAAACTAAGATCCTGATTGTATGGGCGAACATGATTGATGGGCTATCGTCAGGTTCCTTTAATAGCTCGAACGATCTTCTTGATTGATTCCGTCCAACGGGTAGATTGGAGGAATTCATTTGGTAAGTGCCAACGGGTATGATGGCATAAAAGAGTATAAAAGGAAGTCGTTCTAGTTGCTTTAGTGTATGATCGATAGAGAAATTCTAGAGTCTGAAGCACCTTGATTATTAGTCGATACATTCTGAGCAATATTGTACACACAGAGAGTGTCTATACTTAGTGATACCTTGAGCGAGTGTGTTAGATCATCTACATCGAGAAATCAAGGGAGAACATCGCTGTAACATCTCTTTGTTCATAGTAGAATCCAGCCAATAGGCTGTCAGTGAAGAAGAGTGGACGTAGGCTTGAAATAAGCCTAACCATTATAAACCGCGTGTTCAATTTTCTCTTCCCTTTTCTCATTCTTACTTTGATTATTGTTTGTCTTAAATCTATAAACTGTCTAGTATTGTGAAATTATCGAGAAAAATCTTGCATATACCTATTCACCCCCTTCTAGGTACTTATTCTAGCTATATCACACAGCATTTGCTTCCTTGCATGGGGTACTAAATTTAGCTTTTCTTTTTTTTGTGCCAGATCCTGTCATGCTGGCAGGGCCTTTGATGACAACGCATGATTATATACTTGTTTATTGATGCATGATTTACACTTCTTTATCACCCCCCTCTGCCTCCCATGTATAATGTGATTAAAATTTTAATTATAAAGAATCATTTGAACAATGAATGTAACAATGTCATCCACTTATAATTTCTTAGGGTGCCCTAGTTGCAAATTATCCATGGGATGGAATGGAGGACAAGAGGTGATCATTTAACATTCCGATTCATATGGTGAATTCATGGGCCACTTATCTTGATAATGTGCTTGATTTCCCAACTTGCGTGCAAAGCCTATCGCCACTTTGATCTATGCTGTCCCGCATGTTATTTGCTAGAAGTACTAGGCATTACTTTTTCGTTGATCAGTTGTTCTTTCTCTATGTTCGCGAATTAAATCTCCAGCTAATATGCAGATCAAAGGTGTGCATTGATCTCCAGTTTGCAGCGTGTCCCAAACCTTTTCTATATTACTCCTATGTTAAGTTAAGTCATCCTTTCATAGTGATGAAAAAAGTTGAAATCATTTAGTTTTAGAGGGACAGCAGAATATAGAATGGTGCTGCACATTAATCGAAGTTTACACGTGATCTTTTATTGGCCCACATTTCATAAATTACTGCAGTAATTATACTTTTGCTTTCATATCCTATATTCTTAATGACTATTGGCAATCCTAAATTGCAGGAGACATTACTTTGCCAGCCTTGATGATGAAGCCTTTGGGTTCATGGCAAGTATATATAGTCGCTCTCACCGTAACTTGTCATTGAGTAAAGAATTTGAAGGAGGAATTATGAATGGAGCAGCTTGGTATGACGGTTTTAAGGTAAATCCATTGTAGCTCATGAAGTGCTGATCTTTTCAGTGTTTTAATCTAATACTTTTGTGAAGTGAACCGCTGGACTTTGCAAAAGAAAAACAGTTCACATTCTAGAATATTAAAGGCTTATGAGTATTATAGATTGTGTTCGTGTTGTATTCTCTTTGATGAATGACAATTTTGTTTATTATTGTTGCATTCATTTCCATTTTTTAAACTAAAAATGAAAAAAAAAAAAAAAAACCTGTTGGAACTTAGAACCGACCTCGGAACCTGTGATGGGTTAAGTTCTAGGTTTTTAGTTCTGACGGATAGGTTTTAGGTTCCAAAAAATGAGGAACCTGTACCCGAGGGTAGGTTCCAGGTTCCAAGTAGAACCTGTAAGAAACCGGGAACCGCTCAGCCCTAGTTTGCATCCAGAGCATCGAATTGGATGGTGAAGCTCTTGTTGAAGGTTTGACAAAAGACGACGCTGTGTGGATGGTTGAAATGCTTGTGTGACTTCATCTCTGTATTAGGCTACGTGCATGCTTATGTGTGTGAAAGAGCGAAGGGAGGGAGGAAGGTTGGCTTTTGTTTTAACTAGGAATTGCTCGTGTAAGTAGGAAACAGCGAAGGTTCAAGAATCAATGCTTAAAATATCAAATATTCTTTGGATGATTTGATGAATAAAGTCAGACATAATAAACGGAACTGTGTGAAATCTTTTTTTTTTTTTTTCACTTGGATTCAACATGAATCCCATTATCTCTTAAATGTGATTGGCATAATATATTGTATTAACTCTATATAACAACTTTTTTAGGCAATGTAATCATTTTTCTTCTTTTGCGCTTTTAAGGGAAGTACATTGAACATGGCTATATGCGAAAGAAGAAAGACAAATGCAGCTCATTGAATATAGCTTCCTACATAAATGAAGTGGTCTTGGAAATCATGCAGATCTCCCCACCTCTCTCTCTTCTTTCGAGTTCATGCTTGTGCATGTTATTGGCAAAGTAGTGTGATCACGATCTGGCCCCGTGATTCAAACTTGTTTCACGATATGTCCTTATTTGAAGGGTAAGTCCACTTGTCTCATATTCCCCATTACTTCATCAAATGATAAAACTATACTTTTAATCCCTAAGTTTGAGCATTCTTTTCCATTCAAATCCTCTAAGCTTTGAGTTTTGTCTATGGCTTCAATATATGATTTCATTCTTTGCTTCCAATAGCCATCGTTGCTTCCATCAAAGTAAGGCGGCTTGTTGGGAGCTTGAGCATCATTGGTAAAGAATCCGCCAAGATTAGTCATGATAAATGATCTTTGTATTTAGAAGAAATACACTTCAGATAAAGAGCAATAGAGCTCCGATACCAATTGTTGAGGTTAACAATACAACTTAGAGGGAGTGAATATGTTTGTTTTCAAACTTTGATGATCTTTTGCGGAAATCAGCTAATAGCTAAGTAAAGATCACCATGACCTATATTTAACCAAACTCACACTAACTATATGACAAATCACATAATAGACTAGTCACATGATCCTTATACTTCATGATGGCATGCCTTTAGTTAAAGGATCATCTATCATCAATTCAATGCTAACGTGTTCTATGACCACTTTGTTCTCCTTAACACGTTCCCCTATGGCTAAATACTTGATGTCGATATGCTTACTTCAACTGCTACTTTTGACATTTTTAGGCATAAAAACCGCAACTGAATTGTCACAATATATTCTTAATGTCCTCGAAATAGAATTAATAATTCTAAGCCTAGTAATGAAACTCTTCAACCATACACCATGGGAAGTAGCCTCAAAACAAGAAACGAACTTAGCCTCCATAGTGGAAATAGCAGTCAAAGTCTGCTTGGCACTTCTCCATACAACAGCTCTACAAGCTAACATAAAAATCTATCAAGATGTTGATTTTCATGAATCAACGCAGCTCGCGAAGTCCGCATCCAAATAACCGACTACTTCCAGGTTGTCAATCCGTCTATACATAAGCTATGGCACCCCTAAACACCTAAGGTTGCCACAGGTACCTATCGCTCCACCTAATGAATACCAGTTACATATCTTTGTTTCAGGATTAAAGAAGAACTGTAGTTCATGGGCATATTTATATATATATATATATATATATATATATATATATATATATATATTTTAAAACGGTCCCAGCGCAGCTTATTAACGGAAGTATAAACAAGTCTCACAATTTTTTCCTCCAATGACCATAATGCAATGCACACCAACTACGCACCATAAGAAAAGATAAAGCCGAACCACTTTTATTTATATTTTCATGATGGATTTCTCGGGTCGGTACAACCAAAAAGTAAAGCCAAGACTTTTAACTAAACTTGGCCACAACTCAAAAAGAAAGATCTCGACCCCCTATATTGATCACATATCATCCTCCATCTACAAGTGGCGGTTATCCCAAAAAATGTCAGCTCCCACTCCTCACGCGGACCATCACACCCATCCTAGTGCACCGGGCGGTGGCAGCGGCAACATCCCCCGAATCACTCCGCCACGGCGGATGTGGACTGACAAGAACTCCTAGATGACCGGGCCCCTAGCCAGGCCCACATCATACATCACTAGCACCCACACTCGTATGAACGTTAGACTAGGAATTGTGACACAATCAAGCTCCGTACACTCGACCTCCACGTTAGATGGAAGGCCGTAAAAGGTACCCAGCGTGACTAGAGGGAGAGGCATCTTTCTACTTTGAAATGTTGGTCCCCAAAGGGGTGAGTACAACCACTCAGCAAGTAAAATCCATTAAACTCCTCAATGCATCAAACAAAACAACCAAGACATCATAAACAAGCACGTATCATTCATGCATCCCAGCATAACTTACCTTGTAGCCATGCATATGTCATCATACCATATGTGCAAACACCATCATGCACTCATCATCAAGTATTCATGTATATACCATCATGCCATAGGTGCAAATACAACCATGCACTCATCATCAAGCATTCATGCATATCATATCACACAGCCATGCATACATGTCACCATACCATGCATGATTCAATTTCAACTTTTTATCCTCTAATTGGATCACCACATTTTCCTTTCCCGGGACTAGTATTTGCATCCCACATTTTATCGCTCGCACCCAACCTAGCATCGCGAGGAACCTCCGGCACACATCACCGGGCATCCAGCACCCCCACATCCTGGGCATCTCGTATCTCAACTAGCATCACGAGGTATCCCCTCGGCACACACCTCCGAGGCTTCCGGCACCCCCACATCCCGGGCATCCAGTACCCCCACATTCCGGGCATCTTGACACTCCCAGGGCATTGTTGGCTCACACCTCCAACGGTATCCTCATTTCCCATAATTTATTTTCACATTTGTGTCTCAATATCAACATGGCACATGATGTAATGGCAACAAAATCAATTCAACTTTTGATCTTATAGGTAATGCCCAATATCTCCACATGTGCAGCAAGATTCAATCACTTAAAACAGTATAATTCATGGCTCATACAAAACAGAATAGTCCATGTATTACAGCTTTTGAAATTCACACAATCCAGCTTGCACAGTTTTTGAAAAAAATTTAATTAAATACACAAATTTCCTTCAGAATTTATGAAATTCAAGCATGTAATAGTCAAGACATAAATGCAGATATCTCATGAGGAACACTACACCAAAAGACCTTCATACAATTCGGTATAGTCTACGCATTACAGCACTACTATTCTAACAATACAACTTGCACAGTTTTTGAAACATTTTTAGTTAAATAGGTAAATGAACTTCAAAAATTACGAAATTTGAATATGTTGTAGGGAATACATAGGAGAGATATTTCATGCAGAACACATTGCCGAAAGAACCTCATACAAAACGATATAGTCCATGCATTGCAACTGACCAAGTCCAAGCACATCAGATTACAGGGTTTTAGAAACATTTCCGATTAAATACCAAAATGACCTTCAAAAATTATGAAATTCAACTATGTGGTAGTTAGTCCTAAGGTAGATTTTTTATGAAGGAACCAAAGTCAGATTCGTCCTAGGTAATTAAATATAGACGGTTAAAACTTCTGTTCATAGTACAGAAACTTCCAGATCTAACTACCTCCGAAAAACCACGATTTCACCTACCTATTCTTGTTGGTTTTCTCTAAATTTGTGATATGTTAAATGTCAAGATGTCCTTTACATCTTTTGTTAAGAAATTGAAGTTAAATTTCAACAAAAAGATTGCCTTACAGTCCATGCATTCATGAAAGGTAGTTACCAAAATCTCCAGAACCAGTCTTTTCAAAGAATGAAGATTTCACCTACTTATACTCGTTTTTTTGTATAAAATTTGAGTATGTTATACTCCAAGAAGTCCTTAACAACTTTCATTTAGAAGTCAAAGCCAAAATCCAACTCGAACATCACATGCAAGCCACTAGAATATCCAAGGTCGAGCTATTTTCTCAAGAACAGTTTACTAACCTAAAACACCACTCTTAAAACTTCAGCTTTTCACACCCTAGACATCCGAAATTTATCACCATTCAATCACACATACTAGGCACAACATGCAAGAGTAGATCAAGGATCCAACTTGCCTCTAAACCGAGCAAGCAACGAGCACAACGGCGACGGACGACGGACGGTGAACGCACGGCCCTTCCTTCTTCCTTCTTCTCTTCTTCCTTTCTTCCTTTCTTTCTTCTCCTTCTCTCCTCTCTTTCTCTCTCGGATGAAACCTTCTCTCTCTCTCTCTCTCTCTTTCTCACTTAAGCCGGCCATCATTTCCCCTAATTTTTCTTCCCCTCCATCATTAGCCATCATTGGATCATGCATGGAGGACACTTGGCAATTTTCTTGGGGACAAAAGGGGGAGGCATGCAACTGGATCCCCCTCCTTTGCACGTCGACAGCCCTCCATGGGCTTGGTCCAACCATGGGCCGGTGGTAGCTCTCCCCCTTGGCTTCACGGGCCGGCCGAGAATGGGGTGAGGTAATGGGCTGGTTTGGGCCTTTAAATGTCCAGCCCATCCTCATCCTAATAATCCACCTAATTCTTAATTAGATAAACACCCAATTGAGATTTATTATTCACCAAAACTTTGTGACCTAATTTAATAAATTCCAATCCACAATCCACATGGCCAAAAATAGAATTTTCCTATTAAATAATTACCCACCAAAAGCTTGGCCAAAATCTCAATGCAAGACATGAATTAGAGCACCCCTAAAGATTGGCAAGAAATTCTAGGATGCCACATAAGCATGTACTCTTTGGTACCTTGAAGGTATCTCATCACTTTCTTTGCAGCTTTCCAGTGGTCTATACCCGGATTACTCCGATATCTTTCCAACATTCCCACAGCAAAAGTGATGTCAGGTCGAATGCAAACTTGAGCAGTCATCAAGCTTTCAACAGTGGAAGCATATGGAATGTTGTACATTTGTTCCATTTTTAGATCATTTTTCAAGTATTGGTTCAAATTGAACATGTCACCCTTCACTATGGGTGTTATACTTGGGGAACAAGTTTCATTCGAAATCTCTCTAGGACCTTATTAATATAGGTTTCTTGAAATATCCTAAAATTCCTCGAGGTCTATCTCTATGGATCTTAATGCCAATGACATAAGATGCCTCACTCATATCCTTCATATCAAAACTCTTAGAAAGAAATTGTTTCCCCTCATATAGCAACCCCTTATCATTGGTTGCAAGTAGAATATCATCTACATTGATCCATGACATCATTTACAAAACCAAATGAAGAGATGACATCATGGAACCTTAAGTACCATTAGCAGGATGCTTGTTTCAAGCCATATATAGATTTCTTAAGCTTACACACCAAATGCTCACCTTTACTAGAGGAGAATCCTTCAGGCTATTTCATGTAAACCTCCTCCTCTAGTTCTCCATTGAGGAACGCCATTTTCACATCCATCTGATGTAATTCCATATCAAAATAAGCAACCAATGCCAAAACAATACGAAGAGGATCTTTCTTAGATACAGGAGAAAATGTCTTCGTGTAATCAATTCCTTCCTTTTAAGTGAATCTTTTGGCAATGAGTGTAGCTTTATATCTTTCAATATTACCCAATGAATCTTTCTTAGTTTTGAAGACCCATTTACAACCAATGGCCTTCACACCAAAAGGTAATTCAACCAAATCCCAAACTTTGTTAGATGCCATAGAACTCATCTCTTTATTCATGGCATTGTACCACAAATCGGATTTATCACTATCCATGGCTTGTGAAAATGTTTCAAGATCATTGTCAACTCCAATATTGTAGTTAGACTCTTGTAAGTACACAATATAATCACTAGGAATTGCCGATTTTCTTATTCTAGTAGATTTTCTCAATGTTGCGTCAACATTGAGAAGATCTACTAGAATAAGAGAGTTATGGTGGTTTGGCTTTACTCTCAAGCCTATGTCCACTCTTTAGATTAATAGCCTCAAATGAGCTAGACTCCACTAACAATATGCTTGGAAAGTTATAACCGGCTAGCATTGATCTTTTATGTGATAGATCACACTATCTGGACTCAATTACTACTCTTACACTTGTGCATTTAATCTATAGCACACTTGCTAAATAGCATGACAAGCAAGACAGTAAAACAGAGAGATTTAATATGAGAATAATAGTACATAAGCTACTTGATCTTTTATGTGCTGCACTCTCTTAGTTCTTCAAAGCCTTCTCTTTTATAATCTTTCTCAAACTATTTGTTAAGGTTGATTTAGAGAGATAGGTGATCATTAAAGAGTTTCCATTGAACTGTTGTCCAGAAAGATACTACCCATACAGTTTCTTTTCTAGGACTCCTACATACTGACAAAAAATGACAGCTGTTGTTGTTTTCTTAATGCAGTTTTAGACTAACTTATTAGACACTCTAGCTACTATGCTACATGCTTTTATTTCGATTCTGCTGCTTTAAGAATCCAAATCTTACAATGGCTCTTTAGCTAATCTAACGAACATCAACTGATGTAGTTAGTTGTCACATCACCATCAATTTGATATTTATTGCTCTGATATAAATATCATAAGTACTGATTTGGTTGACTTGTGTTGTTTGTAATAACAGGAGAATTGCAAACTTTTTTCCAATTGGTCACATCATGGATGTTGCATGGTCCTTTGGTCCAAACATCTGTAAACAATATAGTATGTAATATACTAAGGATAGTTTGAGCATAATCAAAATCTCTTGAAGATGTTTTGTCCAATATAGACTACTTTCCTTTTTGTGGATTGGGGGGGCTATCCATTTATTTCAATACCTTTGATAGACGAAGAAATCCTGAAAATTTATCGAATTGTTCTTTCTTGGATACACCATATTTCACCCAAAAATGAAGCTCTGCTGAATTCAAGGTTGTTAGGACCTAAGGATTTGAAATTTTTTTTGAGTGATTTGAGATTAGGCCTTGAAGGCCCTCAATTTTTCAATACTTGCATTTATCAATGTTAAAAATGAAAATAAAATATGCTTCATAATAACTTAATATTGAATACAAAATAATACTAGTTTGTTAACTAAGCATGAGCACCTTTAATAAGTTTTTTTGCAAAATATTTAGCAAGATTCTATTGCCAAGAAGTATCTTTTTCTATTGAATGAATAAGTGGCCTTTGCTTGCCTAGCGAACGAGTGATTTTTTGACTTAAATAAAACCTTTTAAGCTTATTTTAATTATGATAACGGAATGTGTTTAATTTAACTAAGTGCTAAATATTTAAGTTTTGAAGACTTCATTGAGTTATCAAATAGCCTACAAATTTCAAAACTACTCACCTCGGATTTACTCTTAGTAAACACCGTTTTAATGTATTGCAGCATGGATGTAAATTTTGGTGACTATACATAAAATTTAGATGCAAAACCATTTTAGATATTTTATGTTGACTTTAGGAAATTTAAATATTAGATAGTAATTTCTTTTACCAATAACGAAAGATGGAATTAGGCGATCAACATTTACCCTCTAAATGTTAGGTCTCATTGTCATTGTTAAATATTAGCTTTTAACCATGACTTTTCAATGCAACGGTAAATATACAAACACGTGGAGCTGGGATTTTTTTTCATAACATTGCTTGATTATGATAAACTCTTTTATATTGGGCTACCACGCCGGGTGATATACGAGATAGTATCTCATTAATATGAAAAATCTGATTTATGAAATGTTTTCTCACACATTTTATAAGATGAATACCATATATATTGGACATTACCAATCCTAGATAATTATCACGTATTTTTTTCATTTTTTTATAATTAATGTTTTCGACGCCATCAGTTTCCGACCATGTTTATCTCCTCCTCCCGTCCGATGGCCTTGCTCAAACCGAGAGGCTTACAGGGTTTAGAGAGAGAGAGAGAAGACGAGCTTCGATGGAGTCAACCATATCCAAGACTCTCTCTCTCTCTCTCTCTCTCTCTCTCTCTCTCTCTCTCTCTCTCTCTCTCTCTCTCTCTCTCTCTCTCAATCCACATCTCCGTCCTCTCTCAAGTCTCAATCCCTTCGTCTTCCGCCTCCACCGCTACTTCTGCCGGTCGCTACATCGCAAATGCCTCCCCTCTTGGCTCATCGCCCACAGGCTCCGTTGGATATATGCTGACCGCATCCACTCCCTGAGCCTCGCTAAGCCATCTCTATCTCCCCCGACTCCCGAGAGGTTCTGCTTGCGGGGCATTTCGCTTCTCTTGGTGCCTTCGGCGAACATAGCGGTGGCGGTGGTAGCAGCGGCGGCGGCAGTAGCGGCGGCAAAGGAGGCAGAGTCGACAGTGAGGATTGAAAGGTGAAATCAGTTGTGGATGGAGCTGAGGAAGCCTGAGGTGTCTCCCCTGATGTGATAATTCTCAACGTCGGAGTAAGCCCCTCTCTTTATGTGAATGTACGAGCTAAAGCTTCGATTTTGTCAATGCTTGTCCAACTTTCCCTGCATTATAATGCTGAAGATGTTATTACGCGATGCGTATCATGTTTCTTTTTTCAGTGTGCAGCCACTTGAGTGTCTCCGTTTCGTCTCTGCAAGGAATGACTGTTGGAATTGTTCAGCTGCTATTTTTTGTCATGTTTTCCTCTGTTTTCCTCTTTTTTATTAAAAAAACAGTCAAGTTTATTTAGTTATACATTTAGTGTTTTTGCTATTCTCTAGGAAATTAATAGCACGTTTGTGTGCAGTTATGTGTTGCACATACGTGAGCAGTTTCTACTTTGTATTTAGTTGTTGTACTCGACAGTTTTTTCCTAAGCACAAGACGTATGAAGTGCTATGCTCTTTTTTTTTTTTTTTATCTTTTCTCTCTCTGAAACAATAGAAATTTTTCTGTTTTGATTGTTGTTTTTATGAGCTTTAGCATTGGTATCAGAGCGTTTGTGGGATCTTAAGGGACTGTGAAGTGAGGGTAAGTGAGTGAAGATTGCTTCCTCTGTAAAGAAAAAGCTGATGGAGGTAGGATCGAGTGGATTCTCTGCAATGGCTACTCCAGTCTTTACTGGGGAAAATTATCAGGCTTGGGTTGTCAAGATGACGGCATTCTTGGAGGGTCATGATTTATGGGAGGCTATGGAGAATGATTATGGGGTTGCTCCACTTCCAGACAATCCGACCTTGAATCAGATAAAGTACCGTAAAGAGAGAATTACAAGGAAGGCTAAGGCAAAGTCTTGCCTGTATGCTGCTGTTTCACCCACTATCTTCACAAGGATCATGAGATGTGATTCTGCAAAGACAATATGGGATTTCTTGAAGGATGAGTACGAGGGAGATGAGAAGATAAGAGGCATGAAGGTGCTGAATCCCTTGAGGGAGTTTGAGAGACAGTAGATGAAGGATTCAGAGTCAGTGAAGGAGTACTCTGATAGGTTGGTTGGGATAGCTAAACAAATTAGAGTTTTAGGGACTGACTTGCAGAATTGTTAAATGCTTTGCAGGCATAGGAGCACAGAAGACTGATGATTACCAGCAAGTAGGAAAAGCACAGGTAGTAGTGAATGAAACTAAGGAAGAGCACTTGTTCGTAGCTTTTTTTTTTTTTTTTCTGAATCTTTTGTTGGGAATGATGCATGGCTGGTGGATAGTGGTTGTACCAATCATATGACTGGCAATTCGAAGCTGTTTAGGAGTCTAGACAAGTCAGTCAAGTCCAGAGTCAGAATTGGCAACGGACAATATATCGAAGTGCAAGGAAAGGGTACAGTGGCCATTGAAGGAAATCAGGAGGTGAAGCTGATCAGTGATGTTTTTTTTTTTTTTTTGTGCCAAACATTGACCAGAATCTGTTAAGTGTTGGTCAATTAGTTGAGAAGGGATATAAAGTGAAGTTCGAAGGGAATGAATGTCGTATTAATAATGCAAATAGCAAAGAAGTGTTAAGAATCCCAATGAGGGACAAGAGTTTCATGTTCAAGCCACAAGAGATACAACAAATGGCTTTAAAGTGCAAAGAAGAAAATGCAGAGCTATGGCATAAAAGACTTGGGCATGTTCATAGGAAGAGCATGTCGTTTATGCAGAGAAATAGCTTGGCATATGACTTGCCAAGTTTGGAGGAGGAATTTCCACAGTGCAGAACTTGTCTTCTTGGCAAACAAGCCAGATTTCCTTTTAAAGGAGGAGGCTGGAGAGCATATGAGAAGCTGCAATTAGTCCACACAGATCTTTGTGGACCTATATCTGAGTCTTCTCTCAATGGTAGCAGGTATTTCATTACCTTCACTGATGATATGACTAGAATGAGTTGGATTTATTTTGTGCAAGCCAAGTCTGAAGTTGCTGATGTGTTTGTGAAGTTTAAAGCCTTAGTTGAGAATCAGAGTGGGAAGAAATGCTCAGTTCTGATAATGGTTTTGAGTATACTACTCACAAGTTTAAGTTGAAGTGTGAGCAAGCAGGAATTATGAAACAGTTCACTGCTCCCTATTCACCTCAACAAAATGGGGCCTGTGAGAGGAAAAACAAAAGCATTATGGAGATGGCTAGATGTATGATGCAGGAGAAGAAGTTACCTAAGAAGTTCTGGGCTGAAGCAGCTAATATTGCAGTGTTCTTGTTGAACAGATTGCCCACAAAGTCCTTAGAAAGGTCAACACCTTTTGAAGTCTGGTATGGTGTTAAACCTTATGTGAAAAAATTGAATGTTTTTGGGTGTTTGTGTTACACTCATATTCCTGAGGTCAAGAGGGACAAGTTGGATAAGAAAGTAGAGCTTGGAATCTTCATTGGGTACAGTCTCCAATCAAAGGCTTACAGAATTTTTCACCCTATGACAGGGAAGGTGACTGTAAGCAAAGATGTTGTGTTTCTAGAGGAAGATGAGTGGAATTGGATGAAAGGAAAGAGTGCAGAACAGCAGCAGTTCGAAAAAAAAAAAAAAAACCTACAGTAGATGTAGAGGTTGATGAAGTTATAGATGGATTGGAAGACAGTGTGGATGATTTACTAGTAAGAGGCATAAGGTCACTTACTGAAATCTATGAAAGAAGCAATGTGGCAATGCTCGAACCATCTAACTTTGTGGAAACTAAGGAGGATCAGATGTGGATTGCAGCAATGCAGGAGGAGATTGCAATGATCCAATAAAACCACACATGGGAGCTTGTTGACAGACCATCTGATAAGAATGTGATTGGGATTAAGTGGGTGTTTAGAACAAAACTTAATCCTGATGGTTTTGTCAATAAACACAAAGCTAGACTAGTGGTGAAAGGCTATGCACAAATATGGGGAGTAGACTATTCTGAAATATTTGCTCATGTTGCTCGACTTGATACAATAAGGTTACTGTTAGCTAATGCAGCAGAGAAGGGGTGGCCTATATTTCAGTTAGATGTCAAGTTTGCATTTTTGAATGGAGAGCTTGAGGAGGAGATTTTTGTTGAACAACCTGAGGTTTCAGTATCAAAGGGCAAGAAGAGAGTGTATATAGGTTGAAGAAAGCTCTATATGGACTGAAGTAGACTCCAAGAGCTTGGTATGGGAAGATAGATCGATTTTTGCAGGATTTTGGCTTTGTATAAAGCTTAAGTGAGTTCACTCTTTATGTCAAAAAGGTGAATTACAGAGTTGTAATTCTGTCACTTTATGTAGATGATCTATTAGTGATGGGGAATGATATGGAATTGATAGAGAAGGTGAAGCAAGATCTATTTGCAGTTTTGAGATGTCGACTTGGGAAAGATGGCTTATTTTTGGGTTTGGAAGTCAAACGGGCTTCATATGAGATCTTCATCTGTCGAAAAAATACATGAAGGAAATTCTAAAGAAGTTTCAGATGGAAGATTGTCGAAGTGTAAGCACTCATATGGCTGCTAAAGAGAAGCTGCAAAAGAATGATGGAACAGATGCAGTAGATGCTTCTATGTATAAAAGTTTGATTGGGTGTCTCATGTATCTTACATCAACCAGACCAGATATTCTATTTGCTGTGAGTGTTTTATCCAGGTCTATGAGTAGTCCTAGTCAGTTACATTTAGTTGCAGCAAAAAGGGTCTTGAGATATCTCAAAGGAACATTGTTCTTTGGTGTGAAGTTTAAGAAATGTCAGAAGTTTAATTTGCAAGGATTTTCTGATAGTGACTGGGCAGGTTCAGTAAATGACATGAAGAGTACATCTGGATATTGTTTCAGTTTTGGTTCTGCTTGTTTCTCCCGGTGTTCTAAAAAACAAGAGATTGTGGCTCAATCTACTGCAGAGGCTGAGTTTATAGCAGCTACTACAGCTGCAAATCAAGCTTTGTGGCTGAAAAAGATAATGAATGATCTGTGGTTGAATTCTAGTGATTGCATTGAAGTTAATGTGAATAATCAGGCTGCTTTAGCAATATCTTAGAATCTAGTTTTCCATGGCAAAACCAAGTATTTCAAAGTCAAATTTTTCTTTTTGCGTGAGGTGCAATAAAGTGGTGAAATTAAGTTGGTCTATTGCAAATCTGAAGATCAGCTTGCAGATATGTTCACAAAACCACTTCAGGTTGGAAGATTTGAGCTATTAAGAGAGAAAATAGGAATCTGCAGCAGCAACTGATCCAAAGAGAAGTTTGTTGGAATTGTTCAGCTGCTGTTTTCTGTCATGTTTTCCTCTGTTTTTTTATTAAAAAACAGTCAAGTTCATTTAGTTATGCATTTAGTGTTTTTGCTATTTTCTAGGAAGTTAATAGCACGTTTGTGTGCAGTTATGTGTTGCACGTACGTGAGCAGTTTCTACTGTGTATTTAGTTGTTGTACTCGACAGTTTTTTCCTAAGCACAAGACATATGAAGTGCTATGCTCTGTTTTTTTTTTTTTTTATCTTTTCTCTCTCTCAAACAACAGAAATTTTTCTATTTTGATTGTTGTTTTTATGAGCTTTAACAATGACTTGTGGGGGATGTACAGCGGGTATGAAGAGAATTTTGGAAAATCAAGTGAGTTTGCCACTCTGCTTTTGTCTTTCTTGTAAGCCATCTTTCATATGAAAAGAATCGTCATCGACTTGAGTTGAACCAAGTATGAGAACTATCATTTTCTGAATGTGATTTGAACCCAGCGTGTTTTCTCTTTTTTTCTACTCTAGTATTGGACAGCCTCAAGTATCTGCTGCCAACATAAATCTTACAACTGGGACGTCTATTGTATGGCCTGAATCTGAAGCAAAGGCTATGCCTAATTGGCAAAAAGAGTTGGGAGAAACACTAGCAAAACACTTGACAAATTGTGGCTTTAAGTCTAGCCCTTGAAGTAAGCGGTTTTATTCACCATCTACTTGTTGCAGTTGAATGGGGCTTGGCTGACATTCATACATATCATTGCTACATATAATGTACCTTTGATCACAGATTTTTTGTGTCGAAGACTCCATCTACTAGTTGGAAGTACAAGCTTTTATATTTGTAATTTCCCTATCATATAATACATACTAACTTCGAGAAGAATATTTTTAATGCTGGGGGTGGTTGACAAGTTCCCTAAACGCTCTCATGGATTTGGTTTTGTGACTTTTGATGAGAAGCAAGCAATGGATGAGGCTATTGAGGCTATGAATGGGATGGACTTGGATGTGAGAAATATCATTGAGGAAAAGGCTCAGCGTCAATGTTCAGGTGGAGACCAAGATGTTGATTGCAGTTGTAAATGTGGCCCTGATGGGGATAGTGGTACTCAAGGAGGGTCAAGAAATGACTGCTAAATCAGGACCGTTTTGGTCCCTATGAACATTGTGGAACAGGAAACTTTCGTTCAGGGTAGAAAAAAATATTCTTGATAGGTATGTACACAATTTTTTTTTCAGCTATATTAAAGCAGTTGATTCTGTGCCGATTGAAAAATACTTTGTGCTTGTAGCGGAGCAATTGGAGGTACTGCTGTTACTTGCTGGAGCCAAAGTCCCTTCTGATAAGGCTAGAAAGAACACCTAGAGGGGGCATGAATAGGTGATCAAGGAAATTTTTGCGAAACTTAAACAGAATAAATTAGCTTCTAAGAATAACAAACCAAAGATGTAAAAGACTTATAAAGTTGCGAACTAAAGTAAATAGATAAGGGAAAGAGAATTGAAACACAAGGTTTATAGTGGTTCGACTTAGACCAAGCTTATATCCACTCTCTCGCACTAACAGCCCATTGGCTGGATTCCACTAAGAATCAAAAGAGATTTTACAGCCTCACGTCCTTGATTCCCCAACGTAGAGACTTTACTATACTTCTTCAAGGTCTCACAAGTATCTAATCTCTCTTTTGAACACAATTTGAGCTCAACAAATGAAACAACAAAAAACAAGGAGCTTGAGACTTTGGAATTTTTCTATCGCGCACTTCCTCGAATAACTTGAGCGTCTTCCTTATATACTCCTTCATGCCTTTATAAGCGTTGGCACCTTCCAAATGAGTTCTTCCAATCAACCCATTGGACAGAATCAATTATGGAGATCTCGAATTACTTAAGGAATGTGATGATAGCCCACCAATCTTGCTCGCCCATACAATCAGGATCTAGGTTTCCATAAGTAGAATTTTTCAAGTATACTTCGCCTATCAATAGATCTAATTACTTGGATTAATATCAATACGAATAATAGATCTTGAGTTGCTATCTCTAGCCATGAGATCTTCTTCAACCATACGAATCAAATCCTTAAAGATATACTCGCATCTGGATGAGTCTTCTTCAAAGGATAATACTTTTCTTCATCGGTCTGGAAACTATCAATGAGGGCAGACTTTAAATCTTAAGTCTAGAGGTCTTTTAAGAACCCTGCAAAAAGAGATAGAGTAATCTTGCTCATACTTCTTTGAGCGATGCTTATGTACATATGAAATCCTACGTTAATTGAAGTGCCCTAGTTTGAGGCGACTTTTACAATGGGAATGTAACATAGACTTGGCTCACATGTAAGAGGGTGAGAGTTGGTGATTGTCTCGACATTTGTCATTGGTCTTTCTTCTCACTATCATATGGAAGTTCTATGGACCACAATAACAACTTTTTCTTGGTTGTATTTTTGATTGGGGGGCATTGGCCATGCTTTTACCAGGCACACTGCTTTTTCATGCCCTTATTTTTTATTCCAATTCTTCATATATGGGCATTGACCTTACTTTTATCAGATACACAGCTTTTTATGCCCCTGCTTTTTCTTCTCGTTAGAGGAGCTGGCCTAAGCAAGTTCAATCGAAGCATTGTTATTAGACTCTTGATTCTTCATCTTCAGCCGACGCTCTAGGCTATGGCAATAACTTCTACTTTGTCTCAATGTGAGAGTAAAATTACTAACTCACTTAGGTTGTACAATGAATACAAGTACATAGAGAAGGAATTGCTCTTTGTCATTCTAAGGCACTTAAATTAACGCGAGTGTTCATATGCAATAAAGATACCCGAAGATTGATGCAAGTGCGAGTAAGAAAATTTTTATTGTTTTTCTCACCTTATGATGTTGATTTGCCTTCGACCTGCCCCAGTGTGGGGTGGATCTTTGACGGGGGTAGGACAGAAATTTCACTAGTGTATAGGACTCAAAGGGGTGAGCAATGAAATGCCTCTCACTGTTTTGGTTATTGTACCATTCACGAGAGAACTCTTTACCCTGCAATCATGAAATCTTCTGCACTCATCTCTCAAGTGTATAGATGGGGAATTGTGTGTAGGATATGGCTTGCCTTTCATCATCCTGATTCGCCTCATCGAGCATGTTTGATCAATCTTGTATCCTTCATTTAGTTGTCTATTTTGATAATCCTCAGTGAAATCAGTGATTTAGACAGACAAAATCATCATACAAAATTCATTTGGAAAATGCATGCAGCATTTTAAATATGAGAGAGTCTGTACTCTCAAAACAAATGAATGGTTTTTACTCAAGAAACCCTATTAATAGCTTTAAGGGTGTTTACTTGGTGGAATTGTATTTATAAATGTGTTGAATTTTGAACGTCAAAAGAGTTATTCACAAAGGCCTATTCACAAATGGGTGTCGATGGATTGTCCCTATTAAGTAGAGAAATGACACAAGAAAGATCAGTCGGGGTTGGGAATGTGATCATCGATCTGATGAGTGCTTTTGCTTTTTTGCCTTTGCAGAAGAGATGATGCAAAAATAGATTAATTGGTAGGGCCAAAGTCAAACGTGACTTGAGGCCTAAAGGTTTTTGTCATCTGCTTTGGCAATATTTGAGGCGTCATTTCATTTGGGAAAGCTTATCAGAGTCTGACATATCTCTCATTCACTTGTTATCTCTCATTTTTGACGATTAGGTGATCCTACAACAAACAAGTGGGAACGTGTTATTCCCGAACTCTTCCAAGAGTTGAATAATTGGAAGAGATACAACATTACCCTTCACTGGTTTGCAGATGATTGAGTGGACTTAGAGTATGAGGAGGACATGAAGTGCTACGTCTTTCCTTTCATCAGGTCGATTATTCTCCTTAATTGGCTCATGAATGACACGTCCTTTTACACGAAGTCAGGTGAATCTGATACGGGTCATTTCCATGTACTAGCTTGGCCAAGATTTACCGAAATTGACCATTTAGTTTGGTTATCGAATCCTGATGTTTCCTATCAATAGGAGAATACGTTAAAAGCAGGTTCAAATAGTGGGAGTGTTGGAAACGATACCAAATTATCATTCCCCAGAGTTTTGTATTCACTGACTCCTGGGGATATTTGAATGTTGATAACAACCTCTTTATCTTGACACAATTCAATGTCTCCTTTGATGGGCCTTCCTCATTTGTGGCCATGTGTGCAAGATTGATGGTTTGTAGAATTTTTCTTCTATCTTTAACCATATGACCATTAGTAGCATTGGGCAAAGTCATGTACCTCAAGCTTCTATGGAATTCAAGATGGACAATCAAAACCTCCAATTCTGATGGCAATTGTTTCCTGGGAAAACATGTGTACAGAGTGAAGTTTCTAGATTCTAAAGTCATCATCTGGAATATGGGCTAACATTCCCCTCAACTATCTGGATTTTCTCCCTATTGACAATAGCCAACTCAAAGGAAGAGAAGAAATTCTTTTATTGTGCTTCTTGGCTCGTCGAAGCTAGAAATCCCTTCAATGAAACCGTGGCATCTAGTTGCTCGGGCACATCATGCAGAGAGGGCATTGCTCAAACTTGAGACAAAGTTGTACGGGGCCAAGGCGGAGTGCATAGAGCTCTTGGGGACGGCTTGCTAAATAGGAAGGCCGAGAGTAGCATGGGGAAGGTTATCTTGCCTTGAGCTGCCGTGGTGTGCATGCTTCAAGTTTAACTGTATGCCTATGCCTATTACGTCCTATCTTTCGTCTCCTGTAAATAGAAGAGAGAGGACGTTTATTTCTGAAATTATGTTTAGGTAATAAGACTTACCCTTTTTGAAACAGGATGATCCTTTCTGTTTACCCCTACTTTCTTGGAAGAGTGTCTTTGAATTTAGCGAGTTCACACAATGTGCCAGCTTTAAATGCCTCCTGTCACACTAAGTCAAATGGGATGATATTCTAGGACACGAAATGAGTGAGTCAGAAAAACAAACATGATTAAATTTAACATCTTGTTTTGACGAAAGCTTTTGGTAATGAAACATTTTTTGTTTTCAAAAGTATATATCTTTGGGGGGAAGAAAGCATGAATTGCAACAAATTTTGAAAAAGACTTCTATCATTTTCAAAGCAAATAAAAATTCTTGCGGAAAAGAATTTTGTAACATGCTTGAGGAAAAAGATAAAAACATTGATTGAAAGCAATTCCCTTTGCCAAAGTTTTTTTTTTTAACTTTATGATAATTACTTCCATATTTAAATGATTGTGGCATTAAATCCTAGACTAATCATGGACTGCTCAATATATACAGGAAGGTAAGTAAATTGCAAAGTGCACAAATAAAAACTTACTTCATGCAAGAAAATTGATGACAATCACACAGACATGCGCATGAGATGTGAGGCTTAACACCTAAACTACAAGGCTTAGCAAGTTAGAGCCAAGAGGATGGGCCGACTAGTCGTAGTCTCACGTACATACGTCGAGTCCTCTTAGCTTTGGCTCAGTCAAAAGGATATCCCATGATTACGCAGTTTCACAGACAAGGATTAACATTTTGACACCAAGAAAAATTTTCGGGATTGAGAAATGTAACCTCTACATCACGGTCTCACATTCAAGGTTGGTTCATTTCTCAACACCATCCTAGAATCCTTAAATGCGGTCCAGGTCCAATGGTAGGTTGTGTGTGCAATGTGTAGTGCTAAAACAATTTGAAAATCATGCACAACAATTTATAATGCAAGCAACACTTCAATGATAAAAAAAACATTCAATCTCAACACCTTCCTACAAAACAAAGAGTTAACAAGCACTACTTCCCTTATACCTCCCATATGCAAGAACATTCAACACCTCATGTTAGGAGCGTACCTCATTTCCATGTTGCCAAACAAAATATTTTTTAAAAAGAAACAGGCCTATGTCCACTATGAGTTTTAACTCTTTCCCCAACAGAGTCGGCAAGCTGTCGCGACCAAATTTTTCGAAGGTGAATTATTCAAAGAAAAGGCTAATGAATTACTAAGTCCGAAGACTTGGCACGGACCCTTCCATGTCCTACCAATCGCGACTTAATACTAAGAAATTAATCCATTTAAACATGCAATTATACTTAATTTGGAGCCGCCACTAACCAATTAGGGTTGATTAGAAACGCAAGTAAAGTATGGGATAATACTTTACTTTTGCGAACCAGAGATTCAATAAGTCCGAGGATATGGTTACACTAGATTAATCTAACGTCCTCTCGGTACCTTTTCATTTTAATTTCAAAAATATTTTGTAGGCAATATTGATCAATTTTAACCTAAGCTACTAACATGCAAAGGGTGGCCATACAAGTGCATAATCAATAAAATAAAATTCAATCAACCGAAGTGATAAATTGTAAGAAATTATAAACTACAACTTCACTAAGGTCCACTTTCTAAAGAAAAACTTACAAAATTGCTAATAAAAGTGCATGCCCTAAACATGATTTCTAAATGACATGACACCTAATTTTTCTTTTTCTTTGAAAAATGTTAATTATATGCAGTCTTAATTTAAATTTGATATACATGATTTTTACTTTAATGACATGTGAGATGCAATTCATATGACATAATTTGAACCATTACAATATGTGTGCAATCTAATTTACATAATCCTAAATATGCATGTGCTCCATGATATGGGATGGATGACATGACAATTCTATATGCATGTTCTTTTTATGATTTTTTTAATGATTTTTTTTAATACATATATGCAACCTACACTAAACAATGATGACATAAAATGGATTAATTATGAACTAACTATTAACTAACCAAGTAAATGACCTTTGTGTTTTCTTCTCTTTAAAATGACTTAATAATTCTTATTAAAAAAAAAAAACAACATAATGATGCAATGCTAATCATTGGTTCTTTTTTTATTAAAAAAAAACTACATGATGGGAATATTAAAACATTAAACTATGACCTGCTAACTAAAATGCAATATGTGGTGTGCATATTATGAAATCTATATGACCTAAACAACATTTTTTTTTTTAATTTTGGTTTTATAAAAGGAAAATTATCCTAATTCTATGTGAATCTTAAAAATCAAAATATGTTGCTTTAAACATGAAACGTGTATGGACCTAAGTACTTAAATTCTAGATATGACATATGATGCATGATATGTGATGAGCAAATAACGATAACGCACCAAAATATATGTCCTATTGAAAATCCCCCAATGTATATCAACAACATATTATCTTAATGCGAATCAATTATGCAAAGCAATCCACAAATTTGTCATGAAAAGTTAAAATGATCAAAAATCTAACCCGCCTCGCGGTTCAATATTTTTGATTATTATGGCTTAATATGACAAATTTCCTAATCGGATAATGATAAAGATAAATCAGAACAAATCAAGTCAGAATCACAACCTATGAAACTAAATATTTGAACTGAATTTAGTCTAAAATTTTTACCTAGCTTGGAAAAATTATTTCCAAGATGGAAACCAGCAAAGAACGATGCCAAGTTCACCCTTCTCAAGTCTCAAGTGACCTGCACAAGGAAAATGGTGCCAACAATAGTGAACTTACTAGACAACTTTGGATGAAGGATGGTTGGCATTGGAGCAGGCAAGGGAGACAGCCGGTGTGAGAGCTCGGCAAGGACTGGGCAGCGACAGCAACAAGAAGGCACGGCATTAGTGACCGGCGAACAGCAAGGTCGTAGGTCACAGCGGTGGAGTCGCGATAGCTGAGGTGCAGTGGCGTTGGCAGCAAGCTCACGGGCGCAGAGGTGGCAATAGGCGGCGAAGGGCTCGGGCAGAGACAGTGGCAAGGCGTCACAGGTGTTGGTGCTCGGGCGGAGACGGAGCGGCTGCTGGCGTCAGTGGTAGAGGAAGGTGCGACGTCGGTTAAGGACCTGTTGGCGTCGCTTGGTTGCTGCGTTGAAGGGCGGTAGCCGCCGGTGAGCAAAGAAGTCGACAGCAGGGAGCCTAGCGTCTAGCAGAACGGCGAGCTGGCGTCAGGTCGCTGATCGGAGGCGCTGCAGGCGTTGGGGAACAGCGTCAGGTGGGCAGAGACCGGCGGAGACAAGGCGGAGCTTCGGACGAGGCGGAGGGTCGTTGATCGGAGGCGCTATAAGCACGGTGGACGCTCGGGTCGTTGTGGGTTGTCTCAGGGCCAGCAGGGGGAAACTCGGCAGCAAAGGTGCTCGGCGGGACGCGGCAGTGTGGTTGGATCTCGGGTGAAAGGCACGGTGAAGGGCTTCACGGGCTGCAAGGCCGACGGGGGCGGAGGTTGACGGGGCAAGAGCGGACGTGGCATCGCGGATCGAACAAAGGCAGAGGCTCGGGCAGACGGCAGCAAGAACGCCGGAGAAGAAGAACGGTGTTCTTGTGCTTTTCCCCTTTTTTTAATTTTTCCTCTCTCTCCTCCTGCCTATCTCTTCGTATATTCTCCCTCTCTCTGCCTTTTTTCTCTGCTACCCTGTTGTACTTTCAGCAGAAGAAAAGTTCCTGCTGACTTTTCTTCAAGGACCGAAACTCTTTTCTTCTTCTTTTTATTGTGTTGAATTTCAGCCTAGAAAAACCGAGAAAAACCCCCTCCTCTCCACTTTTTGACTTTTCTCTCTTCTTCTTCTTTTGTTTTTTTCTCGAAGACCTCCTACCTAAACCGAAGCCTCGCCTTCTCTATTTATAAAGGAAAAACTCAAGTTCATTTTTACAGGTAAAGATTTCCCAATATAATTGCACATATTTACTCAACCACTCAACAAGAAAACGGCTCCAAAATCACACATTTGTATTTTGAATTTTTTTCAAAATCTCCATCCACAATCAAATGTTTTATTTTATTTATTATCCTCTAATTTTATTTTCTAAAAGATTAGGTGTCAACAATTATCTAATCATTTTTTTTTTTGGCTGGATGACGACTTAGACTAAAATAAAGGAAAATTAGAGAGAGAAAAAAGAACAAAAAGAAGACAGACACCAATTAAACACAGAATTGAAAAGAAAAAAATAGTTTCACTTTTCAAATGGAAAAAAAAAAGGTAGGAATTGAAATATCAATCGGATGGAAAAAAAAAAAATACGAGTTTATACCCTTGAGACAAAAATAACCCCATAAAAGGCATGGTCTTTCGCTTGAGCAACAAAAATATCCACTGTTAGCTTTTGCTTCCAAAAATAATTATTTTGCATCTCATTTGACTTGATTTTACGTGTAAAGTAGCATTTTGCTTTGACTATAATGGATTATTTGCTTGATTTGCTTCAATATTGATCACTTGAACCCTATTTTGCAAACTCGAAACAATAACCAAACTTCACGATTTGCTCGACTTCCACAAATTAGTTCAAAATCCATATCAATGAAAGCTTGAACATATGAACTCATCTTGTGGCAAAATCCTAGCCATGCGCTCTACAAATTTGATATGGGGCTACACTCTTTCTCTCTTTGCTATTGGAAAAGAATGAACCAAAATCATATTCAAGCCACGTTTTTATTTAAAAGTATACGATCCTTTTGGCTCAACCACCATGTCCATTGTACCCGTTAATGTCCTTAGCTATACCAGATACCACATACGCTCGTTTGCCCGAAAAGCTAATGGATATTTTCGTTTATCTAGCAAAACTTTGTGCTCGTTTCGTGGGTGATCGAAAAGGTTGGCTTTTGCTCGTCTCGAGTACATAATCTCGTCTTGCTCTTTTTTGGCATTTTCTGCCATCGGATATTTGGGCCGCAGTTCACTCCCAAATTGTACATGTAAGATTCCATGGACAGGAATAAATCTTATAGATTCGGATGCATTCAGGAGAGCAAAAAGTACATCGGGATGGGGTCTCTTTTGTTTCGGATGCATTCAGGAGAGCAAAAAGTACATCGGGATGAGGTCTCTTTGGTCCCTGTCGCTTTGTATTCAGTTAAGTACAAGTACTTGTGATTCGTCCCAGTGGCCATCCTTCCAACATGAAAGGGGGGGTGAGGGGGTCAAATCCCCACCTTCTCAGGGAGGGATGGGGGTGGGGACGCGTAAGTTTTAGGAGTGGGTTTCGACTCCCATGCCTTGCAAGAGGCAGGACAAAAGTCTGAGAGTGAGTGTCGAGTAGAAATAGAGTAGGACTGACAAAAAAAAAGTACAAGTACTTTATGACCAAAAAAATGTATAAGTACTTGCATGCAAGGTTTTCTCTCTTTTTAATACAAGTGACTTTTCAAATAGTTAAACGATTCTTATTTCGAATCAGAATAACATGTGTCATTTATTTTGTTTGGTCGTAGGTGGCAAGAGACACTTCATGTGAGCACAACTCTCTTGGAAGGCATCGAAAGAGTGATACCCATCAACTAGGTCAATCCACGAAGACAACGTTAGCATAAATAATGAATCATATGTATCATATTTTTTGTGCTATACTTACTTAAGTGTCATAAACTTTTTTAGATCATATAAATATTATAACTTATGTATAATATTCACTTGAGTACTATATAACATTTTAATCATAGTTGATTATCATATAATTTTTAATCGATCGTTTGAGAGTTATAATTTTTTAAAAGAGTTTATTACGTCAGATTTTTAGCATTGGGTAAATATTTTAAAAATTTTATGATATTTAAGTGAACGATTGAAAGTTAAAACATTTAGGTGGACATTTTTTAGAAGTCATGACACTTAAGTGGTTAAAGAAAAAATTATGACACTAAAATGAGCACTATAAAAAAGTAATGACATTTATAGTATCAATTTTGTCATGCTGGCGAGTCATGCTGGCAAGTAGTGAAGAATTCCAAAATGGAAACGAACCATTAGTGAGGAACCACTTTTCTAGTGCATCATATATTTTCATGAGTTTTCCTTAAGCAAACAAGAGCATATAATGTGATCAAATAGGTACTGAGGAGTTCAATCCGATTCTAGTCAAGAGCAGGGGAACTTCATATTGGGGCTGGAGGGAGAACAAAGGAACAGGGGCATGCTTGTAAGAAGGGGATAGTTGCATCGAGAAATTCCGCAAAATCAAAGTCAGAGCAACTTTGGCTTCAAGGAAAGAAAAGTTTTGGCCAATGTAAGTTCTAGGACCCCAACTGAAGGGGAAAAAACAGAGCTTGCTCTTGGTTACTTTTGAGACTCCCTCGGAAAATCTTTCCGGGATAATGGGCACAAAAAGAACTCCCGGAGGTATTTGCATATTTCCCAACTTGGTTGTCTTGTGAACTGTTCTCACTGTCACAAATAGAGGCGGATATAACCTGAGCACCTCATTCAGTATCATACTTATCTGCACATAATTCAAATTGTTTTTAGCCTGTTTTTGTCCAGAAGGACATGGAGAATGATACGGTTAAATTATCTAAACCTTGCCTAGTGGACCTAATTCATCAAACTTAATATCATTCAAGATATCTTTGTTGTAACTCCAAATGAGAACGTACGGTCCACACGTCTCACTTCTGTCTCTATCAGAACATAACTCGAATAACTGAACTTATTCCATTTTATTTTTTTTTATTGGAGAAACCTATTTACCTTATGTGAGTTTTGAAATTTAGGTATATATGTCTTGAATCGAGATAAACAGCAGACTAAAATATGACGAGAATCCTTACAAATTTTAGTTGGCTTTAACCCATCAAAATCAGGTTTGCTGTTGCCAAAAACTTGCAGGATTTCCTCTCTTGCTCTGTCTTGCCAGTTTTGGTACTTGCTCAACAAAATCAGAGTCCATGTAAGCAAAACAGCAGTCGTCTCTTGACCCGCAAAGCCGAACGCTTTGCACTCTTGAATCACATCCTCTATGCTCATTCCCTTTTGGTGCCCAGATTCTTGAGTTTCTTTCATGTTGGATTTTAGCAACAATCCCAAGAGATCACTGTAATCTATTCCTTTCTTCATTGCCTCCTCTCTTTTGGTCACTACGTATTTCAACAGTCCTTTTACTTTATGATCGATTTCTTTCATCCTCTTGTGCAGTTTGGATGGCAAGAGGCTGCAATTTTTTTTTTTTTTTTAATACAAGTCAACTTCAAGAGACTTTATACGTTCATTTGGTTTCTACAGTTTATATGTGTCTTGCTGCATAAATACTCTTAATCAATTTCATCCACTCCATTGAGTTAAGAAGTTGGAAAATAGCAACCTCCATAACAATTCAATAGAAGATTTTTTTACTAAACATTATTTTGACAGGAAAAAATTGCGGGAGACCTATATATTATCTTGCAATCGCAATCCAACCCTTATCTAAGATTCGCAAAATCATTAGAAAATTGTCTTCAGAGACTTTTCAAGTTCCTTGTCCCGTCCATGATTTGCAAAATCATAATAAAATTGTGGAAGGTTTCAACTGACTCCATGGCTAAGGATTGAGGAAGCCAAACTGAAGTTTCTTACTCTTTTTCCTTGTTATATGCTTTTGCGACAGTGAACAATCTTGGGATAAATAGTTGCTAGATCAATCTCAATTTACCTCCACCCGAGGATATTCGATCTGAAGAATTTTGTGAGTGAGGCCAATTTGCTCTTGCTGAAGGTGGATGATTCTCTTGAGTTGGTCGTCGGTACCTCCGAAAGCAGCTCTATAGATTACATCACCGGACAAATGCTGAAGGTGAGGCCACCCATCCACTTCACCAGGCAAACTTTGCTTCTCCCATCCCCTAATCATCTCCTCACAACTTGAACATGTTGCAGTCACTGCATCCTACAATTTTCCAACAATTAAAAAGCTAAATAATTAGAATACGAGCTCTTTAATTTAGTAGATGTCCATGGACTATGAAATTCAGGTTCCGCCATGAAAAATGATGGGATTATTAATCATTCTAAGTTCCGTTAGATGTTGCATCTGGTCAAAAATTTTAGCACCAAAAGCAGTAAACCTTCAACTTTTCATAATGAAAAACCGGATTGATGATATTTCTATGTTTGGCCCATTTCTCACCCTCTATATTCAGGATTCCCGATATTAAGAGATCTCCAATGGCCTTGGGATGTGGCTTTTCGAACTCATTGATCCGTGAAAATATTTCCTTCAACATGTCTGAGTCCAAGATGTTCAATACAGGCGTTGGCCCAAACCACGTAAAGCAAAACTTCCCGCAATAACCATTTTGAAGAGAAATCATTTATTAAGGCGTCAAATGGTTCTTGAATTCCATATATCAACCATTTGGATATGCCAGGTGCTCAAACTAGTATAAGTAGCTGACTTGAAAACCATCTAGCAGATCGATTTGCTCAAGAAAATGAGCAGTTTTCGTAGACTTCCAGCAGTCGCTGAATACATAGCAGTCACTAAAATGCAATGTGACTTTGCCCCTAAAAGCAACACTCAATGCTGTAAAATCCGCCTGATAGCAGGATTTGGTCGACTTTCTTTCCATGAATATATTTCAATAAAATTGCTGAAAAGGAACCAGAAATATATTTTCTTTAGCAGGAGTTTAGCTAAAACTTACAGCTTCTAGTTAGTTGAAATTGCACATCGTTTTTTACCAAGAAATCAAGTTTGTCGAATCAATAATATTATGACATCGACTGGAAAAATTCAACTCTCTCGACCTTGATAGCAAGCGTACCATATTTCTTGATGGAGAGATGATATGAAGGGAAAACACGAGGCACGATGTCGTTGGAGAAAGGAGTAGTGGGTTGAGAATGAGCTTGCTTGCCCATTCTCATGATGTCTCTCAGGTCTTGAAACAAAAACCTGCAAGTTGTTCCATTTATACCTTGCCGTCTCAGACATCTTCCTTGCTTCTTCGGCTTCAACCAAAACAAACATAGTAATTTCCATGCACAAGTGAAGAAGGTGATCAGAACAAGGAAAGGACGACTGAATAAGGTGAGGACAATTCCATATTCAACGCTATAGCATATGGCACGCTTGTCTTGCTCCTGTGAGAGGAAATAAATAGGACTCTTGGGGAGCAGAAAGACATGCTCGACAAAAGAATCCGTTGACTTGCTTCGTGTAGGTGAGAATCTCTATCCAGTATGTTTCCCTGTTTCTAAATATCACCATTTTTTACATTATATTTTAAGGGCTTCGTTGACTTGTTACCTGTACCAGGTATGTCCGCTAGAATAAAATTTAAAACTAAGCGGTATGACGTTTGTATTTCCAATCTCCGCCCCTCCTTTTTGAATTATTTCAATGCACCACGAAAATCGTTGGTCAACCCCATTCATCGGCCAAAAGGAGAACTATACACACGCCAAAAGAACTCATAGTGACAAGGCAAGTTCGTCTCATTTGAAGGTGGGTGTTAACTTATATGTTACTTTGAGGGTAGATCCCATTTCTCTCACATGGGACTTTAAAATGTTACTTTCCAGGATTGGTAAAATGGACAAGTTATTCTTGGCACTAAGATGTCGAAATTGTTGGCAAATTTCAAAACTTGTTGGTAGAATTAGGTGACTGGCCACTTGTTGGTTTGGTAATTTACCAACAACGTACGGGGTGTACCAATGTCAAATCGATTGATATGCCATGCTTGTTTGGCGAAAATTAAACTTCACAGGAAAAGAAGTTTCAGAGTAAGCCATTTTTAGGGAAGAATGATATGATTTTCCAATGTTTGAGGCGGTCTTCGCAAGTAAAGTGAAGTCTTATTTCATATATTTGTTAACTAAAAACTGTAAAATGTAATTTTTAGGAATGAAACCCCGAGCTCAACACTGGTAAACTTTTAAAGCTAGTTCAGAAAGTTTCGTCCAACCCAAATCAAGAAGTAGTTTTCTTTATCAAGGAAACTTGAGATCGATAGGAAGCCAAATTGGGAAGAATCAAGCTGAGCGGCACCACAACAGAAGAAGGGCATACAGGGCTGGTCAATGCTATGTGATTTCTGTCCTATTGAAAGGATTCGAGACTTGACGACTAGTTGAGAGGGAATATTTTCTCTTGTGAGCGTAAGTGGGAGTGTTGTAGGAGGGAAATACTGAAGCTTTGCTAGTGTTCTAGCAGAGCAGGAATTGTTGCTGTTGCGGGAAACTTTGTAACCCGCAACCCACTTGATTTTATTCTCGGAGTTCAACAGAAAAAATGATAGTAACAATGCCAAAATTGTTGTAAGGTACCCACTTTGCCATCGGGATTTTTCAGGGGATTATATGTGGCATCCCAAAATTCATGACGACCTCTAGTTACATTAAAGTCTATGAATAGGTGATGGAAGTACCATTAAGTTATTTTATAGCCATTTAATCCATAATTTGCAATAAGATTTATGGCCAAGCTTTTAATGGATAATTATGTGATAGGAAAGAAAATTCTATCCTTGGCCATATGTATTATAAATAGGAATTTATTAAGATAGGTCACAAAGTTTTGGGATTTATAAATTTCAATTAGGTGTTTATAAAATTTAGGTTTGAGGAGGATTATTAGGATGAGATATGGGCCAAAGTATTAGCTTAACACCAGCCCATGACCTCACCCCATTTTCAGCCATTTGGGCCTAGTTGCAGAGCCCAAAGGAGGAGGAGGAATCGCTGGCCCATCGCTGGCCCAAGCCCAGCCGAAGATGGAGGCCCATCTTGCATGAAGGAGGCCATGTGTTTCCTCCGAGCTGCCAAGTGGCATGGAGGTTGCGCAAGGTGTGGCTGCCCCCATTGGCCATCTTGTGCGGCCACATGCAGCTGCAATGATTAAGTTTAGGGGGAAATAAAAAAGAGAGAGAAGCCGGTTGAAGGGGCTGTCGTCCAAGTGAGAGAGAGAGAGTGAGTTGTGAGAGAAAGAGGGGAAGCTGAGAGAGGAGGGAGAAGGAGCCGTCCACCCGTTGCCGCCCGCATGCCATCCGTCCGTCGCCGGTGTGCCGTCCATGTGCCGCCGTCCACTTGATCTTAGAGGCAAGTTGGGATCGATTTCCACTCTTGCATGTGTGTCTTGCATGTGTGAATTGTTGGTGGTAGATCTCGGATGTTAGGGTAGGCAAAACCGAAGCTAGAATGTGGCTTGTTCTTGAAAATGCTTGCTGATTTCGTGTAAACCGCTCGACCGAGAATCTTGTGGAGGCTTGCATGCATGTTTCGAGTTGGATTTTGACTTTGATTCCTTCATGAAAGTTGTATCCAACATCTTAAAATATAACATACTAAAATTTGGGACAAAATGGTGGAGATTTAAGGGGTCAAACCCTCATCCTACGAAGACACTAGATCTGGAACTGTTTTGCTCACCTTTCAGTAGTTTTGTGGGCTGCATGTCGATTTTTACCAAGAATATCTCTTCAAATTCTTCATGAAACTTGTAGATAACATCCTAAATACTAACATACTCAAATTTGAAGTAAAATGATCAAGTGTAGCCAAGTGAATCGACTTACTCTTGAAGACGGTAAATCTGGAAACACGGTACTGGACACCCGAGACTTCTTAGACCCATATGGTGACTATTCTTTGGAAATTTGACTTAATCCCTTAATAAAAGTTGTAGGGGACCTTTTTAAGTAAAACATATCCAAATTTCAGAGGAAATGAAGAAGAATAAGGGGGTGAAAACTCGATATTTCAGAGATACCTACACTGGACGTTTCGGTGCTAGAACCAGAAGCTTCGGACGACTATAGAAAATTTTCTAGTACGAATCTGGCCTAGATGTCTTCATGAAAAATATACTTTAGTGTCTTACCTATAACCTGGTAAAATTTCATAATTTTCGGAGGTCGTTCGTATATTTTAATTGAATTATTTCAAAAACTGCACATTCTGTTTCTATCCGAAATTGCATGCTGTATTTGTGGGAATTATATCTTCTTGCGTGGAACTCTATTGGGCATGTATTTTTCATGAAGTTGTTATCTTAATGACTTGTCTATCACATGTCTTGATTTCATGATTTTTGAGAATCATATGGATATTTAATTTAAATATTTTCTAAAATGGTACAAGCTGGAATTTTGTAAACTTCAAAAAGGCATGAAAAATGGACTATGTTAAATTGTATGGACTCCATGATTTGTATTGTTATGGATGATTGTGTCTTGCTGCATGTATGATGATGATTTGAGATGCATGTATGAATTCAAGAATGAATATGGTCTTGATTGCCATCACATCACATGCCATGTTAACATTTGAACTATAATTGAAGATGTGAATTGAGATAAATGAGAAGGCTGTCGGAGGTGTGAGCCAACGATGCCCTGGGAGTGTCGGGATGCCTAGCTAGAAGGGTACGGCCGGTTGCCCGGTGGTCATGAATGGCCGGATACCGGAGGGCCTCGAGAGTACCGAGAGGTGTCGAGATGCCCGGAGAGTGGGGGAGCCGGAAACTCGGCAGGTATTGTGCCGAGGGATACCTCGCGATGCTAGTTTGGGTGCGAGATGCCTAGCTAGAAGGGTACGACTGGTTGCCCGGTGGCCTTAAATGGTTGAATGCCGGAGGGTCCTCGTGATGCTAGTTGGGGTACGAGATGCCCAGAGAGTAGGGGAGCCGGATGATTGTTTGTATCTTGGATACATGTGGGATGCAAATATTGGTCCTAGGAAAGAGAAATGTGGCGGTCCAAAATGAAATTGAAATCGAATTATGCATGATGATATATGCATGACATGATGATGATGTTATATGCATGGATGCATGGTAATGATGATGGTACATGTGATATGATGACGATGTTACATGCATGGATGCATGGTAATGATGATGGTACATGTGATATGATGATGTTACATGCATGGGTGCATGGTAATGATGATGGTACATGTGATATGATGATGATGAGTGCATGGATGCATGGTAATGATGATGATACATGTGACATGATGATGGTGAGTGTATAACATGATGGTGTTGACTATATGATGATGCATGTACATGAGATATGATGACATGTGCATGATATCAAGGTAATTGTGTATGGATGCTTTAATGACATGTGATGCTGTGATTGTGATGATTGTGTGATGCATGATGCATCAAGTGGTTTATTGGTCATTTACCTGCTGAGTGGCTGTACTCACCCTTTCAGGGACCAACATTTCAGATTAGATAAGATACCTCTGCTGCCACTGCTACCGGTAGATGAATCAAATGGTTGGATATGATTGCGAGGAGGAGGATAGCAAATGGAGGAACTTTTGGACGCTGACACTAATCGATGGACTTTAAGTATTCGACTGTTGGAGAAGATGTCGGTCATCTTTTGAAGTATAGCCGAGTATAGAAACATTGACATTTCGATGTACCGACTAAAGATGTCTATCTGCTTTATGTAAATAAACGTGTTCGGCTTTAACTTATATAAGATGTTTAGGTGTGCATCGTTTTCTGAATATAGGGAAGGGAGTTTGTTGAATGTGCTTCCGTATATGAATTGCACAAGGGACCTATCAAAAAAAAAAAATCTGTAAACCCCCATGGTTGTATGGACCCGCTGCAATTGAAATGGTATAAAAGTGACATGTTATTAGGAAAAGTGAATGGTAAGCAAACTGTGGCGACCCTAATCGGATCGGGGGCTGTCGAGGGGTGCCACATTCTATATTGGTATCAGAGCTATGGTCTATTTGGAGTAATAAGGTGCCTCAGATGGAAATGAGGATAGGGTACTAACCAAGAGTAGTTGACTAACCATAGGGTACTAACCAAGAGTAGTTGACTAACTTTAAACAACGGGTAAGGGTATTCACTCGTAGATCCTTGGTAACTAGTGTGATGTTGCTTTTGTGTGCTAATAACTTTTTATGTTACTTATATGACTTCAGTAACGTATGAACATTACTTCTCCTTCTTAGCTAATTAGTGACACTAAGTCGCAAATTGTTCCTGAAGCGAAACTTTCTGAGCTGTCTAGGTATGCCCCTAGATTGTAGAGGATTGGGAGGAAAAGGTTAAGAGATTCCTTAAGGGCCTGAGGACAAATAGTAGGAGATAACTAGTGCAGGGGACCTATCAAAAAAAAAAAAATTGTAAACCCCCATGGTTGTATGGACCCGCTGCAATTGAAATGGTATCAGAGTAACATGTTATTAGGAAAAGTGATTGGTAAGCGAACTTTGGCGACCCTAATCGGATCAGGGGCCGTCGAGGGGTGCCATGTTATATGAGTTCCACAACTTTCAAAAAACGATTGCTTAAGTAACTTTGACGACTTGGATTGCCAAAAACCTTGACATCTCATTACTTCAATAACAAAAGCTCGCCGGCATCACTTAAATTGACACTTTCATAAAGGTTTGACACTAAAGCGATCATTCACAATGGTACTATCTTGATTGTTCTTAATTTTTTGGCACTAAATAACATGTTAGTAAATTTTAGAGCATGATATAGCACCTTGTGACACTTTTATTATGCTGATGCATGGCATTATTTGTTGTGGAGAGCAACGATTGAATGATGAAATAGATATAACCAAAAAAAAATAAAAATCAGACACTAGATATATGTGGTTTTGTCTTAAAGACCTACATCAACGAATTCTACTATAAATCAAGAAATACAATGAATATTATAATCACACTCGAGTTACTCAAATATTAAGTATTTCCTAACCTCAATTACATCCAATAACTCATGCAGTATTTAGCCAAATAATTCCTCACAATATAAAATAATACACAAATTCTTATCACAAGAATTTCATCTACTCAACACTAATTCTTTTTAGATGTAATTCAAGAACAATAACAACGAGTCCACTTCAAGCACTAGATATACAACGCTTCAAAACTAAGTCTCACAGCCGAGTTGGATAACATATATATTTCCAAAAAAATACGCCCAGTGGCCGAACAAGAAAGAAAATGCATATAACAGATACGGTCAACCAAGTCATGGACTTTCCATTATTTCTAATTCTCCTTGGCCGATTTGTATAACACTGGATAATTTCCAAAAGGTTTCAAAACAACACTTTATCTAATACAAAGTCCAAGCTACTACCACCTTCCATTGTTGACCCCATCTTTAACATGAAAATAATATCCATAATCTTTAAGATGCCATTGAACCTTCATGCGCTGAGTACAAAATTCAATTAAGATAAAGTCGTCTAATAAGCTCAAACTCGAAACATATTTTAACATAATTGACACTCAAGCTTTGAAGGGGCATAATAATTCATTTTCAACTGATTCACCCCTCACCTGTTGGTCTATAGAACTTGAATCTCAAGATTAGCAATGCCAAAAGGGCAAGGCTAGCGAGGGCATGGCATGACTTGTTTATGTGACAGGCCAAGCAACGTCGTGGCGGTTGGCCCCTAACCATTTGTAACCTAACGTCCACCCTGATAGAATTTTTCAGGCTTGAGGCGGGCTCAATGCACGGCACAATTCGTGCTCGAGCACGACCTGCATGGTCATGCTCGGGCTAGCCAGCTTGGCAAGCCCAGTAAAGAATATTTCTTACTTTCCTAACTTATTTTGGTCAATTTTAAAAATAATTTGCCATGTGCAACTAAACTTGATGGCTATAAATCACTATATTGTTGGTAACTCACTAACAACTAAGCAAGCCCACAGGCGAAATTTAAAAGCAATCAATCCTTCTCAAGTGAAAACTGATATTCTACTAGTGTTTGAAAGAGGTAAAACCATTATTTCAATTTAACAGCTGGTAAAATTTGCTCACTTGTCAAGTTGAAGAGCACTTGATAATCCAATATGGAATTCAAAAGTGATGAAGTCAAAATTTGAAGCTGCTTGCCTGTGACATCCCAGATTTTTAGTTATGTTTTCTATTGAATAAATCAGGCATTTCATTGACACGCCTATAGGGTTACTCTCAGAACTGATCACTCTCGAGATAACAAGACTATCCAGGGAAGCCATTAAGGAATTTTAAGGCAATAGACTTGAGAATTTGATCAGGAATCGACTTCTCGACCGTGCTCATCTTTAGAGGCCATTACGGCACAGTATAAAGTCGATTTGAAATTACAAATAGATCAGTTCGACTGAGATGTGTGGCTAATCATGGGTGACGCCACTAAATTGGAAAATTCTCATCAGCCGGCACTAGACTAATTTATCTATCATTTTGGTACCCTATGTCCGTATTTGAATCCTCGAGATTTTCATGACAACTGAGAGTCGCCAATGTGTTGAGTGGGTTTATAGTGGCTAAAAAAAAAATCGACCATGGGTTATGTGCACTAAAATTTTCTGAAAACTACTTGGTAGCCTAGGTCACGCTAAAAACACAATTGAGTGAAATTAACCGCTAATTGGAATCCGATTTCAGAAATTGAAGATTCTGTCATGTCACAATAAATTCTAAGAACGTCAACTTAGTCTCAAAAGATTTTTCTGCAACCCGAGATTTTTTGAAAAAAAGTCGGCATAGGACGGTTTTTGTTCAGAAAAAGACATTGATAATTTTTTATTACAAATTTGAGAAGTAAATGGGATCCATGGGTGAGGAAAAATGCTAAGATGATCGATGGTGAGTTGATTGAATTTATTGAGGTCAATTGGGATTGATATAAGAGAGAATATGTGTCCAATTGAAGCCAAAACCCTTAGAATCTGTAGCTCCCCCCTTGCCAGCAAATGAACAGCCCAAGTGCCATAATTTGGCATGGGAGGATACTTAAGTGTCATAACTTCGAAAAGATACACTTAAGTGCCAGTTTCGAAGTTAAATAGAACATTTAGATACCACTTCAGTGAAAATCCGGCCAAATGGGGTGACGTGGCAATATTCCGGTGAGTTGGACACAAAACGACGTTGTTTTGCATGCTGACGTGGCGACAAAAAGCAAAAATGACGTCGTTTTGTGTTTGATGTGTAAATAATTAAGATAAAAATTAATTAAATTAAATTAAAACTTAATTTTATTTAAAATATTCTAAAAATTTAAAATTTAAAATTTAAAAAACTTAACATTTAAAAAACTCAAAATTTCAAAAACTTAAAATTTAAAAAAATTAAAATTAAAAAACTTAAAATTTACAAAACTTAAAATTTAACATTAAAATAACTTAAAATTGAAATAAATTTAAACTTAAAATTTAAATTTAAAAATATTTAAATAGAACACTTAAAATTAAAAAAAAAAACTTAAAATTTTTAAATAATTTAAAATTAAAATAACTGAAAATTCAAAAAATTAAAATTCAAAAAAATTAAATTAAAAAACTTAAAAAACTTAAAATTAAAAAAAAAACTGAAAAAACTTAAAATTTTAAAAAAATTAATTTTTTTAAAAAAAAGGGGGGTCCGAAGGGGCGGCTGAGGTGGCAATTTTAATTTTTTTAATTTTAAGGTATTTAAATTTTAAGTTTTTTAAAATTTTAAGTTTTTTAATTTAAGTTTGTTAAATTTTATGTTTTTAAAATTTAATTTTTTAAAATTTAATTTTTAATTTTTTGAGTTTTTAAAATTTTAATTTTTTTAATTTTAAGTTTTGTAAATTTTAAATTTAAGTTTTTTATTTTTAGAATATTTTAAATAAAATTAATTTTTAATTTAATTTAATTAATTTTATATTAATTATTTATACGTCGATACAAAATGACGTCGTTTTTTCATTTTCTCGCCACGTCGCCTTGCCAAACGGTATCGTTTTGTGTCCAACTCGTCAGAAAATTGCCACGTCACCCATTTGGCCGGATTTTGGCCGGAGTGGCACTCAAGTGTTCCACTTTACTTCGAATTGGCACTTACGTGTACCTTTTCAAAGTTATGGCACTTAAGTGTTTTCCTGTGCCAAGTTATAGCGCTCTAAGTGTCCCAAACTCTCCCTTGCCTAGCCAAAATGGACCATCTCAAGAGTCCAAGGATGACCTTTAGTGGCTGGATGAGAGCCAAGGAGCAGTTGGTGGTGGTGGATGAGTCAACGGGACAAGACACAAGAAAAACAAGGCAAGTGGACCCCTTCTCTCCCCCATCCTTCCTCTCCAAGTCTAGCTGGTCAAACCAGTCTTCCTCTCTCTCTCTCGTTGCTGTGCGAAGAGCAGAGGAACCAGAGAAGTTGCTGCCCATGCTGCACACAGCCACCATCACCGGATTGCCACTGCCCGCTGGAGTCGCGCGCAAGCTCATGCGAGCTATCCTCCCCTCCGTCGCTCCGTCTGTCCCATCCAATTGTGCTTCACCACCCTACAGAGCCGTCGGAGTCCCCGCTACTGTTGTGAGTCACCGCCTCCGCTCGTCCGAGCAACATGAGTCCCTGCCAGTCCATCGCTTGTTGTGCCTTGCTCGGCCAGCCACCGAAATCGCATTGACCAGCCAAGAATAGCGAGTAAGAAAGTGGGTTTCAAAGGTGTTGTTTGGCCCGCTTTGAGGTGGTTTTGAGCCTTAAAAGCTTGGCTTGCCTTGGGAAGAATCAAGCCTCGTCGCGTTCCCAACGTTTCAATCTGAACCATTCGTTAAACTTGTGAATTTTACTCACTAATCCCTACTTAGTCGGTTAATGATGCTTAGGGGTTGTTTATATTTAATTAGGTGTGATTAAGTGGATAGATTAGAGTAGAGCAATTAAATTAGTGCCTTATCAATGCATGTTTGGCAAATGGTTAGTAATATTAGCAAGTAAACTCATGTTATTATTTATTGAACGAGTCTCGGAAAATTTTCAAGTCCGTGTCGGCGTCCAATTAGGCATTACGGGCCTAAGTTGGATTTATTGCTATTTATTTAATGTTTTCGTAATTATTTAATTAATTATTTATTTTCCGAAAATTAGTCTAGGATAACTAACGACCGAAATTTTATGCTGATTATTGTGGTGCAGTTTGTTTATTTATTTGAGCTTTAATTTGTGCTGAATTGATTTAATTGTGTTTTTGGGATTTTTTTTTTGTAAAGTTTTGGGATTTTATTCCTAAATTAATCAATTTAGGTAATTGATTGGAAAATAACCGAGTGTCGGTTTACAACGCCAAAAATATTTTGGTGGACCATATAAAAGGTGGAATTTTCAAGGGTGAAAATACTATATTTTGGCTAAGATCGATCATGTATTCATACACGGCTATTTTTATCGGGTATGATAAAAAATGATGAATGTTATATGGTGAAAATGGTATACTATATTGGCTTGGGAGCCCTAATCTATGAGCTTTAGGTGAGCATATAAATAGTATACCATATTATCCGCTTCAGGTGAGCACATATTATCAGCTTTGGGTGAGCACATATCATCAACTTTGGGCGAGCTTATATAGTATACTATGATAGCCTGGGGGCCCTAATCCGTCAGCTTTGGGTGAGCACATATACAGTATACTATATTATCAATTTTGGGCAAGCTGTACTATCTATTATCAGCTTTGGGTGAGCAATCTTGAATTAATTGGACTTTATAGATAGTATTGAATGCACCAACCGAGGGAAGGTCATTGTGACATGTAATCGGCTAGGTCGATTGATCAATGATTTGATATGATGTTATGAATTGATGTGATTTGAGGTATCTATAAATGATATTAATTTGCAGGGTGGAACTTAGGCCAAGGTAAGTCCTTTGACTTGTGTCGTGCTTAGGCAGTCTTTAGAGTGTATTGGCTTCCTAATCGGGTTTTAGGGGGTAAAACTTGCTGAGACGTAGTTTCACCTTGTTGTGGGACAATATTTCAGGTCCCTAGATGGCAGCACCTCCACCTCCTTGTCTTCCCATGCATTTTGGTATACCTGAAGAGATCATCGAGATAGGATACCACTTCTTGATACAGCCCCACCTTGAAGGATTAGAATATGTACTAGTGAAGTCCAACGTTTGGGTTGATGTGGATAGAAACGACTTGGTGCCCCACAAGTATCGGTCGTAATATCGTCACTATCATGATAGGCGAAGAGAGGGTCCTATAGCATAAGGTGACGTGCCTTTATACGTCTTAGACGCAACATTCGGAAAGAGGACTGCAGATCCCAAGGACAAAGCGGTGCTCGATGCCAAAGACCCTAAGCTCGAGGGTGACCCTGATACTCCCATGTACTTGGCTGTGGACTCCAGCTGGAGCAAAGAGAAAGGGGAGATTGTTGAGTAGGAGGAGGACCCTGAAGAGGAACCAGATGATGAGCCAGAGGAGGAGCCGAAGGAGGATCTAGAGTATGACCCAGATGAGGATTGAAACCCCAACCTTGTTTTGTAAACTTTGAGTTGTGATTTGATGGGTGATAGATTTGACTTGTTAATAGTATTGTAATATATACTGTGAGGTTTGCTTTATATAAAAGTGTGGTTGTGGTTTTTCAAGTTTGAAAAATATGGCCCTACTTTTTTATCACATTGTTTTATTGTCTGTGGATTATTTTATATGCTTCCGCATGCGTATTAAAATGAAAGGGTGGGTGATGCATCCTGAGATGTTGCTATTAATCGACTTGGTGAGAGATGGGTGCGTGCCTAAGGATCGAGGCATGACATCCCCGTTTAAGTGGTATCAGAGCAATGGTTAGAGATTTAAGTGATAAGGTGCGATGGACCATGAGATAGTTGTAGAAAGGACATTTAAATACATGTCTGGTGCATGTTGATGGTAGTTATGTGATAAAATTGCTTGTTATGTGTATCACTCATCTTCTAATCCAATGTGGTTAGATTGCCGACCAAGGTCGGTACCCGAGAGGGTAGAGCTAGGGCACCAGCACAAGCCAGTACCAGTGGTGTAGCACTACTATCGGTTGATGCTAAGGTAGCAGCCCCAGGTGATTAGGGAACCATCAGGATTGATCGGGCCTTAGATGCCATGAGAGAGTTGATGGGGCAATAGGCTTGGGATCAAGTTGCTGCCTTTATTGCTGCTGTTGCAGCTACCGCTCAATCCATCACTACTGCTATTGTTGCTGCCACTATTGAGGTCGTAGCCATTGCCACACTTGTCACCGCACCTGCCATCATGCCTGTCGATGTTCTAGCTGAGAACATAGAGGTGCAGAGGGAAAGATTGATCCATAAGCTGGTAGAACAGTTTTTAAAGTTGAGTCCGCCAAGATTTCGGGTACTAGAGATCCCGAGGCCGCTTCACTTTGGATTTAGGATTTAGAGAAAGCCTTTGCGCTTCTGATGTGCACATAGGCAAAGAAGGTAACCCTGGCAGTATATTAGTTGCAGGGCAATGCCAACACCTGGTGGAGAGCCGCCATAGAGATAGTGTTTCGCAAAGGAGTGGTCCCGCTGTAGGATGCATTCCTTAGAGTGTTCAATGAGCAATGCTTTTCAAGGAACACAAGACAGCAGAAGATAGAAGAATTTCTGCGACTCCGTCAAGGGTCGATGACTATTGACCAATATGGGGTTGAATTTGGGGAGCTATCTCAATATGCTCCAAGACTGATTGAAGACCCTAAGGAGAAGGCTCGAAGATTTAAGAACAGCCTTCAACAAGAGTTGAAACAGTCGTTGGTGCCGTTCGACTTGATTTATTACTGAGAAATCTATCATCAAGCACAGTTGCTTGAAAGGAGCCTAACTGAGCAAGTCACCTCGTCTGGATCGAGGTTTATGTCTCATCAAGAAGGGATTCGCCATGGGAAGAGGCCCATGACTAGAGGTAGATTCCAGGTTCTGCCCAACAAGAAAGGTGGAGTTGGAAAGTCTTGGTTGAGTTAGAATGGCCTATGTCGCTTTTGTGGAAGGTGACATGGTTCAGCTTCATGTCCCCGAAGGCCGGGTGTTTGTTTTGGATGTGGTCAATAAGGCCACATGATTAGAGATTGTCTTAGCAGACCAAGAGGACAACCGCAGTTACCGCCACCGCCACTTATGGGACAGATCAGAGGGTATGCACCTTAGAATGTGCCACAAGGAGGATAGCTGAGAACTCTGGTTCAGGGCACGGTGTATGCCATCACACAAGGTCAGGCAGAAGCTGCACTTGATGTGATCACATGTATGGTTTCGTTGAATGACCATCTTGCTTACGCTTTATTCCACTAAGGAGCAACTCATTCCTTTATTGCCGAATAGTATGTTAAGTTGTTAGGATTAAGTCCTATACTGTTGGAGTCGGCAGTTTGCATATCTACACCATTGAAAGATAAAGTTATTACTGCTTTAGGTTGTTCTAGTTGTAAATTAGTGATTGGTGAGCGAGTAGGGAAAATAGACTTGTTAGTCCTAGCCATGTGTGGCTTTGATTTGATAATTGGCATGGACTGGCTCACCAAGCGACGAGCTATAATGGATTGCTATTACAAGGCGATTCAGTTTGATCCGTTAGAGGGTAAGAGCTTCGACTTTGTCGGAAATCGAGGGGGACCCTCGCGATTGTCCTGATCTCGTCACCAGAGGCAACTCGTCTGTTAGACGAGGGTTGTCAAGGTTACTTAGCAACTGTCGTGGATACGACACTTGTGGAGCTAAAAAAGGAAAACATTGCTGTGGTGCAAGAATTTCTAGATGTTTTTCCAAAGGAATTGCCAAGATTGCCGCTAGAGAAAGAAATTGAGTTCGTGATTGAGCTAGCACCTGGGATAGAGCCGATTTCTAAGGCTCCTTACCGGGTGACGTTATTTGAGTTGAAGGAACTGAAGGTGCAGATGTAAGAGTTATTGGATAAGGGATTCATTTGTCCTAGTGCATCACTTTAGGGAGCACTAGTTCTATTTGTAAAGAAGAAAGATGGTCCGTTGCGCTTATGCATCGACTATCGGCAACTCAATCAGGTAACAATTAAGAGCAAGTATCCACTCTCAATGATTGATGACTTGTTTAATCAGTGAGTGTCAATATTTTCGAAGATCGACTTGACAACAAGATATCATCAGTTGAGAATTAGGAAGGAAGACGTTCCTAAGTCAGCATTTCGTACTCAGTATGGTCACTATGAGTTTACAGCGATGCCATTCGGGTTGACGAATGCTCCTACCGCCTTCATGGATTTGATGAACCATATATTTAAGGAATATCTAGATTAGTTTGTGATCGTGTTCATCGATGATATTCTGGTATATTCAAGAAGTGATGAAAAGCATGAGAGTCATTTGAGATTAGTGCTACAGACACTAAGAGTCCACCAGTTATACGCCAAGTTTAGTAAGTGTGAGTTTTGGCTAACTCGTGTTGCTTTCTTAGGTCACGTGATTTCAGGCGAAGGAATATTTATGGACCCGAGCAAGATTGAAGCAGTGATTAATTGGCCAAGATCAACTACAATGATAGAAATCAGAAGTTTTCTGGGTTTGGTAGGTTATTACAGACGATTTGTGGAAGGGTTCTCATCTTTAGCATTGCCACTGACAAAACTCTTGAAGAAAGAAGAGAAATTTGTATGGATAGACAAGTGCGAGAGTAGATTTCAAGAGCTAAAGGAAAAGCTGACTACCGCACGGGTGCTGACGATTCCATCTGGTTCTAGAGGATTCGAGATCTATAGTGATGCGTCATTCAGAGGATTGGGTTGCGTGCTGATGTAACATGGCAGAGTTGTTGCATACGCCTCCTGTCAGTTGAGGCCTCATGAGTAGAACTATCCAATTCATGACTTAGAACTTGTGGCGATTATTTTTGCCTTGAAGATTTGGAGACATTATTTGTGTGGAGAAAAATTCCAGATCTTCATGGATCATCAAAGTCTCAAGTACCCGTTCTATCAGAAGGAGTTGAACATGAGACATCGCCGATGGATGGAATTGCTAAAAGACTACGATTGTAATATTCTATATCACTCAGGAAAGGCGAACAAGGTCGCCGATATTTTTAGTCGAAGGTCTTCAATTGCTCATATATTGATGAAGAAGTGGAACCTAATTGAGAGAGCTCGAGATTTGGTATTCAAGTTTGAGGTAGGCCACCTTTTAAGTCTTATGGCCACCCTCAGAATTGAACGGGATGTTCAGATCAGAATCAAGTTCTTCAACTGATAGACCCAAATGTTCAGAAAATTCTATAGGAGGACACCGAGAAAAGAAAGGCTGACTTTCAGATTTCTGATGAAGGAACACTAAGGTTCCGAGGACGTTTAGTTGTACCTAACGATATAGAGCTTAGAGAAGATATTTTATCATAAGCACATCGTAACAGTTATAACATTCATCCTAGTAGCACCAAAATATATCAAAATCTGCGTCAACACTATTGGTGGTTAGGTATGAAGGCAGACATCGCCAAACATGTTACTAAGTGTTTGATGTGTCTGCAAGTTAAAGCTCAACATTGTAAGACGGGAGGACTTCTGCAACCTCTCAAGATCCCAGAATGGAAATGGGAGCATATCACGATGGATTTCGTGACTGGATTACCGAGGAGTCAAAGAGGAAATGATTCAATTTGGGTGGTAGTCGACAGACTGATAAAGTCGGCCTACTTCATTGCAGTTCGAAAGGACATCAGTTTGGATAGACACATAGTATGTTCGTCAAGTGGTTCGTATGCATGGAGTGCCGGTTATGATAACTTCAGATAGAGGCCCAAGATTTATTGCTGTTTTTTGGAAGAGTTTACAGAGTGCCTTAGGTACAAAGCTTCAGTATAGTATGGCATATTATCCTCAGACGGATGGCCAGTCTAAGAGGACTATTCAAACCCTTGAGGACATGCTGAGAGCTTGTGTACTAGACTTCAAAGGAAGTTAGGAAGATCAGCTACACTTTGTGGAATTTGCCTACAACAATAGTTATCAGCAGGGCATCAAGATGGCTACTTTTGAAACGTTGTATGGCAGAGTATGCAGGACACCAGTGTGTTGGGATGAAGTTGGGGAAAGAAAGATTACAGGCCCAAAGTTAGTCTAACAGTTGGTGGATACCGTGGCAGTGATCAGAGGTAGATTAAAGACCGCTTAGAGAAGAAAGAAAAGTTACACAAACAAGCATCAGATATCATTGGAATTCCAAGTTGGTGATCATGTTTTTCTAAAGGTGTCACCAATGAGGGGAATTTCGTGCTTTGGAAAGAAAGGAAAATTGAGTCCGAGGTACTTAGATTCGTTTGAGATTCTTGAAAGAATCGGGAGCTTAGCGTATCGTCTTGCGTTACTGTCGAAATTGGCGCAAGTGCGTGACATTTTTCATGTGTCGATATTAAGGAAATATGAGCCTAACCTGACCCACGTGCTCAATTTTGAGGAGTTGGACGTGAATGACCGTGTGTCATACGTTGAAAGCTCGGTTCAAATAGTGGATAGGAAAGAGCAAATTTTGTGTACAAAGACCATTTCGTTGGTCAAAGTGGTCTAGTAACACTACGGTAGTAAAGAAGCGACATGGGAGACTGAAGGGTTGATGAGACAGTTGTACCCCCATTTTTTTGATGAAATTTTATAATGGTTTAAATTTCGAGGATGAAATTTTTATAAGAGGGAAATAATTGTGACATCCCAGATTTTCAGTTCTGTTTTTTATTGAATAAATCGAGCATTTCATCAATATACCTATAAGGCTACTCCCAGAGTTGATCGCTCTCGAGATAACTAGACTATCTAGGAAAGCCATTAAGGAATTTTAAGGCAATAGACTTGAGAATTCGACCAGGAATCGACTTCTCGACCGTGCTCATCTTTAGAGGCCATTACTACACAATATAAAGTCAATTTGAAATCAAAGATAAATCGGTTCATTGAGATGTATGGCTAATCGTGAGTGACACCACTAAATTGGGAAATTCTCGTCGGCCGGTACTAAACTGATTTATCTATCGTTTTGATACTCTATGTTCGTATTTGAATCCTCTAGATTTTCATGACAATCGAGAGTCGCTAATGTGTCGATTGGGTTCATAGTGGCTCGAAGAAAATCGACCACCGGTCATTTGCACTAAAAATTTCTGAAAACTACTCGATAGCCTAGGTCAAGTTAAAAACGCGCCTAAGTGAAATTAATCGTGAATTGGAATTCGATTTCAGAAATTGAAGATTTTGTCATATCACAATAAATTCTAGGAATGTCGGCTTGGTCTTAGAAGACTTTTTTGCAACCCGAGATTTTTTGGGAAAAAGTCGACGTAGGACCTTTTTTGTTCAGGGATCGTTTTTGGTTACAAATTTGAGAAGCAAATGGGATCCATGGGTGAGGAACAATGCCAAGATGATCGGTGGTGGGTTGATTGAATTTATTGAGGTTAATTGGGATTGATTCAAGAGAGAATATATGTCCAATTGAAGCCAAAACCCTTAGAATTCGTAGCTCCCCCCTTGCCTAGCCAAAATGGACCATTTTAAGAGTCCAAGGATGAGCCTAGGTGGCTGGATGAGAGCCAAGGAGCAGCTGGTGGTGGTGGATTAGTCAAGGGGATAAGACATAAGAAAAACAAGGCAAGTGCACCCTTTCTCTCCCCCATCCTTCCTCTCCAAGTCTAGCTGGCCGAACCCCTCTTCCTCTCTCTCTCGTTGCTGTGCGAAGACCACAAGAACCAAAGAAGTTGCCGTCCATGCCATACACAGCCACCATCACCGGATTGCTGCTCGCTGCCCTCCCCTTCGCCGCACCGTCTATCCCGTCCAGCCGTGCTTCACCACCCTGTAGAGCCGTTGGAGTCCCTATTGCCACGTGAGCCACTACCTTCACCCGTCTATGCAGCACGAGTCCCCGCTAGTCCACTGATTGCTGTGCCTTATTCGGCCAGCCATCGAAACCGCACCGACCAACCAAGAATAGCGAGCAAGAAAGTGGGTTTTAGAGGTGCTATTTAGCCCGTTTTGAGGTGGTTTCGAGCCTCGAAAGCTTGGCCCGCATTGGGAAGAATCGAGCCCCTTCACGTTCCCGACGTTTCAATCCCAACCACTCGTTAAACTTGTGAGTTTTACTCATTAATCCCTGCTTAGTCGGTTAATGATGCTTAGGGGTTGTTTAGATTTAATTAAGTGTGATTATGTGGATAAATTAGAGTAGAGCAATTAAATTAGTACCTTATCAATGCATGTTAGGCAAATTATTAGTAATATTAGCAAGTAGACTCGTGTTATTATTTATTGAATGAGTATCGGAAAATTTTTGTGTCCATTTTGGCGTCCAATTAGGCATTACGGGTCTAAGTTGGATTTATTGCTATTTATTTAATATTTTCGTAATTATTTAATTAATTATTTATTTTTCGGAAATTAGGCTGGGATAGTTGACGATCGAAATTTTATGCTAATTATTGTGGTGTAGTCTATTTATTTATTTGAGCTCTAATTTGTGCTGAATTGATTTAATTGTGTTTTTAGGATTTTATTTCTAAATTAATCAATTTTGGTAATTGATTGGAAAATAACCGAGCGTCAGTTTACAACGCCAAAAATATTTTGGTAGACCATATAAAAGATGGAATTTTCAATGGTGAAAATATTGTATTTTGGCTAAGGCCGACCGTATACTCATACACGGCTATTTTTATCAGGTATGATAAAAAATGATGAATTGTTATATGGTGAAAATGGTATACTATATTGGCCTGGGGGCCTCAATCTATGAGCTTTTGGTGAGCATATAAATAGTATATCATATTATCAGCTTTGGGTGAGCACATATTATCAGCTTTGGATGAGAACATATCATTAGCTTCGTGTGAGCACATATCATCAGCTTCGGGCAAGCACATATCATCAGCTTCGGGCGAGCTTATATAATATACTATGATGGTCTGGGGGCCCTAATCTATTAGCTTTGGGCGAGCAGTCCTGAATTAATAGGACTATAGATAGTATTGAATGCACTGACCAGAGGAAGGTCGTGGTGACATGTAATCGACTAGGTCGATTGATCAATGATTTGATATGATGTTATGAATTGATGTGATTTGAGGTATCTTTAGATGATATTAATTTGTAAGATGGAACTGAGGCCAAGGTAAGTCCTCTGACTCATGTTGTGCTTAGATAGCCTCTAGAGCTTCCTAACCGGGTCCTAGGAGGTAGAACTTGCTGAGACGTAATCTCACCCCATTATAGGACAACATTACAGGTCCTTAGATGGCAGCACCTCCACCTCCTCATTCTCCCATGCATTTTGGTATACCTGAAGAGATCATTGAGATAGGATACCACTTCCCGATACACCCCTACCCTGAAGGATTAGAATATATACTAGTGAAGTCTAACATTTGGGTTGATATGGGTAGAGATGGCTTAGTGCCCGATGATTACCGATCGTGGTATCGTCACTACCATGATGGGCGAAGAGAGGGTCCCATAGCGAAAGGTGATGTGCCTTTGTACATCTTAAAAGCAGCATTCGGAAAGGGGATTGCAAATCCCAAGGATAGAGCAGTGCTCGATACCAAAGACCTTAAGCTCGAGGGTGACCGTGATACTCTTATGTACTCAGCCATGGACTCTAGTTGGAGTGAAGAGGAAGGGGAGATTGTTGAGCAGGAGGAGGACCTTGAAGAGGAACCATAGGAGGAGCTGGAGGAGGAGCCGGAGGAGGATCTAGAGTATAACCTGAATGAGGATTGAAACTCCCCACCCTATTTTGCAAACTCTGAGTTGTGATCTAATGCGTGATTGTGGCACCCCCGAATGGCCCCCGATCCGTTGGGGTCGCCATAGTTCGCTTACCTTTCTCTTACTTGACCTGAATGTCTATCAATCTTGGGGGTTTACATTCTTTTTATAGCTCCCTGCGCAGTCTATATAGCGGAAGCATATCCATCATCTCCCTATCTCATATTCAGAAATAATGCACACCAACTACACATTTTTATAAGTCAAAACCAAACACTTTTATTTATATAGACTTGATAGACAACACCAGTCGGTACATCAAAATTTGCCATGGTTTTCTATACCCGGCTTCATATCAAAAGATAACCCGACTTTCCTTTTTTTTTTTTTCTTTTCTTTCCATACAATCCTATACATAGGTCTATCAGTCAGTGTCAGCGATCCAAAAATGCTTCATCTCCTAATCATCACTCTTGGTCACACCCAACCCGGTCCATCACTTAGTGGCGGCAGCAACATCCCAGCATGATCCCATCACGGCGGACATGCACTAACAGCAACTCCTGAATCATTGGACCATCAGGTGAACCGATGTCATACATGACCAGAATCCGCACTCAAATAAAACCAACCCTTGTAACTCAGGATGAGGGTGCTCCAAACACCCGCACTCAACATCAACAGGGACACCGTAAAATGTACCGGGGGTGACTGGTAGTAAAGACATATCTTTTAATATGAAATGTTAGTCCCCAAACGGGGTGAATACAACCACTCAGTAGTAAAAGATTCATCAAACTATATCAAGCAGTACCATCAATATCTAGACTCATGCTGGATAGACAAAATCAGGTAATCAAAGGATAAGTATGCATCAAAATCATGAAATCCTTTAATGCAATGACAAGTACAATTTTGAAACCCTCAAGATGCATCATGTCCAGTTACACAAGTCCCGATCATAGGGCCAAATTATAATGACACGTCCCATTCCAAGCCATAAAATTTAGTCCCATAACCAGACCACAAGCACACTTAGTATAATCATCAATTTTAATCATTCAAAAGATTTCACCCCCTAGAGGACCAATGTTTGCATCCTTCTAGGATTTCACACCCACCCTGGCGTCATGAAAGCCTCCGGCATTCAGCTACAAGAGCCACCGGACATCCGGAGAGTATCACACGTCTAGGCATCTCGTACCCCACTTGGCATCACGAGGAACCCTCCGAGGCTCACCATGAGAATGGTTACCCCGGCCCTCCAGATTTATGTACCGACTAGCATACAACCGGGCATCCCGAAACTCCCAAGGAAAAAGACTTGCGGCATTCAGCCACTAGGGCAACTGGACAACCACAAGGTATCGACTCATTCGATCCTTTGGGCCTCCCGACTCCCAAGGCATCGTTGACCTAAGGCTCCAACGGTATCAATCAACATCTTAATTTCCAAAAGTACTTTCAAATGCAATGACAAGATGTCCCACGAATCCTTCATCAAATCTCAATATTACATAATATGCCAATGCCAGTATCATCATGTCAAATAGCAATTCAAGATGTATTCACCTTTGGGACGATTTGAGCAAATTCGGAACAAAACAGCTTGGTAATTACAATGCACAATTCTGGTAAAAATTTCGGAATAATCCCTAAATGAACCCAGAAAATTATGAAATTTTGACATGTTATCAATAAGACCTAAAGAAAAAAGTTTCATGAAGAACACCAAGTCAAATTCCTTATATATCAAGAGCAGTAATTGCTGTATTCTTTGCTAACATTCTATAACGACTTCCAAATTTAACATTTTCATAGAAAATCATTTTATAGATCAAATATTGTTCATTTATTCTCAAGTTTTGATATATTATTCCTAAAGATATTACCTTCAGCTTTCATTAAGGGTCCGAAGTCTAATTCCGGCTAGATAATTACAAAAAATTCATGGAATCACTGAAGGTCATGCTGTTTCTGCGAAAATAGTTTACTAGTCCAAAGAGAACTACTGCTACTCATTGAATTCTGGCATCCAAGGTCCATAACCAACCACCTACAAGTCTATTGCACTGCATTGTAACTACTTTACTTCAAAAATCCACTTTAGTTAGGCCTTTCAATTCTTATTTCAACCAATAACCGAACTACACAAAAACTAACTCTGTTTTTACTCAGTTTCTTAATCCAACTTCATCTAAATCCTCCAAAATACACATGCAGCTCCCAATTCTGCATTTTCTCTCATCTACCAGCATTTCGCTAGATAATTACAGCATGCAAAGACATAGATCAATGAACTTTCACTTGCCTCAACTCCTAGCTTGATCGGTAACCAAAATGGGAAACTTGGGACTTCGAACATAGCTCAACGGTGGCGAAGACCAGCAGCGACAACGGCAGCAGCACCGTGCTCGACGGAAGGGCGACCTCCTCCTTCCTCACGTCGAGCACCCACTCGTTGCTCGCACTTCTCTCACTCACAGCCCTCTTGATCGCTCACTCTCTCTTTGCTTTCGGTCTGCTTGATTCATTCTCCCTCCTCCTCTCAATTCTGAATTTCCTTTTTGTTCCTTCATTAATTAACTAATTAATTATTTACATGCAGACTAATTGATGGCTGAAGCTGCAATGGACAGGTGGAGGAGGCGTGTCTCCCCTTGTCCGGTTTCCCTCCTTTGCTGGCCACCGAATAGGAGAGCAACGTGGAAGTTGCTGGGCTGCTCTCAATCAACACTTAGTGCATAGTCCAACCCTTCCAAAATTAAATCCTAAAATTTCGGTACCTGCATGTTCCTCATGCATAACCGAATCCCATTTCTTCGTCTCTTAAAATCAATTACTCAAAGTCCAAATTCCTCTCTTATTCCATATACATGTAAGCTATATAGTGGTATAGTCTCATCATAAGAAATAGGTACATAAATCGGTGAGATCTAAAGCGGTGCTGATGATGATAACAAATTGAGGTCTGTTGTGGTGTCAATAATACCATCTGACGATACTTCCATCGCTAGCCACGGACTGTCACATATTTGAGGGTTGTCGAAATTTCCAGACGCCACAATTCTCCCCTCCTTAGAGAATTTCATCCTCGAAATTGGACATCTCTTAAGTCTCATTAAACAAATGAGGGTACTTTTCCTTTATCTCTTTTTCCCTTTCCCATGTGGCCTCTTCCATATCATGATGTTGCTATAACACCTTAATTAGAGGAATTTTCTTCATCTGAAGGACTTGTTCCCTTCGATCCAACATTTGTTTTGGCCCTTCTATGTATCTCACTTTCTCATCCACTTTGATGACTTCATGATTGAGTATGTGTCCAGGATCTGGCTGGTACTTCCTCAACATTGACACATGGAACACATCATGTAGGTTTTCCAGTTTAGGAGGTAGCACCAATCGATAAGCTACATTCCCTATCCTTTCAAGTATTTCAAAGGGTCCAACGAATCTGGGACTTAACTTCCCCTTTATTCCAAATCGAGATATTCCTTTCATCGGAATACATGGTCTTCTACATTAAACTCCAAAGGTCTTCTACGTTTATATGCGTAGTCTTTTTGTCGACTTTGGGCTATTTTAAGTCTTTTCCTTACAATCTCAACAGCCTCTTTAGTAATTTGTACCAACCCAGGTCCTATTAGTTTCCTTTCACCTACTTCATTCCAACAGATAGCGGTCCTACACCTCCTTCCATACAATGTTTCATAGAGAGCCATGCTTGTACTTTTTTGAAAACTATTGCTATAGGCGAATTCCACCAAATGTAATCTTTCATCCCATTTCCTCTGAGATCAATCACACAGGCTCTTAACACATCTTCTAATGTCTGAACCACTCTTTCTGTTTGTCTATCTGTTTGTGGATGAAAAGCAGTACTAAACTGAAGCTTAATCCCTAAAGTGATTTGAAGACTTCACCAAAAATTTGAAGTAAACTTTGAATCTCGATTAGAAGTGATAGTCACTAGAACACCATGTAAGCATACTATCTGGCTTACATATATCTCAGCATATTTATCCATTGGATAGTCTATATGGACTGTTAGGAAATGAGTGGACTTAGTCAAGCGATCCACTATTACCACGATAAAGTCGTGACCACTTGATGTCATTGGTAATCCTTGCACGAAATCTATTGTTACATGATCCCACTTCCACTCTGGTATATCTAATGGTCTGAATAGTCCTGCAGGTTTGCGATGTTCGGCTTTCACTTGCTGACATGTTAAACATTGAGAGACGTGTTTAGCTATATTCGTTTTCATGTCATTCCACCAATACTATTGGCGTAAATTCATGTACATCTTTGTATTACCCGGATGAATACTATAGTTACTCCTATGTGCTTTCGACATGATCTCTCTCTTCACTTCCTCATTATCGGGAACACAGAGCTGTCCTTGACATCTTACCACTCCATCTTTAGAGACTTGAGATTATGGTCTTTTTCCTAAAGACACAGCATTTCGTACTTTCAAAATTTCCGGGTCAGATTCTTGCAGAATCTTAATTCTCTGAATAATTTATGGTTCAATTCTTAATGCAGTAAGAATGTCAATAAGGTGATTTACTTCCAATTTAAACTCTAAATCTGCTACTGACTTTAATAGATTCCATTTTGTTATTCTCATACTGGCCATATCCATAGCTGACTTACGACTAAGAGCGTCTGCCACTTTATTTTCTTTTTCAGGATGGTACTGTATTTCACAATCATAATCCTTTAATAACTCCATCCACCTCCTCTGTCTCATGTTCAGTTCTTTTTGCGAAAACAAATACTTTAAACTCTTATGATCTGTATAGATTTCAAATTTCTCCCCATATAGATAATGTCTCCATATTTTCAAAGCAAAAACTATAGCTGCCAATTCTAAGTCGTGGGTTGGGTAGTTCAATTCATGAGGATTCAACTACCTCGATGCATAGGCTATAACCTTGCCATGCTGCATTAGAACACATCCCAGTCCTTTGTGAGAGGCATCACTATATACCGTGAATCCACCAGATTCAGATGGTATAGTTAGGATTGGAGCTGCGGTCAATTTCCTTTTAAGTTCCTAAAACCTCCTTTCACATTCTCTATTCCATTCAAAATTTACATTCTTTCGAGTCAACTTCGTTAATGGTCCAGCAAGCTACGAGAATCCTTCGATAAACCTTCTGTAATAACCAACTAGTCCTAAGAAACTCTGTATCTCAGTCGGCGTTGTCGGTCTCGGCCAATTTATGACCATCTTAACTTTTGCTTAGTCTACTGCAATTTCATCTCCTGATACCACGTGTCCTAAAAATATTATCCGATCTATCCAAAATTCACACTTACTAAATTTGGCATACAACTTATGATCTCTAAGGATTTGCAATACTATCTTCAGGTGTTGCTCATGTTCATCAGGTCCTTTAGAATATATCGGAATATCATCAATGAAGACAATTACAAATTGATCCAAATAGGGCTTAAATATCCTATTCATTAGATCCATGAATGTAGTTGGAACATTTGTCAATCCAAATGGCATAAATAAGAACTCATAGTATCCATAGCGAGTCCTAAATGCAGTCTTAGGAATGTCTTCTTTCTTAATTCTTAATTGATGGTATCCTAACCTCAAATCAATCTTAGAAAAGACTGAACTTCCTTATAGTTGGTCAAATAGGTGATCGATTCTAGGTAAGGGATACTTATTCTTAACAGTTACTTGATTTAGTTGCCTATAGTCAATACATAAACACATTGACCCATCCTTATTTTTCACAAATAATACCGGTGCACCCCAAGGAGAAGCACTTGGCCTAATAAATCCTTTATCGAGCAATTCTTGTAGTTGAACTTTTAACTCTTTCAGTTTTGTCAAAGCCATTCTATACGGGGCTTTCAATAATGGTCCTGTTCCAGGCATTAGTTCGATCTCGAATTCAATTTCTCATTCTGGTGGTAACCCAGGCAGTTCCTTAGGAAAAACGTCTTGAATTCCCTGACCACTCGAATTCCATCAAGTTTAGTTTCTTCTTTCATATAGTCCCTTACCACTGCCAGGTATCCCTGACATCCTTCATCAAATAGTGTACGGGCTTCTACTATTGAAATAAGTGCTATAGAGAGGTTTGTTTGACCTCCGAAAAATTCAAAACTAGATTAGTCAGGTGAAACAAATTGGATTGCTTTCCTATAACAATCCATCATAGCTTGATACTTATGGAGCCAGTCCATTCTGATGATAACATCAAAGTCATACATGGCCATTACGATTAAGTCTATTTACATATCCCGCCCCCTACAGTTATCTTACATTTTTCACATACCAATGTGGATAACACCACATTCTTTAATGGTGTGGAAACACAAAGAGGAGTCTTAAGAGAGGTAGTTTCTATCTTATTCAACTGCCTATATCTTTCAAACACAAAAGAATGCGTAGCACTCGTATCAAACAACGCATATGCCCTTTTACCATGTATAAAAATTGTACCTGAGATGACATTTTGGGAAGCTTCCGCTTCCTCTTGGGTGACCGCATACACTCTTCCTTGTGTTGTTGGCCTATGTGAATTCCTTGGTAGATTTGGTCCAATCGTACGTTGTTGTACTTGTCACATTGAGTTGACATTCATCTGTGACCTCTCTTGTGGACAATTTCTCTTAAAGTGCCCCATTTGCCCACAACCAAAATTTTTCGGTGGACTATTACGAAATCCTAGCCCATGCTGTCCACCACATCTTTAGCAAATATTACTTTGGTAGGGTACTCTCCCTAAAACCGAGTCACTCCTAGCTTTTCTAGAATTCTCATAATTGCTCTTCTTCTTAGATTCCCAGGGCTGACCTTGTCCAGGATAAGGTCTCTTACCCCTTCAAATATCATTAAAGGTCATCTGCCTCTTAGGTTCTGATTGCTCTGTCACTAACTCTTGCTCCACCAACTGTGCCCTCTCATAAATCTCATTATAATCTCTTATATTTAGAGGCACTAGTTGTTTTCTAATATCAGTCCTTAATCCTTTCAGGAATCTCTTAGCATTTTCCTCTCAATCCTCAATCAATTTGGGAGCATACCTAGACAATTTAGAAAATTTTATTTCATACTTTGGTCCACTGTCAGCTCCCTTTATTCTAACTGAACAAATTCTGTGATCTTTTTATCCTTGGCATAATCAGAGAAATGCTTTCTATCGAAAGCTCTAACAAACTCATCCCAATCTATGTCGGTACCTAGTGGAAAGATCTTGTCTCTTGAAGCTCTCCACCAAAATTTTGCATTTCTATCTAGTTGGTACTCTGCCAAGGTTATCATTTTAGCATCATTACAGTTCAACAACCGGAAAATCTATTCCATTCCATCAATCCAATGTTTTGCCTCCTCAGGACTTCCCATTATAGTAAACTTAGGTGGTTTCAACTTCAGGAATTGTTCCACCAGTCCTTGAGTACGGCGTTGTCCTTGAGTATGGCGTTTTGCTCCAGGTTGTTGCTAAGCTTGCCTTTCCATCAAATTTCCTATATTGGCCAATGCCTGCAGGGTATCTTCCATCTGGGGTTCAGCCCTTAAAGTAGAGGCTTTAGCCCTTGATGGATGAGAACTCCTAGTTCGTATCATGATTTTCCTGCAGTTTTTCAAGCATTTGCCTCAGGAATATTTCGTGATTCGATGTCATTGGTTAGATAACAAAAATAAAAAGGGGTTACCAAAGTCACAAAAGTAACATAGAATGTTACTGGCACACAAAGGTAACATCACACTAGTTACCAGAGATCTACGAGTGAAAATCTATCACCCGTTGTTCAAAGTTAGTCAACTACCCTTGGTTAGTATCCTATGGTGTGCATCATTCTATCCTCATTTCCTTTTGAGGCACCTTATCACTCCATATAAACCTTTTGCTCCAATACCACCCGCTGTGGCACCCCCGAACAGCCTCCGATCCGTTGGGGTCGCCACAGTTCGTATCATGCCCCGATCCTTGAGCACGTACACATCCTTCTCTTTTGGTCGATTTTATAATGCGATATCCCAGGACAATGTATCGCCGACCCTTTCATTTATTAAGCACATGCAGAATTAGTTAAAATCTCCAGACAATAAAACGATGAGATAGAAAAGCAGGGTCATATTTTTCATGTTGAAATTTATAACCAAACTTTTATACAAAATACAAACCAGAACACTTCACAACTTTTTATTCTAAACTCTATTCACATCAAAATGGAGATATCAAAGAAGATAGAATCTCAGTCCATCTGGGCCGTACTCAAGGCCCCTCTCAGGATTATCTTCTTCTCCCAAAAATCCTTCTCCGACTCCTCCTCCTCAGCTCCTTAGCGGGGTCCTGAAATGATTTCCCCAAACTGGGATGAGACTATGTCTCAGCGAGTTCTGCCCCACTAAGCCCGATTAGTAAACCATTATACTATAAGCTGCCTAAACACGCACAGGACAGAGGACTTACCTTGGCCTCAGATCCTACCTGCAAGTTAGCACACAATTCATAATAGACACCCAAGCAATCATATCATCGATGGAAGCATCAATCAAATCGATCTAGTCAATTATATGCCAACATGACCACTCACGGTCATTTCCATTCAGTCAATCAATTTGCAACATCAGACTCAAGGCAATAATCAATCGATCTAGTCGATTACATGTCAGACGGACCATTCTAGGTCAATGCTCTCGGGCGTCAAGCTCACCAATGTGACTTATCCACTAGACAATTGTGTGCATTCTTTAAGGCGCCGTTTTCGCCAGTGACATCCTTAGTCACCGAACCATGCATGCCTATAACCATGTATTTAATAGACAATTGTGTGTGTTCTTTAAGGCGCCGTTTTCGCCAGTGAGTTCCATAATCACCGAACCACACATACCTATAGCAATGTATTTAATAGACAAGTGTATCATTCTTTAAGGCACCGTTTTCGCCAGTGACATCCTTAGTCACCGAACCATACATGCCTAAAACAATATGAGTACTAGACTGATACGTGCGTTCTTTAAGGTGCCGTTTTCGCCAGTGATGTCCCAATCACCGAACCACGTAGGTCCATACACCATGTCTGATTGGTTCAATCCCAGAGTATTTCCAATTCTCTCATAACTCCATCCACTTTACAACTCAATCAAAGCATTATAAATGTTAAACAAACATACTCGGCCATCTACCAATCAATCATTCAATCTCAATCAATTCCAAATCAATTTAGGGTAAACCCCTAAAACATCACAATTTATTTAATTCCATGCAACGTAAAGCTCAAATAAATAAATGAACTGCGCCACGACAATCAGCATGAGATTTCGGTCGTCGGCCATCTCAATCTTAATTTCCAAAAAATAATTAATTAATAAATATTAAAAAATTCAATTTAACACAAAATAAAGCCCAATTAAATACACTGACTTCACCACGGTCATCAGCATAATATTCCGGTCATTTACCATCTCAATTGAATTTTCGGAAAATAAATAAATAATTAATTAATTTCGAAAATTAAATAATTAATATTAAAAATTCGATTCAGCTCAAAATAAAGCCAGATTAAATAAACGGACTTCACCATGGTCATCAGCATAATATTCTGGTCTCGGGCCATCTCAGTTGATTTTTTGGAAATTAATTAATTAATTAATTTAATTTCGAAAATTAATATTTAAATACCAAAAATTCCACTTAGGCCCGAAAAGCCTAATGGGAGCCCACTAAGGGTCGGGAAAAATCCTGAGACACTTCCAATAATTAGTAGACTACGTCTACTTGCTAATTGTGCAATCAATTTATCTAAATCGCATTACATTTGACTAATAATTGCTAATTTATTCTAATCTAACAGCCTAAACATAATTAATTAAAACTAAACCAACCTTAAGCATAATTAGTCAACTAATCCAGGATTAGTGAGATTACTCACCAAATCGCGCGCAAATCAGATCAATCCGACGGGGGCGACGCGAGGAACGATTCTTTCCAAAGCACGGCTCGGGTTCGGAGCCTGGAAACAGCGCAAAACGACCCACGAACTGGCTGGAAACCCACTCCGTGGGTTGCTGGTTCGGCTGCAAAACAGGGGAAAACAGAGATGGTTAGGGGCAGAGAAGGGTCGAGAAGGTAGGCGGCGATCCGGCAAGGCTGCACGGCGGCTCCGGCGGCTTGCTCGGCCACTCACGGTGGCTGGACGAGGCGGAACAGGGGTGGAAGATGCATGGGGGAGGCCTGGGCACGAGGAAACGAGGGCTGGTGGGGCGTGCGGCGAGCGGCAGACTCGCGGGCGCGAATGTGCAGTGCGGCGGCGGGACGGGCAGCAACGGCTGAGGGGCGAGCTGCTGCTGCTCGGCTTCTTCAGCTTCTAGTTTTTGTTCGCACGAACAGGAGAGAAGAAAGAGGAAGAAAGCGGTCACGTGGGGGGAAGAAGAGAGAGAGAAGAGAGAGAAGAGGGAGATAAATATTGACCGGTCAAAGAGGGAAAAAGAAAGAGAGAGAGAGAGAGGGCAGGCGGTGGGGGATCGCATGAGGGGGAGGTGAAAGAAGGAAGGAAAGAGAGAGAGAAAAAGAGAGAGAGAGAGAAAAAAAGAAAAGAGAAGGGAGAGAGAGAGAAAAAAGAAAAACAAATAATAATACTTTTCTTATTTGATTTTCTTTTCTCTTTCCCTTCCTAATTTCTTTTCGGACTTCAATTTTTCTTCCGATAATTTCTTTCTTGAAATTTCGGACTCGTTAATAAATTGATGAACGATAAGACAAGGTCCTAAAAAAAAAAAAAGAATTATGACGCGCTTAAAATTTCATTCCCGAAATCGAGTTCAATTTCGTGGTTAAAAATCGATCAGCCGTGATTTTAGTCCAATCCGACAAATTGAGTAGCTTTTAGGGATTTTACTGCAGATACGTCCCTTAACGGCTTCACCCAATAGGTTAGTTAACTCGCGAGTGATCAGCTCATAGAAAAATGACCCTAAGCACGTCGACAAAATGCCCATTTCACTTTATTGAGACGGGGTCGAATTTCAAGATGTCACAGTTCGCTTACCTTTCTCTCTTACTTGACCTGAAGGTGTATCAATCCTGGGGGTTTATATTTTTTTTATAAGTCCCTGCGCAGTCTATATAGCGGAAGCATATCCATCATCTCCCTATCCCATATTTAGAAATAATGCACACCAACTACACATTTTTATAAGTCAAAGCCGAACACTTTTATTTATATAGACTTGATAGACAACACCAGTCGATACATCAAAATTTGCCATGGTTTTCTATACCCTGCTTCATATCAAAATATAACCCAACTTTTCTTTTTTTTTCTTTTCTTTCCATACAATCCTATACATAGGTCTATTAGTCAGTGTTGATGGTCCAAAAATGCTTCATCTGCTAACTGTCACTCTCGGTCACACCTAGCCCGGTTTGTCAGTTGGCGGTGGTGGCAGCATCCCTAGCATGATCCCATCACGGCGGATGTGCACTGATAGCAACTCCTGAATCACTGAACTATCAGGTGAACTGATGTCATACATGACTTGAATCCACACTCGAATAAAAACCAACCCTCGTAACTCAAGATGAGGGTGCTTCGAACGCTCGCACTCGACGCCAACGGGGACACCGTAAAATGTACCGGGGGTGACTGGTAGTAGAGACATATCTTTTAATCTAAAATGTTAGTCCCCAAACGGGGTGAGTACAATCACTCAGTAGTAAAAGATTCATCAAACTATATCAAGCAGTACCATCAATAACTAGACTCATGCTGGATAGACACAATCAGGTAATCAAAGGATAAGTATGCATCAAAATCATGAAATCATTTAATGTAATGACAAGTACATTTTCGAAACCCTTAAGATGCATCATGTCCAGTTACACAAGTCCCAGTCATAAGGCCAAATTGTAATGACACGTCTCATTCCATGCCATACAATTTAGTCCCATGACCAAACCACATGCACACTTAGTATAATCATCAATTTTAATCATTCAAAAGGTTTCACCCCCCAAAGGACTAATGTTTGCATCCTTTTGGGATTTTGCACCCACCCTGGCGTCGCGAAAGCCTCCGGCATTGAGCTACAAGAGCCACCGGGCATCCAGAGAGTATCACACCTCTAGGCATCTCGTACTCCACCTGGCATCATGAGGAACCCTCCGAGGCTCACCATGAGAATGGTTACCCCAACCCTCTGGATTTACGTACCGACTAGCATACAACTGGGCATCCCGAAGCTCCCAAGGAAAAAGACCTCCGGCATTCAGCCAATAGGGCCACCGGGCATCCACAAGGCATTGACTCATTCGATCCTTTGGGTCTCCTGACTCCCGGGGCATCGTTGACCCGATGGTCCATTGGTATCAATCAACATCTTAATTTCCAAAAGTACTTTCAAATGCAATGACAAGATGTCCCACGAATCCTTCATCAAATCTCAATATTGCATAATATGCCAATGCCAGTATCATCATGTCAAATAGCAATACAAGATGTATTCACCTTTGGGACGATTTGAGCAAATTCGGAATAAAACAGCTCGGTTATTACAATGCACAGTTCTGGTAAAAATTTTGGAATAATCCTTAAATGAAGTCAGAAAATTATGAAATTTTGACATGTTATCAATAAGACCTAAAGGAATATTTTTTATGAAGAACACCAAGTCAAATTCCTTATATATCATGAGAAGTAATTGCTGTATTATTTGCTAACGTTCTGTAATGACTTCCAAATTTAACATTTTCATAGAAAATCATTTTATCGAACAAATCTTGTTAATTTATTTTCAAGTTTTGATATGTTATTCCTAAAGATATTCCCTACAGCTTTCATTAAGGGTCCGAAGTCTAATTCTGGCTAGATAATTACAGAAAATTCATGGAATCACTGAAAGTCATGCTGTTTCTGCGAAAACAGTTTACTAGTCCAAAGAGAACTACTTCTACTCATTGAATTCCAGCATCCAACGTCCATAACCAAACACCTACAAGTCTATTGCACTACATTATAACTACTTTACTTCAAAAATCCACTTTAGTTAGGCCTTTCAATTCTTATTTCAACCAATAACCGAACTACACAAAAACCAACTTTGTTTTTACTCAGTTTCTTAATCCAACTTCATCTCAATCCTCCGAAATACACATGCAGCTCCCAATTCTGCATTTTCTCTCATCTACCAGCATTTCGCTAGATAATTACAGCATGCAAAGACATAGATCAATGAACTTTCACTTGCCTCAACTCCTAGCTTGATCGGCAACCAAAATGAGAAACTTGGGACTTCGAATGCAGCTCAACGGTGGCAAAGACCGGCGGCGACGATGGCAGCAGCACCGTGCTCGATGGAAGGGCAACCTCCTCCTTCCTCACACCGTGCACCTGCTCGCTACTCGCACTTCTCTCACTCACAGCCCTCTCGATTGCTCACTCTCTCTCTCTCTCTCTGCTTTTTGTCTGCTCGATTCACTCTCCCTCCTCCTCTCAATTCCAAATTTCCTTTTTGTTCCTTCATTAATTAACTAATTAATTATTTACATGCAGATTAATTGATGGCTGAAGCTGCAATGGACAGGTGGATGAGGCGTGTCCCCCCTTGTCCGGTTTCCCTCCTTTGCTGGCCACCGAATGGGAGAGCAACGTGGAAGTTGCTGGGCTCCTCTCAGTCAACACTTAGGAAGAAAATTGAGAATAGTTGACTTGCTTTGTCAACAATTAAGGGGGTGTCTCGGTTTATTTGGGCCAGCAAAACCGTGGCCGAATGGTCCTTAGTACATAGTCCAACCCTTCCAACATTAAATCCTAAAATTTCGGTACATACATGTTCCTCATGCATAGCTGAATCCCATTTCTTCGGCTCTTAAAATCAATTACTCAAAGTCCAAATTCGTCTCTTATTCCATATACATGTAAGCTATATAGTGGTAGAGTCTCATCGTAAGAAACAGGTTCATAAATCGGCGAGATCTAAAGCGGTGCCGATGATGATAACAAAATGACGTCCGTTGTGGTGTCAATAATACCATCCGACGATACTTCCATCGCTAGCCATGGACTGTCACATATTTGAGGGTTGTCGAAATTTTCGGACGCCACAGTGATAGATCTGACTTGTTAATAGTATTGTAATATATACTATGAGGTTTGCTTTGTATAAAAATGTGGTTGTGGCTTTTCAGGTTTGAAAAATATGGCCCTACTTTTCTATCCAATTTTTTTTTTTATTTGTGGATTATTTTATATGTTTCTGCATGTGTATTAAAATGAAAGGATCGGCGTTGTGTCCTGGGACGTTTCTTTTCTAACGCATTTTGTCTTGGCCATTGGTATCCTTCACCGGTTTGCATCAAGAGCTGCTACTTAATAAAGTCATTTTCTTGAGTTGACATCAAGCGGAAGCGTTCATGTAGCTCACCTCACATAAACTAAATCAAAATTTTGCGGGAATGAGGTCGCCAAATTTGTAGTAGATAATCTTCGGGATCATGGCTCATGCACTCATCGTTTTTAAAATTATGCGACAAAGTCCTTGACTCATTCGGTCTAGCGCGGGCTTATGTTATTTCAATGAAGTGTCAGTCAATGTATTTGTTTAAGAACAATGATTGCGCATTTTTGAATAACTTCTAAACTCTATTGATTAAATGTAAACATTTATAACTCAATTGGCCTGCCGATGCCACGAGTAGGACTTCCATTATACTTGAGTCTAGGATTGGATAAGGAAGTTCGGGAAGTGTTGTCATCCTCACTTCTATCCAATTCTGTGGTAGTCATGGAAGGGACCTACTTTTTTTTTCTTTTTCTTTTTTCTAATCAGTATTTTGATTGATGGGTTACATAGATAGACATCACATATATTTAAATCTAAGTAAAGATGAATATGTTTCATGTTCATCTGAAGGAAAACTAGCAATAAAAAATCTGCTTAAAATGACCATTAAAGAAAGCGAAAAAACATTGAAAGGACGGGAAATTAATTTTTGGAAAATGAGAGTGTGACGCCTTAACTCTCCTATGAGTGATGGTATTGTCTCTACCACATATTTTCCCTTCAAATATCACCAATCTTATTTGATGGGTTTACTAGCCCACCAAGTAGGATTTCTTAAATTAGAAAAAAAAAACAATATATTAGCCAAAACAAAGATGACCAAATAAAAAAAAAACTATTTAGCATCGTCCCGTGTAAAAAAAATGATTTAAACATTTTTATGTGAAAAGAATATAAATTTAGGATCACTAGCAACAACACCGATGCAAACTATTTTTCACATTTGTAGTCGTGGATGAAAAATATCCACGATTTAGTAAAATGAACATAGTTATCAAAGTTAAACAGTTTATACCGCCAACGTTAAATATCCATGAGTACATAGAGGGATGACTACTATTACTGTACGTCCAGTAACACTTATTCTTGTCCAATCAAAGTCAAAAGAGACCAATAACTCAGGATTCAAATGTTCGGCAATCTGGAAGTCCGTGAGCCACTTGTAAATTACACGAAGCAGTTAAATGATTAAGTAAACACCACCTTTGGCCAATACAAGTGACTCCGATTCAAAACATTTGGTACGTAATCAGTGAAATTTGAATAGAGTATTTCCGATTACTAAGTTGAAATTCCCCAATGCCGTGATTACTTAAACTATGGGGAAGAAAGACTAATTTGTATTACGATGTTTAAATGGAAGAATTCATAACGTTATATATGCAAACACGTCACAAAACACTAATTTTTCTGTTAATTGTTGTATAGTCACTTTTCTTTATTTTGAGCGATACTCGCCATTTAAATAAAAATCAACGCTCTCTCTCAACCTTTTTTGTCCTTCCGGTTGTTCAATCCATGAACAATGAAACAGTAGATCCAAATTGTACCATTACTGCCGTTAGTTTAGCAATATTATTACTTTTTTAGTGCTGATATCGAACAGAATATCTCTTTATTTAAGATAATTATTACTAACTTGGGGCAAGCATCTCTAAGTTGAAGCACTTTTAGTTTCTCCCAATATAATACAACTAGTTGACTTCATTTAAATACCTAATTGAAAACCATTCTCATGTATAATATAACTATAACATCTATGTCAAAGTTCCTGACTTATGCGCGTTGACATCTAAATTTTCATCTGAGGGACTGCACATGCATTTTAATAAGAACACTACGAATTGAGCTCGTCAACAACGATTGTTAGAATTTCAAACCCTAAAAAAAAAAAAAAAAACCGTTGATCTTACATTGGCCTTAATAGCTCTTTTCTTTGCATTTAAACAGCAGGGACGGTTGTACTTAGACACAGTGCATCAACATCAGGTGAAGAACAGACCAGTTGTGAATCTCCTCGAAGTAGCGCGAACCAGAATTGAAAATCTATGTATAAGATATTTACAATTATTTTTTTTCTGTTAATTGTTGTATAGTCACTTTTCTTATTTTTGAGCTATATTCGCAATTTAAATAAAAATCAACGCTCTCTCTCAACCTTTTTTTTCCCTTCCGGTTGTTAAATCCATGACAATGAAACAGTAGATCCAAATTGTATCATTACTGCCGTTAGGCTAGCAAGATTATTAGTTTTCCAATGCTAAAATCAAGCAGAATACCTCTTTATTTGAAATACTCATTACTAGCCAGGGCCAAGCATCTCTAAGTTGAAAGCACTTCTAGTTTCTCCCACTATAATATGACTAGTTGACTTCATTTAAATACCTAATTGAAAACCAATTTCATGTATAATATAATTATGACAATCTATGTCAAATTTCTCGACTAATGCGTGTTGACATCTAAATTTTCATATGAGGGACTGCACATGCATTTTAATAAAAACACTAGGAATTGAGCTCGTCAACAACGATAGAATTTCAAACCCCAAAAAAAAAAACCGTTGATCTTACATTGGCGTTGATAGCTGTTTTCTTTGCATTTAAACAGCAGGGACAGTTGTACTTAGACACAGTGCATCAACATCAGGTGAAGAACAGACCAGTTGTGAATCTCCTCGAAGTAGCGCGAACCAGAATTGTGGAATGACCCCTGAGCTCATTCGAGCTCTCAACAGCCACCCAGACCCGCTGCCATGGACTCAGCCACGTCTATTTTGGCCGGAATTGTTGGGAATAACGGATCCCCGAAAACCGGATTCGACACTAAATCGAACCCCTAAATCAATGCGGAAGCGAAGCCCGGGAAAACAACACGTATCACCGATCCTAAAGCACACCACGGAATCGAGCGTACCTTGTTAGCCACAGATTAAACACCAATGCGGAAGAGGAAGAAAAACTGGCCCTGTTCGATCCGATGGCGCCTTAAAAGGAAGACAGTGTCGCCGTTTGCTTACTGTTCCTTTTTGTTTTTGAGAGAGAGAGCGCGGGAAAAGGAACGTAGGTACGTTGTTATGTCCAAGAGGTGTCTTCTCTCTCTCTCTCCTCCCTTTTATACCTTCCCCCATCCACGGGCCCTATTCCCGTGGGCTGGGCTTCTAGGCCCAACATGGGCGGACGGGCCAACTTAGGCCCATCTCCATAAATAAAACCATCATCTCCCACTCGCACATGGTGGGCCGAACAGTATTCTCTTTACCTCTCTTCAACATTCATACTGGTGAATAATCCGTGCGACCAGCATACTTTGAGAGCTCGTTGCCATACATCTGTTAGGAATATATAGCAGTTCATAATGGGCATCACATCCTGAGTAGATTTAGTATGCAGTACCCTAGATCGATCGATCACAATTATATCTCTCTTGATCTCTTTTAAACAATAATATATATATATATATATATATATATATATATATTGTATTCACAACTATGATTATCACAAAGACAGTCATAATTGGTTAACCGTGAATACAAAACTACAATGTGATTCTCCAAATTCGATCTTCCTCTTTCCTTCAAACTCTCAATTTCAGTTCAGCTTGCTTTTCTAGAAATGCCCCATTAGATCGAATCACTCATGACCATTGGCAACATCCTAAGATAGCAAACACTAAATGGAAATCTTGAGAATAACTAAGAGTCATGAGGGGACTAAAAATTGAGGAACTCTTTTCCTCAAGAGTCTCACATGTCATAAAAGTTGAGATCAAACTTTTTGCCACTCTTATTGGTCGTCTTATGCATACGTAGTATGAAATACGTATTACGGTATTAACTCCTTTCCCATGGAGCGTATGTCTACACTTTCAATACCGTACAGATGATAGTTCAGACATACCTAATGTCTAACTTGAGTTCACGTATATACTCATTCACAAAATTCATCAGAACTCACATCTGACATCTTAGACAGATAAAGTAAAATATGTGGGGTATTTTACTTTCGAGGTATTTTACTTTCGGACATAGTAAGTATTATGTCATCATCTTAACACTCAGTTAAGGCGACATACGTGTTTTAAGCTTGAGCTCTCGATTATCACCTAGATAATAAGCTTAAAAACAGTCTCATCTCTATTTATCACACAGTAAACAGAGGCGATTACCCGTGTGAGTGGGTTAATCTTATATCTGTCCGACATACTTCTCAACTTAAAATAATGCACTGAGCATTAAGATGCATAAAGATCAAACAAAGATTCATAGGCATTAATGATGAAAACACAAATTCATCAAATTGTGAACACTTAGGGAAATTACAATATTCAGTACATCAACCTCTACGCAACCCTAGAGATTTCATATGGCCACAAAACACATCTCTAGGTATTGGCTTTGTCATAGGATCTGCTGCCATTCTATGCGTAGTATGTACTCTAAGTTCATGTCCTTTCGTGCAACCATATCCTTTACAAAATTATACTTGGTATCTATATGTTTGGTCTTGCCATGATATTTGGATCTTTGGTGTACACTTTTGCTGCTTGGCTATCACAGTTAACCAATAACAAATCTGCAGCACTTCCAATAACACCTAAATAATCCAATGATCTCTTAAGCCAAACACCTTCTTATACTGCTGCAGATAATGCCATGAACTCAATTTCTATCGTGGACAAGGCTATGCATGTTTGTTTCTTACAGCTCCAACATATGGTGCCATCATTCGGTAAGAAAACAAACCTAGAGGTAGATTTCCTTTCATTTAAATCTCCTCCCCAATCAGAATCAGCATAGCCTTAGAGTCGCAGATCCTTCTCTTTATAACTCATCGTATAATCAGCAGTCCTCTTTAGATACCTCAGTATTCTCTTAACGGCTTTCCATTGTGCTGGACCTGGATTGGATTGGTATCTACTCACCATTCCAACTACAAAACGTATGTCAGGTCTTGTACACATCATAGCGTACATCAAGCTTCCAATAGCACTAGCATAAGGAACATGTTTCATTTGTTCCTTCTCTTGTGGAGTCCTTGGACACAGTCTATGGCTCAATCCCTCACCTTTTACAATAGGAATGTCTATGAGTTTACAGTCTTGCATACAAAATCATTCAAGAACCTTATTTACATAGGTTTCTTGCAAAAGAGACAATGATCTCTTCGAACGATCTCTTGAAATCTTAACTCCAAGAATGTATGCAGCCTCACCCATATCCTTCATTTCAAAGTTAGAAGACAACCATCTCTTGACAGTATTAACAAACTCCATATTGCTTCTGGCAATTAGTATATCATCAACATATAATGATATGATCACAAATTGATCCTTGGATCTTTTGATATATACACAATGATCATCATCTATCATTGTAAAGTCACATGCCATTATGGCATTATGAAAAAAACGTATATACCATTATCTCGATGACTGCTTAAGTCCATATATAGATTTCAAAAATCGACATACCTTACCTTCTTGGCCTTTCACTATGAAACCAGCAGGTTGTTCCATATATGTTCCTTCCTCTAATTCTCCATTGAGGAAAGCATTCTTTACATCCATTTGATGTAACTCAAGATCCATACTTGCCATTATTGCCAGAATAATGCGAATCGAGGTAAATCTCACTACAGGAGAAAATATATCTTCATAATCAATTTCTTCCTGTTGATTATACCCCTTCGCGACAAGGCGGGCCTTATGCCTTTCTATCGAGCTATCAGCCTTTCGCTTTATTTTGAGAACCCACTTGTTGCCAATAGCTCTGTGTCCTTTTGGAAGATCAACCAGTTCCCAGACATGGTTTGACTTCATTGACTCCATTTCCTCTTCCATTGCATGAATCCATTTTTCCTTACTAAGGTAATTCAGAGCCTCATTAATATTTCTTGGCTCATCCTCATCTTGTGGAGCAACCATAAAAGTTTCTCCTTCAATGTTAAAACGTTGACGGGAATACTTTGGCGACTTGTTCACCGTATGGGAGATTGTACACTTAGCACGTCATTCCCCATCATGCTCCCACTTAGATTAGGTAATGATGATGTTGTCACATCAGGTGGTTGCAATTGAGAATGAGTTGAATTCAATTCATCACATCTCATATTACTCCCACTTGGACGAACTCCACTGACATCATTATCTTGATCCAAGGTTTCAAATAGGAACAATCTTCCCTTATTTCGCCCTTCTTAGGAAATTCATCCACTAAGGATGTGACATCCCGTGATTCAAATTCAGTTATACTCCCACTTTCCTGCTCACCTATGAACACATACCCTTTCGAGTGTTCGCAATATCTCATGAAAATACTATTATTTCCTTTGGGACCCAATTTCCCAAACTTGTGAGAGGACTCATGAATATAGGCAGCACAACCCCATGGCTTAAGAAAACTTAAGTTCGGTTTTCTAATTGTCCATAACTCATATGAAGTGGAAATAATTGATTTGGAAGGCATCCGGTTAAGTATATTGGCAGCAACAAACGCATCACTCCAAAGAGTGATAGGTAAGTTAGCATGCGCCATCTTGACCTAACCATTCCAAAGTAGGGTTCTGTTTATTCTCTCTACAACACCATTTTGTTGAGGAGTATATGGAATAGACAACTATCTTTATATTCCTTTTTCATCACATAATTTTCTGAACTTATCAGATAAATATTCTCAACCTCGATCGGATCTAAATACCTTTATTTTCTTGTCTAATTGATTTTCTACCAGGTTCATAAACCTTCTGAAACAACTTATGCTTCAGATTCATGAGAAATCAAATAGACATATCCGACTCGAGTATAATCATCTATAAAAAAGTGATAAAATAAACAGCCCCTTGCCTTCCTCTCACATTCATTGAACCACAGACGTCCAAATGGATTAAATGCAGAGGAAATTCAGCTCTTTTATCTTTTTCTAAATGGTTTCCTTGTCATTTTCCCTACTAGGTAATACTCACTTATGGACAAATCGACTTTTTCAATATTGCTCAACAAGCCCTCTATGGCTAGTCTATTCATACGTTGTTGGCCCATATGACCAAGTCTAGCATGCCACCATATTCACATCATTATCATATAAGGTAGAAGACGTGAAACAAGGGAATAACATATTGACATCATCACAGTCAATATTTAGTACAATAAAACCATTCAGTAAGTGACCACAACTATAGTAGTTTGTATTTAAACACAAATCTATACATTTATTATGTAAGTTCATACCAAAACCAAGCTTAACCAACATTAAGATAGACACTAAATTTCGACGAATCTCCAGAGAATATAGAACATCAAGATGCGTCCACTATGCATGTTTAATTGGCAGGTGCCAATCCCTTTAACTTCAGTTCTGGAGTTATTTCCAATATAGATCTACTTAGTTCCAGTTGGTATCGTCGAAATTCCACGAAGGATCCGCTATCCTTTGCTACATGGTCTGTCGCTCCTGAATCTACAATCCAAAAAGGATTGGATTCAGCCAATAATATTGAACTTGACACATAAGCAAAGTTCTCAAATGTACAAGAGGTGTTGACTTTTTTTTTTACTCACAATAGTTGCAAGCATAGTGACATTTCTTGTCACAATTGTAACACCTCACTCTTGACATTTTCTTCACTTGAGGACGTTTTCCTCTCTTGTGTTGGTTAACTCTTGATTTCTTGCAATAAGGACTTAATCCTTTGCATTCCCACATATTGAACGAATCAATACGTTTGCGCTTAGAGCATAAAGCCCTTTCTCCGCTAGAACCAGCATAGCAAATGTCTATATTCGGCTCAAATACCGTTATGCGGTCCTCTTCTAGCTCAAGGTGGCGCATGGCATCCTTAAGATGTTCCATAACATGGTCAAGAGCTTCTAGTGCTTCTTGCTTTTCCAGCACATATTGAATTTTCTTATTCAATATTTCACAATTGTTACCGTTCATATTAGCAATTACATTCTTATTTGCTGAAATCATCGATCTGAACACATTAGACATACATGCACGAATAATTAATGCCTATCATTTATCCATCCACTTTGCATAGACCCATCATATCAATGAATAATCTTAAGTAAGGTTTCAGAATCAAAAGGTCACTATGTTTCCAATCATCCTCCAAAATCCTAACTCAAAATTATTATTAATATAATTGTCTTATGCAAAATCAATTCTATGAAGTTACAAAAAACTTATATGAACTACCCACAGAGCTAATTACCCACAGCGACCAGTAATAACATAAAGCAACAATATCTAACATCTAATAGAATAATAATGCTTTCATCTAATACAACTATACATTACACTAAGCAATATATATACAGAGAAAAAAAAATATCAACATGGAAAGAGATATTCACATAAAAAATATCTCAAATTAATCCAAGAAATAAATAGGGAATGTCCCTTCTAATCTATCAACCATAATATCTGAGAAAACCGAAGGCACATTAGCCAACCATGGAAAAACCTATGGAGAGCTTTCATGTCGCCACCAACGCGTATTCACTCGGCGCCATGTAGCGCTCAATCTAAGGGTTGAAGTTTTGGCCAACTCAATCCTATAGTACTCTCTTACAAAAGCTTCCACTAGCTTCCTATAACCCGGGACCACGTTGACCTCCCATAGCCGATCAAACACTGCTTGCCATTCAGGTGGAAGAGTGTTTATCAAAGCCGGCACTTTCTCAAAATCCAGCATAAGATAACCATTCCAGATAATTTCTTGTATCATCTGATTGACCCTGACCACATGTGATACTAAATCACCATCATGCCACCGATAATTAGCTAATTCTGACATCAGCCTTTTAAGTCTTGCATTTCCCTCGTCCATTCTCGGGATTGCAGGTATCCTTGCATAACGCATCATAGTTCCTGCAACAAATGCAGAACTAAAAATGGATCACTTATAATCCATAATAAATATAAGGGAAAATACATAATTTTCCAAAATTCATGCAACAAATGCAGAATTAAAAATGGATTACTTATAACCCACATAGGTATGACTGAAAAAGAAACAAATTCTTTTTTTTTTTTCCAGGTCAACGGTCAAAGTCAACGGTCAACGGTCGGTCAATGGTCAACGGTCATCGGGTCAATGGTCGGTCAACGGTCAACTGGTCATGGGTCGGGTCAACGGGCGCGCGGGTCGAAGGACTAGACGGATCGGTCGGGCCGGTCGGACCGGCCGTGCCGGTCGGACGAACCGACTGCACGTGACGCGCGCGTGCGCTGGCTGACGTCACGCAGACGTCAGCCGGCACGTGCCTCGCGCGTGAGCGTGCTGACGTCACGCAGACGTCAGCCGCACGTGCGTGGCATGCGCTAGGCTAATCGGGTCGGGTTGGTCGCCGTCGGGTCGGGTCGCCGGCCGGTGACCGGCCGGCCAACGGTCGTCAGCGATGACGTCATCGATGACGTCATCCCGGCGGTTACCGACCGTTGGTGATGTCACGATGACGTCAGCGCCTGACATCAGCACACGTCGGTTCGCCAACCGGCGCGTGCCGTTTCGCCTGTCACCGGCGCGCACGTGCCGGTTCGCCGACCGGCGCGTGTAGCGCACGCGCTGACCAAGGCCAGCTCTTCGGGCGCGTCGCGCCCACGCGCAGCGACTTCTGGCCGCGCGTGTGGGCGCGTACGGCGTCGTACGGTGGCGTTCGGCATGTCGCCGGACTCGTCTCGACGTCGCCGGACTCGTCTCGACGTCGCCTTTCTGCCCATGTGTTCAGAAAATGATTTCAACTTACGAAAACTCAGAAAAATGGCCGAACAACGCTCGAGTGTTGGGATTTCTCGCCCCGATCCGTACGGCCGAAAACTTTTCGCAAAAAATCAATCAAAAAACATCAAATTGATCAGGAAAACGTGAACTGGGGCTCTGATACCAATGTTGGGAATAACGGATCCCCAAAAACCGGATTCGACACTAAATTGAACCCCTAAATCAATGCGGAAGCGAAGCCCGGGAAAACAACACGTATCACCGATCCTAAAGCACATCACGGAGTTGAGCGTACCTTGTTAGCCACAGATTAAACACCAATGCAGAAGAGGAAGAAAAACTGGCCCTGTTCGATCCGATGGCGCCTTAAAGGGAAGACAGTGTCGCCGTTTGCTTACTGTTCCTTTTTGTTTTTGAGAGAGAGAGCGCGGGAAAAGGAACGTAGGTACGTTGTTATGTCCAAGAGGTGTCTTCTCTCTCTCTCTCCTCCCTTTTATACCTTCCCCCATCCACGGGCCCTATTCCCGTGGGCTGGGCTTCTAGGCCCAACATGGGCGGACGGGCCAACTTAGGCCCATCTCCATAAATAAAACCATCGGAATGAAGTTTTCGCTAGTATGCCACGTGATGTTCCCAATATGGAAACCTATCCAGATTAGGCAAGTAAGGCTCGAATGAGTCCGAATCCCTTTCATTGGACTCGGCCACATCCCATTTGGCCAGTCTTATGTTCCTGCACAAATATCTGGTATTCTGAATATGGAAATAAACCAAAAAGGGGAAGTAAACTAAGGTGATCATTGGTCAAATTTGTCCAGGCAAAGAGGGACAGAGGTGTAGTTTCAGTCACAGTACTCTGCTCGTGATTTGCTCATGTTGAATCAGTGAATAAGGCGGCATATAGAGCTGACCAATCCTTTGCAAATGTGGCACTAATAATCTTGGCCAAGAAGTAAAGGAATTGGCCGGCGACACGCGCACGGAAAGCGAAGGTGGCCGGCTAAGGATTGAGGAAAAGTCGAACATCCTTGCCTTGTGAATGACCTCATAATGTCGGCAATTTGGAGGGACAGAGACTGGCGAAATCACACTGAGATTTCTGAAAAATTCAGAGCAAAAAAGTTAAGATAAAGTGAACACAGATTCGGCCGTGAAGAAGCAAAAGGAGGGAGGGAACCACGCACATATCAGAAGCATTTAATAGTTAGTAAAAATATAGAAAGGACGGCATCTTAACATGAAGTATTAGAAATTAGCCAGAAGTTTAGGCAGTATTACCAGTCCTAAAGAAGTCATTTGATCAGCCTTTTGGGGCGACAGCACTTACTCCCCCCTCCATGACTCCGTAGAGCCTATATCGGAAGTGAACCAAAGCAATAGACTGAACAATAGAGAATCCAATCGAGTTACTAATCATGCAGTATCATGCAAGTTGCTGAAAAAATAGGAGCATTTGACAATGTCATGACATTAATTAATCATGTTGGTGTGTTGGAGGTTTAAAACAATTCCAATAATTTCCTAGATCAAAAATGTTTGGTATTCCGATAATTTCCTCAACCAATCAAGGAGCGTACCTAGACAGTTCAGAGAAATTTGCCTCGTATTGGTCGACTGTCATATTATTCTGGTGGAGCTGCAGGAATTTTACTATCTTTCTATCATGAGTGCATTCCAAGATATACTTTTCATTAAATGCTTCCATGGAAGCATTTCAGGTAATAACTGCGCCTTCTAGGAATATCCTTCCCTGAATCGCCTTCCACCAATAGCTAGCATTACCTTGTAGTTGATACATAGCCAGTGTGACTTTATCCTCATCAGAGCACTTTAATAGTGCAAATATCTTTTTTAACTCATCAATCCATGATGCAGCTTCCTCAAGATCCCCAGTCCCAGCAAATTTCGATGGTCTAAGTTTCAAGAACTATTTGACAAGTCCTGTCACGCCCCAAACCTTGGGTACGCGCACATCTCTTAGTGGTCGATTAAAAATGTGACGTCCTAGGATGAGTCGCTGACCCATTCTTTTTTTATCTTTCAATTAAGCACATGCAGAAGCGAATTAAACAAACACCCGGCCATCAATCAAACACAGGGATAGTAAACATGCTAGTGAATTTCTTTTCACAAACTACACTTTATCTATATATATATATATATATATATATATATATATATATATATATATCATATTAACCTTATGAGTTCATATTTACAAGTCTATAAAAAACAAACGCCTGTGCGACCGACGAACAAAAAGGGTTGAGGTTGGGCCTAACTTCCATCCGTCCTAATAACCAAACTCAGGTTCTAGCAAGATGTCAGGTAGGTCATCAATTGAACACGGCTCCCCGGGCCCTACCAGCTCGGTATCTGGATCTACTATGACACCTTTCAGGACGTCTATATCCATGGGGTCAGTGTCCTGCTCAACCCTATTTCCTATGTGCAGTCCATCAAAACTATGCATAAGACCCTCCCAATCACTGTTCGAATTTGTAAAATACCAAGCCTAGAAACGGTGGGGCATGTTGTAGCCCAAACTCTCGTCGACCCACACCATAGTCACAACCCGCTCATGGAACCGATTGGTCCTGGGGATAGGATAGAAGGTATTAATTACTTCCATATCCCACGGAAACCCAAAACATACCGGACGCACCTCCATACTGAGGACTTGAAAAAGGTTAACCACGATAGGGTGAGATAAAATCTTAGCTAGTCAAAACCCTAAACCTCGATAAGGATGCAAATTCGCCTCGAAGGCAATCCTATACACGCACCATACAAAACTCACCTCGCTTCGGCGCATCCCTACATATTAGTACATCACATATACTATTATCAATGCAGCAAGCGTAATTAATAACCGGAACACATAATCTCACTTTTCAAACATTCACATGTGTCCCGATTATAAGGTAAAACCATTATGACACGTCACATATTGTGCCACACAATTTTGCCACATAATCAGGTGCAACAATCATAACCATTTAGGCGTGTTCCAGTTATTATGACTCAACGGCCACGGCTAACTCAGCAGTCGGCAGTCATCCGACGTAACTGGGCATCGTCCTGCTCTGTTGAGCACGACATCATCCCGCGTATTCATATGCATCAAGATGGCATCCAATAAGGAGCATCGGCCCAAGCTCCACCGTGACTAGCATCCGTTGACATGGGGCATCCGAACTTAATCAGGTATCGTCCCACATATTCATATGCATCAGGACAAGTTCATTACCCCGCATATTCATACGTATCAAGGTATTTAGGTGGTCACACAAGCACATCATCACTCAAGTCCATCGTTTTCTTTCTCATTAGCCAAGAACACCAAAATCCCTTTTCAAATAATAAACCTTGTAACTTTTCTTTTTGTTCAAAGCCTTCTGAAATAAATTCGTAGCTGCTTGCGTACTCAAAATTAATCCGTCAAACTTTGCACGCACCTAGTTTAAAACCACGTCGTTTTATTGAGCAAATGAGATTTGGTGTCCAAACCTGACACCTAATTTTTCTTTCCATTTAAATGCCAATAAAACCATCTTTTGCAATAATAATGGATAATTATCACAAAACAACCAATCACGTAATATTGCACGTGCATCACTCAAATTTATGCATAAGTTCTCAGCATGCTAAAGCTAAACCAAATCACAAAATATACAATTTCCAGCAAGCAAGACACCAAGAACAACCACAAGACCACAACCGGCCCTAACCGGCAGAAGCCAGGTCCACTCACACATTTCCAAGTTTAATTCCAGAAATATAACTAAATGAGTTCAGAAAATTCTCAAATTTGAATATGTTATAAAGGACACTTAAATGAACACTTTTTATGCAGACCTCTTGACCCAGATATTTCTATAATAAGAGCAGTAATTCGCCCAAGTCGTTACCAAAACTACGTCCGCATCCAAAAATTATGTTTTCCAAAACCAGCTTAGTTCGAGGTCCAAAACTCATCCGTTAGCTCTAAAATTTGACTATGTTAAACTACAAGATGTGATGAAAATTTTGTGTGAAGGAACTCTTTCGAAAAGAAAACTCTAAGAGTTGATAAAAGTCTTTTAAACACCAAAAGGTCACTGGTTCCAGCAGAAACTGAGATTCTGCTTTGCATGTAATGAAACTAAAATATTATTCTTTTAAATCCGAAAAATCTTGAGTAAAATAAATGTCATAAATGAAGATGTTTAGAAAATTTTTCAAGAATGAAGCAACCTCAAAATCGTAGTACATTTCAACTCACAAAAATGACAAATAGCAAGTGTCCAGTAAGCCGATCTAAAGATTAAGCTAATCCATCTTAACACTAATCTGACCAAGCTAATTAACACTAATCTAACCAAGATAATTAATACTAATCTAACCCCCTAAATGCGATTAACTACCTAATCAATGATTAGGGAGTTTACTCACCGGATTATGACAGCGGCGGGTTCACGGCGACGACAACGTGATGGCAGCAAGAACCCGAGACTACTGTGTCTTGAATGGAGCTCGACGGTAGCTATTATGGCCAGGTGAAGCTCACGGCTTGGGCTACTTGTTGGATAGTGGTGGATGGCAGTTGCTGGACGAGATGGCTTGGGCGGACAGTGAGGGTTGTGTGGTGGCTGTTGGCGTTGGAACGGACAAGCGCAGAGGTGAGCTACTCGGTGAAATTCTGGTGGACGGTTGTTGGTGGGGCTACACGGCGAAGGAACTGTTGGTGTGAGGGTGTTTTTGGGTGTTGTGCGACAGCAGCAAGTGAAAGGGAAATGGGCAGAAGAGGTTGGCGTTGAAGTGGTTGCTGGGCGATGAAGGTGGGTTGTGAAAGTGGGATGTGGACGGTGGATGATGATGATGGGGAAGCAGCTGAGGTGAGGGGTAGTGGGTGTGTGGTAAGGATGAAATGGAAGAAAAAACTAAAGCTAGGTGAAAAGAAGATGAAGCTAGCGACAGAGAGAGGGGGGGGGAAAAGAACACATGAAAGGAGAGGGGAAATTGGGAGAGAGAGAGAGAGAGAGAACCATGAAGGTCAAGGCAACAACCAATGAGAGCCTAGGTCAAATATTTAACTACTCATGAGATATGCCCCAAAGTCTTGATCCAAATAAGTCAATAGCTCATCCAATCACAAATTAGCCTTCATTTCTCACAAAATAAACTATTTTGGGCAGCCAAATGGTCCATTACTCCTCCCATCCGAATTTCTTTTAATCTTCCATTTGTCCAAAAATCAATTTTTTCTGCAAAATTCCAAACTCGACGAAATTCTCCGAAAGATGAGACGACATCCTATAAATGAATCGTGATATGCTTAAACATCTGATTCCCTAAACCGAATTCAATTTCGTGGTTAAAATTAACCGAACGTGATTTTAGTACGACCTAATCTATTGTGTAACTTATAAGGATTTTAGCGCATTTCCCATGATTGATAATTTTCGATCCACGTTTGTGCATCTCTGAATTGTAGATGACCCTCAGTTGTCATAATATCGCAGAGGTTCAATTATGTGTCTCGAGTATAATATCGATAAAAAATCAGTTTACTACCATTCGACACGAATATTGCAATCGTGCGGAACCACCCGTAATTCAACTATGTAATTCTATCGGATCGACTTATATTTGTTCGCTAATTGATTATAACAGTGTCATATTGACCCTTGCGATTATTTTGGTTGGGCAATTGATTTTTGAACAAATTTTCTAGTCTGTCACATTTATATCCCTTAACGGCCTTACCTAATAGATTAGTTAACTCGAGAGTGATCAGTTCTGAGTAAATTAACCATAAGCACGTCAATGAAACAACCATTTCGTATATTCGAAACGTGGTCAAATTTAGGGATGTCACAAATTCCTAGATCGATTGATCACCACTCCTATTACCATTACTCTGCTGTTGTGCCTACTGTTTCAATGAACCTCCTATGGTCATAAGGGTTTGCAGTATTCCATCGAGTGGGTGTGTGGTAAGGATGAAATGGAAGAAAAAACTAAAGCTAGGTGAAAAGAAGATGAAGCTAGCGACAGAGAGAGGGGGGGGAGGGAAAGAACACATGAAAGGAGAGGGGAAATTGGGAGAGAGAGAGAGAGAGAGAACCATGAAGGTCAAGGCAACAACCAATGAGACCCTAGGTCAAATATTTAACTACTCATGAGATATGCCCCAAAGTCTTGATCCAAATAAGTCAATAGCTCATCCAATCACAAATTAGCCTTCATTTCTCACAAAATAAACTATTTTGGGCAGCCAAATGGTCCATTACTCCTCCCATCCGAATTTCTTTTAATCTTCCATTTGTCCAAAAATCAATTTTTTCTGCAAAATTCCAAACTCGACGAAATTCTCCGAAAGATGAGACGACATCCTATAAATGAATCGTGATATGCTTAAACATCTGATTCCCTAAACTGAATTCAATTTCGTGGTTAAAATTAACCGAACGTGATTTTAGTACGACCTAATCTATTGTGTAACTTATAAGGATTTTAGCGCATTTCCCATGATTGATAATTTTCGATCCACGTTTGTGCATCTCTGAATCGTAGATGACCCTCAGTTGTCATAATATCGCAGAGGTTCAATTACGTGTCTCGAGTATAATATCGATAAAAAATCAGTTTACTACCATTCGACACGAATATTGCAATCGTGCGGAACCACCCGTAATTCAACTATGTAATTCTATCGGATCGACTTATATTTGTTCGCTAATTGATTATAACAGTGTCATATTGACCCTTGCGATTATTTTGGTTGGGCAATTGATTTTTGAACAAATTTTCTAGTCTGTCACATTTATATCCCTTAACGGCCTTACCTAATAGATTAGTTAACTCGAGAGTGATCAGTTCTGAGTAAATTAACCATAAGCACGTCAATGAAACAACCATTTCGTATATTCGAAACGTGGTCAAATTTAGGGATGTCACAAATTCCTAGATCGATTGATCACCACTCCTATTACCATTACTCTGCTGTTGTGCCTACTGTTTCAATGAACCTCCTATGGTCATAAGGGTTTGCAGTATTCCATCGAGTGGGAGATCTTGCTTCGATTGATTCATACTAATCATGGTGTTCTACTAGAATTCTAAGGAACACTTGCACAAAAGAATAGGGACAGCTATAGCCATACCAAAGTTAGGCATTAAGGTTAGTATCTAAGAAATTACTAAAGCAAATACATGCATGGTGTTTTTCCTAACTAAATAGCCCAACTTCTGATATACCTTTTCACTCCAAGTAACTAACCCCGCGCTGATACCAAAAATGGGATGTCACACCCTCGTCCCACCCCAAGCAACAAGAACATGACCTGGCGGGTTAACATCAATGTTGCAAGCACATCGAACGTCTTGAAAGTCTTTTATCTTAATTAAACACATACATAAGCAAATCATAAATAATCCTTGTACAAACAAATGTGGAAGTCGGGTGTCACGCCCCAAACCCCGGGCACGTGGATATCCCTTGGTGGTCGATTAAAAATGCAACATCCCAGATACATCGCCGACTCATTCTTTTTATCTTTCAATTAAGCACATACAGAAGCAAATAAAATAAACACCTAGACAACCATAAAAAATAGTGATATTACAAACATGCTATTTTATTGTTCACAAATCACACTTACATACATACCAGGTTAGCTTAGGAGTTCATATTTACAAGTCTATCTCAAAAAGAAACCCCTAAGTAACCTATGCCCCGGATTCCTCCGACTCGAGCTCCGGATTCTCCATGACACCATCTGGGATGTCATGTCCATGAGGTCAGCTACTTTCTCATCTTTGGTTCTAACGGGAGGTCCATCAAAACCCTACAAGGGACCCTCCCAAGCCCCGTTACACTCGTTGATGAGCCACGCTTTGAAGCGATGAGGCACCAAGTGGGGTAGATTCTCATCGACCTAAATAGTGGTCACCACTAGCTCACGGGTCTGGGTGGTCTCGAGAATAGGGAAATAGGAGGGCTCGTAGTTCATGTGCCACGGAACCCCAAAACGGACGGGACGCCACTCCATACTAAGGACTTGAAAATATTTAACCACAACAGGGTGAGATAAATCTCAGTGAGTAAAAACCCTAAACCCCGGTTAGGACACAAATTCGCCTCGAAGGCGGTCCTAAACACGCACCATACAAAACTTACCTTACTTCGGTGCATCCCTGCATATTAGCTCATCATATATACTATTATCAATGCAACAATCATAATTAATAACCAGAACACATCATTTCACTCATATGGGTCTCGATTATAAGGTAAAATTGTTATGACACATCCCATACCGTGCCACACAATTTTTCCCAATAATAAGATACAGCTATCACAACCAATCAGGTGTGTCCTGATTATTACGACCCATCGTCCATGGCCAACTCAACAGTCGGCGGTCATCCGGCATAACCGGGCGTCGTCCCGCTCCGTCGAGCATGGCAACGTCTAGCACTACCTGCCTAGAAGACATTCTATAAAGAAGCATCGGCCCAGTCTCCACTGCGGCCGGCATCCATTGACGTGGGGCATCCGAACTTAATCAGGTATCACCTTCCTGATTTTTAAATAATGAAACTTGGCCACTTTTCTTGGCCAAGAACATCGTGCTTTGCATCCAAATACTTTATTTTTAAATAATGAACTTGGCCACTTTTTTTTGTATTAAAAATTGTCCCAATAAAAAAATCGTGCATGGTCACGCATTTAAATCAAACCATCAAATTTGGTACGCTCCCAATTTAAAACTCTACGATTTGATATAGTACATAAAAATTGGCGTCAAAAACTGACGCTTGGTATTTTTCTAATTAAATACCCATAAAATCAAATTTTGCAATAATAATCAATAATTACCACCAAGCACTCAATTGCACATCATAACACTTATAAGTAATCAAATTCACATAAAAATTCATCCATGAGAACGAACGTAAAATTTCACTAAACGACTAATTCGTCACAAATTACGCTAATTACGATTAAATAAATAAATTAAAATAAATAAATAAATAAATTGAACTTAATTAACCTAAGCATGATTAACTAATCTAACCTAAGGTAGGCTAACTAAATTAACCACCTAACCAATCTAGTTACACTAATCAAACTAACCTAACTAAGCTAGTTACATTAACTAGGATTAACCACTAATCCTAATTAGCACTAATCTAACCCCATAAGCACAATTAATGATGTGGGCATCGAGCCATATTGAGGAGGAGGTGCTAAGGACTCATTGTTTATTCCTACTGATTTGATCACTTGAGCACAGGCCAAGCAATTTAGGCAAGCTGTTGATGTCATGGTTCGTGATATTTGGCGTGGAGATGACCTTAGATCAGATCTTGAAGAATCTTGGAAATCTTGGTGCAATTTGATTATCTGGTCACCAAATATTTGACCAAGTTAAATAGGAATATTCTTCTTGTTTAGGAATATTCTATAATAGGAATATTCTAGAATATGACGCATTAGATTTTTAGGGTTTGTGTGGCTGCTAGAAGGACTATATATTAAAGATTGACTGAATTTCTTTGAGACAAATAGATATATTTTTATTTTTGAGGAAAAAAATTGAGAGGTTCTTTTTTACTATTCTTTTGAGGACTTGACCTAATCAGGATTCTTTTGTAGTGATCGATTCGACTTATCGAGCAAGATAGCGAATTCTTTCACTCGTGGTGTCATTAATGTTGGTTGGTTGACACGTGTTTGTCAACAGGTTACGTTCATACCGAGATTGCCAATTGTCGCGACCCAATTTTTCAGGATTTGGACTACCTAAAACTAGATTAATAGATTACTAAGTCTTTAAGCTTAGCTCGGGCTCTCCCAAGCCCATACCAATTCGTAACTTAGGTTTGAATTCTTAACATGCAAATGATTTTCAATTAGGAGTCGCCACTAATCTATTTTTGGTGGGTCGATTAGAAACCCAAGTAAAGTAACGGGAGATTTACTTTACTCCTACGAACCAGAGATTTATGAGTTCGGGGACTTGGTTACACTAGACTATCCTAGTGCCCTTTCGGTACATTTTATTTCACTTTCAAAAAATGTTTGGCAATTGAATTGATTTTAATTTAACTTCCTAACATGTGAGGTGATCATACATGTGCGCATACCACCAATTTAACACTCAAGAAAGCAATTAAATGATTTAGAACTTACCTCAAAGCAACGAAAGCATCTGCAGTATCAAATTAAAATCCATATCAACAATCCTAGATATGGTTTCTAATTAACACGCAATTTCCTTTCTTTTTGTTTTCACTTATTAAGCGAGGCTATAATCCATATGCAATGCAATGCTTTTAATCTATGAAATGATATGGCATAGCAACATGTCCTAAACCATATGAATAAATTTTTTTATGATCTCTTAATGAACATGCGATTGTTAAATATGCGATTTAAATTAATCACAATGACTTAATTCTAATGACGTGCAATGCAATGCAATGACGTACAAGATTATTTCAACTAAAATGATATGCAACATTGCAATTTAATATGCGAGCTATATGTCAAATGACATTTATTAAATGGCCTAATCTAATGATGGCAATTTCCAATTAAAAATGAACCTAACAATAATCACTAAAATGACGTGCATTTCATGGACCTAATCTTATATGACATGCAAATGACGTTTTTTATTTAAAAATGCAATCTATCCTAGAAATTGCAAATAATTTGTCCTAAGACAGATTTTATGAAATTTGCAATGATCTAGCTAGATTAAGATTCTATCTAATTTAAATTAGGGATTAAATTCTATCTAATTTAAATTAGGGATTAAGTCATATTAAATCCTAATTTAAACTAAGACATTATCTAAATCTAAAATGCAATTTATTTAAAAAAATGATCTAAATTTAAAATGAGATATGCAATCACAATCTAATATGCACAATGATTTTTTTTGTGTTTTTCTTTAAGAAATTCAAAATTAAAACTAACACATAGTTAAACATGCAATTCAAACTAACAACCTAAATGATTGCACGTTCTTTTTTTGGATTTTTTATTTAAAAATTTATAATAGGATTGCAATCCTAAATATGCAAGATGACAACAAACCTAATCCTAAGTGAGATTTTTTATTTTTTATTTTACGAAAATAAGATTTGACTCAACCAATTTGACGATAGCAAATCAAACAAAAGTTAAGATTGATATCCAAAAATTGACAAACCATATCTTGCGCATGAGATCGGGTTAGCCAATTTTAAATTAAATCGCGAATCGAATCTCGGGCTTGAGATTGGATTGTCGATTTTTATAAGGGATCACGAGTCGGATTTCGGGCGCGAAAATCGGACTATCAATCCCTAGCTTGAGGGACTATTTCATGTCGGACTCTCAATCAACATTTAAAGGGAACAATTTCACTAAAAGAATAAAATAAAAAGGAAAGGAAAAAAAACAGTGAGTAAATAAATAAATAAATAAAAACTACCTAATTTTTCTTTTTCCTTTTCCCTCTTTTGTTTTTTCTTCTTTCCTTCCACGTTTTGGCAGCTTCGTGGAGGTCCACCGGGAGTTAAACGTCGGAGCTCCGGCGATGAGGACCAGCAGCGAGCGGATCAGCGGCGAGCGGTGGTGTCGTGAGGAGCAGCGGCAGGCGAGATCTCGGCCGGCGTCGCGGCTGAGGAGGAGGCGCGGCGGACAAGTCGGACGGTGTCTCCGCAGGGGCTAGCGTTCTGTTCGGGACTTGCTGGCGGAACAGCAAGCGATCGGGCGATGGAGAGCTCCGGCGACAGGCGAGATGGCGGTGCGGGTACAGCGGTCGGTGGTTGCAGCAGCGTTGTCGTGGTGTGGGCACGGCGTCGGAACAGACGCGTCGCGGGTGGAGGCGCTGCAGGGGAGACGGCAGAGGCGAACGGCGGGGGTTGTCGGGGCTCGTGCAGAGGAAGATCCAGGCATCGGACGGGACCGGCTTTGAGCTCCAGGCGGCGTCGGCGTGCGCGGTGAGGCGGTTCGTCAGGGAGCGGAGCAGGGGCAAGGCTCGGCGCGGCACGGCTGGTGGAGCCCTCACGGATGGAAGTTGCAGAGGTGGGGCAGCGGATTTGGGAAGATGATGAACAGTAGGGGTCAAATCACCCCTTTTTACTTTCCTCATCTCTCTCTCTCTCTCTCTCACGTTCTGACTTTTTCTTTTACACTTTTGAGTTTTGGCTTTTTTTCTCTCTTGCGTTTGTGCAGGGTTTTTAAAAGAACGAAGAGAAGACCAAGGAAAAGCTTTTCCTTTCGGTGGAATTTTTTTTGACCTAGCACTTGAGAGAAGAAAACCCCCAGTAGCAAAACCTCTCCTCACCTTTTTCTGAATTTTTTTTCTCCCCCAGAAGCCCCCCACTCTTCCTCGTACACGGTTGCTTTTATAGGGAGTAAGAGATAAACCTTCGATTTCCCCTTCAAATCTATATTCTTGATACATTTTCACCAACCGATCACTATTGATAAGAATTCAAGATTACGATAAATATTTTCTCAAAATCCAAATCTCGCAAAGATAAATTGCAATATCGCAATATTTTTTCTCACAATTCATCACATACTGATAAGGATTCGAGATTAAGATGAGATTTTTTAAAATCCAAATCTTTCAAAACCAAATCACAATTTTTTTACCCATCTGCCCTATCCAAAAAAGATTCATATCTCGGAAAAGTTTTAAAATATTATATTCCCATGAGATAATTTTTAATTATTAAAAAAAAAAAAGTGGGCTTGGGCCAACTCTCGCTTCGTGGGCCGATCCATTTAATTTGAATATATCCGCCACCGATGCAAAAAATGCAAATAAAAAATAAATGCAACTTAAATCTATATGCTATGCAATTAACATATTTTTTTTTTAGGAATTAAATTAACCCCTAATTTCTTAATGTGACAAATTACTAAACGGGTAGCCAAAATTTAGGTGTCCACACCAATCATAGGTTTGATTAGAGGTCGAGGTTTGCAATTCGCACCATCTGCACCTTCGTAGAACGATCCTTCCGCAACGATTCACATCAATTGGTATAAGAGCTTGTTTCTACAAGGTCTATTTATCTTTAATTTCTGTTTACATTCAGCAATTTGAAATTTATTGAGCTAGGGTTTCGGTTCTAGCTGATTTAGGGATCTGATTGCTTTTGCTCTTCTATACGTAGTTGTTTACTATTAGTTTTAATTTTTTTTTCTAGCATCTTAGATTGTATATGAGTTCGTCAATAAAAAAAGAGAAATTTCGTCAAAAAAAAAAAAAGAAGAGAAAGAAAACGCACAAAAAAAGTGCGCAAGAAAAAAAACAGATTGAGCAAAAAAAAATAGCCGAACAAAAAAAAATCAAGAATGCGACTCGTTTGTTAGTGGACCGAATCAGTAGTGATTTGCGTTTCAATTGGAATTTCGAAAGTTGTACTTGTTGGTTTGAAATTGTTACTTGCTGAAACAAAATCAGTAGTGATCTAATCTTGTTTGATTAGTTTGATTAATTGTCGTGAGGGGGTCGAGAGACAGATTTTGAGTCCAATAAAGAGCTTGTGAAAAGAGAAACGAGAGGAAAAAGGCAAGAGTGTGAGCTTAATTGAGGGTGGAAAAAGCCTAGACTTGAGTTAAACATGAGGGGAGTGACAAACATCTTGAGATGAACAAGTGATGGAGCGATTGGTGATGATTTTTGTTATTAACGTTTACTTGCAAGTCTAAAATATGTCGAGCGAAGAAAGCGTGAATCAAAGGGAGATTGAGTCAATACGAAGGGATGAAACGGTCATGGAAAGCATCCAGCAATTGAGGGCCGTAGTGGAGGAGCTTAGTGGCCAAATGATGGGGAATGGTGATCGAGAGTTACCCCAGGGAAGATCGCAACATCAGCGAGACACCTCTAGAATGCGACATAGAAGGCAGCGGCAATATGATGATGATGATGCTGACATGGAGGATGATCGAGATGCTCGATTTGAAAGGTGGAATGGAGCTCGAGGGTTTAGACATCGAGAAGATAATGAACTTGGTAATATCAAGATAAATATTCCTTCTTTCCAAGGGAAGAATGATCTCGATGCGTATCTAGAATGGGAGAAACGGATGGAGATAGTATTTGATTGCCAATGATACTCCGAGCTCAAAAAGATAAAATTTGCAGCTGTTGAATTTACTAATTATGCTATAATTTGGTGGGATCAACTTGTGACTAGTAGGAGATGCAATGGTAAAAGACCGATAGAGACGTGGGATGAGATGGAAGCGGTGATGAGGAGGTGTTTTGTACCAAGTCAATACCATCGAGATTTGTTTCAAAAGTTACAAAATCTCACACAAGGCAATAAGAGCGTGGAAGAGTATTGCAAGGAGATGAAGATTGCCATGATCCGTGCTAATGTGGTGGAGGATTGTGAGGCCACAATGTCAAGATTTTTGAGTGATTTGAACCGAGACATAGCAAGGGTGGTGGAGCTGCAATACTATGTTGAATTGGAGGAATTGGTGGACAAAGCCATCAAAGTTGAGCAGCAATTGAAGTTGGACCTAAATCATAAGAGTGGATGAGGTTTAAATCAAAATTAGAGATCCAATTGGAAGAGAGATGAGAAGCCAAATTAGACAGGAAACAACACTAAAACCGAAACCTCAAAGGAGAAGGAGAGGGGTTGTGACACCCCTCGAATGACCCCCGATCCGTTAGGGTCGCCACAGTTCGCTTACCTTTCACTTTCCCTAATAACATTTCACTCTGATACCATTTCAATTGCAGCGGGTCCATACAACCTGGGGGTTTACATTTTTTTTAGATCGGTCCCTTGTGCAATTCATATAGCAGAAGCACATCCATCAACTCCCTTCCCTATATTCAGGAAACGATGCACACCTACTAAACATTTATAGGTAAAAGCCAAAGACTTTTATTTACTTAAACTAGATGGACATCATTCATCGGTACATCAAAAGGCCGTAATCTTCTATACTCGGCTATACTTCAAAAGATGACTGACATCTTCTCCAACAGTCGTATACTTAAAGTCCATCGATCAGTGTCAGCATCCAAAAGTTCCTTCCTTTGCTATCCTCCTCCTCGTGGTCATATCCAACCACTCGATCCATCTACCGGTGGCAGTGGTAACAGATGTATCTTATCTAGTCTGAAAGGTTATTCCCCAAAAGGGGTGAGTACAATTACTCAACAGTAAAGATCCACCAAACTACTCATTACGTCAAACAGAACAATCAAGGCATCATAACAAAGCACATATCATTCATGCATATCAAGCATACCTCACCTCACAACCATACGTATATCATCATGCCATCATCATCAAGCATTCATGCATATATCATCATGCAACGTGCATATACCACCATGCACTCTTATCATCCATGCGATCAAGCACACATCACAATGCAGTTGTGCATATATTGCCATACAGTCATGCATATCTTGCCATGCCATCGTGCATATATCACCATGATTCATATCGTCCATGCTATCAAGCATGCATCACCATGCAGTTGTGCATATATTGCCATACAGTCATACATATCTTGCCATGCCATCGTGCATATATCACCATGATTCATATCATCTGTGCTATCAAGCATGCATCACCATGAGATCCATTTAAGCCTTCATGATCGCATTCTCAATGTCAAATAGCATCAATTTATTCTCATAAGCAGATCATGCATCATGCCATATGCATACACCCATGTACATGATTCATTTTCAATTCTTATCTTTCACAAGGATTTCATCAGTTTTTCTTTCTAGGGACCAATGTTTGCATCCCACAATTTGTCACTCGCATCCAATCCTGGCATCGCGAGGAACCTCCGGCACACACTTCCGGGCATTCGGCACACACACTCCGAGCATCTCGTATCCCAACTAGCATCACGAGGAATCCCCCGGCTCACACCTCCGAGGCTTCCGGGATTACGTACCGACATACCACTAGGCCTCCCCTAGAATTATGTACCGTATACCACCGGGCATCTTGAAACTCCCAAGGACCCACCGGAATTACGCCACTAGGCCACTGGGCATTCGGCACCCCCATATTCCGAGCATTCCAACACTCCCAGGGCATCGTCGGCTCACACCTCTGACGGCTTTCTCATCACCACAATGCATATTCCCATACATCTCATTTTCAATTTCACATTTGATGCAACAATGCCAATGATTTGATAGCAGCCCTTTTTAAAATCATATAATATGCCTTGGGAAAAGTATCATTTGATGCAATGGTTTTGAAAACTTCATTGAGTTAATGAAAATCCAGCAATCCTTTGATGCCATATGAAATGTATGAATGTCATCATGTCATTGCACAAATAATAATCCAGGATATCATGATTTACATAATAAATCCAATAAATAGTAAATAAAACAATTTTCAGCTTAAATAGAATGCGTGCTATTCATGAAAAATTCTAGAAAATTAGCAAACGATGGAAATAAATTCTGAAAATTTATCACAATGTAGATAAGATCTAAGAAAACATATTTCGTGAATGACACCATATCAAACAAGGCTTCACAAAATACGTACAAGTCCATGCATCAACGAAAAAGGATTTTAACATCATCCATGCACAGTTTTGAAAACAATTTTGATTAAACCCATAAAGAAACTTAGAAAATTATGAAATTTGGACACACTGTACTTAAAACCTAGAGGTAAAAGTTTCATGAAGAAACCGTAGCTCAATTCGTTCTGGATTAAAAGATAAAATCGATTTACTTTTCCTATTCTCGGTATCGTTTTCCAGATCTACCCGTGTTTAAGAAAAATCATTTCCTTGGTCATTACTGGTCCATTTACTCTGAAATTTCAGTATGTTGTTCCTACGAATATTACCTACAACTTTCATTAAGGACATACGATCAAATTTTAACTGTATGATTTTATAAAAATCCTGAAAACATACTAGGGCGAAGCAGCATTTTTCCCAGATCCAGTTTCTTCAAAAGACAACGGTTTCACCGACCTATTTTCGTTCATTTCCTATAAATTTTTGATATGTTCTGCCTCAAGAAGTATACTACAACTTTGTTTTAGAGATCAAAGTGAGATTTCAACAAGAAAGTTACTTTACAGACCACGAAACCACTGAAGATCAGCACAACGAGTTCCAGATCTAGTCTCTACAAAGAAAAATCGTTTCACTGACCATTTCTTGTTCGTTTTTCCTCATATTTTAGTATGTTCTTTTTCAAGATGTTCCCTACAACTTTCATGAAGAGGTAAAAGTGAAAATCCAAATAAATGGTCACATGCAACACACGAAATCACCAAGAGGTCAACAAAACAATTTCCAGATCTAATGTTTTCGTAGAAAAAGGGTTTCACCCCTCAATACTTGTCCATTTTGTCTCAAATTTTTGTATATTATACTTCAAGATATTATCTACAACTTTCATGAAAAGGTCGAAGTGAAAATTCAAATAAAAAGTCACATGCAACACACAAACTCGCGGAAGGTCGGACTGGTCTTTCCGAAATCAGCATGCATGACCAACGAAACTCTCTTCAAAGTTACGAAATCTCATCTCATCTACCACAACCAAGACTTACCATCTACTACACATACACACAGCAATGCAAAGAGTAGGTTTTAGGACTTCACTTGCCTCAAATCAAAGGAAAACACAGCAAGGACGACGGTGGAACTAGGCGGGCTGGACGGCGTCTCCTCTTCCTCTCTTCCTCTGGTTTGGTTTCCTCTCAAACTCTCTCTCGGTCTCTCCTGCCTTCATACAAAACCCCCTCCCTTTTTGTTCTTTGATTAATAGTTTATCACCCTTTCTTTTGCATGCAGGTGACAAGTGTTTGCTTTGCATGCTCCTCATTTTGCATAGGGGGACACTTGTCCCTAAGAAGGAGACAAGTGTCTCCCTTGTTGAAGACACTTGGAGGAGGCCCATCCGGCTCCTCTCCCCATCCATGCGGTCGATAGCCCAATGGGCTTCATGGGCCTGGCTTTGGGCCGAAGTGGTGGGGGTCTTGGGCTGGGTTTTTGGGCTAGCTTGGCCTAAGAATTTTGGCCCACTAACCTTTTAATAATCTATTAACATTTTCCACTTAAATAAATACCTAACTTGCAAAAATAATAAGGCCATAAAACTTGTAGTCACAAATCCATAAATTCCAATTTATAATACACATGGCCAATGATAGAATTTTCTTTCCTATCACATAATTATCCATTAAAAGCTTGGTCATAAATCTTATTACAAATTATGGATTAAATGGCTATAAAATAACTTGATGGTACTTCCATCACCTATTCATAGACTTTAAGGTAACTGGAGGTCGTCATGAATTTTTGGGATGCCACAAGGACGGTAAAGTTGGAATAAATCCGACTTCAGGTAAAACTGAAAACCCTAACATTAGAACTCGTGAGATTAAATGTTTTAAGTGTTTGGGCAGGGGTCATATGGCGAATCAATGCCCTAAAAGGAGGGTGATGATCATGACTAGACATGGTGTTATTGAGTCTGAAAGTGAAAGGGAAGAAGAGGAGATGAGATGCCATCGTTGGAGGATTGTAGTGATGGAGAAATAGCTATACAAGGAGACTTATTGGTGGTTAGGCGTTCTCTTAGTGTGCAAGTAAAGGAGGAGGAGCATCATCAACAAAGAGATAACTTGTTTCATACAATATGTGTGGTGAATGGTAAGATTTATAGTTTGATAATTGATGGAGGTAGTTGTGCAAATGTGGCAAGTTATATTATGGTGGATAAGTTGGGTTTGAAGATGACAAAGCACCCTAGGTCTTATAGACTTCAATGGTTAAATGATAGTGGTGAGGTGAAATTGTCGAAACAAGTTCGAATCCCATTTGAGATAGGGAGATACAAGGACGAGGTAGAGTGTAATGTGGTACCTATGCAAGCAGGTCATATCTTACTTGGAAGACCATGGCAATATGATCGAAAGGTACATCATGATGGGTGTACTAATCGTTATTCATTGGTGATGAATCAAAAGACTTATACCTTGGTACCAATGACACCTAGTGAGGTGTATCAAGATCAGTTAAAGTTACAACAAGAAGCCGAGAGAGAGAGAAAATGTGAGAAATCCGAGGGCTTGCATGGTGTGTCTGAGACGCAAGGAAAATGAGAGGCCGAGAGAAAGATTGTGGTAAAAACCGAGGGAAAAGAATAGAAGAAAGAAAAGAGGCAAAATAATTTTTATGCAAAATTAAGTGAAGTAAGAAGAGCTTTAGTTCTAGATCGACCAATGCTTGTACTTGTGTACAAGGAGGTTTTGTTTTCTACTAACGATCTTGACCCAAGTTTGCCTAGTCCTATTGTGTCTTTATTGCAAGAATTTGAAGATGTCTTTCCTGATGAACTTCCTAGAGGGATACCACCGATTCGAGGCATAGAACATCAAATTGACTTGATTCCTGGTGCGTCATTACCTAACCGACCCGCATATCGAAGCAATCCCAAGGAGACAAAGGAACTTCAACGACAAGTTAGCGAATTATTGGAGCGAGGGTATGTGAGAGAGAGTCTTAGCCCGTGCACTATCCCTATTTTGTTGGTGTCAAAGAATGATGGAACTTGGCGAATGTGTGTCGATTGTCGAGCAATGAATAACATTACGGTAAAATATCGACATCCTATTCCTAGATTAGATGACATGTTGGATGAGTTGTTTGGTTCTTGCATTTTTACTAAGATCGATTTAAAAAGTGGCTATCATCAAATTAGGATGAAAGAAGGTGATAAATGGAAAACTGCATTTAAAACAAAGTATGGATTATATGAGTGGTTAGTCATGCCATTTGGATTAACTAATGCACCGAGCACGTTTATGCGGCTTATGAATCATGTTTTGCGTGCTTTTATTGGTCGATTTGTGGTTGTCTATTTCGATAACATCTTGATTTATAGCCGAAGTCCTGATGACTATATTAAGCATGTGCGAGCTGTCTTGCAGGTTTTAAGGGCCGAGCAATTATACGCTAATCTAAAGAAATGCTCTTTTGTTACCAACAAATCGGTATTTCTAGGATATGTTGTTAGTGTTAATGGTACACAGGTTGATGAAGAAAAATGCCAAAGCAATCCATGAATGGCCAATGCCTAAGACCATGGGAGAGGTGCGTAGCTTTCATGGATTGGCGAGTTTTTATCGACGATTTGTGAGAAATTTCAGCACCATTGATGCACCTTTAAATGAGGTTATCAAGAAGCATGTGGGTTTCATGTGGGGAGAAGAGCAAGAGAAAGCATTTAATCTGCTAAAAGATAAGTTAACTAATGCTTCTTTGTTATCTTTACCGAACTTGAGTGCTACTTATGAGATAGAGTGCAATGCTTCTAGTACAGGAATTGGAGCCGTGTTGATGCAAGGAGGGCATCCCATAGCTTATTTCAGTGAGAAATTGAGTGGAGCAACATTGAATTATCCTACTCACGATAAGGAGATGTATGCTTTAGTGCGAGCTTTGGAGACTTGGCAACATTATCTATGGCCAAAGGAGTTTGTGATCCACACCGACCATGAGACCTTGAAGTACTTGAAAAGGCAGCAAAAGTTGAATAAAAGACATGCCAAATGGATGGAGTTCATTGAGACTTTTCCATATGTGAACAAGTACAAGAAAGGTAAGGAGAATGTGGTAGCCGATACACTTTCTCGAAGGTATGCGATTCTAATTACTTTAGAAGCAAAGTGTTTAGGTTTTGAGCATATCAAGGACTTATATACTGATGATGATGACTTTGGGAGAGTGTATGAAGCATGTGAAGATGCTACATTTGATAAATTCTATAGGCATGAAGGTTATCTTTTCCGTGAAAACAAACTATGTTTGCCTAAGTGTTCTTTGCGTGAATTGTTGGTGCGAGAAGCGCATAGTGGTGGTTTAATGGGGCATTTTGGTATTAATAAGACTTATGAAGTGCTACATGAACATTTTTATTGGCCACATATGAAGAGAGATGTTACACGTGTCTATGAGAGATGCATTGGTTGTAAGCAATCGAAGTTTACAACTAAACCACATGGCTTGTACACACCATTACCTATTCCAACACATCCTTGGACTGATATTTCTATGGATTTTGTGTTAGGATTGCCTAGGTCTAATAATGGTAGAGATTCTATTTATGTGGTTGTTGATCGATTTTCAAAGATGGCTCATTTTATACATTGTCATAAAACCGATGACGCATCTCATGTTGTTGATTTGTTCTTTATGGAGGTTGTACGTTTGCATGGCATGCCTAGATCAATTGTTTCAGATCGAGATTCTAAATTTCTTAGCTACTTTTGAAAAACATTGTGATAAAAACTAGGAACACGGTTGTTATTTTTTACTACTTGTCATCCACAAACTGATGGTCAAACCGAGGGAGTTAATAGAACTTTAAGGGTATTGTTGCATGCTATTATTAAAAAGAACATAAAATCTTGGGAAGATTGTCTGCCACATGTTGAGTTTGCATATAATAGGAGCATACATTATGCTACTAAATTTACACAATTTGAGGTTGTCTATGGTTTTAATCTGTTAACTTCGTTAGATTTAACCCCTTTACCTATTAATGAGCGTGTGGATTTAGATGGAGCAAAGAAAGCATAATTTGTCAAGGCGCAAGACTGAGTAATATGCAAGGCAAGCCAACAAAGGGCATAAGGAAGTGGTGTTTGAACTCAGCGATTGAGTGTGGCTTCATATGCACAAAGAGAGATTTCCTGAGCAGCAACATTCTAAGTTATTACCGCGAGGGGATGGACCATTCATGGTTTTAAAAAGAGTTAACAATAATGCCTACAAGCTTGATCTTCCAGGTAAGTATGACGTTAGTGTCACATTTAATGTTTTTGACTTGACTCTTTTTTATGCCAGTGATGATTTGAGGGCAAATCCTTTGCACGGGGGAGGGAATGATGTGGACATCAAGCTATATCGAGGAGGAGGTGCCAAGGACCCATTGTTTATTCTTACTAGTTCAATCACTCAAGCGCAGGCCAAGCAATTTAGGCAAGCTGTTGGTGTCATGGTTCGTGATCTTTGGCGTGGAGATGACCTTGGATTAGATCTTAAAGAATCTTGGAAATCTTGGCGCAATTTGATTATCTGGTCACTAAATATTTGACCAAGTCAAATAGGAATATTCTTCTTGTTTAGGAATATTCTAGAATTTGACGCATTAGATTTTTAGAGTTTGTGTGGTTGCTAGAAAGCCTATATATTAAAGATTGACTGAATTTCTTTGAGACAGATAGAAACATTTTTATTTTTGAGGAAAAAATTGAGAGGTTCTCTTTTACTGCTCTTTTGAGGACTTAACCTAATCAGGATTCTCTTGTGGTGGTCGATTTGACTTTTCGAGCGAGATAGCGAATTCTTCCACTTGTGGCATCTATAACATTGGTTGGTTGACACGCGTTCGTCAACAAGTCACGTTCATAATGAGGTTGCCAATCATAAGTTTGATTGGAGGTCGAGGTTTGCAATTCACACCATCTGAGTCTTCGTAGAACAATCCTTCTGCAACGATTCACATCAATTAACTACCTAATTAAGGATTAGGGAGTTAACTCACAAGATTAGGACGGCGGCAGGTTCATGGTGACGGTGGCGTGGCGGTGGTGAAAACCCGAGACAACCGTGTCTCCAACAGAGTTCAAATGGTGAGGGAAAACATCCCTACAAGTCTTAGCCAAAGGCTAAGATTCAGTTCTGTGGCTATATTGGTCGAGACTGAGGTGACAGCTGCGGGTGGTGCAGGACGAGCGGGGAGCTAGCGGACTGTTGGGCTGAGGCGCTAGGATGGTGGACTGAGCAGCGAACAGGCTAGGGGTGAGCTAGCTGTGGCAGTTGCAGGTAGTTCGATGGACTGGGGACGAAGCGACTAGGGCTGGACGGTGTTGAGTTGGGCATAGGGTGAGGTGGTGACTGGCGACGTTGGGGAAAGGAGGGTAGCAGGAGGCTGGGCGGTGCTACTTGCAATGGTGCTGGAATGGTCGCATGGAGATGGAAGGGGTAGGTGGTTGGGTTAGCGAAGGTGTGCGTGCGGTGAAGAAGAAGTTGATGCTGAGGGAAATTAAAGGAGATGGGGTGGTCAGCTACTGTGGGAGGGAGGGAATGCACGAACGATGGAGGGAAATGGAAGAGGAAGGAGAGGGAAGTGAAAGTCAAAAAAGTGACCAATGAAATGCCTTGGAAAATATCTTTGCACTCATGAAATGCGCCCCAAAGTCTTCAGCCTTTAATGTCAATTGGCCAACCAATGGGAATTTAGCTTCTAAATCCTCCAATTAAACCATTTTGGAGGTAAAAACAATCCCATATTTCAGCCATCCGAATTTCCTTTGTTTTTTCGTTTTTGTTCAAAATTGATTTTTCCACAAAATTCTGGACTCAACAAAATTTCTCCGAAAGATGAGACAATGCCCTAAAAATGAATTGTGACACGTTCAAATATCCGATTCTCGAAACTGAATTTAATTTCATACTTAAAATCAACCACATGCGATTTTAGTACGACCTAATTTATCGGGTAGCTTTTAGGGATTTTAGCACGTTTGACCCGTGGTCGATAATTTTCGATCCATATTTGTGCATCTCCGACTCGTAGATGACTCTCGGTTGTCGTACAAATCGCAAGTTTTCAATTACATGTCCCAAGTGTAATATCGATAGAAAATCGGATTATTGCTATTCAACGCGAATTTCGCAATCACATGGAATCACCTGAATCACCCGCAATTCAATTACGTGATTCCATCAAATCAACCTATATCCATTCGTTAATCGATTATAATGGTGTCGTAGTGACCCTTGCCGATTATTACGGTCGAGTGATCGATTTCCGATCGAATTCTCTAGTTTGTCACGTTTCCATCCCTTAACGGCTTCACATAGCCAGCTATAAGTAAAATGACCATAAGTGTGTTGACGAAACAACCATTTCATATATCCAAATCGGGATCGAAATTCAGGATGTCAAATCGGACGAGACATATATAAGCCAAGCAAATAAAAGTAATATATATTCATATGTATATACACATATCAAAAGTTATTTTGATTATATGCCCATCCTAATCCTGGGCTACTTTTTTTCATTTCCATACATAGTCGATCAAAAGGCTGGGGTAGCCTAGTTCCTCTACCAATCTTCTCCCAAAAATGGTCCCCATCCTAGGTTCACTCCCTTACAACGTTCCCATAGGATCCGTTGAAGGGATGAAGCCACAAATGGGACCTATGATGTCCCCATCAAAATTGAGGCACCATGCCTGGTATGCGTGCGGAACCAAGGTGGTTACCCCTTCTTGGACCCATTCAGTGGTGGTTACTTCTGGTAGGTGATGTCCTCTTCTAAGTTTACTATGTCTATCATTGTAGTAACCATATCAATCAAAAGACCGGGACAAACAAGTGGTGGGGTTGGTTTAGCCATCACACACTTGAAATGGTGAAAACCACAAAAGTGAATCAAGAACTTAGTAAGTAGAATTTCCTAATTCTCTTATAGAAGGATGTCTTGCCGTTGATCCTCTCATTCAAGATCACCAGCCACTTGTCTATGGAAAGTTCATAGCAAGGTTCGTGCTTTGTCTTATTTATGCATATGAATGACTCTCAATCATCTATGTGCTTTCAAGAATCAAAGACAATGAATTATTGCATAAGAACAAGCATTCCAAAGATCCATGACTTACGACCAATTCGGTCACTAAGAGGGATGTGTGCATCATGTAAAACTCGTTCAGGTACTCAGTGATTCGATGCAAACATATGCTCAAATTGATGCAAGAATTCAACAACACATATCAAAACAAACCTAGCTTTTGCAAGCATCAATTTAAGTATCACACGTAGACTTTCATTTTCTTTACAGTATCATATTAGTCGAAATCAATCAATTCTTCCAGTAACAACTGGGCATCGATCCCCCCCTTGGCAATCGGCATCGTCCCGATCTCATCATTAGGACGGCATCCTGGGCGACCCCCAGGCATCAGCCTTACGGGGGCCGACATCATCCATGATCTCAATATCAGCACGGCATACAAGATTTTACCCCAAGTAACGACCCGGCATCCCCCAGCATTGACATATAAGTCCATCGTGTGTCTATATATTCAAACATCAACCAATTCATTTTATTTTTGAGCTTTTAGCCGGATGAAAGGTTTGAAGGCATGCTATGCAAGGTGATTCAATGAATGACTCTTGTGCCTTACTAAATTAAACTCATGTCGAATGTGATTCGGGCTGGTGGTCTTAACTTGGAACTATTAGCTTTGGCTTTGGCATCGACCCATGAATTGCCTCTAGTAACAACATGCTTCAATGTTGTCCCAAAACCAAGTGTCGGTCATGCACTCACCTCGGTACACGTCCAAAGTCGCCAAAACCTTTCCTCGACATTCGGGTGTGCTCGACACCCACACGAGACTGAATTTACTTGATGCAAGAACAAGCAAACAATAATATAGCAAACATAACAATACAAATCCAACACAAGCAAACGATGACGTGATCCTAAAATCAATACACGTAACACATCACCCTATTGAAGAGTTAGGAAAGTCTACTTACAAATTTTTGGACCTAGCTCCAATATACTTCTTTGGTTATTAGTCGGCTTCTAGGACGGCTTGGAGGAGAAGGGCGTGAAAGAGAGGAGAGGGAGGGAGAGGAAAGGAAAGAATGACTAAGCCTCAAAATGTGAGGATGCCTTCTCCTATTTATAGGTCTTGTCCTCTTTAATTATTGGTGCCAATCTCATGATTAAGCATAGGGAACGAGTTGGCCTATCTAGTCTTCTTAGTTGGTGCTCGTATTTGATTATAATCGGTCCACCTTATTTGCTTATCCTCCAAGGCTCAATCTAGGTTCGCTATTGCCTAAGATGTCTAGGGGACACATAAGCCCTATTTTTTATTATTATTATCTTAATGTCCCTTTTTAATTGGTTGGTCATTGCCTTGTTCACCAAGGCTATATTTTACGGGTCATTATGACCTAACATTTTAGGGGACATCTAAGTATAGTGATTCATCCATGCTAGTAATGAGCTAAAGTCTAAAGTTATTAAATGAGGCACATATATTTGTGCCAACTATTTGGGAAGTTATTTTTCTCATTCTCTCTTGAAGTGGGCATGTGGCACTTAAATGGATAAGGATGGACTAAGTTAAAAGGCTATGGAAGATTCTAGAAACCCAATTACCTCTTGACATTTGTCTGATGATTCATCCCCGCATCAATTGATTTATGTCCAAAATTCATCCAAGGCATTCATAAGACTAACATAGGGTGTCACCTCATCTGAGAAGTTGTTCATATTTGTACATGATCGACGGTTCTATGAAAACTAAGGTTCATGCCAAAATTTACTGAACCTTGACCAAATAGGTGTGACTAAGCTGATAGCCCTCTTGAACTTGTTCATGACCATTTCTAATTAGAATTGGTCCTTTGGATGTCTTAAGAATGACATTCGCCGTTGGCCTTGGTCATTTGTTCTAACCAAGTCTTGGTTAGGCGCATCGAGTCCATGGCCAAGCATGCCATACCTTGGTCTGTCCAAGGTTTATGTCATTGATTTGCATAATCGACCCTTGGTTGTCACTTGGTTAGGTGGAACACAACCGACTCACTACCAAACATGGTATAGATTTCATGCGAATTCACTTGTGACCAACTTACTATCCACACATAACTTATCCATGATCATCCTTTGTGTTTGTGATGGTGTGGGGTCAATCCACAACAAAACTTCATGGTCGAAGGGTTGACTCATGCTCAATGCATGAGTTTGGAGCATAGCACCAATTCTGATGCATCGGCTTGGCTAGGTTCGACGTCCACACATCAATAAATAAGACATCACAAAATAATCCAAGCCAAGGCTTACCGACCCTCATACCTTGTTCTCATGGCCTGGAATCGAGGATGTTACGACCCCATTGTCCTAACTAGAAAAATCATGTAATCAAGAATAGAAAGGACAATTTATCATAAAATGCCCAAAAGGCAAATCATTAAAACTTCTTTAAGACTGGTAATATTCCTAGGGGTGAGCATGGTCCAGGTTGGGCCGGTCCACTCCTTAACCTTAGGACCAATAAGCACAGTGCTGGTCCTCAATTTTTTGGACCGAGAATCGACCCTATTGAGCTTAGGATTGAGGATCGAACTGACCCAATGGGTTCGGTTCGGTTCTAGGATCAAATTAAGACCAACCGATAGTTTTTTTATTTAATTTTTTGTACTCCCTAAAAAGGCAATCGAGGACCGAACCGACTCAATGGGTTCGATCCTGTTCTAGGGTCAACTTGGGACTAATCAATAATTTAATTATTTCATTTTTTGTACTTCCTAAAAAGGCAACCGAGGACTGGATTGACCCGATAAGTTCGGTGATGAGTAAGGTTAGCTAAGAGAGGTGATCGACGAGCGTCAAGTGGGGCGAGCGTCAAGCGGGGTCAAGCGTCGAGTGGGGAGCAACAAGTAGGGCGAGCATCAAATGGTGAGTGGAACGAGTGATCCAAAGCAAGCGAGGCAAGTGTCGAGTGGAGAAGTTGTTTATTTTAATTTTGACAACTTGAAGACTAAGAGGACAAATAAGAGAAAAGACAAGGAATACTAAAGGAGGATGCCATGAGGAGTTGTTTATGCCATTTTGGATGCCGTGAGAACTCATCATAAAAACATTTTCTTCGTTTGTAAATTATGGCTATTGACGCTATAAAAGATATTAAAAATTTAAGTTATTAAAAAATAATATAAAATTACTTGAACTCCTTACTAAAGAGCTATTTAATATTGTTGACGCTGTCTATTTTAGGGTTTTTTCTATATAAAAAATTTATAAATAACATATTAGAAATATAATATAAATAGAGTCAAAGTTGGTCATGATTAGATCGACCCTAAACTCTCAGAACCGATAACCAACTAGCACAATGCTGGTTTAAGAATCCCAGGACCAAAGACCAACCTAGTCTCCTTGGAAACTGAATCAGAATTGGTAGTATTAGGCTAGTCCTGGGCCAGTCCAGGGTTGACCCTGGACCGATACTATGACATCCAAGATTTTCAGTCATGTTTTCTACTGAATAAATCGAGCATTTCATTAGCGTGCCTATAGGGCTGTTCTCAAAGTCAATCACTCTCAAGATAACTAGACTATCTGGGAAAGCCATTAAAGATTTTAAGGTAATAGACTTGAGAATTCGACCAATAATCGACTTCTTGACCGTGCTCATCTTTAGAGGCCATTTTGGCACAATATAAAATTGATTTGAAATCAAAGATAGGTCTGTTCAAATGAGATATGTGGCCAATCGTCAGTAACTCAACTAAATTGGAAAATTCTCATCAACCGACACTAATTTGATTTTACTGTCGTTTTGGTACCATATGTCCGTAATTGGATCCTTGAGATTTTCACAACAATTAAAAGTCGTCAATGAGTTGAGTGGGTTCTTAGTGGCTCGAAGAAAATCAACTACGGGCCATTTGCCTTAAAAAGTTCTGAAAACTACCCGGTAGTTTAGGTTACACTAAAAATGTGTCGGATGGAAATTAACCATGAATTCGAGTCCGATTTCAGAAATTGAAAGTTCTGTGGTGTTACAAGCTATTTTAGGAACGTTGACTCATCATTTGAAGATTTTTCAGAGATTCTGAAAATTTTTAGGGAAAATCGTTTTGGACGTTGCGGAAAATTAACGGAAATCCGGATAGGCCGAAATGAAGAGATTTTCACCTTGCAAACCGAGCTATATGGCGAGGGGGACTTGTAGAAATTATGTGAGCTTTTTCTACATCAAAATTGGACGTCGAAGTTGGGAAATTGTTGAAGAAATTAAACCTATTTGAGTGAAATTCGGAATTTTGGCAAGAGGCTACAATTTTGACATTTAAATTGGCTAAATTGTGAATTAAATCACAAGAAGATATTTGGGGGACAAGTAGATAAGTTTGTGGACTTATGTGAGCTAGGTAATGATGGAAAAGATATTTTCATCTTGACTTTACCCCCCTTCTTGTTCAATCTTCACGGGCAAGCATCGTCGACCTCCCCCTTCACGGCTCCTTCTTCGATTTTTCTTCCCGGTTGTCCATCATTTTCTCTGTCGCCTACTGCTCCATCATCATCATCCTTCATCCATCTCCCTGCCACGACTCACCCCACCGAAATTTTCTGCTGCTCCACCGAACTCTTCAATGCCACCAAAGTTCAAAGCATCTCCATCTCGTCAACCGAAACTTTCATTTTTCCTCTGCCATCACCGCTGCAGCCCACGACCATCTCTCCTTCAGCAGCTCCACTACCCCCTGCTCCCCACCGACAAACCCACAATTGAAGACGCCAACAGCCGATTCAATTCTGCTTCACCGATCCATGCGTCTCCACAGTCAACACCAGCGGATCCTTGCCCGAGTGTTGACTCCAACAAACGACTCCGTCGCTGCTCCCTCGTCCAGCTCGTGGCCACCGAAGTGAAGACTGAAGCAGATTCGTGGCCGCGTCTCCTTCGTACGCGACTCCATCCTCGAAGCAGCTCCACACCAACACTTCCACAGAAATTCCAGCTGCAGCAGCCCACGGGTCCAGCGGATTTCACGGCCCAGCAGTTGGGCCCATCCATGAGCCCAAGCAAATTTCGCTCAGCCCAGCCCACTTTCAGTCCATCAATTCCAGCAGCCCAAGAAGCCAGTTGAAGCCCAGTGAAGCTTGCACATTCGGTCCAAGCCCATCTCAGCACGTGAATTTCAGTCCAACTTAAATTTTCAGCAGTTCAGCCCATCTTGGGCCAGCGAAGCAGGCCCAGCCCGCAGCCAAGCCCAAGCCCAAGATCAAGCCCAGCGTTTGCTGTGGGCTTGCAAGGCTTTTGGGCCCAGCCCTAGTATCCGTCAACGCCACCGAAAAATCGGGTTTCGGCCGCTGTCACGTCACCATCACGGTGATCCAGTCTCCGCTTTTAATCAAATGAGTTTTGCTCAGTAATGCTTTATTACTTTGCTAATTATGCTTAAGGGTTGATTAGATTTAATTAAGTGCAATTAGGTGGTTAGATTTGAATAGATTAGTGACTATTAAATAATTGTAATGTATGTTAGGCAATTGAATTGTGCAATTAGCGAATAGACATGTGCTAGTATTTATTGAATGCATCTCGGAATTTTTCCTAATCCGTTCTAGCGTTCAATTAGGCATTACGGGCCTAAATTGGATTTTTTGTATTTATTTAATAATTTTTGAAATTAATTAATTATTTATTTATTTTCCAGAAATTAGGCAGGGATAGCCGACGAGCGGAATTTTATGCTCATCATCGTGGTGCAATCCGTTTATTTATTTGAACATTGGTTTGTGCTGAATTGATTTAACTCTGTTTTAAGATTTTATTCCTATATTAATCAATTTTGGTAATTGATTGGAAATTAACCGGGTGGCAATTTACACCGCTAAAAATATGTTTTGGGCTGTTAAAACTGGTGGGATGTTCAAAAAGTGAAATCGTGATATTTTGGTTAAGGCCAACCGTATACCCACACATGGCTGTTTGGATCGGGTATTTTATCATGAGGGAATTAGATCAAGACATAATTCTTAAATGAGGAATATGATGGTGGAAGACAATGTCTTTGGCCATTGATGAATAATCAAGTGAAGTTATGACGCAGATTAAGATTGACCACCTAATAAAGGTGTGCCTATTTGGGCCGTAATTAACCACCAACGTATGGTTGTGCCTACGAGGCCATAATTCAGTATTAACACCGAATTTGGAATTGGTTGTGCTAGCTGAGCCGTAATTCAGCATTACCACATAATCTAGGTTGTGCTCGCTGAGTCGTAATTCAGCATTTCCACCAAAGTATGGTTGTGTCCACTAGACCGCAATCTACCATCGAGTTTGGAATCGATTGTGCCCACTGAGTCATAATTCAGCATTACCGCCAAAGTTTTAGTAGGCTGTGCTCGTTGAGCCGTAATTCAATGTTTAATTAAGTAGTTGAGATGACTGTGAAGGCCGTGCTCGCTGAGCCATAATTCAGTATTGAATTTGAGTAAATGAGATGAGCCGACCAAGAAAGGGTCGAGATGACATGTAATCGACTAGGTTGATTGATCATTACTTTGATCTGATGTCATGAATTGATTAATTGAATTGAAATGACCAATAAATGGTCTGATTGACATGAGATCGACTAGATCGATTGATCGAGATATCGATCTGTGATGTGATTGCTTGGGTGCCTATTGAACTGTGCTAATATGCAGGAATCTAAGGCCAAGGTAAGTCCCCTGACCCGTGTGTGCATAGGCAGCCTGGTTAGCGTATTGGTTTATTAATCGAGTCTTAGGGGGGAGAACTTGCTAAGATGTAGTCACATCCCGATTGTGGGACAACATTTCAGGACCCTGATGATGAGCCTAAGGAGAAAGAACCCGAAGAGGAGTACCTGGAGGAGAATCCCGATGATGATCCGAGTACAACCCGAATGAGGAGTGTGATTCCATCCTCTTTGTGAACCCTGTTTATAGGTGGTTGAGTGTGAGACTAGACCTTTGTGAATAGTATGGTAAAATACTTTGAGGTGTGGTTGTATAAAAGTTTGGTTGTGAATTTCAATTTGAAAAATATGGCTCTACTTTTCTATCACATTGTTTTATTATCTGGGGATTATAATTGCTTCCGCATGTGCATATTAAAATGAAAAGGGTCGGCGATACGTTCTGGGATATCACTTTTAAAATCGACCAAAGGTAAGGGATTTGTGCGTGCCTGAGGATCGGGGCGTGACAGATACTCACCCCTAGATATTCCCTAAGCGCCCCAAACTTAAGGCTAGTTTCTTTTATTTCATTTTAAGATGTGAACGTTCCTTTTATGTTTCTTACTAACGATTATTAATATATATTCTTTTTTTTTTAATAGACACGTCAATCAAAAATTCATTTATTTAGGTTTTTTGATTAATAATAAATAGGATATATATGTTCTCGACATAACCATTTCTAACTTACACAAGTAAAGACTATAATATCTGATAAAATTCACTTTTAAGTTAAGTGATATACTAATTTTATAAGTACTTTGTTTTGAAAAAAGATCAAATTTCACAAAAGGAATTTAAAACACCCGACTTATAATCTTTCTTTTTCTAATATTACTCCTCGTTATTTAATTGTAATGAAAAATAAAAGTATATCTCATTATTTAATTTTTATATGCAATGTTATTTTCTATATGTAGCTATAGAAAATATTATGTCAACAATTAAAGTGAGTACATGCACTTTACTCCTCATGATTTACGCTTCCCTCCCCTTCGTAGAATCCTCTCCGTGTCGCTAAATGTAGTAAAGAATAGATGCGTTGGTTGTGAAAATTGACATAGATTATTATAGTTATATTATACATGAGACTATATTTGAATTAAGTATTTAAACGAAGTCAACCAGTTATATTATATAAGGAGAAACTGAAGTGCACCCAACTGAGAGTATTTGAAGTAGCATGCATCTCATGCGCATCACTAGCAGAGGTGTCAAAATGGATCATGGATTCATTTTTGGACTCATATTTTATTTATATGGGTAATATATAAGTTGAAAAATTTTAAAAACCCAGCTAAAATTGAGTCCAAAATGCGAGTCCAATTTAAATGAATAAAAAATGGGTAAGAACTTATGACCATTTTTTGTGACATTTAAAATATCAAGTGGCCCACTTAATAGAATACAAGTGTAGGTGCAGGGGAGGTTGTCCATTTTCTTCATCCTCATTGTGTAGGCGACCTAAAGCTTCCTTGCCTCTCACCTTCGAGGACATTTGGGTGCATGGGTGCGCGGTGGTGTAGATGGTAACGAGGAGACTAGCGGCGGCCATAGGCGAGCTCCACCTTGTCGGGATTGGGCGAGTAGGGAGCTCACCTAGATTTGGTGAGCAGCGAGCTAGCTGACCTTGATTGAGCTTGGGCTCACCCAGATCTAGCAAGTTCTGAGCTTGTCGGCCGCGACGGAGCTCAAGCTCACCTAGATTGGGTGAGTCACAAGTTTGCCAACCACGATGAAGCTCGGGCTTGCCACTTGCTTGGAGCTGGCGAGCTGTGAGCTCGTTGGCTGCAACGAAGCTTAGGATGGCGAGCTTGGGTCGATTGCTGCCGGTGGAGGAAAAAGTGGGAAGAAGGAAGAAGAAGAAAGAAGAGAGAAAAGAAACATAAAGAAAAGAAAAGAAACATAAAGAAACGGAGTAAAGAAAATAAATAATAACAAAAAAAATTCAAATTTTTAAAAACAATTAAAGATTTGATCTTTTCTTAAATATTTTTGGTAGATAGATATCCATATACATATCGGAGAAGTACTTTTAGAGGAAGCTCGATATTGTCTAGATTGAAATTTAATCAATATCGAAATAGATTCTACATATTATAATGTAATTTTTAATTTGGTAAATCGCAATTAAGAAGCTACACAATCTCACATCCGAGAAGATTTGTTATAAAAAAATTACTTTCATGTCAATCATTAACTAATCAATTTTTTTTCTTATTAAGAATTTTTCAAAAGTATTTTAATTTAAGGTTTTTTACTTTTTTTATTTTATTTCCTAATTTTTTTATTGTTTAATTTAATTTTTTAATTTAATTTGATGTGAAGTTTTTACTCAAGTAACATATATATAATGGATTAATTGGGTGGGAGTGGATTTTCTTGAATTGAGTTAAACATCAATGTGTCTCAATTATATGGGTCGAGTTGGGTATGGGTCATTAAATTTACATTATATAAAAATCGGTTAAAATGAGTTAAATAGGTTAATAAAGGTTAGACCATTTTTGGCCTGACCCAAATCCGACCCGACCCATCCATTTGATGGCCCTAATCACTAGTTAAATGAAGTAAAGGCTAGGGCTAAGCATGGTTCGGGTTGGGCTGGTCCGCCCTCTAACCTTAGGACCAACTCGCATAATATTGGTCCTCAATTTTTGGGATTAAGGACCGACCCTATTGAGCCTGAGACTGAGGACTAGACCCACCCAACGGATTTGATCTGATTCTAGGGTCAACTTAGAACCAATTGATAGTTTTTTTGTTTCATTTTTTGTACTCCCTAAAAAGGTGATTGAGGATTAGACTGGCCTAATGGGTTTGACGACGAGTGAGGCTAGCAAAGAGAGACGAGCGGCGAGCATCAAGTGACAAGAGCTAGCAGAAGCGAGTGAGGCGAGTATCAAGGAGCAAGCAAGGAAGTTGTTTCTTTCAATATTGGCAAATTGAAGACTAAGAGGACAAAGAAGACGGAAGATGACAAGTACTGGAAGAGGATGCTGTGACGAGTTATTTATTCCATAAAAGACATTAAAAGTCTAAGCTATTAAAGAACATGTAAAATTACTTGGACTCCTCACTAATGAGCTGTTTAATGCTATTGACATTGTTTGACTTAGGGTTTTCTCTATATAAAAGATTATAAATAATATATTAGATATATAATATATACAATTAGCGTTGGTTTGGATTGAACCAATCTTAAACTCTCTAGATTGAGGATCAATCCGCACAATGTTAATCCAGGTATCTCAGGACAAATGACTGATCTAGTCCCCTTGGGAACCAAACTAGGATCGACATGGTTGGGTCAGTCTAAGATCGGTTTAGGGTTGACCCTAAACCAATGCTTACCCCTAGTAAAGATGCTTAGGCTACATCAGTTGTAAACTTATACTTAAAAAAACAAGCATGTGAGTACGTTACCATTACTACCAAGAAAGTCAACAAAAAACCGAATCAACAATGAGTGAGAAACCACTTTTCAGACAATGATAATTTGTGGCATCCCAAAAATTCAAGACAAGCTCTAAGGTGTATTAAAGCCCATAATTAGGTAATGAAATTACCTATGGTTTATGCTTTAGCCATTAGTCTCCTCTTAAGACTAAGTGATATAGGCTTGTGTTCATGAGTTTTTGAATTAGTATTATAGGATAAATTAATAAGAATGATTTATTCTTGGCCATGTAGAATTTAAAATTTGAAATCTATAAAAGAAATAATTAAAGATGAATAATTGAAAGTGAAATTGTGGATTTAATTAGGTTGGGCCTTAGGCCCATTGGCTTGAGTTTTTGGTGGGCTGAATGGCCGGCCCATTAAGGCCCAAGGGAGTGTGCCATCGACCATGAGGGGGGAGGAGTGGCCGGCCCACTTCTTCCAATCCAAGCCCAAGCCCAAAGCCCATTATGCATGTGTCATGACAAGTAGCAAGAGGAGGTCTTCATGCATTGGCCATTGGAAGTGGCAAGTGATGATTGCTAATGATGAGGATTTGGGGAAATAAAAGGAAGAGGAGAGAGAGAGGGTGGCCGGTTGGTGTTATTCGGCCAAGTGAGAAAGAGAGAGAGAGTGAGAGAGAGAGAGGGTCGCCAAGAGGGAGGAGGAGTCGCCCGTCGCCGCCCGTTTGCCGCCCGATCGTCCGCTGTGTGCCGTCGTTCTCTTGAGTTTAGAGGCAAGTTGGGACTGATTTTTCACTCTTGCATGTGTGCCTTGCATGTGTGATTTGTTGGTGGTAGGTTTCGGATCATAGGATAGGCAAAACCGAAGCTAGAATGTGGCTTGTTCTTGAGTTTGCATGCTGTTTTCGTATGAACCGCCTGAACCAGAATCTTGTGAGAGCTTGCATGCATGTTTCGAGTTTGATTTTTACCTTGATTCCTTCATGAAAGTTGTATCCAACATCCTAAACTACAACATACTAAAATTTGGGACAAAATGATGGATATTTAAGGGGTCAAACCCTCATCCTACGAAGACACTAGATCCGGAACGATTTCGCTGACCTTTCGGTGGATTTGTGGTTGCATGTCGATTTTTACCAAGAATCTCTCTTCGACTTCTGCATGAAAATTGTAGAGAACATCCTAAAGTTTAACATACTCAAATTTGAAGTAAAATGAGCAAGTGTAGCCTAGTGAATCGACTTACTCTTGAAGACGGTAAATCTGGAGACACGGTACAGGACACCCGAGACTTCATGGACCCATATGATGACTATTATTTAAAAATTTGACTTAGATCCCTTAATGAAAGTTGTAGGGGACCTCTTGAAGTAAAACATATCCTAATTACAGAGGAAACGAAGAAGAATAAGTGGGTGAAAACTCGATATTTCGGAGATACATACACTGGACGTTTCGGTGCGAGAACCAGAAGCTTCGTACAACTATAGAAAATGATCTAAAACGAATCTGGCCTAGAAGTCTTCATACAAAATCTACTTTAGTATCTTAACTATAATGTGGTAAAATTTCATAATTTTTGGAGGTCTCTTGGGTATTTTAATCGAATTATTTCAAAAACTGCACATTCTGTTTCTATCCGAAATTACATGCTGTATTTGTGTGAATTATATCTTTTGTGTGGAACTCTATTGGGCATGTATTTCTCATGAAATTGCTATCTTATTGTCTTATCTATCACATGCCTTGATTTCATGATTTTCGAAAAGCATATGGATATTTAATTTAAATATTTTCTAAAAATGGTATATGCTGGAATTTTGTATAAGGCATGAAACATGGACCATTTTAAATTGCATGGACTCCATGAATTGCATTGTTATGGATGATGGTGTCTTGCTGCATGCATGATAATGAATTGAGATGCATGTATGAATTCAATGATGAATATGATCTTGTTTGCCATCACATCGCATGCCATGTTAAAATTGAACTATAATTGAATATGAGAATTGAGATAAATGAGAAGGCCGTCGGAGGTGTGAACCGACAATGCCACGGGAGTGTCGGGATGCCTGGCTAGAAGGGTACGGCCGGTTGCCCGGTGGTCATGAATGGCCAGATACCAAAGGGCCTCGGGAGTACTGAGAGGTGTCAAGATGCCCGGAGAGTGGGGGAGCCAGAAGCTCAGCATGGTAATTATGCCGAGGGATACCTCGCGATGCTAGTTTGGGTGCGAGATGCCTAGCTTGAAGGGTGCGGCCGGTTGCCCGGTGGCCTTTAATGGCCGAATGCTGGAGGGTCCTCGTGATGCCAGTTGGGGTATGAGATGCCCGGAGAGTGGGGGAGCCGGATGGTCTGATTGTATCTTGGATACATGTGGGATGCAAACATTGGTCCCGGGAAAGAGAAATGTGACGGTCCAAGATAAAATTGAAATTAAATTATGCATGATGATATATGCATGACATGATGATAAGGATATATGCATGGATGCATGGAAATGATGATGGTACATGTGATATGATGATGATGTTACATGCATGGATGCATGGCAATGATGATGGTACATGTGGTATGATGATGATGATGTTACATGCAATGGATGCATGGAAATGATGGTGGTACATGTGGTATGATGATGATGTTACATGCATGGATGCATGGTAACGATGATGGTACATGTGATATGATGATATGATGATGATGTTACATGCATGGATGCATGGTAGTGATGATGGTACATGTGATATGGTAATATGATGATGATGGTAAATGAGGTATGATGACGTGTGCATGATGCCATGGTATATTGTGTATGGATGTCTGTATGACATGTGATGCTATGATTGTGATGATTGTGTGGCATGATGCATTGTATGGTTTATTGGTCCTTTACCTGCTGAGTGGTTGTAATCACCCCTTTGGGGACCAACATTTCAGATTAGCAGCATGCCTCTCCCTACTGTCACACGGGGTGTATTTTACGGCCTACATTCGGATGTAGAGGTCGAGTGCGAGGAGTTTGACTGTCCCACCATTCCTAGTCTTACGTATATTCGAGTGCGTGCCTTAGTTATGTACGATGTGGGCCTGGCTGGGGGCCCTGTTATCCAGGAGTTCATATCCGTCCATGTTCGTCGAGACGGAGTGATGCGCAGGATGTTGCCGCCGCCACCACCTGATGCGCCGGGATGGGTGTGAGGGCCCGTGCGTGACGAGTAGGAGCTGAAACTTTTTGGGATGGTTAGAAGACACTAGTGATGGAGGATCTTGCACGTTAGTCGTAGTGGGTCGAGAGTTTCTTTTTGGGTTTATGGCCGAGTGTGGCTACATGCCCTAGCCTTTCTTTTGATGTACCGACCCAAGGAAACCCATCTTGAAAATATGTAAATAAAGTGTCGTGGCTTTGTCTTTTATTATGATGATTAGTGGTGTGCAATTGTATCATGGCTGATGGAGGGGGAGATGGTGTTATTATATTTTGCGTCCGCTAATGAGTTGCGCTGGGACCGTTTTCAAAAAAAAAAAATGTCTATGAATTATGACGCTTCTTCTAAGAGATGTAATTAGGTGTAACGTTTGGTGCCTGTGGCGACCTAAGGGGGGTTCAGGGTGCCACATAATCTTTTTCTCGAATAGCATAATCCCATGCTTTCATACTAGCTCTGCAAACTGAGCTAGTAATTTACAATGGAAATCCTTATTTAGGCTATAGATGATGATATTATCAATGTAAATTTGAGCATTGGCCATGATAGACTAGAAAATCCTACACTTGACCTTTTGAAACATTGAAGGAGCAGTTTTGAGGTCAAAAGAAAGAAAGCAACGTTCACTGGAAATGCTAATTTAGGATACAAACTAGTCTTGTATCTATCTTCAAGATGAATTCCCAATTGCTTTAAGATCAAACTTGGAGTATACTTTGGCTTGGGTGAGATTGGAGAATAAAGAGTTTCGATGTATGAGAGGAAATTTATCATCTTGTAGGAATTGTTTGAGAGGCTGGTAATTAATAACTAGTCTCATCTTTCCTTTGTTTTTGTTCAATAGGCTTGTTAACATAAAATGCCATTGAGAATCTAAGAGCTCAATTTCTCCTTGGTGAAGTAGGTCTAAGCATTCCCTTTGTGCTAAAAACAAATGCTCTGAATTCATTCTAGAGTGAATAGCTTTGGTGGGATTAACATTCTCGTTTTTCTTAAAAGGAAGATGAATGAAAAGATTAGGGTTTTTTTTCCACAAAAAGGGTATTTTTAAAGAAAATTTGAGTGAGAGTTTGCACATTTTTCCAGAAGGGTTTGCAAGATAGGGTCTAAAACACTCATCTAAATAATGATGAATCTTTGGATGTTTACAAATTCCTTGAATTGTCCATTGAACTGTAGTCCATTGGGCAAGATTATGAGGTTAGGAATTTGTGTAAGGATATTCCAATCAATAATGATATATTTATTTGGTGAACTAGAACCAAGGATTTTGGTAGTAATGGAACACTTGGGAAAGAACTGTATGATGATGGATTTGCTTTGAACTCTTGTAGCAAAGTATCTCTAGAAGCAGAGTTAAAATACAGGGCATATTAAGTCTAGTATTTTTCATAAATTATTTTTGTATCAAGAATAAAAGCACTAGCACTAGTGTCAATGAGGGCAATGACAAAGATAGGCTTGTCATACTTGGATGGGTAAATTCTAACAAGGAAGTATCAGAGAATAGAAGGATCATATGCACAAAGATCTTGGATCATGGGAGGTCCACGTTTTCCACAAAGAAGGAAACTTCTTCTTCAGATTCTTTAGACAAACTACCATTGGTTTGTGACCATGTCTCAATGGCACACAGAGTATGTTTGGTTGGTTCATCTTCCAAAAAGAATACTAATTCAAAATTGTCATCACGAAATGATACTCCAGTTTCCTTTTCTATTTTCTGGATCAAATAAGAACTTCTTCCCCTTGCTTTTGGATAATTTTTTGCAAAATGGTCTCTTGTTGCAAACTCAGCATTTGTAAAAATTTTATGCTTTCTAGAAGAACCTCATGTAGAGCATTTTTTTTCGTAAGAATCGCCATTCATACCTTCTCCTAGTATGACCAAAGGAGAACCTTTTGAAGTATCTTCACTTCTTGCATCGATTACCAAAAGAAGGATCATCACAGGAGTCTTTCTTTGAGCATTCGCTTGTTAATTCAGCTTTTTGGCAAGCCCAATCAAGTTATTTATTGCTTTGAAGATAACTCCTGAAGACCTTTCTACAAATACAAAGATCATCAAGAGCAATATGTATTTCTTACTAGAGTTCTCCAATGGGAACATCAGTAATTCTCTTCTACTTGGCTTGAAGAGATTTTTCCACAATTTGTCCAATTTCTTTTGGAATAGAGAACAAAAATATTTGCTTCAGATTTGGATCAACTCCAAGAGTATAGAACAATTCAAGCATTTCTTGCATATGCTTACTCATGCTTTTTTCGCAAAGAGCAGCATTTTCTCTCAAAAAAATCTTTTTTTCTAAGCTCAAGAAGATCTTCTAGTTTAACAATAAAGAAGTGGTGGATTAACAGATCGTCGGATGGAAATATGTTTGGAGCAAATATGTCATTTGATCTCGATCAAGAACAATTCTCCACAAATCTCTTAGGCTTTTGGTAAATCTACTCACAAACTCGATCAATCTATCATACTGACTTTTCACAGTAAGTGATCTAGTGTTGAGCCAAGCATGGAACTCCTGTAATCTTTCTGGCCATTTAAAATATGAAATATCATCGAGCGTGAAATAGTATTTTGAGGTTGACAACCTTTGGTTTGGGTTTGGGTCATGAAGGTGTACAACTTTTGTCTTGGATGAATTTGATTCCATTTCTGCCTCAAGGGATCGGCCATAAAGATAGCAAGTTCAAGAGACTTTGGTGTTTTTGATTCAAAGGTTAAAGTGTTTTTAAAGGAAAAGTAATATGATTCTAAAGTCCATGTAGAAATATTTTTGTTTGGAAAAGTCAAACACAGTAATGGTTGGTATCTCTTGTCGACTTTGGTCTCGCAAAAAGCCTCAAGTGAGTTTGAGATCATATGGGGAGAGGGAGGCTCTTGGAAAAGTTTTGGAGCTAGCTTCTTTTCATCTTTTAGCTTCTTTTGCCTTTCCATTTCTCTAATACGATTTCTAAGTGTAACAAAAATCACTTCGATTTGTCTTTGGGGCTTCTTCAAAGATTGAAGTAATCGATGTAGCCTTGGGTGAAATCACTTCCATGGAAGCTAGACTCCAAGGTTGAGAAAATGGGTTTGAAGGAGGAACAAACTTTCCTTCTTGGAGGAGCTGAATTTGTCTCCTCAATTTTGCCATTTCAACCATTTGATCCTTTAGATAATGATGAGGAACGAATTTGCCACATTCCATCTGTTGTAGTTTCTTTTGGAATGTCTCAAGCAATTCATTTGTGACCAAAGCCGTTTGATCAACTTTCTGGTCAACATAATCGAGGTGAGCTTGGACAATTGAAAGCTTGGTATCAATTGTCTTGAGAGCAATATTTGGGCCAAATGATTTTTTGACTGCCATTTCAGATTAGCCTTAACAACTGCAACTTTCTTTTGTCTCCCATGATCTTCAACATTTGCAGGATTTGAGACTTTAGGCGTGTGTTGGGACCGATATTGAGCATCTATAAATTCTTCTAATGCCGGAAATGGGGCACTAGAATTAGATCTTTCCAAAGGTGAAAAGTCTAATGGTTTGAACATACAAACAGATGGAAGGACAGATGGTGGTTTTGGTTTTGGGAAACATGACGGCTGAGGTGCTTTAGGTATTTCTAAAGGAAACGAGTTTTTCTTAACCCATTTGTGAATGGGTTTGTAGAAAGGTGAGACAACTAATTTTTGTTGCGAAGGTCTCTTTTTAGGTGGTCACTGCTCACATGGTTCTAGGATTAGTATACCAGATTGTGATGTAGGTGGTCCATACAAAATCATGAATTGATATTTTCATCCATCTTCGCCAAGAGGTACGACAGTAGGGTCTCCATCAAGATTCCTCTGGTAAAGTTTGTCTTTTAACTGTTTCTTTCTCCATGTCGTTTATCATCTTCTTCTTCATCTGGAGGATTTGTACAAATGGAACACTGGCACTCAAGATCCCAAAAACTTTGTCTTGCTTGGGGATCCTTGTAATAATGTATGAGCCTTCCTGACTAGTCAAATGACTCAATCATGGGTTTTGGATGTGAATGACCATCGTCAATTGGAAAATCAACTGCACAAGGTTGCATCATAAAAATAGTAGGAAAGATTGAAGAAGTGGTTTTTTCATTTTACTCACTAAATTTAATGACAATCATGCCATCTTTTTTCTGGGTAGACTGCGACTCTGTGAACTGAATTGGCCTAGAGTTATGATGGATTTTTTCATAGTTAGTTGCCCAAATGTTTGAAAGTAACTTAACAAGTTGATCTCTAGGAATCTATCTAAGCACATGGATGTAGGAAATCTTATCATTGTCCACTGAAATGAACAAGGCATCTTCAGAACTAGGAAGGTTCTAGTCAATAGCATGATTTTGAAATCGATAAACTATTTGATAATGCATGATAATGGCAATAGACTATGGAGCCTGTGTAGCTCCAATAATCTATAGTTGAACCTTACGGGCTGAAAGAAGCCATGGATCCGAGAAAGCCATGTTAAAGTTTGGAAACAGTGTAACGAACACTGTTCCTACATTAAGATTAATTTGGATTGTACCAATACAAGCATGCTAGTAATCCAAAAGGCGGGTGTCTAAAAGAGCCATTAAGTGACTATGAGTAACTCCTTCCTTCCGTGAAAGGATAAAGCAAGTCTAATGCACCAAAGTGAAGGTGCGTATAACCTTGCTCTTTCTATTGTCGTGGGAAGTCAGAAGGAATTTGAAGGGTAACAACGTGTTCTTGCCGAGTAGCTTTAAGCATCTTTACCTTTCTGCATTCTACTTTTATCTTCCAGACTCGCATCGTCGATTAAATTCTAGCATGCTTTTTATCTGGGTGTACTCTGGCTTTGTTGTCAATTAAATTCTAGCAAGATTTGTGTATGCTCAGTTCATTTGTAATACTTGTACCTTGTACCTTTCAAATCCTGTCGTTCACTAAATTCTGGCACAGTTTGTGTTCATATATTTTGGTTCGAAGTAAAGCCGTTGATTTTTTCGTTTGGTCCAAATTTCTTCTTTTCGTAGTTGGCAAAGAACCCGTTCCTTCAAATGAAAAGACAAAGAACAGTTTTGGTGAAAAGTATTTCGTCGTGGGAGAAATTCTGGTGAGACCAAGGGGCATCTTCAGGAAAATCAAAATAATGTCTCTTGCACGAGTTGTGAGAATTTATGTGGGTATCATGGCATAATAGCTTATATAGGGGAAAAGTTGCAAAAAAGTCCTAAACCTTTTGCTTTTGTGCCAATTTAGTCCTAAACCTTTTTTTTTTGTACCGATTCAGTCCTCAACCTTTTTACGTTGTGCCAATTCAATCATTTCCGGCCAATTTTGGCCGGATTTTGCTGACTGGATGTCGACTGGCTGACATGGCTTGATTGATGCTGACGTGGACTGTCACACTCCAATCCTCCAGCACACACACATCCTTCTACTTTGTCGATTTTATAATACGATATCCCAGGACTATGTATCACTGACCATTTTCTTTTTAATACGCATGCGGAAGCATATAAAATAATCCCCATATAATAAAACAATAGGATAGGAAAGTAGGACTAAATTCTGAACTTTAAAAAACAACCATACTTATATACATTGCAAACCAATGCACATATATATAAGGCTGGCTACCAAGTTATACTCAACTCAAACATGTCCAGGATTAAGGTCTACAAGCAGGGGTGGGGGTTCCACAAATTACGGGTCCTTATCCTCCTCTTCATCATTCTCCACACTCCAATTAGAGCCTTCAGTAGACTGCACCAGACTTCTGAGATCTTTAAAATTCAGGTCTGCTGCACCTAGGGACCTGAAATGTTGTCCCACAACTAGGATGAGACTACGTCTTAGCAAGTTCTACCCTCTAAGACCCGATTAGTAAACCAATACGTTATCTAGGCTACCTATGCATACGCGGGTCAGAGGACTTACCTTAGCCTCAGATTCCACCTGCATATTAGCACAGTTCAATAGACACCCTAGCAATCACAGATCGATATCTCAATCAATCGACCCAGTCGATTTCATGTCAATTGGATCATTCATCGGTCATTTCAATTCAATCAATCAATTCACGACATCAAATCAAAGCAATGATCAGTCGACCTAGTCGATTTTATGTCAACGGTGACCATTCCCCGGCCGTTTCAATCAATACTACCTATAAGTCCGATCATACCCAGGACTGCTTATTATAAGCCGATAATACATAGTATAACTTACCAGAAGTTGCCTTAATTACTGAGATAATATACCATAGATTTATGCTCGCCAGAAGCTGCCTCAATTCCAGATATAATATATTAGATATGCTCACCAAAAGCTGCCACAATTATATTCATATAGTATATTATTTATGCTCATTAGAAGTTGCCGCAATTATCAATATAGTATACTATAGCTTACCAGAAGCTGCCGCAATTATCAATATAGTATACTATAGCTCACCAGAAGCTACCGGCCATACTTTTAGGCCCTGTTTGGCAATATGCCAAACAGTATCAAATTCTGATTTTTTGTTCCCAGAATCAGTTTGGGACGAGAATCGCGTTTGGTAAAATTTTTGTTCCCGGGAACAATTTTGGACAAGATTTGAGAATAAAAAAAATTTTGATTCTCTATCCGAGAATCAAAAAAAAGAATCCAAATCTTATGACCTCTGCTCCTCTGCTCGACGGTCTCTCGTCCTCTCCACTCTCTCGTCCTCTCATCTCCTCTGCTCACAGTCTCACTCTCCTCTGCTCAGTCTCACTCTCTCATCCTCTCATCTCCTCTACTCAGTCTCACTCTCTCCCTCCTCAAGAACGGTGACAGCGACGGTGACGGCGAGCTCCTCAAGAACGGCGACGTCGACTGCTGCTTCTTCATCGTTGATCCAGCTCGTTCAAGGTGAGTTCCTTTTGCGGTGGTTCTTCGTCTGCATCGGTTGGCAGGAGCGACCCCCGGGCCCAACTCGATGGGCACCGTCGTCGAGCTAGCCGAGGGGCCGACTTGGCGGGCGCCCTCACCGATTCTGGTCGAGGGGTCGCTCGGCGAGCGGCCCTCGGGCCCGACACGACGGGCGCCCTCGCCGAGTCGGGCCCGGGGGCCACTCGCTGAGCGACCCCTCGACCAGAATCGGCGAGGGCGCCCGTCGAGTCGGGCCCGGGGGCCGCTCGCTGAGCTACCCCTCGGCCAGAATCGGCGAGGGCGCCCGTCGAGTCGACCCGGGGGCCTCTCGCCGAGCAACCCCTCGGCCAGAATCGGCGAGGGTGCCCGCCGAGTCGAGCCCGGGGGCCGCTCGCCGAGCGACCCCTCAGCCAGAATCGGCAAGGGCGCTCGCTGAGCTGGCCAAGGGCAAGTGACGCCGAGGGACCCCTGTGCTCGACTCGGCGGGCGCCCTCACCGAGCTGGCCGACGACGAGCGACGCCGAGCGGCCGAGGCGTCGCTCGGCCTGGGCCCGACTCCGGGCGCCCTCGCCGAGCTGGCCAAGGGCAAGCGACCCCTCGGCCAGCTCGGCGAGGGCGCCCGCTGAGTCGGGCTATTGCCGATTCTTTGCGCGGAGAGCTTACTGTTGTTTTGATGTCGTGCAGGGGTTATGTCGAGATTCACAGCTCCGGTTTCAAAGACTTCCTTTTGAAGCCAGAGTTGGTTCGTGCTATTGTGGACTGCAGTTTCGAGCACCCATCTGAAGGCAAACTTCATACTCATTGAACTTCTTTTGATGTTTATGTATTGGTCGTCTTCGACTGGATCGTTTACGTGTTGTATGTGTGTCTTTGTTTGTTCTATCGGTTCTATATATTTGGATAAGATATTGTGGAAGCAAAGAGCAGATGATGGTAGATGGAGGGAAGGCAAAAGAAATAGAGCGTGACGGGTCGTAGTTGGGAGTGACAATTCTAACGTCCTTGAATGCCGCAAGTGGGCTGAGAGGTCAATTGCAATTCATGTTCATGTATTGGTTTTTGTTGTGATCCGCCCGCTCAATTCGGATTGGGAGTTATGATTGTGATGAGGCGCGAATAGACAAAGGTTGTAGTGCTGAGTACATCGGTTTTGAGCTTGGGGAAGTGATATTTGTATTGTGAAGTTGGCTGATTAGGCATTTCAGGGTTGGGGGAAGTCGTAGACTGTGTTGTGCAGCTGTAGTGCCTAGTTCAATGGGGCAAACTATACCTGAATGATCCCTCTCATGTGTACATTTGGATGTTTTCAAAGCATATAACTGACGGTATTGTGTTGTTTTCTGGTTAGTTTTGTTAAGTTAATGAACTATAGGTTGTAGGTTTCCATGGAGTAGCTTTATGCAAAAGAGGAGGCTCATGTTGTTTACTTATTCCCTTTTCATCACATTGCATTAAATATATAGCTTTTTAAGTTCACGTAGGATGTTAGAAATATACTGAAATATTGTTTTGAGTTGTTTCCTCAAAGTGTTCCTCTCATCTGATTTTTTCCAGGTTGTTGATTCATTTTTATTAGAAATGTTGTGATTCATTCTAAGTAAAGTGATCCTATTTCAGGTTAGCTGGAAGTTGTTGGTTTGAAGTTGTGGGTTTGCATTTGAAGAAGAAGCCATATCGAGTGAGTTTCATTGGAGCCTCTTTTTCGTTTTTTCCCTACTTACCCAGTTACACTTTATCTTCCATGATAGTTTTAAGTGTCATCTCAATTAATTTATATGATGCTCAATCAAGGTAAAATGGCATCCCAGAAAGATGTGTTCAATGCAAAATGGACTGAGCCTTTAACCAACTTGTTTGTAAGATTGTTGGTTGAGGAGGTTCAAAAGGGAAATCGCACGACTTCTACTTTTAACAAAGTAGGATGGAATAACATACGAGCTAAATTCAATAAACAGTCAGGATACCAATATAACCAATTGCAGTTGAAGAATAAAGTGAACAAACTGAAAAGGCAGTATGGTAGTTTCAAGAAGCTCCTTTCACAATCTGGCTTTGGCTGGGATAATGTGAATAGCACAGTTGTTGTTGACGATCCAAGTATTTGGGACTCTCACATCAGGGTATGTTTTAAGTTTCGATCATTTTGATATTATAATAAATGTAAGTTTTAAAAGATTTGATTATGTTATTGACATATGTCATTATTGTTACAATTGCAGGATAATAATGACTGGGCAAAATTAAAAAATGATGGATTTCCTCAATATCCTGAACTGTGCATTGTATTTGGTGATACATATGCTACTGGAGAGCATGCCACAGGAAAGGCCGAAGATGTGACGTTGTCAGAGGATGGTGGCAATGGTGGTGGCAATGCAACTGGTGATCCAGAGGATTTAGCTGAACACCAAATTGATGAGGACATTTTTACATCCCAATATACTTCCACTTCCATTCATAACAAGCACAGGTTGGATAGGACTCCAAATGTCAAAAGGAGAAGAAACAGTCCCTCATTTGATATTGCAGACACATGCAAAGCTATCCAAGACATGCTCAAAGCTAGGTCAAGTCAATCTGTGAGTGGATCTGTTAGCTCACAAGTTACACCACCACCACCAACACCTGAAGACCCCTACTCCATATCAGTTGTGATTGATATTCTGGTTAATATGAATGACTTGGACCAAGATATGTACAACAAAGTAGTGGAACGAGCATGTGGTAGTGCTGTATGGAGAGAGGCTTTCATCAAAACACCAGCTAAAAGGAGACATGGACTTCTTCAATATCTATTGTAAATGTTGAGATGTGTTTTATGGATTGCATGTGCTTTCAATTAACTATGTGGTTTCATTGTTCAAACTCTTTTGTGTTGTTGTATGGATAATATGGATTATGTGAGATTTATATTTGATCTACTTCTACTTTAGAACGTAAATTGTTAAGAGCGTGTTTGGATTTTTTTTTTTTCATATTTCTTTATTAATGTTATTATATTTGTGTGATGATATAGGTACTATGGAAGATGGATCAAATAGTATATCTAATGAGCAAGTACAATCAGTTGACCAATTCTTGGATGACGGTGATCTTGATATATTGATAGGATGGTTATGCATGGTTGCGATGGATATGTCCGTGCATACGAAAGAACCTATTAGGGACAGCAATCTATCGGGACCGAAATGGATGAGAGAGCTTATTTGTGGACATTCAGATAGAATATATGAAGCCTTCAGGATGGAGAGGCATGTTTTTCTTAACCTATGTGATTTGATAAGGATAAGAGGTTGGTTGAAAGATAGTCGGTATGTTAGAATAGATGAACAAGTTGGGATCTTCTTATCTTTGGTTGGTCATAATAACTCAACTAGAGATTTATGTGAGAGATTTCAATGTTCAGGACATACAATCAACACGTATTTTAATTTAGTGTTGAAAGCAGTTCTCAAACTTGCTAAAGAGATTATCAAATCACCATCATTTAATGTTGTTCCACCGGAAATTCTTATGAATCCTAACCATGCACGCTATTTCAAGGTATAGTTTTCATATCAATTGTGGATCATCAAATATATGTAGTTGATAATTTTTTAATTTTCATATATTCACATGATTTTTTTTTTTTCGAAATAAATTCACAGGATTGCGTAGGTGCTATTGATGGCACCCATGTAGATATTACCGTTCCCAGATCTCAGCAAATCCCATATAGAGGCAGAAAAGGAAATACCACTCAGAATGTGTTATGTGTTTGTTCGTTTGATATGAAATTTACTTTCGTATATTCTTGGTGGGAAGGATCTGCCAACGATTGTCGAGTGCCTTCGGCAGCACTTGCGACTCCTCAATTGCAATTTCCTCGACCACCACCGGGTATATGATTTGTTTATAAGGAAAGATTCATTTTATGATTGTTTCATCATTGTATATCATAATTAATTTATATATATATATATATTATAGGCAAATACTACGTGGTAGATTCTGGTTATGCAGCACAGCCGGGATTTTTAACTCCATTTAGACGTGAACGGTATCATCTGAACGATTATAGGGGGAGTGGAAGACGGCCAAGGACAGCAAGAGAATTATTCAACTGTAGACATTCTTCTTTAAGAAATGTCATTGAGAGGTCATTTGGGGCATTAAAGAATCGCTTCACCAATTTGAGACACATGCCTCCATTTACAATGAAAAAGCAAGCACTTATTGTAATTGCATGTTGTGCTCTTCATAATTATATTCGTGATCAAGACAGGATGGACAAAAACTTTTCCCGATATGGAGATCCAGAGTACCCATATGGAACTACAGAAGTGGATGTTGTAGGTGATACATCAAATGAGGAAGCAATGGAGATAAACATACTTCGGACAAGTATTGCAAATCAAATGGCAAGGGATTATAATATGCCGGAGATTTAATAACTTTATGTTTCCGATCTTTGTAATATTGTTTTTAATTATTGACTTGTTAAAGCCAATATTCAAAGTTGAACAATGGACTACGTTACTTTATTATTCATTTATGGATAAGTTGTAATGATGAGTTTCTCGTTAAAGCCTTTTCTTTGTTTCAAAGAGTCCTATTAGTTTGAAGAGTTTTATCTTCTTAAACATTGAGTGTTCGGTTTTGGGGAAGGGAATATATATAAATATATATATATATATATAGAGAGAGAGAGAGAGAGAGAGAGAGAGAGAGAAGAGAGAGAGAGAGAGAGAGAGAGAGAGAGAAGCACATTGGCTAAATTAAAAATGACATGGAGTACCTTTATGAAATTTAAAATGGATTAGATATTTAATCATATAAAAGTAACTATTAATTGATAATGAGAAATCACCATGATAAAAAAAAAATCTTATTTAAATATAAATAATATTGAAATTCTAATAAGAAAACCAAATTTAAAATAACAACAATTTTTCATTTTATTTTTATCTATTTTTGATTTGTATATTTTATTTTAATTTCTTCCTATTCTGAAATATATATTTGCTATATATAGAATAAATATTTAATTTTATATTATAATTTAGTATTTATATTTATTACATATTTTAGGGATATTAGTATAGTTTATGCTATGGTTTATTATTTACTATTTAATAAAAATTGATTAGTTAATATTTTTATTACTTACTATAAAAATATAATTGATCAGTGAATGATTTATGAAAATTCAATATCAAATTTACATTCATCTAAAAAGGTAATTAAAAAGAATTAGAATATAAATTTTATTCCGAATCGTAAATTTTATTTGTTACCAAACGCATTTACGTTCTTTTTTATTCCGAGAATCGTAAATTTTATTCGTTACCAAACAAACTTAAAATGCTTAGAATCGTTAAGAACGAGAATCAAAAAAATCATTTCGATCGAATCTACTCCTGTAATGTAATCGTTACCAAACGCGCATTTATTATATGTTGAAAATTGATCATTTAATCAAACCACCATTTTTATCATTTATGATAAAAATACCGCATGTCAAAAAGACACTACGGTCTTAAATTAAAATATTATAATTTCCTCTCCACAAATGCCACCATTATCTGTAGTCCACCAAAACACTTTTATTGCTGTCAACTAACACCCGATTATTTTCCAATTAATAACCAAATATTATTCCATTAAAGAATAATTTCCAATTTCACAAATAATTCAATTCAGTACAAAATAAAGCTCAATTAAATAAACGGACTATGCCACAACAATCTACATAGAATTCCGATCATCGGCTATCCCTGCCTAATTTCTGGAAAATAAATAAATAATTAAATTAATTTTGAAAATTAATAAATAAAAACTAAAAATCCAATATAGGCCCGTAATGCCTAATTGAAGCCCAATAAGGGTTGGGAAAAATCCCGAGATGCATTCAATAAATAACTGAACCTTTCTACTTGCTAAAGACTAGGTCTAACCACCTAACATGCATCATTCAGTCACTAATTTAATTGCTCTAGACTAATCTAACCACCTAATTGCACTTAATTAAATCTAATCAACCCTTAAGCATTATTAGCAAACTTTAAGCATCATTAGCAAACTAAAAAAGCATTAGTGAGCAAAACTCACTTGATTAAAAGCGGGAACCGGGACACCGTGATGGTGATGCAACGGCGGCCGAAATCGAGCTTTCGACGACACCGGCGGGCTTGGACCGGGCCTTGAACTTGGCCCAACAAATCTCAGCCCAATTGAGATTTGTTCTTTATTTTGGGCTGGACCCAAGTTGAGTTGGGCCTGCTGAAGATGGGCCGAAGACTGCTGGGCTTCATGGGCTGAAACTCTGCTAGACTCTTGGGCTTCAAGAATGGGCTGAGCTTCAAATGGGATGAACTTGATGGAAATGCTGGGCTGAAATGCTGCAGATCTGGGCCTGACTTCAAGTAAAGTTCGTGGGCTTTCTGCTGGTGAAGCTCACGGCCTCAAGGGCCCAATTCCTGGGCTGAGACGAAAGGGCCATAGCGTGAAGACTGCCGCTTCGGTCGAAGAAGACCGATATTACGTGAGCTGGAGAATAGCACATGGCGTCGTTGCTGCTGTTGGAGCTGACCAAGAAGTGGGCTGGCGTGGCTTCGGTAAGAGCTGGGAAGTGCGGGGACGATGCTTCGGTGGTTTGCTGGCGTGAGGCCACGTGAGCTTCGGTCAACAAAAGCCTCGGTGAATTTGCATGTTGACCAAAGAGACAAATAATAGTGGAGAAGATGGGATGAGTTCGTTGGTGGTGTGTTGGCGTGGGGGTGGCAAACGGTGAAGAGGAGAATGGAGATGGGATGATGATGATGATGATGGCATGAGCAACTTCGGTCGATGGGCAGAGCTTCGGTGAATGGAGAGGTCAATGTTGGTGGTAGTTGATCAAGGATGGGCAGCTCGTCGATGCGTGGCCAAGCAAAGGAGAATTCTCGGTGGGGTGTGGGGTGTGGGCTGTTCGTAGAGAAAGAAAAACGATGGCCAAAACAGAAAGGAAAATCAAAGAGAAAAAGGCAGCAAATTCGGTGGGAGAAATGAAAGCAAAATAAAGGGGAAATTGCTTGCGTGAGGAGGAAGATAGAGGGGGAGCCGTGCGTGAGGGAGAAGCCAGCTGTGAGGGGAACAAAAGTCTCAATCCTTAGCCAATACATTGAATGACTTGGTCCCACAAGCTTTCAATCTAATCCATCTTGTCCCCTAATTCTTTCTAGAAGAATAATTCCACCATTAATCAACTTTGAAGCCAAAATTTGTAGCCTTCGACCATAGCTCCGAATTTTCCCAATTTTAGGATCAATTTCTTCACTCAATTTCCCAAATTGAGGTCCAATTTCGATGAAGAAAAATCCTGAACAATTTTCTGTAATTCCCGACACTCAAAGGCTCGGCTTGAAAGTCCAAACTCGCTTAAATTTGGCCCATAGGAATTTCTGTTAATTTTCCGTGACGTTCGTACGATTTTCCGTAAAAATCTCAGAATCTTCAAAAAATCTTCTGAGGATGAGTCAACGTTCCTAAAATGAATCGTGACATGACAGAACTTTCAATTTCTAAAATCAGACTCAAATTCACGGTTAATTTCCATTCAACGCGTTTTTTGCGTAACCTAGGCTACCGGTAACTTTCAGAGATTTTTAGTGCAAATGACCCGTGGTCGATTTTCTTCGAGCCACAATGAACCCACTCAACACATTAGCGACTCTCGGTGGTTGTGAAAATCTCGAGGATTCAAATATGGATACAGAGTACCAAAACAATAAGAAAATCAATCTAGCGTCGGCCAATGAGAATTTTCCAATTTAGTAGTGTCACCCACGATTAGCCACACATCTCAGTCGAACCGACCTATTTCTGATCTCAAATCGATTTATATCTATGTCGTAATGACCTCTAAAGATAGACACGGTCGAGAAGCCGATTCCTGATCGAATTCTTAAGTCTATTTGCCTTAAAATTCTTAATGGTTTTTCCTAATAGTCTAGTTATCTTGAGAGTGATCGTTCTTAGAATAACCCTATAGATGCGTCAATGAAATACCCAATTTATTCAGTAGAAAACAGGACTGAAAATCTGGGATGTCATATGGACAACTTTTAATAATATTTTAATATTTTTGATTTTTTTATTTTTGATTTCTTTTTCTTTTTATTTTTTTTCTTTTTGTCTTTTTCCTCCAACCGGTCGCCGAGGTCCAACGACTAGGGGTGAGCAGCGGTCTAGGGTTGACCCTGGACCGACCCTGGACCGGCCCAACCCTGCTGGTCCTGGTCCGGTTCCCAAAGGGACTAGGTTGGTCCTTGGTCCTGAAATTCTAGGACCAACACTGTGCGGGTTGGTCCTCGGTCCTGAGAGTTTTTGGTTGGTCCAACCCAGACCAACTCTGTATATTATATTATATTATATTATATTATATTATATTATATTATATTATATTATATTATTTATAATTCTTTTATGTATTCAAACCTAAGTAAAATGTCTGTTAAAAAAAAAAAAACTAAGTGAAATGATGTTAAAGCTGTTGACTCATCGTCACGAGTCATGGACAAACGGCATCCAAAAGGTGTGAAGTTTACACCGTCAAGGTCTTCACGGTGTCCTCCTCCACAGTCCAGTATGTTCTTCACCGTGAGGACCTCACGACATCCAAAACGGTGTGAGGTTTATGCCGTAAATCTCCTCACGGATTCCTTCCCCAAAGTACGTTCTCTTCCATTCTATCTTCTTTGTTCTTCAATTTTGCATATGGTGTTATGAATATTAAAGATAGATAATTACAATAACTTTCCATCTTGTCCCATATCTCGATGAGCAGTTAGCAGGTACGAAATTTCCATTATTATGTCATCTTATATTTGCTGAATATGTATTGGTATTTACAGTTTAGTTGCATAATGCCGCATTGTTGATGGATGTGTAATTTGAATTTGTAGGTTTGTTTTTTTAGGGAGTATAAAAAAGCAAGAGGAAAAAAATTATCGGTCAGTCCCGGGTTGACCCTGGAACCAGACCAAACCCATTGGGTCGGTCCGGTCCTTGGTCCCAGGCTCAATATGGTCGGTCCTCGGTCCTAAAAGTTGAGGAGCGACACTATATGGGTTGGTCTTAGGGTTAGGGGGTGGCTTGGACCAAACCGAACCATGCTCACCCCTACTGGCGACCGGCCGGAGGTGAGGGCCCGCGAGGGCGAGCCTCACCTGCCATGGGTGAGGCTCGCCTCGCCAAATCCGGTGAGGCTCGACCCTCGCCCATGAGGTGGCCGGCGAGGTCGACTTAGCCAGATCCAGCCATAGGTGACCTCGCCCCGACCGGATCTGGCGAGGTCGAGCCTTGCTGACCATGGGTGAGGCTCGACCCTCGCCCAGGAGGTGGCCGGCGAGGTCAGCCTCACCCTCGTCGGCCGTCGCCTCTAGCTGGTCGCTAGACCTCGATGACCGGCTGGAGGAAAAACAAAAAGAAATTAAGAAAAAGAAATTAAGAAATAAATAAATAAACAAAAATAAATAAATAAAATAAAATATATTATTAAAAATTTTCCACATCAGCACCGATCAAGTCACGTTAGCCGGCCGGCGTCTAATCAGCAAAATCCAGCCAAAATTGACCGGAAATGACTGAATTGGCACAACGTAAAAAGATTTAGGACTGAATCAGCACAAAAAAAAAGGTTTATGACTAAATCGGCACAAAAGCATAAAGTTGAGGACTTTTTTGGCACTTTTTTCCGCTTATATAGTTATAGCCCTGTACCTTTCTTTCTGACAATGGATATAGAATTCTATCGATGGATGAGATCGCACCGACTCAACTACCGACATAAGTGCCAACCACTAGACATAAATGTTTAACTACTAGTTACCGACATAAATGAAGCTAGAGTCTTCTAGAAACTTCAGGGAGAAGGCTCGTTGGGAATCCAAGCGAGCATAAGAGGTCTACCACGGTCGTGTCATGGTCGACTCTGGGGAACCTCTTGGGTCGACCTTCTTTCGGCCCATGACATTCTCCCCCACTCAATCAAGCGACATCCTCGTCGCTCTCAGCTTGACGAGCGGCCTTCTTTGCTTTGGCACGAGCTCTTTTCCTTCGATATTGTTTGGTGCGGACGCTCATGTATGAAGGACCACAACCTTCTATGATGAACTCGGACTTGTCACATGGCTCCATCTTCGGTTTGGACAGAGCATGCGGCGCGCACTCAACCTCGGGGAAGAGCACTTGGATGGGCATGGCGTGTGTTGGAGTAGGATCCAACTCTACCTTCAGCTTCACCTCGGACAGCTTGTTGAGTCGCTTCATGGACTTCAAGTCTTTGTCGAGGCATCGAATCGTGGCGATGGTCTTGGTGTCGACCACCCCTTTGATCATGGGGATCGTTGTCGAGTATTGCAGGTCAAGGATCACAAGGCACTTGGTCCTCATGTCGATCATAGATCTCACACTATGGAAGAATTGAATACCAAGGATGAGATCATAAGCATCGAGTGGGATTACCTCGAAATCCATCTTGCCCTTCCATGCACCAATCTTGACGTTTACATCTGAAGTCGACCCTACGCCATGGACGCCTTCCGATTTGATCGGTTTGAACGTGTTCCTAGTTGACTCCACCGAAGCTTCAAGGCCTTTGCAACCTCGGTCGACATGAACATGTTCGACGTGCTGGTGTCGACCAAAGCGTAAAGCGTTAAGCCACACACTTCGACTTCGACGAAGAACATGTCAGTGTTCGGTGTGATTCCTTTGGGCGATGATCGAGCTCGGACGGAGTTGATTGTCTTCACACCTCCAAGTCAGATTTGCCGCCTTTCTTCTTTGGGCTCCTCCTCCACCTCATCGATGGCTAGGAGAGCGTTCATTCGTCCCCTCTTCGGGCACTTTTGGGTCGAGTGCGAACCTTTGCAAATAAAGCAAGGAGAGGGCAGAGGTTGATCGAACTTACTCACGTAGTCCGTCGATGGTCGACCTCTTTGGAAGGACGGCTTAGAAGTCCCTTCTCCCCATATTTTGGCTCGGCCGCCTTGATCATGCACGCCTCGGGGAGTGCTTCTCGTGTCGTCTTCGGGTCGATCCAACCTCCAATCTCTTGCTCGATTGTTCCTCAGCTCAACCTTGGTGAGGTTGACGAGAGACTCGGCCATGCTTAGTGCATGTGCAAGACTACTCACTTCCCGCCGCTTCAACTCAAGTTGTGCCCATGGCTTCAATCCATCCATGAACGCTCCGAAAGCCTCCTCTTCACTTAGGTTGCAAATTTGGAGTTTGAGCTCCGTGAACTCCTTCATGTACTCTCGGATCGCGCCTCTTTGCTCGAGGTGATGGAGCATGCTTCGGGCTTCTTGTTGAGCGAACTCGGGGAAGAAATAGTCACTGAACTCCCTCACAAAGTCTTCCCACATGTTCACGGGATCAACGCCGTGTCGAATCTCATCGCACCTATTGCGCCACCAAAGCATTGCCGTATCAGACAAGAACATGGAGGCAGTTCGTACCTTAATCAACTTGTCTCGGGTGTTGACGGCACCGAAGTATTGCTCCATGCTCCACAGGAAGTTGTCCACCTCTTGGGTGGACCGGTTGCCTTTGAACTCCTTGGGTTTGGCCACCTCAATTTTGGGCACCGCTTGAGTAAGCACCGCACCGTTCGTGATGCTTAGCTTGCATAAGGCAAGCTCGGTCTTGAGCTCTTGGATCTCCGCCTTCATGGCTTCAACCTCTTCCCTACACGGGCTTACCTTCTCAATTATTTGGACGCGCTCGTTCAAACCATTGATCGATGGTTCGAGAGCTTCGTCCTTGTCGAACAATGGAGCCGTGGCTTGGTTGATGCCGGTCGTGAAGTCTTCACGGAGCGAGCCCTTAACCTCCATGATCCGGTCTCGCACGTCGTCAAGACCTTCCCTAAGTTCGAGCATGGCACTCCGGACCTTCCCGATCTTCTCATCGAACGTGGCCGCAGCATCCATCGAGGCATCTCTTTTCTTTGCTTTGCTGCACATGTCCTTGACTGGCACAACCTCTCCAACTATAGCCACTTCTTGGCTTGACATTCTCTCGAACATTTGGCGCTCTTCAATCTCTTGGAAACGAATCTCTCTTTAGCTTTGATACATTGTCATAGGCCGATCGATTGGGACCGTGACCACGCGACGACTCGGGCACTTTAGGATCGGATTGGATCGCTGAAGCACCTAAGCCAAGCCTTGCTCGATTGAACGCTCACTCACTCGCCTTACCCGGATTGTAGAGAGAGAAAGAATCTAGAGAGAAGAGCTCTGGAAAGAAGCTTTGCTTTATATTACGGAAGTAGTGGATGCTTACAAATGAAGGAGGATACCCCTTCTTATAGTCGAGGGCCTCGAATTACAACCATTGATCTAGAATTCTATCGGTGGATGAGATCGCACCGCCTCAACTACCGACATAAGTGCCAACCACTAGACATAAATGTTTAACTACTAGTTACTGACATAAATGAAGCTAGAGTTTTCTAGAAACTTCGAGGAGAAGGCTCGTTGGGAATCCGAGCGAGCACAGGAGGTCTACCACGGTCGTGTCATGGTCGACTCTGGGGAACCTCTCGGGTTGACCTTCTTTCGGCCCGTGACACATGGATGTCACAAAAATTGGAAATTTAGAATAGTGATTTCAGATTATGCACTTATCCTTGGATGCCATGAAATGTCGTAGAATCGCTCGAAAACATAGAACAAGAAAAACTAAAGGCTAGTTCTAAGTTTTAGGTTATAGGTTTCCGGTTCCATCCTGGAATTATGTTCACCCCTAATAGAAAGGCCACGTGCCTCCTTTCTAAGTTTTAGGTTATAGGTTTCCGGTTCCATCTTAGAATTATGCTCACCCCTAATAGAAAGGCCATGTGCCTCTTTTCTGAAAATTTGGAGATGTATTTTCCAAAAACGGATCTTGGGATCTTTCAAGTCAACATAATATGCACATTGGAGGACAAGATGGGAGACTTAGGGAAAAAAAAAAAAAAAAATGTCACTGCTCAGGTGGGTGAGTTTATGTTTGTATAATATAGTAAAACTTTGTATGTTAAAGCCATGTGCCGCTCTTTGCGTTTAAACGAATTCTTCCTCGCGCTAGACTTGGATATTTGAAGTCAACATAATATGCTCATTGGAGGACAGGATGGGAGACTTAGGGAAAATAAAAGTAATGTCACTGCTCACGAGGGTGAGTTTACGTTTGCATAATGTAGTAAAACTTGGTATATTAAAGCCATGCGCCTCTCTTTGCGTAACGACTTCTTCCTCGCGCTAGATCTGGATCTGCAATTACGCCTGCTACATAAAACCCTCACTCTCATTGGAGAAAGAATCTCTCAACAGCAAAGCAGTTCCACAAATTGATGTCAATCAAATCAAGACCAGTTGAGCAATTAGATACTCTTGGCAAGTGCAGCAAGAGTTTTCACAGTTGACAAATTCTTTGACCTTACTTTGTACCGAGGATTTTTTGCCTTTCCATGGACAAAGGCTATAGTTCAGGAAAGTTAGTGCGTTGCATTTATTCTAGCAAATGTCTTTCATTAAGCCATTAGCTGCCTCGTACTTTAAATAAATTTAAAAAATAATAGCAAGGGTATCTTATCCAAGTCTTCAACTTTGACCTAGTTTTATATTTAGTCATAAATCTTTTAAAATTGTGTCAATTTAAAATCAAGAAAAAGAAATGTACGGAGATTTTCACCTCACGTGGATAGACAATAATGATGGGGCCCACCATCAGAACCCCCCTCATCCATTTTATATTTCCAAGGATAGCAGAGAGCGCCGTTGCACAAGGGCAGGATCACCATGCCAGCATTTTCCGCTGCTACAAATAGCCGTTACATAATTTAAGAAAAATTCCAAATAGAGAACTGAAATCAAGTCATTTATTTAAAAAAAATGCAAAATAGATTTTATTTTAAATAAAAAATTAAATGATCCAATTAATATCAAACAAAGACCTTTAATGAAAAGAAATTATCAAATACGGATTCGAGTTCCTTCATGGACCAAATCTTTATCATGATGCGATCGAGATTCTCACCATTTAAATGAGGGAAGTTTGTTTGAAATTTATAATAGAACAAAATCAAAGAAAATTCCAATTTCCTCTTCTTAGTCATACTCCTTAGAGACTCCTCCATCGCTTCATCTCCTTCCTCTCATGTTGAGCCATCAAAATTGAAATAACGAAAGATCAATAACCATCACCCAACAAGTGTTTATGCAAATCTTTGAAGTCCAGCTCCACCATTTTTATACCACCATCATAACCCCCACCCTTTCCATTTTCATGTTTGAGGACTGCATTAGTCAGTATTTCTTGCTAAAACAGCCATTACATAATTTAAGAAAAATTTCAAATAAAAATCTAAAAAAAGATCATCTTTTTTAAATTTAAAAAAAAAAACTAGTTTAGAGTGGATTTCCTTGTAAATAAGAGTGTGAAATGTTCACGTCAATATCAAATAAGAATTTGAACTTGCCAACTGGTCAATATTCATTGCAATGGGCATTTTCTAGCGATTTAAATTGAAGCAATTTTGTTTGAAATTTGTTATTGGGTTAAAAATAAATAAATAAAAAATCCCAAATGAATCGGGATTACTTTTTTCATTTTCAATTTCATGTTTTCCCCACAATCCCTACGCAAAATCCGAATCATCTCCATCCACCGCTTCGCGCCTTTTTATTCTTCGTTGTTTTCTCTTCGTGCTCACCACTGCCAATCTTCATGCTTGGCGTATCTTCTCGGATGATTTTGATGACTCAGATTGCCCTCTGTTGCGGTTGGTTGATGAAACGATGTCGGACCGGTAGGAGTGCCGGGAGTGAACCTGAAGAATCTCATCCTTCGAATCGGCGGATCCTGTCCAGATGATGATGATCCCATCCAACCTCAGCCTTGGCAATCAGATAAAGCTCTTTTAAGCAGTGAACACCACCCCACATTCCCTTAGCGCGAGGCATGGGCAAAACAAAGGAATTCCAAAGATGGTGATGAAGTGGGAGCGAACAGAAAGAAGCAAGAATCGGCAGAACATATTTTGGAGTGAATCAAAATTTTGACTTGGAAGTTCAATTGGATATGAAACACCCTTGATGATGGTTTGGCGGCGATGGCAGCATGAGCTTGAGATGGCCCGGCCACATATAAATCTGGTCCAGACATGTGCAAGGACAGGAAAGTGACGACAAGAATCAGAGTGGAATTAGTGTGGCCACGACTCAAATGTGGTATCTGACGGTGTCGTTCACTGTGGGAATCTGAACCGAGATAGATCTGAATTGGCGGAGATGAATAAGGAGAATCCGGAGCGAGAGAGAGAAAAGATGCAAAAAAACATCTGGTCGGAGAAAATCTGGAGAGAGAGAATCCAACCGCGAACGGAGTACCCACCAACGATTCATCGATACTGAGCTCTCTGACGATTGTTGCTTCCAGCACCGATCGAAGCACAAAAAGCGTCGCTACCGGTTTGAAGATGCTGCTCGCCTCGCTGCCGTGGCAACGGAATTTGAACACGGAGTTTCCTCAATCAACAGTCAACAAATACCGGGACGTTCCGTCTCCGATTGAACTCTAGAATTGTCTTCGAGTTATTCCAAATTTCGTCTGTTTGATTTCCCTTTTGCTTTTATTTTCTCCCATCCTCTCGCCATCTTCCAAATTTCCATTGCCGTTGATTGCACTTTGGATGAGGTAAAAAGAGAGAATAAGCGGGCTTTATCCAGCAGGGAGAGCAAGCTCGAGTTCAAGAGCGCCGGGATGTTGCCGATTCTAAGACGACAAGCCACTGCCGGAGGCTCGGCTGCTGTGTTTGTAGGGAGAGAGACCGCGGAAGAGTCATGCCACAGCGACGCAAAGATGCCAGCATACTTGCTTTTGTCATGCATATCAACATTCAGTTAATATGAAAATAAATAAATGAATTCCAAATGCCCTTCACTTGAGAAGAAACTGACAAACTTGAACTTGCGGCCACATGCGAGAAGACCGATCACAAAATCTTCAAGAAATCGAAGCATTGGCTCCGGATTTCTTGCCTCCCAAGTGTCAACGCCTGATATTCACACAGCAGTCAAGACAACTTCTGAAACCAACTGGGTATAAGGGAATCCCAAATCCCATATATATGGACATTCCTGTCCTTGCAATAGAGATTTCCACCGTGAAACAACTTCCAACCCACGTGAGGGATTCCGAAGAGGATCCCATCCCTGAAATACTCTGATAAACAGAGGGAGTGCAAATGAGCAAGCAATGCAGGATAAGTTAGAAAGCTTATAATCATCAGGAAACCTCCTTTGCATGTCACCAAAAGACTTGGCTAGCGAGTCTAATGTCATGATCTCCTTCACGTCATTCGGTCGTTTCTTCTGGTGTTCTGCCTCAGCTTGCAACTTCTCCTTCCCATTCCTCAGGTCCCTATCGATCTTCTGAATATCCAACTCAGCCAATCGACCTTATGTCGTGCTGGAGCTCAGGCATAGGAACATCGCTCTCCCTTGCCTTCTCTTCCGCGTTCAGATTCTCCAAGTTTGCTAATACCCTAAACTGAGGTCCACACACGTCGAGTACCTTCTGCACAACTTCAACGCCCTGTTCCTGCTTCTTCGCCAACAGCTCTTCTACTTTAATATATTTTGCTTTGTTTTTCAGCGTCGCCTTCTTTGCTTGCTTAGACCAATGCTTCTCCTTACCGAGTACGTCAGGTGATGGCTTCTTTTCCTCTGGCCCTAACGAGGCAACAGGTGCCTTTACAAGAGTTTCCTCGTAAGTCGTTGAAACCCACACCCATATCCCTAGGACGCAACTTTGCTTCAATGAATGTCACAATCCCTTGTTGGTTCTTCTCAAGACCCCCAAGCCCGGCCTATCCTCATCCACGACAGCGGATTCTTCATCCTCATTCTCTATCTTCGAGTTCTCCTCAATCTCTCTGTTCAGCATGACCGTGCTGGTGGACACGAAATTCACGGGCTTCGATAGATCGACCTTACCTAGGAGGTCCCTGTTCTTCCTCCGCTTCCTCTTGGAGGAGTCGTCATAGTCTGAATCGGAGTCCCACAACGCGAAGACGCCGTAGAGCACGCCGTCCTAGGTTTGGGCAAGCTTCTCCCTCCGCCGGCGGTAGTAGAATTCCCCATTGATCTGCTGCCGGTCGTCGTAATAGTTGTCCATCCTGAACCTCTCCGTCTCCTGGTTCTCGTCCATCTTCGAGCAATCCTGGAGAACCGAAGCGAGGGACCTAAGGGTTTCGGGGAGGGTGTTTTGGATGAGGCGGAGAGAGGGGCGGCGCCGCTGCCGAACGCCGACGTGGCCTGGCGGCAGCAGCGGTTGGAGGCCACGATACGACGGTGTAGCTCGGCTCGAGGGTTAGAGAGAGAGAGAAGAAGCAGAGAGTGACCGAATGCTCGAAACGCAAGAACTGAAAAATCTAACGGATCTTCTTCTTCTTGTCCTTCATCTTCCTCCCCTTTAATTTCTTGGATGTTAACAACTGTTGATCTTTTTTTTTTTTTATTCCCTATTTACTTCAAGGAGAGGAAATTCATTTATCATGATATTTGTTGATGATATATTGATGATTGAAAATGAAATTAGGCAAATTTTCCAATAATAGGCCTCAGAAAATTGAGAAAAAATATATTTTTAAAGAATTTAAGTTGCAAGAAACAAAAGTGGAACTTTCCAATAGGAAGTACTTGTTGGAAGATGAATGACATGATGCAGACTCAATGATTTAATTAATCTTAAAACTTGAAATTATCAAGGATACCTCCATACACTCCCAGTTAATTTATGAAAAAATGGAAAAGGAGGATATTTGGTATTTAAAATTTCTTATCGATTGAGGAATTTTTCTATTGTCAAATAGTTATTCGAAATTAAAGGTATATTGTGACAAAAATTGCAGCAAAAACCCAATTTTCAGTAAACACACCATATATATAGAACAGGAGGAAAATTCTAAAGTAGACTTATTTCAAATAAAGGTTTGAAGTAGACATTGTTTCAAATAAAGACTTGAAGTGTTATTATTTTCTCAAATGAAAGCTTGAAGTGGATCTTATTTCAAAAAAGCACCTTACTATGTCTACTTCAAAAAATGGCTTGACTTTTTGATTGATCAGTGGCATTTTATTCATTTATCTTCTTTTTTTTTAAAAAATTTTCCTTTTTTTTTTTGGCTTTTCTTTCTTATTCATTGGTGGCTGACCGTCCATTGGCAATGCCGAAAAGGGCTAAGAGAGAGTCACCCTCGTCAATGTTGGTGAGGCGATCCCTTCCCTAAGGAGGCTGCCACGAACAAGGCTAGCCCTCGCAAGGGTCACCTCACTAGATTTGGGCGAGGTTGACCTCCTTAGTGGCCAGCAAGGGACGTTCTTGTCTGGATGAGCTACCTTCACCTTGGGGCAGGCTGCCCTCATAGTCATCGGTGAAGTTAGCCCTTGCTTGTGGCTAGCGAGGGTCATCGAACCCTTGAAAGCCCCAAGCGAGGCCGATTCTTGCCTAATCTAGTGAGGGCTTGTAGGCCCTCATGGGCCCTTAACAACGGCCAACAAAGGTGGCCGATGAACCGACTCCAACGATGGTCGACCACCTTCTCGAGCTCCCTCACTCTCTAGTTCTCTTCCTCTCACTTGCTCAAAGATCTCTCAAGCGGCCGGACCCCTCCCCCTCTCTCTCGTCGAAGACCCCCGAAAACCTTTTGCATTCTTCCTTTTAAGCTTAGCCAGCGATAAGTGCACATGGCTTTTGCCAACGCCAGCCTGTAGTGGCCGGCCTGATCCTCGACCCTGGGATCACGTTGCAACCTACTGCTCCCTTGTCTTTGTACCTCCGTTGCTCTCCTTTTTGCGGAAGGCACGAGTGGCATAAGGGGAGGAAGAAGAATAGGCATGCGGGTTGGGCCCAGAAGAGAAGAGAGCCAAGCAAGGAGCAAGGAGAAGAAGAGGAGAAGAAAGAATACAGGAAAGAAGGCTGGGCCAGGCTGGCCCAGTCTCGTTTTTCTCCTCTCTTTTAAGTAATGGTTATGTTAATTAATTTTCTTTTTTTCTCTTTTAATGAAAAAGGCTCTATTACTACCAATGCAAATACTCCTAATGTCAATATGTCATGCAATTTAATGGAAATTATTTTTGCTAGGGTTTAAAATTTAATCTCTAATTTTTTATGCGATTAATAAATGATTAAATAAGTCGTTAAAATTTAGGTATCAATAGTTACAAGTATTCTTGGGCACGTTTCTGTATTTATATTTTAATGTTACTCGATAATTCAAGTATCCATTTTTATTAGGAATCGGTTTTCGACAATTAAATTGAAGTTTTTTGCTTCCTTGCTTTTAATCTCATCTTGAAATTGTATAAGGGTTTGAAAAAATATGGAAAATAAGGAGGCTGAAGGGTACAAATTCAAGTAGAACAGAGTGGCCAGTCCTAACATAGGGATGAATGAATGGAGGAGACTAGACGAGGGACCAGGTATCCACTACAGCTCAGCAAGTGTCAACATTGATGGAGCTACATATAATATGACTGATGGAAAAAGGCATGTCATTTCATTTATTGAATGAAATTTTCAACTGTTGGGAATAATTGATCCCCCAAAACTGGATTCGACACCGAATCGAACCCCTAAATCAAGCGGAAGACGAAGCCCAAGAAAACGACACGTATCACCGATCCTAAAGCACACCACAGAGTCGAGCGTACCTTTTAATCCACAGATTAGACACCGACGCCAATGGAGGAAGAAAATCCGGTCGAATTTGATCCGATGAAGCCTTAAAGGGAAGAATTGAAAGCCGTATGCCTACTGTTCCTTTTGAGAGAGAAAACACGCGGGAGAGAAAAGACGTGCGTAATTCTGATTCCAACAGACGTCTTCTCTCTCTCTCTCTCTCCCTTTTATACCCCATTCTTTCCACGGGCCTTATTCCCGTGGGCCGAGCTTTCTAGACCCAGCTTGGGCGGACAGGGCCTTAAGCCCTTTAATTAAATAAAGCTTTCATCTCCCACTCGCACAAGGTGGGCCGAACAGGATTCTCTTTACCTCTCTTCAACATTCATACCGGTGAATTATCCGTGCGACCAGCATACTTTGAGAGCTCGTTGCTATACATCTGTTAGGAATATATAGCAGCTCATAATGGGCGTCACACTCCGAGTAGATTTAGTATGCAGTACCCTAGATCGATCGATCACATTTATATCTTCCTTGATCTCTTTTAAACATGATATATATATATATTGTATTCACAATTATAATTATCACAAAGACAGTTATAATTGGTCGACCAGTGAATACAAAACTATAATGTGATTCTTCAAAATCGATCTTCCTCTTTCCTTCAAACTCTCAATTTCAGTCCAGCTTGCTTTTCTAGAAATGCCCCATTAGATCGAATCATCTCATGACCATTGGCAACACACTAAGATAGCAAACACTAAATAGAAATCTTGAGAATAAGTAAGAGTCCTGAGGGGACTTCAAAATTGAGGAACTCTTTTCCTCAAGAGTCTCACACGTCATAAAAGTTGAGATCAAACGTTTTGCCACTCTTATTGGTCGTCTCATGCATACGTAGTATGAAATACGTATTACGGTATTAACTCCTTTCCCATGGAGCGTATGTCTACACTTTTCAATACCGTACAGATGATAGTTTAGACATACCCAATGTCTAACTTGAGTTCACCTATCTACTTATTCACAAAATTTATCAGAACTCACATCTGGCATCTTAGACAGATAAAGTAAAAAGTGTGGGGTATTTTACTTTCAGACATCTTTAGTATTATGTCCTCATCTTAACACTCAGTTAAGGCGACATACGTATTTTAAGCTTGCGCTCTCGATTATCACCTAGATAATAAGCTTAAAAACAGTCTCATCTCTATTTATCACATAGTATACGAGGCGATTACCCGTGTGAGTGGGCTAATCTTATATCTGTCCGACATACTTCTCAACTTAAAATAATGCACTGAGCATTAAGATGCATAAAGATTATACTAAGATTCATAGGCATTAATCAATGAAAAAACAAAATTTCATAAATGTGAACAATTCAGGGAAATTACAATTCAGTACATCGACTCTACGCAATCCTAGAGATTTTACATGACCACAAAACACATCTCTAGGTATTGGCTTTGTCATAGGATCTGCTACCATTCTATGCGTAGATATGTACTGCAAGTTCACATCCTTTCGTGCAACCATATCTTTTACAAAGTTATACTTGGTATCTATATGTTTGGTCTTGCCATGATACTTTGGATCTTTGGTGTACGCTATAGCTGCTTGGCTATCACGGTTAACCAACAATGGATTTGCAGCTTTCTCAATAACACCTAAATGATCCAAAAATCTCTTAAGCCAAACTGCTTCTTGTACCGCTCGCTGATAACGCCACGAACTCAGCTTCCATCGTGGACAAGGCTATGCACGTTTGCTTCTTCTTTGCTCCATGATATGGCGCCATTGTTCAGTAAGAAAGCAAAACCTGAGGTAGATTTTCTTTCATCTAAATCTCCTCCCCAATCAGCATCTGAATAGCCTTCAAGTCGCAGATCCTTTCCTTGATAATTCAACTTGAAATCAGCAGTTCCCTTCAGATACCTCGTATTCTCTTCACGGCTTTCCAGGTGTCTGGACCCGGGTTGGATTGGTATCTACTCACCATTCCAACCGCAAAACATATGTCGGGTCTTGTACACATCATAGCGTACATCAAGCTTCCAACAGCACTAGCATAAGGAACATGTTTCATCTGTTCCTTCTCTTGTGGAGTCCCCGGACACGCCTATGGCTCAATCCTTCACCTTTTGCAATAGGAGTGTCTATGGGTTTACGCCTTGCATACGAAATCGTTCAAGAACCTTATTTATATAGGTTTCTTGCGAAAGAGACAACGATCTCTTCGAACGATCTCTCGAAATCTTAACTCCAAGAATGTATGCAGCTTCACCCATATCCTTCATCTCAAAGTTAGAAGACAACCATCTCTTGACAAGTATTAACCAACTCCATATTGCTTCCGGCAATCAGTATATCATCAACATATAATGATATGATCACAAAATGATCCTTGGATCTTTTGATATATACGCAATGATCCTCATCAATCATTGTAAAATCATATGCCACTATGGCATTATGAAAACGTATATACCATTGTCTTGATGACTGCTTAAGACCATATATCGACCTCAAAAGTCGACATACTTTTTCTTCTTGGCCTTTCACTATGAAACCAGTAGGTTGTTCCATATATATTTCTTCCTCTAATTCTCCATTGAGGAAAGCAATCTTTACATCCATTTGATGTAACTCAAGATCCAGACTAGCTACTATTGCTAGAATAATGCGAATTGAGGTAAATCTCACTACAGGAGAAAATGTATCTTCATAATCAATTCCTTCCTGTTGATTATACCCTTTCGCCACAAGGCGAGCCTTATGCCTTTCTATCGAGCCATCAGCCTTTCGCTTTATTTTGAGAACCCATTTGTTCCCAATAGCTCTGCGTCCTTTTGGAAGATCAACCAGTTCCCAGACTTGGTTTGATTCCATTGACTCCATTTCCTCTTCCATTGCACGAATCCATTTTTCTTTACTAGGGCACTTCGAGCCTCATTGATATTTCTTGGCTCATCCTCATCTTGTGGAGCAACCATAAAAGTTTCCCCTTCAATGTCAAAACGTCGACGGGAAATACTTTGGCGACTTGTTCGCCTTACGGAGATTGTACACTTTGCACATCATTCCCTATTACGCTCCCACTTGGATGAACTCCACCAATATCATTATCTTGATCCAAAGTCTCAAATAGGGAGTGATCTTCCCCTATTTCGCCCTTCTTAGGAAACTTATCCTCTAAGAATGTGACATCTCGTGATTCATATTCAGTTACACTCCCACTTTCCTGCTCACCAATGAACACATACCCTTTTGAGTGTTCTGAGTATCTTATGAAAATACTCTTCTTTCCTCTGGGACCTAATTTTCCAAATTTGTGAGAGGACTCATGTGTGTAGGCAGCACAACCCCATGGCTTAAGAAAACTTAAGTCCGGTTTTCTACCTGTCCATAACTCATATGGAGTGGAAGTAACTGATTTGGAAGGCACCCGGTTAAGTATATAGGCAGCAGTTAACAATGCATCACTCCAAAAGGTGATGGGTAAGTTAGCATGCGCCATCATAGACCTAACCATTTCCAAGAGGGTTCTGTTTCTTCTTCTCTCGCAACACCATTTTGTTGAGGAGTATACGGAATAGACAACTGTCTTTCTATTCCTTTTTCATCACATAATTTTCTGAACTCATCAGATAAATATTCTCGACCTCGATCGAATCTCAATGTTTTTATTTTCTTGTCTAATTGATTTTCTACCAGGTTCATAAACCTTTTGAAACAACTTATTGCTTCAGACTTATGAGAAATCAAATAGACATATCCGAATCGAGTATAATCATCAATAAAGGTGATGAAATAAACAGCCCCATGCCTTCCTCTCACATTCATTGGACCACGTACATCGAATGGATTAAATGCAAAGGAAATTCAGCTCTTTTCCCTTTCCCAAATGGTTTCCGTGTTGTTTTTCCTTCTAGGCAATGCTTACATATGGGTAAATCGATTTTTTCAATGTTACCCAACAAGCCCTCTTTGGCTAGTCTATTCATACGTTGTTGGCCAATGTGACCAAGTCTAGCATGCCACACATTCACATCATTATCATAGGTATTAGAAGATGTGATAAGGGAATAACAAACATTTGCATTAATATACTCAATATCCAATACAATAAAACCATCAAGAAAATAGCCACAACCATAGTAATTTGTCTCCAAAAAAATTCACACCTCTACTACGAAGTTCATATTGAAACCTAATTTAACCAACATTAATACAGACACTAAATTCCGACGAATCTCCGGAGCATACAACACATCATGAAGGAACAAAGTGCGTCCACCACGCATATTTAGTTGGCATGTGCCAATTCCTTTCACTTCAGCTCTGGAGTTGTTTCCCACATAGATCCACTTAGTTCCAGTTGGTACTCGTCGGAATTCCACGAAGGATCCTCTATCCTTCGCTACATGGTCTGTCGCTCCTGAATCCACAGTCCACAAAGGATTAGACTCGATTAAGAACACGAACTCGACACATAAGCAAAGTTCTGAAAAGTGCAAGGGGTGCATACCTTCTTTGGCTCACGACAATCGCGAGCATAGTGACCCTTCTTGTCACAAAGCCCTGTAGCATTTCACCCTTGCAAGCTTTTTCATGTGAGGACGCTTCCCTCTTCCATGTTGGTTGAATTTGGGTTTCTTCCCTGAAGGACCTGCTTCTTCCTTGCCTTTCCCCTTATCAAACCAATTAGGGCGCTTGCGCTTGGAGCTCGAAGCTCCATTTGAGCTAGAACCAGCATAATAGAGTTCAGCATCCGGCTTAGCCGCCAACAGGCGGTCCTCTTCCAGCTCAAGATGACGCATCGCATCCTCAAAGGTTTTGATGTTTTCATTATGAGTCAGGTGCACCTTCATATGCTCCCAACTCGAGGCAAGGAACGAATCACCGCTTGCACTTGCTGCTCATCCGTGAGGACATGGCCAGCATCTTTCAGCTCGCTTATCATGTTTGACATCTTTCTAAGATGTTGCTTCATGGTCTGACCATGAGGCTTCTTATAAGAGTCAAACCCGATAGTGAGCTGCCTCGCCTAGTCACCGAAGTATGACCATATCTAGCTGCCAATGCCTCCCACAATTCCTTGGCATTATCAAAACGCCGAAACTCTCGCATGACGTCATTTTCCATGCTGCTCAACAACGTGATGCGAGCTAGAGAGTTCATTCTTTTCCACGCTAAGAAAGCTTCTTTGTTTCTTTTGTCTTTGTGCGTGGTTCCCTCTTCGGGTTCTTCCATGGTCATGACAAGAGCCTCAAGTGCTTCTTGCTCTTCCAGCACATACTGGATTTTCATTTGCCAAATCTCATAGTTGTCTCCATTGAGCTTTTCACCTTTGTTCAGCTCAGCAACTATGCTCTTTGTGGCTGAAGCCATTGATCTGAACAAATCAGACAAAATATGCACGAATTATTAATGCCTATCATTTATGCATCCCTATTTGCATAGACCCATCATATTAATAAATAATTTCAAGTAAGGCTTCAGAATCAAAAGGTCACTACGTTTCCAATCATCCTCCAAAAATCCTAACTTAAAACTATCATTAATATGATTGTCATATGCAAAATCAATTCTATGAAGCTACAAAAAACTTCTATAACTACCCATAGCTAATTACCCACAAAGAACCAAAGAATAACAAAGCAACAGATAATTGAATTCCAATAAAACAATAATGCTTTCAATCAATACAACTAACATATCAGTTGTTACATCAATAACAATCGGGTAGTAAACAATACATTATATGTCCACAAAGCACACTTAACATACATCACCAATACAACTAACACATAGTCGACACAACCGGGAAAGATCCTCTTTTGTTCAATTTCTTGATCTTTTCCCTTGTAACAATACAGTAATATTCATTTACAAAATCTATCACAATTTTTTTATAGGAAGCAGCTCCGTTGACATCCCATATGCGATTCAACACATCTTGCCATTCGTGGAAGAGTGCTTATGAAAAATCGCACCATCTCTCGATCAAAAGTGACATAGGACGACCATTCCATATGACCTGTTGAATTTTCCTGTTGACTTCAAGGACGTGATCAATTAAGTCACCACTCTCCCATCGATGATCAGTCCTATCAACTTAGACAACTTTTTCCTTTTGTTCATCGGTCACGCGCGAATAGGTGTGCGCAACCTCAGGGGAGGCATTGTTCCTGCAACAAATGCAGAACAAATAAGGGATTACATATAATCCACATAGACTTAATTGAAAAAGAAACACATTCTTTTTCAATTTTTTTTTTTGGGTCAACGGTCAAAGTCAACGGTCAACGGTCGGTCAACGGTCAACGGTCAAGTCAACGGTCAACGGTCGTCGCGGGTCAACGCTCGTCGGTCGTCGGACCGGTCGGACCGGACGGACCGGACGGACCGGTCGGACCGTTCGGGCGGGCCGGCCGCACGTGCCGCGCGCATGCACGGGATGACGTCACGCAGACGTCAGCGGCACGTGCCACGCACGTGCCATCGTCAGCGGGTCGGGTCGGGTCGGGTCGCGGGTCGGGTCGCTTCCCGGTCAACCGACGTCATCGCTGACGTCATCGATGACGTCACCCCAGCGGTTACTGACCGTTGGATGACGTCATGCTGACGTCAGTGATAATGCTAGTATGAGTACCTAGAGGGGGGTGAATAGGTATACAACGAATTTTCTTGAAGATTGCACAATACTTTAGACAGTTAAAGAATTTGCAATAATTAAATATCAATCGAGAGACTGAGTAAGGAAAGAGAGAATTGAACACTCGGTTATAGTGGTTCGGCTTGATTCAAGCCTACGTCCACTCTTTCTCGCACCGACAAACTCGATTGGCTGGATTCCACTAGAATCAAAGAGCTATTACGGTGTTGATCTTCCTTGAATTCTAGGTGTAGATAATCTACCACACTCACTCAAGGTCTCGCCAAGTACAAACACTCTCTGTATACAATTTCGCTCGAACAGGTCTCGACTAATAATCAAGGGTCTTCGGACTACGGAATTTTTCTATCAATCACACACTTAAAACAACTAGAACATCTTCCTTTTATACTCCTTCATGCCATCATAGCCGTTGGCACTTACCAAAGGAATTCCTCCAATCTACCCGTTGGACGGAATCAATCAAGAAGATCATCCGAGCTATTTAAGGAATGCGATGATAGCCCATCAATCTTCGCCCATACAATCGGGATCTTGGTTTCCAAGAATAGAACATTCCAAGAATACTTCGTCGACCATCGGATCTTCAATCGATCTTAGATAAGAATTAAAGAATCCGAAATGATTATCCAACCAAAGAATCTTTTCCAGAGGATAGGATCGAATCCTCAACCATAGACCTTGGCTTTGGATTTCCTTCGTCACTGGATTGGAAAGACTGTCGGTGAGAACGGAGACTTAAGTCTTGAGTCTTGAGTCTTAAGTCTTGAGTCTTGAGTCTTGAGTCTTGGGTCTTGGGTCTTGAGTCTCGAGAATACAAAGTCTTCAGACTTTAAACTGTCGGTCTCCAAACATCCAGACTTAGACTGATAGAAACGTTTTGTCAGCTTCAAAATATTCTGGAAAGATTTCTCCAACAGTCAGCACGCGTCGGTCCGCGGACCGGCGCGTGCCGGTTCGCCGGCCGGCGGCGAGCACGCGCCGATTCGCCGACCGGCGCGTGTGCCGCACGCGCCTGGCGATCGAGCGCTTCCGGGCGCGTCGCGCCCACGCGCAGCGCCTTCCGGCTGCGCGTGTGGGCGCGTGCGGCGTCGCCCGGCGGCGCTCGAGGCATCTCCAGACTCGTCTCGACGTCCTCTTTCTCCCAGTGCTTTCAGAATTTGTTTTTGACATTCGAAAACTCATGAAAATGGCCGAAGAAGTCTCGGGTGTCGGGATTTTCGCCCGGTTCCGTACGGCCGAAGGGATTTCGCGAAAAAATCAATCAAAAACATCAGAATTGATCGGGAAAAACGTGAAATAGGGCTCTGATACCAATGTTGGGAATAATTGATCCCCGAAAACTGGATTCGACACCGAATCGAACCCCTAAATCAAGCGGAAGACGAAGCCCAAGAAAACGACACGTATCACCGATCCTAAAGCACACCACAGAGTCGAGCGTACCTTTTAATCCACGATTAGACACCGACGCCAATGGAGGAAGAAAATCCGGTCGAATTTGATCCGATGAAGCCTTAAAGGGAAGAATTGAAAGCCATATGCCTACTGTTCCTTTTGAGAGAGAAAACACGCGGGAGAGAAAAGACGTGCGTAATTCTGATTCCAACAGACGTCTTCTCTCTCTCTCTCTCTCCCTTTTATACCCCATTCTTTCCACGGGCCTTATTCCCGTGGGCCGAGCTTTCTGGACCCAGCTTGGGCGGACAGGGCCTTAAGCCCTTTAATTAAATAAAGCTTTCATCAACGTTTTGCAATTCACACGACCATGAGTTCCATACACATGAAGTGGCAAAAGAAGAGGTTTCATGGATAAGGTCAGTGATCATTCACCATTCCATATTGGTAGCATTAAGAAAAAGCTTATCTTGATTTTTGAGGGATTCAGAGGTAGAACAACACAATTGTAAAAAAGAGGAGAAAATTATCGAAATTTTTTTCAAATTTATTGTACTTTAACTAATTCAGCTCTAAACTTTTTATTTGTACCAATTGTGTCCCACACCTTTTCATCTTTGCCAATGAAATCCATCCAATTGATTTTGATTGGAAAAAAGCTAACATGCAATCTAGTTAGTGTTAGTTATCCTATATGGTATATTGATGCTAATGTGGACAACTTTTTAATTTTTGATTTTTTTTTCCTTTTTTCCTTATTTTGTTTTTTCTTTGTTTTTTGCCGATGGCTAGTCTCATGTGATGGTTGGCCACTAGCAAGGCTAGCCTAGGCGAGGCGAGGTGGTCCCTTGCCTGTTTTTGTCAAGGGCCTCGATGCCATTGCTTAATGTTGAGTGAGGGTCATTGGTCCTTTGTTAAAAAAAAAATAAAATAGTAAAAAAAAGAAAGGAAAATAAAAAATAAAAACCCAAAAAATTATCAAAAAATTATTCAAAAAATGTCCATATCAGCACTTACTATGTCATGTAAATCGATCAACATCCATCTTAGCAATTTCCATACGTAATTGGCCGGATTGACTCAATTGACAAAATGTGAAAATGTTTATGAATCAATTAATATAATTGAAATATTTAAAAATGAATTGACTAAAGTGCAATTGATTTTGGACTTTTTGAATGGTTATTCCAACCAAAGTGGGAATCAACAAGAACTTACTCTTATTGGAGCCACTAGTTGACAACATTTTTTTTTTTTTTTTGAATTTCTTCATCTTATCTCACAAACCAGAAATACCAACAAATAAAGTTATTCAAGTGAATCTAAAAAGAAAAATTACATTAGAAAGTCAAATATTTTGTGCTAGTGATCAAGTCCTCATAGTTTTTGAAACCTATGCATTCAAATCCTAATTTCGATGTTAATAGAATCTATTAACTGGAATTTCAAAATACTCAAATTTCTCACAAAATTGAACCTTTGATAGACCTGAAGGATCTTCTCGATGGCATTGATCCATAGAGAGATAAAGAGAGACAGAGCCCTAGGGTGGGGGAAGGGGGAAATTGTCCAAAAAGTTCTAAACCTATTTTACATTTGCCAATTTAGTTCCAAAACTTTTCACATTTTGCTATTTGAGTCTATTTGGCAAGAAATTGCCAACATAGATGTCGGCCATCTTTCATGGCATGGCTAGCTTTGACATGAACATTTTTTAATAATATTTTAAATTTTTTATTGATTTATTTATTCTTTTATTTTTTTTATAGTGGCTAGCTCGCTATGCCCTTGTGGGCCACAAGCGAGGCTAGCCTCACCATGGCCTTGATTTGATTTAGGTAAGGGGCCTCCCTCGTGGATGTGATGGTTTGAGCAAGGCCAGCCTCACTAGCCACAAACAAGGTAGCAAAGCCCTCACTAGCCGTGGGGCCATGGTGAGGTTGGCCTAAAAAGAAAAGAGGGAAAAGAGAAGGAAAGAAATAAAGGAAAAAGAAAAGAAAATAATTAATTTTTAATTTTTTTTTTCATGTCAATGCCGATTATGTCACGTAAAACTGCCGATGTCTATGTCAACGACTTTTGGCCAAATTGATTGGAAAGACTCAATTGACAAAACGTGAACATGTTTAGTACTTAATTGGTAAAATTAGAAGGTTTATAACTAAATTGACAAAATTGCAATAAGTTTTGGACTCTTTTCACGAATTTTCTTAACAAGTAGAATAACCACTTGTGGTCAATTAGTGGCCACCGATTTATGAATGTGATCGTATTATGGAAAATTTCACACATAATTACAGATTTTTAGGAAAAAATATCATCACCTCACGATTGGGTGGAAGAGACTATGAATGAAGGCAGGTTTTACGACGTAGCAATATGGGTGGAGGTTTACTAGATATAGAAAATTGACTCTTTATTCTGATTTAGGTTATTGCGTCAATATGGATTCGACTGCATAATATAAACCTCATGGGTTCCAACTTGGGCTCATCTTTGGAAGATTCCTCATAATGGGGTACAGGAATTATGCAGCTGAGAAAATAATTTGCGAAAATAAATAATTCGGAGGAAATTAAATAACGCACACAGGAAAACGAAGGCAGAAAAATATAATCTCTTACTAAAAAGAAAATTGTCAGTGTCATTAGAAATGTTCATTAAATTTCGAATATGATTAATCATTTTGCTAATCTTTTACAAAGTTAAATTTACGAAAAGGAAAATTATTATCGACTTTTCTCATAAATCTTGACTAAATAGGAGAGAAGTCTTCGACGTGGCATTGCTAAGTCCTTGAAGCCCGCAAGTTGCGGCACCTGCTAACGGTCCCCTATGTTTTCGGAGGTTTCAACAAATAGTTTCTGGAAAATTATTGGAGGTTCAAAACGAGGAAAAAGACATTCTCCATGACCTTAGAAATAACTACATCTATCTTCCACGTCGCTCCGTACGCCGTCCCACCAGTCGAATGGGGACCGAAAAGAAGTTCTAAAATCAACAACCTTAGTCGGCCCAATAGGAATGATGAGTAAGAGGTAACGACAAAACGACTCAATGACGAAAAAACGGCGTTCTCATGCCCCCTTACTGTCGGTTACCCGTTCATCTCACCCTTTCTATTATAAGCAAAGAATTTAATGAACCGATTGAACCAATTTCAGCTATTTAAGCTCACCTTGAAGACCCCAAATTTCACCAACTGAAAATTAACAAAGAGAGGATATAAAATTGTTGCCCAACTCTCTTAGCATCATCAAGACTTTATCTATCAAAAATACTCAAGAGTTGCCATGAAATATACAAGAATAATCTTGATCCTTCTGCAATGTTGCCTTGCTTTGAAGGCCAACTCGACAATCCTGCATAAGTATGAGTCGATTTTCAACTTTGGTGACTCTCTAAGCGACACTGGGAACTACCTCCGATCTGCGGGGGATCGTGCATTCCTGCCGATGTCTCCTTATGGCAAGACCTTCTTTGGGCATCCGACTGGTCGTTTTTCAGATGGACGTCTTACAATTGATTTCATTGGTATGTTCTTCTAACTCTTCTTTGCTTTTTGTAAATGCATGCTCGTGTTAGGGAAGAGAACATGCATTTAAATCAGAAGGCTGCAGCTTTTGCTGAGAATATTTGGATCTACAGCAGTATATATCCAAGGTCAAAGACAGGGCTATTTTTCTACGTTTGGTGTTGATATTTCACTGACGACAGTACATATTTTTATTTCGAAACGACAGGAAAAAGAACTTCTTATTTAAAGCGGAGTTAATGACAATCTTTAGCAGTCTTTATCATCAATGGGGGTGTTAATTTTAGATGTTTAACTGGTGTATATGCGTTACATATATGAAAATGCAGCGGAAGCAGTTGGGTTACCCTATCTGAAGCCATATCTTGAGATAGTCAACGGCTCAGTTGATGCTCGTAGTGGAGTTAACTTTGCAGTTGCTGGTGCCACAGCGCTTGATCCAACATTCTTTGCAGCTCGAGGCATTCCAGCGATGACAATGACGAATCATTCCTTAAATGTTCAGCTTGACTGGTTCAAGAAACTTAAATCTTCTCTTTGCACAACCCAGCAAGGTAAATAATATAAACCCGATTTTTGTAGGCTCCGATTGAGGACTAACATGTATAGCAATTACTCTTTTCTGTGATCGATTGTATTCACTGAAGATATTTACTGAGGTGATTTGGTAGATATCACGTCTTTGTAGCTCATAAATCTTTTGTAGGATGACCACTACAGGTTTGGTGCAATAGATTGAGATGTTTAGACTTGCAACTTAGAAACTGAGGCACACTCGCTTAGGCCTAGTCTATTAATTTATGGGGATTGAAGAGCATTTCCTATGTCTCTAGATAGACGGGTTTCTATTTTCGTGCTCTTGCAATATCAAAGGAAAATAAAAGAAGTCTTTCGTTGAGTGACTTCAATATTGGAATATATCATTATTAGGATTTTTAAATCAATTACTTGAGTCATTTGATGATTTGATTTTTATTTTCGTTCTTTTTTTTTGTAGATTGCGATACATATTTCAAGAAGTCTTTATTTCTAGTGGGGGAAATTGGTGGAAACGACTACAATCTTGCTTTCGCCAAGGATGCAACCTTTGAGCAGCTCCGTCCCATTGTGCGAAATGTTGTTGGAGCCATCGCCAACGCCACCAGCGTATGGCCCTTTTTCTTTTTCTCGCAAGGAACAAAGCACAATACTATTTGTCCAATAAAATCTTGCGTGGTTAACCGTTTTTTAGCACTCCAATAAGTTTTTCATGGCATGTGATTGTTTTAGATGCTCATCGAACACGGGGTGGTGGAGTTAGTAGTGCCAGGGAATCTGCCAATTGGTTGCTTGACATTGTACATAACGACAGCTCTGCGCCTTCCCAAGAACGACACTAATACGGCAACTGGTTGTCTCAATCGTTATAATGAATTCGCCAAGTATCACAACAATTATCTCCAACGAGAGTTGCAAGTTTTGAGACAAAAATATAGCCATGCAAGGATTATTTATGCGGATTATTATGGAGATATCATGCGTCTGTTTGAATCACCAACACAGTATGGTGAGTTTACTTTCTTCTTACTTTCACGATCAATGGTGAATAGGCATATAGAACCTTCAACTATGTATATAGATTGAAGATTTATCTTACTTGCGGCGTCTTTATGAACTTATAAGGTTAAGTGGTGAGATCGATGTCCTCTCGTTTTCAGGTTTCTCTAAATCAACACATGTAGCTTGCTGTGGATATAGTGGACCATTTAATTTTTACGTCAGGAGGATGTGTGATATCACGTCAAACGTGTGTAAAGATCCATCAGCCTCCATACTTTGGGACGGAGTTCACTTGACCGAGGCGGCGTATCGGCACATGGCCAAGGGCTTACTCGACGGTCCCTTCACTTCTCCACGTCTCGGTGCCTAGAAGTCCGAAGGGGATGATGCATAAAGCATCGATTCTAATGTCAAAGATGAATGTATGCTCATGGTCACCGAGTCATAAAGAGTCAGTGTGTTCGGTGGATTGACATCTTGTTGTTCTACCTATGGGTTCTTGTTTCAGATTTCCATCCTGTAAACTTTTCTTGTTGGATTATCATTCATGTGATGAGTCATGAATACCGATGGAATCAAAATCTTGCAAATTAATGTTGATATTGCGAGCCACACAACTAATTAACTATCCGACTTTTCTCAACAATTGGTTTTATGATCCGATCCTCTCAAATCAAGAGATGAATTTACTTATTGAATTTATGTTTTTGAAGGGTTGACATATTAATATGAATGATTTTGGATAGCAGATATTAATCAAAATGTTTTCGAAGTATTTAATTAACCATATATCTCTGATGATACTAATTTGTTTAGGTGCACATATTAGCGTTAGGGATAAGAGACGTACGTGGGAGAGTTGATACGGCATTGAATACTCACTTTATACATCTGTCTCTAAACTCGTTTTGGATTAGAATTACAATAAAAATGAGGCCGAGATATATAATTAATGTCCAAGTGGGAGCCAATAACCAAAACCAGTTTGGACCATAGCCAGAAAAAGAATAATTTTGCATTTGATTATCGATGCATAATACGCAAGAAAACAAGTCATAGTTAGATCGATCTGTTCAACACCATGTGACATTTTGCATAGTGTACTTCAATATTATCAATTATTTCAGCAGCTAACAATAATTGCCATTAGCTCGTGTGGATTATATTCATTTCGAATTGCTTGATGCCTTAGAATGTCCTATTAATCTATTCTATCTGACCTGTTATTTCACATCATATTGTTTTAACCATTTATTTTGACCCATGTAATGATACATCCTAATTGGATTAGAAACCAACAAAAATAGTCTAAATCACCTCCTCTATACAAAATAGTTTGGAAAGTAAGAGAATGTCTGAGACTTCATCGTTTTCGTAGAAAGAGCTAACTCAAATATTGTCGCGTTCAGTTTGGTAGTGATATGGAAAAATACAGATGAGGCTCTTAATCATTTAACACGTTTTCAACGGGTGGTCGTTTTGGGACATCAAGCCATCATTGTATGATCATCAAAAATCAACAACATGAGTCGCCTAGGAAGACCCAGACATCCACAAGACGACATTCTCATGTCACCATGTTTATATGTCGAGCTTCCATCTGACACTCCAATGTATAAGCAAAGGGCACAGTGACTCCTGATTACACCGCCTTCAGCAATTCAACCTCACCTCCAAACCCCATCTTTTCACAAAATTGATATTAGCAAGAGAGCACATAAATTGTCTACCAACTCTCTTAGCATCTCCAAGACATCTTCTCTCGAAAATACTCAAGATTCCCGTGAAATATAATATAATAATCTCGATACTTCTGCATTGTTGTCTGTATTTGAAGACCAACGTGGCCCTCCCGCGTAGGTACGAGTCGATTCTCAAATTCAGCGACTCTGCAAGCGACACCAGGAACTTCCTTAGTACCGGGGCGGTCGCATTTCTGGCAGTGGCTAAGCTTCCTTATGGCAAAACCTTCTCTGGGCATCCCACCGGTCATTTTTCAGATGGACGTCTCATTATCGATTTGATAGGTATGTAGTCCTCTCAGACTCTTCATCTGCTTTTGTAAATGAATCTGCTTTTAGGGAAAAAGAACAGGGATTTGATGCAAAAGGCCACTAATTTTGGTATACATATTGGGATCTCTAGCAGTGGAAAACAATGCTCAAGGAAAAACTATTTATACCTGCGGTGTTCGTATCATGCTCTGCGTGCAGTTGAAATCTTTAACTATCAGTTGAGATGTTTAAATGGTGTGCATGCAATACGCATATGAAAATGCAGCGGAAGCCACATCATGTTCGCGCCACGGCACTTGATCCGACATTTTTTTATGCACAAGACCTTGGAACGTTGTTATGGGCGAATCATACCTTAAACGTCCAGCTCAGCTGGTTCAAGGGACTCAAATCATCTCTTTGTACTACCCAACTAGTTAAAACATAAACTCATTTTTGTATGCTCCGATTGAGGACTGATATTTTATAGTGATAGTTTGTGTGTACTTCCATTTTGTACCATCGATCTTATCTAAACAAGGTATGATTATTCATCTAGGTGATTTGGTTGATATCATGCATATGTAGCTACTAAATCTAAACAAGGTATGATTTGGTTGATATCATGCATATGTAGCTACTAAATCTTTCATAGGGTGACTTTACAATTGGCATGATTAGTTGGAACATTACGGATTTCCACCTAAGCAACCAAAGATCGTCTATTTAGATCCTATTAACTACATTCAAATTGCTCTGATCAGGACTACTTGTTCAGGCCAAAGGCATGAACTCAATCAGTTCATGGCCCTTGCAGGGTGTTTTACAAACCTTCTTATAGATGTGGCTTTTCGTCCGTGCTCTTGGATCATTAAAAAAAAAAAAACAAAGAAAAAAATATTTTCACGGGGTGATTAATATTTAAATATATCTTATCACAACGATCTTTTATATGGTTACCAATCCATCTTTTATCCATTTAATTTTTGTTTTAATTCTTTCTTTTGAGCAGATTGTGATCCATATTTCAAGAAGTCTTTGTTTCTTGTGGGGGAGATTGGTGGAAACGACTACAACTTTCTTTTCACCTTAGGTGCAAGCGTTGAGCAGCTCCGTTTCATGGTGCCCCTTGTTGTTGGAGCCATCACTAATGCCACCAGAGTATGCCTTTTTTTTTCCTGGTGACTAATAATCCGCCGGGCCCTTTTTTCGCTTACGCTATTATGTAGAAAAAATTGTTCGAAAAGTCTTCATAATACATTGAGTGTAAAAGGGAAAAGAAAATACCGTTAGTGTATCGGGCGAATGAAATCAAAGTTTAGTGACTTAATTATACAAAATGACCACATGATGGGAAAAATCTCATATGCACACCAATTGGGTAGACCGATTGCTTATGCCTAGCACTTTTCATATCATCGACCACATCAACCGTCAAGTCCAATGCAACTCTAAGATATTACCACATATAGCAGGAGGGATTACTGATTTCATATAGAATGTGAAGCTAGCTTAGCATGAAAAATATTGAGACAAACTACTAAAGTTATTTGACGAAATGCGAAAACTCATGTTCCAAGGTTTCCTCAAGTGGAGATATTTTTTCTCTTGGAGTCCTTGAGTGAAAATAAAATAATAAACAAATAATATTGTTCAATAGAATCAAAGCAAAAATTAAATCTTGGCTTTACACCAAACTAATTTTTTGACCACCAAAAACCCCCATATTGATACACATTTGACAAATTTACCACATACTGGTACATTTTTGATAAATTTACCCTTTGTTAGTTTCCGTTAAATTTTACTGCTAGATTATTAAGTTGAATGACATGTGACAGTTGGCTAGTATACAAATTTGAGATTTTACTCTTAATTTGTCACAATTATATAATTTTTGCAATTTTTTTATGGTATTAATCCAATTTAAAGGAGTGTATATTTGTCATATATGTATCGGTTGTGGTTTTTTGACAGTTGAATAAATTAATTTAGAATAAATTTGTCATAAGTATATCAGTTTGGGACTTTTTATGGTCAATTGGAATAAATTTGTTACAAGTATACTAGTTGTCACGCCCCGAACCCTGAGCGCGCGCACATCCCACCGCGGTCGATCAAAATATGCAACATCCCAGGATATGTCGCCGACCCATTCATTTTATTACGCATGCGGAAGCGAAACAAATCTCCCGACAATATTTAACTTGGGATAGAAAAGCAGGCAATCGATCACAATACCAAACACTCAATTACAAACACAAATGGTTTAAATACAACACTGGACCGTCTACAAAATAGACCAGCTCGACAAAAGGGGAACTATCCTAAAACCAACTAGCAGGACACGTTCATCGATACTTCAATCTTCACCTTTCCAGACTTAGGGCTTCGGGCCCTCCACGACCGCCATCTAGGGACCTGAAATTTTAATCCCACAACCGGGATGAGACGATGTCTCACCAAGTTCAACCCCCTAAACCCCTATTAGAAAGAAAATACACCCCAGGTGGCCTAGCCACATCGCACGTAAACTTACCTCGCCTCGCCTTCCTTCCCGCAGTTAGCACAATTCAAATCACCCAATCACAAATAGTAATAGGAACTCAAACAATTGGAACGCCATCACTTTCATATAATCACAATCGCACTTAGCACGCATTCCAATTATTATTCACTGCCACACAAGGGCATAGCCTACTCGCAGTTCGGCTATCTACGGCATATAGCCAGCATCGCCCCCCATGGAGCGCGGCTTCGTCGATGTCGACGGCATTCCCGAAGGAGCATGGGCCCAGACCCTACCGCAACCCGCAACCACCGCGTGGGCATCCCATATAGGGGCAAGTCCGGCTCAACAGCCCAGGGCGATTCCTCTTAATTATCACACAGCCAAATCATACTCGGCCCCAGGACACTTTGCATTTAACTCAACGCTTCCACTTAAAATAGTGATCCCGCCATTTTTCTTCATATTAAAAATATTCCATAAATTACTCGCGTGTGGGGACACGCTAATTTTGAATCAAAAAGCCAATATCTCACTTTTTCAAACCCCACTATTTAATATAATTGTTAAAATCCAATTTTTGCATCAAAACCCGACATTTGGGTCTTTATGAATAAAATCCTTATTTATCCCAATCAACACTCAATTTGCCACAATCAATCATCAATTTCAAATTCTACATGCACAGCAGCGATCGGCACGAAATTCTGAGAGAACAAGGTCCCGGCAAAATTTTCGGAATTTAATAAATAATTAAATTTATTCCGAAAATTAATTAAATAATAATATCCATATTTTCGTCATCCACACCCAATTTATAATATCCAATCATCAATTTCAAAATCCGAACACACAGCAGCGATCGGCACGAAATTCTAAGCAGCCGGGGTCAAAAATAATTTTTCCGTTTTTTTTTTAAATAATAATATTTAAATAATTTTGGAATATAATATAATATTATAAATTCCAGAATTTCGAAACATTTAAATAAATCAAAAATAAAACCTATTATGTCACATCAAGGTTTATTTTTAAATGAACTCTCTTAGCCTTTAATTAAACATGCTTTAAATCAAACAACTCTTAATCTAAGTCACAATTAAATAAACTAAACTAACCACCTAAGCTTAATTAACTTAAGCTAAGCACACCTAAAACATAATTAACCCTCTAAGCGAGGTTTAGTGAGTTAAACTCACCGGATTAACGAGCCGAGAGAACCAAAACGACGAGGACGACGCGAGGATCGACTTTCCTCAAAGCGGGCCGAGCATCCGAGCTCGGGAAGGCAGCCGAAATGGGCTAAACATGGGCTGCCATACCCATTTTCTGCAGCTTCTGATCATGGGCGGAGGAGGGCTGATCCGAGCCTAATCAGGCGGAGGGACGGCGGAGGAGGACCGGCGGGGCTTGGACGAGCCGGTGGGGAGGTCAACGGCGGCTCACGGCGGCGGCGAACGAGCTCCGGCAACTCTTGCGCGAGCCGAACAGCAGCTCGGGACGACGAGCTGGGCGAAGCGGGCGGAGCGGTGCGCGGCCAGGCGCGGGCAAGCGCGAGGCAGACGCGCGACGGTGGCGATGGGCGAACGGCGAGACCTCCGGCTGGCGTGCAGCTAGCTTCGATGCCTTCTCAGATCTGCTGGGTGTCGAACAGCCATGGAAGAAGGAGGAGAGAGGGCGACGGGTAGGCGAGCTGAACGGTGGAGTGGCGTGCGGGCGGCGCGGGGCGGCGGCGACGAGCGGACGAATAACCGGTCGAGCAAGGGGCTGCTGCAATCAACTTCTTCCATGGCTGGGCGTGCGAAGAAGGAGAAGAAGATGGAGAGGAGGGGTTCGCACGGTTGGGAGGAAGAAGAGAGGGAGGAGAGAGAAGAAGGAGAGAGAGAGAGATGGGACCATTTTTCTTTTCTTTTTCTTTTTTCTTTAATCCCACAAAATTGCCCACCATGACCTAGGATGACATCACACTCCACTATCTCCCACAACCTCTTCCAATGGGTTCACTTCCATTTTCCGCCGGGGTCCAATTTTTGTATATCAAATTTCTTCAATTCTCATCAATTCTCTTTCAATTGAATCAAATTGAAGTCCGTAAAATTAATCCAATGTCCCCACACTTCAATTCACATCTTCACTTGTCCATAGAACCAACTTAAGTCCCAAAAGCGGCCTACTAATTTCTCGAGCCAAATTAGCCATTTCTTGATTATTTTGCTGAGAAGCTCGGCTTGCATGAAAAATCTTCCGAAGATAAGTCAATGATCCTAAAATGATTTGTGACACACCCAGACTTCCAATTTCTGAATTCGATCTCAATTCCACGGTTAATTTCACTTTGGCACGATACTAGTGCGGCTCAACCTATCGGGTAGCCTTTAGAAATTTTCATGCATTCGACCTGTGGTTGATCATCTCCAGCCACAATGTACATCTTTGAAACATTGGCGACTTTCGGTTGTCGGGGTAATCCCAAGGTTTCAAATACGAACACAGGGTACCCAATCGATAGAAAAGTCGGTCCAGTGTCGATTGACAAGAATTATGCAATCCGGTGGAATCACCCACACTCAATCACATGCCTCTTTCGAGTCGACCTATCTCTGGTCTTTAATCGATTTTTATTTGTGTCGTAATAACCCTTGTAGATTAGCTCGGTCGAAAGGTCGCTTCCTGGTCAAATTCTCGAGTCAGATGCATTAGAAACTCTTAACGGTTTCACCCGATAGACTAGTTTTCACATGAGTGGCCGACTCAAGGAAAAGAACTATATGCGTGCCAACGAAATGCCCGTCTCAATTTATTGAAAATAGAATCGGAAAATCGGGATGTCACAACTCTTCCCCTCTTATAAAAATTTCGTCCTCGAAATTTAAACCATTAAAATTCTTCTTCAAAATGGTGGGGTATTGTCGTCTCATCAATTCTGCTCCTTCATTCTATTTCGCACTGCTATCCAAGATCCTCGGTGCGGACGAAACATTTCCAACTTGGCCAAACCAATTCTTGACTCCCAAAAAGGCTAAGCACTTGTCCAAATTTACAAAAATGAAAGCTGCAAAAATTTTGGTTTTTTTTTTCTTTTTTTCTTTTTTTTTTCCACAAAGCGGCTAACTGCCGTATCGGGATTCGAACTCCCGACTTCGAACCGACGAGCTTCATCCCGGATACCAACTCGGCTAGAGGCGCCAACGGTGTCCCAAACCGCTTTCTTTTTCCATTTAAAGCCAAAATTCTCCTTTGATGTCAAACTCGAAATGTTCCGCCATTTAAACAGTTCCGGCTCTCCTTTCTTAACAATTCGAGATGTCCCTATCCTAGGCGACATCCAAGGATGAACAGGATTCTCAATCTAAAAATTCAAAGATTTTCGACACTTTACTACATAAATTTTCCCGGCATCTCTGAGCGGTCCTTAATCTGTCACTGATAACTGCAATTGAATCACTAATTTCTGAACCAACTCTGCACCTGCAAATTTCTGATCTCTTACCTCAACTCAACCAACTGAAGTTCTGAATACTCTGCTCGGCACTGACTAAAAAGGAACTATCTGACTGATCTGCTGAAACTGAGAACCTCTGGTCAAGATCTGATATAACTTTGACACTGATCTTGGCAACTGCAATCACTGACCACTGTACAGACTTTGGCCTGTGATCTTTCTTTCCCTAACTTCATCTTAGCAATCGAAATTCTGCACTCTCTGCTACGCACTGCTTAAGAAAGAACCATATGAAAGCTTTGCCAACTTGGAACATCTGATATAGATTTAAAATACAATTCATCCCCAGCACTCCATGCAGATGATTTATATGATATACACACACTTCGGTGTACCCACTTTGTGACAAGACAGAATCTCCAATTTCTGAAATCGAACTTAGATTGGCGGTTAATTTCACTCCGACACGCTTTTAGTGTGACATAGGCTACTAGGTAGTTTTCGGAGCTTTTTAGGACAAATGACCCATGGTCGATTTTCTTCGAGCCACGATGAACCCACTTGACACATTGGCGACTCTCGAGGGTCGTGAAAATCTCGATGATTCAAATACGGACACAAGGTACCAAAACGACAGTAAAATCAAATTAGTATCATTCAACGAGAGTTTTCCAATTTAGTGGAGTCACCCACGATCGGTCATTCATCTCAGTCAAACTGACCTATCTCTGATCTTAATTCGATTTTTAACTGTGCCGTAATGATCTCTAAAGATGAGCACGGTTGGGAAGTCGATTCCTGGTCGAATTCTCAAGTCTATTTGCCTTAAAGTCCTTAATAACTCACCAAACTAGTCTAGTTATCTCGTAAGTGGCCAACTCAGAGAAAAACACTGTAATCGCGTCGATGAAATGCCCAATTTAACCAATCGAAATCAGAGTCTGAAAATCAGGATGTCACACACTAAAAACAAGGTCTATTCGTACTGTCTGGACAACGCTGAAATTGCTATGATGAATTTCCCATAAGATCTCTTCTTTAATCTCTGTATCGTCCATTACACACAATCATCCTCAGAACCTTAGCGTTCTGTCTTCAGGAATCTAAAAATTAACCTCTCTCTCATCTGCATTCTCTTATAGAGTCTTATGAATTTCTGAATCTGTCCACTGAAGCGCTTTGATTCTGATCTGTACTCTCGGCTCAATTTTGAGGGTAGTCATAAGATTCAAAAGGTGGCCTACCTTAGATTTGAAAATCGAATTTCGAACTTTCTCAATTAAGATCAAATCCTTGAGTACTAACTATGCAACTAAGGACTCTCGACTCCGTGCATCTGTGACTTTGCTTACCTTTCCAGAGTGATACAAAATATCATAGTCATAGTCCTTAACGAGTTCCATCCAGAGACGCTATCTCATATTCAACTCCCAATGTCTCAACTGACGGGACGCATATGCACAACCCTATCCTGCTGCATCAGCAAGCAACCAAATCCTTTAAACGATGCATCGCTGCAAATCTCATAACCCTCAGAACCAGATGGAATGGTCAGCACAAGTGCGGTAGTCAGCTTCTGCTTAAGCTCTTGAAAACTACGCTCGCACTCATGTGTCCACACCAACTTTTCTTACTTCCTCAGTAGTCGAATCAACTGCAACGCTGACGCGGAAAAGCCTTCCATAAAACTTCTGTAATATCCTGCTAATCCCCAAAAACTTCTAATCTCTGTCACTGTAGTCAATCTCGGCTAACTGTTCACTGCTTTAATCTTGGACGGGGTCTACGGAGATTTCTTCGCCTGAAATCACGTGACCTAGGAGCGCAACATAAGTCATCCAAAACTCACACTTGCTAAACTTAGCATAAAATTGAAGAGTCCTCAAAGTCTGAAGTATCATCTTCTAATGTCTCTCGTGCTCCTCAGCACTCTTTGAACACACTAGGATAACTTCAATGAACACGATCAAGACTGATTCAAGTACCCTTAAACATTCTGCTCATTAGACCCAAACAAATAGCTATGGTGTCCATCAAACCATACGGTATTACAGCGAACTCATAACTGCTGTATCGAGTGCGAGGTCTTAACTTCGGTATGTCTTTCTTCGTGATTCTCAATTGATGATACCCTGACCTCCAGTCGGTCTTGAAGGATATCAATGTACAAACACAACGGACCAACTTTCTTCTTCACGAATAGAACGGGTGCCCCCTAAGGTGATGCACTGGAACATACGAATCCTTTATCCAACAATTCCTACACCTGCACCTTCAGTCCTTTTAACTCGGGTAACACCATCCGGTAAGGAGCCTTAGGGATTGGCTCTGTTCCGGGTGCTAATTCAATCACGAACTCCATTTCTCTTTTTAAGTGCAAACTTGACAATTCTTCAGCAAATACCTTAGAAAACTTATGTACCACGATTATATTCTCCATATTCGGCTCCTCAATTGACACATCCATTGCAGCTGCCATGAAGATTCGATAACCAACAACCCGAACCCAGTCATCTTCAGTGATGAATAACAACGATTGAAGTTCCTCTTTAACTTTCGGTAATTCAAAACTTTCATACGTTAACTGAACAAACTGAATTATATCACTACCACGATTCATAACAGCGGAGAGCTCCTCGAGCCAGACCTTTTCATGAATGACTTCCAAGTCATACTTAAGCAAACCCCTTTCGAGTACAGCTATAGCCAGAGATTCATATTTCTATTACTTTATTATCACAACAAAGATCCTATAACCTTCACTGAAAAATCTGCTGCATTACTCTGATAGAAACATCTCAAAAACATTCTTCCTTTGATCGATGCATGGTCAGTCCATTATTATTCCTTTCGCCGTCCTAGTGGCGTTCTATCTGCAGTAACATTGCTTACGCTCTCCTGAACTTACACCGACAATTCCTAACTCGATGGCCGTGCTGGCCACATTCAAAGCATGCTCCCCTTTTTACTCTGACACTGGGCTGATTCAAGCGTCTTTTCCACAGACTCGGCACGCAATCGGTGAGTCCTCTACCTCCCATCAAGGAACATCATGCCTCATTTCTTGCACTGGGGTGCATTCCAAGTACCTCACTAAATGTCCCGAAGCATGCTTCTTCTATTCTGTCTTATCAACGGCAGTGTCAAGAACAGCTGTGATTCCATCTGTCTATACGGACCATCTTTGATCAGATGACTATACTGGCAACCCTTGTAACAAATCATTTCTCTCTTATAGCACGGAACAGATCCCTTTCTTTTCTTACAGACACGACACACATCGATCGAGTTGAACACTGACTTTCCAACTCTACTCTTTTGGTTAGGTGAAACAGGGCACCTTTCTTCTGACATCAGCCTTTCTTCCCAATCGATTTCCATCTTTGTCTAAACTGAACCTTGACTCAGATACGAAGGCTTGATCCTCGATCACAACTCCAGATTGGGCCTTAACAGGCGCGGCAACAACAACGGTCACAACACTGGCAGCGGTAGAAATAACGGCAACAGCAGCGGCTCGGTCCTGAACTTACTGACCCAACAAGCTTCCAAGGAACACTAGCACCTGAACGATCCCAACGGACCTAAGATCATTCAGCGCTACTACACTCTCAGTACCGACTGATAGCGGTACTCTCACACTCGCGCTGGTCTGAGCCTGCGCACTACCTCGGGTACCGACTCTTGTCAGCATCTTACCCTAAGGTATAGGTCCTACCGACCTTCTCCAAGGAGTTCTCCACTCCTGGTCACTCATGCTACAGACTCTATATAGACGCCTGTTTTCCAATTCCAACACCAGGTTAGAATCTGAGTGACCTCACAAACAAGCTACCAATCAGCTATCACTCACATGCATCAGCATATTAAAAGCCTTTCCTACTAACTATCCCATGACTCATCGCACCTTATCACTTCATACACAGACCATGCTCTGATACCACTTAAACGGGGATGTCACGCCCCGAACCCCGAGCACGCAAACATCCCACCGCGGTCGATCAAAATATGCAACATCCCAGGATATGTCGCCGACCCATTCATTTTATTACGCATGCGGAAGCGAAACAAATCTCCTGACAATATTTAACTTGGGATAGAAAAGCAGGCAATCGATCACAATACCAAACACTCAATTACAAACACAAATGGTTTAAATACAACACTGGACCGTTTACAAAATAGACCAGCTCGACAAAAGGGGAACTATCCTAAAACCAACTAGCAGGACACGTTCATCGATACTTCAATCTTCACCTTTCCAGACTTAGGGCTTCGGGCCCTCCACGACCGCCATCTAGGGACTTGAAATTTTAATCCCACAACCGGGATGAGACGATGTCTCACCAAGTTCAACCCCCTAAACCCCTATTAGAAAGAAAATACACCCCAGGTGGCCTAGCCACATCGCACAGAGAACTTACCTCGCCTCAGTTCCTTCCTGCAGGTTAGCACAATTCAAATCACCCAATCACAAATAGTAATAGGAACTCAAACAATTGGAACGCCATCACTTTCATATAATCACAATCGCACTTAGCACGCATTCCAATTATTATGCACTGCCACACAAGGGCATAGCCTACTCGCATGATTCGGCTATCTAGTGGCATATAGCCGAGCATCGCCTCCCCATGGAGCGCGGCTTCGTTAGTATGTCGACGGCATTCCCAAGGAGCATGGGCCCCGAGAATCTCTCACGACCCGCAACCACCGCGTGGGCATCCCATATAGGGGCAAGTCCGGCTCAACAGCCCAGGATGATTCCTCTTAATTATCACACAGCCAAATCATACTCGGCCCCAGGACACTTTGCATTTAACTCAACGCTTCCACTTAAAATAGTGATCCCGGCCATTTTTCTTCATATTAAAAATATTCCATAAATTACTCGCGTGTGTGGGGGCACGCTAATTTCAAATCAAAAAGCCAATATCTCACTTTTTCAAACCCCACTATTTAATATAATCGTTAAAATCCAATTTTTGCATCAAAACCCGACATTTGGGTCTTTATGAATAAAATCCTTATTTATCCCAATCAACACTCAATTTGCCACAATCAATCATCAATTTCAAATTAACATGCAAGAAGATCGGCACGAAATTCGAGAAAAAGGTCCCTAAGCAAAATTTTCAGAATTTAATAAATAATTAAATTTATTCCGAAAATTAATTAAATAATAATATCCATATTTTCGTCATCCACACCCAATTTATAATATCCAATCATCAATTTCAAAATCCGAACACACAAAGACGATCAAGACGAAATTCTGAAAATTCCAAAAATAATTTTTCCGTTTTTTTTTAAATAATAATATTTAAATAATTTCGGAATATAATATAATATTATAAATTCCAGAATTTCGAAACATTTAAATAAATCAAAAATAAAACCTATTATGTCACATCAAGGTTTATTTTTAAATGAACTCTCTTAGCCTTTAATTAAACATGCTTTAAATCAAACAAACCTCTTAATCTAAGCCACAATTAAATAAACTAAACTAACCACCTAAGCTTAATTAACTTAAGCTAAGCACACCTAAAGCATAATTAACCCTCTAAGCGAGGTTTAGTGAGTTAAACTCACCGGATTAACGAGCCGAGCGAACCAAAACGATGAGGACGACGCGAGGATCGACTTTCCTCAAAGCGGGCCGAGCATCCGAGCTCGGGAATGCGGCCGAAACGGGCCAAACATGGGCTGCCATACCCATTTTCTGCAGCTTCTGATCATGGGCGGAGGAGGGCTGATCCGAGCCTAATCAGGCGGAGGGACGGCGGAGGAGGACCGGCGGGGCTTGGACGAGCCGGTGGGGAGGTCAACGGCGGCTCACGGCGGCGACGAACGAGCTCCGGCAGCTCTTGCGCGAGCCGAACAGCAGCTCGGGACGACGAGCTGGGCGAAGCGGGCGGAGTGGCGCGCCGCCAGGCGCGGGCGAGCGCGAGGCAGACGCGCGACGGCGACGATGGGCGAACGGCGAGACCTCCGGCTGGCGTGCAGCTAGCTTCGATGCCTTCTCAGATCTGCTGGGTGTCGAACAGCCATGGAAGAAGGAGGAGAGAGGGCGACGGGTAGGCGAGCTGACCGGTGGAGTGGCGTGCGGGTGGCGCGGGGCGGTGGCGACGAGCGGACGAATAACCGGTCGAGCAAGGGGCTGCTGCAATCAACTTCTTCCATGGCTGGGCGTGCGAAGAAGGAGAAGAAGATGGAGAGGAGGGGTTCGCACGGTTGGGAGGAAGAAGAGAGGGAGGAGAGAGAAGAATGAGAGAGAGAGAGAGATGGGACCATTTTTTCTTTTCTTTTTCTTTTTCTTTAACCCACAAAATGGTACCACGACCAGGATGACATCACACTCCACTATCTCCCACAACCTCTTCCAATGGGTTCACTTCCATTTTCCGCCGGGGTCCAATTTTTGTATATCAAATTTCTTCAATTCTCATCAATTCTCTTTCAATTGAATCAAATTGAAGTCCGTAAAATTAATCCAATGTCCCCACACTTCAATTCACATCTTCACTTGTCCATAGAACCAACTTAAGTCCCAAAAGCGCGACCAAAAGCGGCCTACTAATTTCTCGAGCCAAATTAGCCATTTCTTGATTATTTTGCTGAGAAGCTCGGCTTGCATGAAAAATCTTCCGAAGATAAGTCAATGATCCTAAAATGATTTGTGACACACCCAGACTTCCAATTTCTGAATTCGATCTCAATTCCACGGTTAATTTCACTTTGGCACGATACTAGTGCGGCCCAACCTACCGGGTAGCCTTTAGAAATTTTCATGCATTCGACTTGTGGTTGATCATCTCAAGCCACAATGTACATCTTTGAAACATTGGCGACTTTCGGTTGTCGGGGTAATCCCAAGGTTTCAAATACGAAGACAAGGTACCCAATCGATAGAAAAGTCGGTCCAGTGTCGATTGACAAGAATTATGCAATCCGGTGGAATCACCCACACTCAATCACATGCCTCTTTCGAGTCAACCTATCTCCGGTCTTTAATCGATTTTTATTTGTGTCGTAATAACCCTTGCAGATTAGCTCGGTTGAAAGGTCGCTTCCTGGTCAAATTCTCGAGTTAGATGCGTTAGAAACTCTTAACGGCTTCACCCGATAGACTAGTTTTCACATGAGTGGCCGACTCAAGGAAAAGAACTATATGCGTGCCAACGAAATGCCCGTCTCAATTTATTGAAAATAGAATCGGAAAATCGGGATGTCACACTAGTTTAGGGTTTTTCATGGTTAAAAAAAATAGTTTAAGGTAAATTTGTCACGCGTGTATCAGTTTAGGGTTTTTCGGAGCATTAACCCTTAAATCTTTAAGCAAACGTAATCATACGTGAGATTGACGAAGAAATTCATGAAGCTCAAACTCTATAGAATTTACATTGCAGGATGTGCTTCACAACAATAAGTACACGCCATGGGATGGCTTTAAAAGTGCCCAACGTAACATTGTGAATGACCAAGGTACTAAAACGGTGAATAACTAGACATGGTCACTATGACGTCCAGACTTTCAGGCTCTGACTTCGATAGGATAAATTGGGCATTTCATTGACGCGACTACAGTGTTTTTCTCTGAGTTGGCTACTCACGAGATAACTAGACTAGCTGGGTGAGTTATCAAGGACTTTAAGGCAAATAGACTTGAGAATTCGACCAGAAATCGACTTCTTGACCGTGCTCTTCTTTAGAGATCATTGCGACACAGTATAAAATCGATTTAAAATCAGAGATAGGTCGGTTCTACTAAGATGAAAGACCGATCGTGGGTGACTCCACTACCTTGATGATTTTCGTGGGGCTTTTTGATTAATTAAAAAAAAAAAGAGGGGGTAAAATCTGATTTCATCTCGAATTAAAATTCGTCCTCCAGGCTGAACAATGCGACCATGGTGAGGCCGAACAGGGTGCGACTGGGCCGGATGGATAGGGACTCCTCTTCGTCCCTATACAGCTTGGAGAAGATGAAAAGCGAGAGGATGGAGAATTAGGCATGGGCTTACGAGTTCCTTTGCGGGATTGGGATTGTCCCCCACGAGCTCAACGGGCTAGAGCTTTCGGTCATTGTGGAGGTCATGAAGGAGGAAATTGATTTTCTTCACAAATTGGGGCTGATGATCGAGGACATCAATAACTATCCTCTCCTCCTGCTTGCAGCATAAAGAAGAACATGATTCCAGTGCTTGATTTTCTTTATGCTCTAAATTGTCATTTTGGGGAAAATGGCAAATGAGCTCAAACCACCTCTCTATGTGTCGACTCTGTTGCTCGCTCATGTTCTCTCGCCCATGTTCATCCATCGCCTTGTTCAAGCTCCAGCCGTCTTCCTTAAAATCTATTCCTCTGTTTGTCACAATTCTGCTATTACCTGTTAACTGACATTAGTTTATTCATCTTTTTTTCTGGTAGAACCGGGAATTTGGTTTTAGTTGGTCCAGTTATCTTACTGTCTACCTTTTCATCTCAATCTCTTAATTCTTAATTCTTTTTTCTCTTCTCAGGCATTTTGATTATAAGTGGACAATGGAATACCCATCGAGAGCCGGATTGACGATCGATCGGATCAAGAGTTGCTCCGGTTACTGCCATTTTTGGAAAGCTTAGTTTGCGTCGAAGATGTCCGGCCTTTTATCGCATAGAAATACAATCTCCGGGAGAAAATAGCTGCCGCTGCCTATCATCTAAACACAAGGAGGGCCGATCCTTTCGTCTGTTTTTTATTTTGCTGTTGGAGCTTGCAGTCCATGGCCGTCTTCCTCAAATCTATTTCTTTGTGTTATTCTCAATTTCATATTCAAGTCTCATGAAACAAAAGCGATGTAAATGAATCTAGGTTCCTATTGTGATTTGAACCTATGATGAACACTTCAGCCAACGGATTTGAGCAACTCTCTCAAGTACACTTCACGACTTTATGGAGACATCTCAACAAACAGCCTGCATGCATGGAGATGAAATCGATATGGTTTTCCATCTAAAATAAGTATCAAGAACGATAATGTCATCACCAATCATCAACTTACAACTCAGATTTTCAATGATTTACACATAGGTTTCATGGACGGAAATTGATCTGAGACTTCTCCAGAACAGGGCACAAAAGAGAGGAATGAAATTACCTTGTCGAGGATGGGTTCTGGGTTGCGCTTATTGATCAAGCAACACGAGTAGGATCTGAAAAACGTCGCCAGTGAGAGTGAGTGTTGGTAATGAAGCTTCCAAACGCGAACGAGTTGCTCTGAATCTTCACGGTTGGAGAATAGGGGCAAAACAGAGCATTCGCCGCGTTCTTTCGTAACCGGTTTGGACAAAGAAGAAAATTGATCAATAATTTCCAAGATGATTCGCAAGTTTCGGTGATTGATCACTGCTTCGCGAGCCATAGACCAGCTAGGCTTGCGGCCATGGACGAGACTAGAGCAACGTGGAAAGGGGTAAGCAAGGATGGAGCCTACTGTGAGATCAGTGGACACTGGACAGAGCTAGGCTTGCGGCTGGATCTGGACGAGCAACGACGGAGCCGACCACAAGCGAGGATGGAGTTATAGCGTGGGCCGACCGAAAGCGACACTGGAGTGGGTGGAGATGGTGGTGCCATTTAATTCTAAATTACTACATAAATGAAAGGTGAAATTCTTAAGTAGTCTACTTCCCTTTGAACGATAATCCTTTATGGGTTGTAATTCATAAGGGATTTACATATGATGGAGGAGGAAGAAGAGAAAATTGATATTTTTAAAAATATTTTATTCCACCCCAGCAGAAACAAATATGTAGACAACATAGTTTGGGACCATTAATACTGATTGGGCACACAGGCCAGCCATGTGGGTGGGAAAAATTGAGAAATAAAATTGCCACATTGAATTTCGGGCGACCCATATCTGGTTGGCACTTAAGTTGCCATTTTTAAAAAATAAAAATAAACTTAACAATTAAGTGATCCTAAAAAACTTTTGGCATCAACTTATGGCACTTCAAATGCCTTTCTATCAACGAATTTTATTTACATTACTTATCAAGTCCTGAGAATAACAATCGATGACTTGTTAGCATATAAAAATGAAAGAAAGACTTAAAAGATGAATTGACAAGTAACTTCCCATTAGAATTTCAATTTTAAGTCTATCTCTATCTATATTCTCTATGTACTTACTTCAATTAGGTAGTAATTCTCAATATGTAATATTGAAAGTTTTGATATAGTTAGTAACTTTTTGAACTAATCAATGAATATCCATATAAAGAAGTGCCCTTGGATACTCTTACGTGGAAATTTAATCGATCCACAACTCATTAATGGTGACTACAAAAGGTAAGTTTAATAGTGAGATTTAATTTAGACCCAAGTTGTGGTTGATTTGAGCTTGGGAGAATTTGCACTAGGTGTAGGTGTCACGGGTCAGCAGTTCCTTGGCCGTGGAATAACCCATGTGGCACATGGTGAGCAGAATTCACCAGGCCAGCCCTCATTCATTAGTTGTTCCATAGAACAATATGACGAATAGCTTCTATATACGAGATCATGCCACGCCTAGCTTGGCTCGGGCATCTAGTCCATCGAAAGAATTAGCAAATCTCTTTAGACTCAACAACTGATTTCGGCCTACCATGGCCTCTTTAGGAGAGCGAAATCAGTTCTTGACCAATTTGTACATTGGAGTCCAACCCTGCCTTTAGAACTTCTAAGTAATATAATCATGCTATCTTAGAACTCCTAGCATCAATCGTCCTAACGCCACTTCCACGGATCAATTGTGTTCATCTTCTCTGCATCCTCACTCTTCACTCGATAACCCCAAGCATCACTCACAAGTGTCACGAGTACAGGAGGATTCATGGACCATGACATTCTCCCCCACTCAATTCCTCAAGGCCCTTGTTGTGGTCTGCTTTGTCACTTCCTTGCGTCCTTTAACCATTGATGCACCACTTTTAGGATCACACATTGAATGATCACGCTCGCCCAACAAAATAAGTTTTGCTCCATTGGTAGCATCTTTTGATCTCAGATGTTTGGACCTCTCTTCGATCACTTGCGCTTCTCTGGCAATTGTGGCTTTTCTTGCCAACTGCATCTTTTGGCAGTACCATTTTTGCCTACTAAACATTTTAACCCCAGTAAACCTAATGGAGGTTCTTTTCTTGTTGAAAACGTGGTAGTAGACCTCTTCTTTAGATTCACTTATCAATCTAGGAACATTATCCCAATTTAGCAAGGATTCAGTCCTTCTCCAACTCCACCCGCTAGGTGAGGAACCGAATCTTCCTAGTGCCCCTATTGTCATCCTAGAAGCTAGTTGAGAGCCGTGCTTTGTTTGGGCACCTTTTGCCTCGGCGATTCACTCTCCACCCTTGTAGGACCAGGTAGACCACTAGTATTCTCCAATTCAACCCACACAGGAGCTAGGAGTCCGATTCTCTGATTCACTCACTTATTGGAGGGATTCTAGCTTTGATACCATTTGTCATGGGTTGGTAGTTCCTTGGCCATGGAATAACCTGTTCGACACCTGGTGAGCGGAATTCACTAGGCCAGCCCTCGTTCATTAGTTGTTTCATAGAACAATACGGTGAATAGCTTCTATATACGAGATCGTACCACGCCTAACTTGGCTTAGGCATCTAGTCCATCGAGTGAGATAGCAAATCTATTTAGGCTCAACAACTGGTTTCGGCCTGCCATGACCTTATCAAGAGAGTGAGATTAGCTTTTGACCAGTTTGTGCACGAGAGGCTAACCCCGCATTCAAAACTCCTAAGTAATATAATCTTTCTATCCTAGAATTCTTAGCACCAACCATCTAGACGTTATTCCCATAGACCAGTTGTGTTCATCCTCTTTGTATCCTTATTCTTCACTCAATAACCCTAAGCATTACTCACAAGTGTCACAAATACGGAAGGATTCATGGACCGTGACATAGGCATATCCCTTTAATGAGCAATTGTTTGTGCCCATTTAGTAATCCATTAGCTTTCTGTTAGTAGTTCACATTGAAGAAGGTTGCGACAAAATGAAAATATTAATTATTGCCCACTATAACACAAATACCCTAATCTTCTTTTTCATGTCACTAATATGTCAAACTTGTCCAATTTGACAATAATAGCTTATGTTTTTTTTTTTTTGATAACCCAAGAAACCTCGTAAGCCGACAGTCGGCGAGCAAACCCTGGCGGAGCGACTGCAGGACCCACCACCACAGTATTCCAGGTAAGAATCCCTAACAACGCTTTTGGGATTCGAACTTCTCCCATTCATGAGGGGGAGAGCCCGAGCCAACTATGCCACTGTGGGCAGTGGTACAGTAACAGCTTCTGTTTATCACCAAAAAATCCTAAACTTTGCCCACTAAGATATCAATATCCCAAATTATTTTCATGTCACCAATACCCTAAACTTGAATTAATGACGGAGGTATTTTTGTCACATCTGTACACGTTTGTGGGTTTTGACGAGACGAAAGGAAATTTGGGTATTGATATTATAGTGGGCATTGTTTAGAGGTTTGGCGACGCAAAATAAATTTTGAGTATTAATATCACAATGGATATTACTTATGGTTTGGAACACATTTAGAGTATTGGTCTTATAGTATACATATCTTCAGATTTTTTATGGTATTAATCATATATTAAAAGGGAAAAAAAACACTGCATTCAAGTTCATGCACCTGATCGACCAAAAAAACAAAAAAGTACTTGTACTTGATTGAATACAAAGCGACAGAAACACAAGGGAGACGACATCCCTAGATAGCATATCTAATTTTCGAATATCAACACCAAACAATTTTCATTTGGGAACTTATCGGAATTATTTTAAACCTCCAACGCATCAACATGATTAGTTAATACCCATGACATTGTCAAACGCCACTATTTTTTCAGCAACATGCACCGCTGTCGGTTTTGCTGCTCAGCTTTCCCCATTCGCGGAGCATCTGGGAACTTTCTCTCTCTTCGCCGCAAGCTCTCTCTCTCTCTCTCTCTCTCTCTAACTTTGCATTTCAGCTTTCTCTCTCCTTAGGCGCACTAGAGGACATATGCTTTCTATTTATCTATTATTTATTTATTATTGATAATAATGCCCACGACATTGTCAAAAGCCAATCCTTAGCTCGGATAATTCAATTTTTTTTCTTTATTTGGTTGATATACTTATAGATGACTCCAAAGAATCTTTTCGATATGATTTCGATATACCCAAATCGAATTTAGAAGGAGGACTCCTTTCCAAAAAATATTGTGACAAAATTCCAAGGAACTCAGCTACTTGGGAGTATTTAATTTTCCTCAACTTCGTATATGATTGATACTTATAATTTCGAATCTTTGTTAGGGGAGTTTCTTCCAACTAGGATTGGAGGAAAATATTGTCTTTTTATTTAATTTATATTATCAATTGAGCGTATTTTGTTGTTGTGATATTTATATGGATGGCAAACAGGATTATCATTCATTGAAATTTTTTGAATTCGTTATCGATGGCTTATGCCTAAATACTTATTATAATTATAACTCACGCAACTACGGCCACGCGTGGCCTCTATTGGGTTTAATTACGAATTAGTGGCAGGATGCGGATTTATGTCTATTCATTTGGGATTACTTAAGAGTTATAGTTTAGTGAGCTAGAGATGGGATTGGAAGATCTAACTTGATACCAGCCTTACCCTTTTTCGTTGGATTTAATGTCAATCTAAATATTTATGTCTATCTAATCGTATTCTCTTCACACATGGCCAAACATCTTCCATTTGATTTTACTTGTATGATTTGCCACATGGCAAAACACTATTCGTTAATCGTTCTTATTTATAAATACCTTAAATTATTAAACTCAGAATAATAATTCGTAGTAGAAGAACTATCACTAGAAATCTTAAAAGGTACTCCATCTGTGATTCAAGTTCGAAGGGAGTGCCGGAATCTTTTCTCATGCACTCTCTACTTCACCCCATTCATATTAATCATGCGTAATCCTTATAGAAAGGAATCATGATTAACCTTATGACAAGCTTATCCGCATTATTCTAATGTTTCAACAGCCCAAAAAGGATAAAGTGCTTTTGATTTGGTACCTCTTGCCCACCCTTTCTCTTCCGAAGTGATACAATGCATGTTGTTTTTTTTTTTCTTTTCTTGGGGACCGTGGGATTGACTAATGATTTGAAGGACTATAATTTATTTGGTTCAAGATTTTTCTAAATTAAGTAGTTTGATTATGATTTGATTGAAATGTAGGTCAACTCAAATTAAATGGATGAAATCTTACATGAAGTAGATTGTCACAAAAAGTTATGAACAATCGCTTGATAAAGGCATTCTACCCAAGACAATAGAAATTTTTCGCATGACTTACACACATGGAATAAAAAATTAGTGTATAAATATTGGTGGTTTTGTTAATTTATTGGTTTCCTTTCGTTCAATTGATAAAAATTGGTAAGAAGCGCGATTTAATTTGGATTGAAAATTGAGCTAAATTATCATTTTCTTTGGCATGAATCTTTTCGGTAAAGAGAAAAAACCCCTATTATATTGGTCCACTAATTAGACCCAGACCATTTTAAATCTATTCAATTAAAACTAAATGTAATTAGTAGCACATCCTTATAAGAAATCCCTTGTCTGGTCAATAAAAATCATGAAAAAGCATCTTAATTTATTTCGCTCTCACATATGAACTAATAAGCCTCATACACCGATTCGATTGCCAATTTCCACTGACAGCTCCATGCATACACCGACTTATGAATATCTCTAAATTAGTATGTGGATAATACTCAATCTAATTCACATAGACATTCTAACTTATCCCAACTTATCCCAACTTATCTTAGCTTTATAATATTATTTTCTCCCCTCCTCTCTCTTTCCGCTACCGAACCTTGAGCACGAGCAAAGGCGAAAGCAAAAGTGGGGGAGAGAGATAGTGGGCATCGAAAGGTGGACAAAAATAAAAGCAGGTGAATTTTTTTTAAAGTTTATTATTATTATTTAAAATTCCACCACTGCCAAGAAATCGAAATCAAAACCGTTGCCCTATGGGACGAGGGCATTTCAGGGGGAAAAATTACTCGATCGCGGTAGTGATGAGCAAGGGGATGGCGTTGACTGTTGACGGGGAGCCCCACGTGGGCAATTGGGAGCACCGGATCTTGATCGATGATGAAAAACGATGATGATTTGCCCGCTTGGGTGTCATGCATATCACGGTGGAGGACACACGGATGTACGTTTGGCTTACAACGATGAATACATGATGTTTGTTTTTGATTGGACAATCAGTTTGTGACCTGTAATTTCACTTATAATTAGTGATGACTCTTTGACTTAGGTAAGATTAGAGGGTAAATAGTTTCGATGTGATTGAGTAAATTTATCATCTTGTTAACTAGTGCCCTAAAGACACTAATCGAGACTCTCGAAGAATTGAAAAATAGTATTCGAATATAAATTTTTGTATTTGTAAAGTAGTAGAATTAACAGTCCTTAACAGGTGTGTAAGGGGCACTTTTAGGCTGCGGATGATAAAATTTTTGTTTATCGATTTCTCTGTTTCTCTATTCCCGGGAACAGATTTGGAACAGAAATCTGTTTGGTGACACAATTTGATTTCTCTATTTCTAAAACAGATTTATATTCCAGAAATAGATTTGAAGAAGAAATCGAAGCTAAAATTTTTAACTTCTCAATTTCTGAAATAGAAATTGAGAAATTAATTTACGCGTAAATCAATTTCTGTTTCATAAACTTTTTCATGCGCACCTTTAGCGCTTTCATCTGAAATTTTCCATAATAAATTACACTTTTAAAGATAACACCATCCAAAAAAGAGAGATTATTATCAAGACATTTCAATTTTTAGATTTTTTTTCCATAAATAACATATGTCGAGATACCATTAACCTTAAGACGTTAAGACATTGATTTTCATTTGTTATTTTCAGGATTGGATTCAACTGTCTAAATCATTCTATTAAATTCAAAATCATGCTTAAGCCAAGTTCGAATGATGCATTCAATATGATTTGGCTAAAGAACGACCATAAAATGCAAGTTTGAACCCAGCATTCAGTGGCTTTTAATACAAAAGTCAAGTTTTATTCTTCACAAATTAAATAAAAAGTAATATTGTCGTATTACTTAGCAACTTTTACATATTTAAAAAGTCAGTGTAGATGCGTCATCAGTCACTAGCCAAACTTTAGTGCAATCAATATTTTCTCGAATTTTCATTAAATGTTATTAAGACTTTGTTTGTCTTGCGAAAAATAAATAATTTACACAATATATTCCTCAAAACGATCGATTGTATCGCTTAAAATAATTATCCAATTGAAAATATTTTTATTATAAACAATAATTTATATTTAAATATTTCATAGATGATAGAAATATTTTTTGTTCAGTTATTTTTTAAGCGATACAATTGATCGTTTTTCGAATTTTTCCATCAAATTATGCACTTTTCACAAAATAAATGGAGTCTAAATTGTCAAGTAAATACGACCATGAACAAAAATGGTCAATCAAATAACTTGACTGGTGACAACCAGCCAAAAAGGATCAGCTGCTTTCTTTGCCTGATCTGATCAGACCGTGAAGATCAAGCTGCTTTCTTTGCCTGATCTGATCAGACCGTGAAGATCAAGCTGCTTTCTTTGCCTGATCTGATCAGACCGTGAAGATCAATTCATCAATATCGTACGGTGCTAAAATGCCCACAAATTCAAATCTATTCTAGTTGGCATGGTATGCTATAATTGCCCTAGATTCAATTTCAAACAAATTGACTTCCTATTTATACATATATGGAAGAGGGGCCCCGCCTTTCTGGCGCCATTCGCGGTCACGGCCTTCGGCCAAGACGTTGAGTTGAACCGGATTCGAAATTAATCTAATCATGCAAGCGTCAATCAAGCATGCCCTAGTTTTAAGATCTTATTTTATTTATTACATTATGCTTACTGATTTATTGAAATCTAATGCCCCAGTTTTTAATAGTCTTTTTCTTTTCTAACGTCATAACTATAAAGTTCAAAGAAAGTTTGGCGCCCTAATATCAATGAACTATGTTATTGTCCAATCTGAAGAGACTAGACAAGTCTTTGAAATTGAAGCCCTTGAAATCAGGATGCGTCGTATGCTGTGTTGGAATGGAAGTATGATATGAATATAAGTAATCTGGACCGGTCACGTTCAATTAATGTATTGGATTACACCGGCACAAACATAATACTTTTGGTAAAATGGGCCACATGACGTAACATGACGCGATTAATATGATTGTCAAACATGTCATCATAGAGGTTGACTTAACACGACCTATCGACCTATTTACAACTATGTGTTCATATGTGTTTAAAAGTAAAATACACGTTTTATGCTGTTAATGTGCTTAACATGCTCAAACATGCATTTAGACAATTCAAGTAATCTCACTTTACGTCAGTAAATCAAGATATGTTACTGACTTATTTTTTTGCAAGTGTTTTGTCAATAAATTATTAAGGATAAAATAATCTCTAAACATAAAGTATCAAATGAGGTAAAGTATATTTAATATCCTATTCACTTTTATGTGACAAATTAAGCACATTGATTCGTGTTTGAACCTGTTAAGTAGTTGACCCCATGTAAGGCATGATATTTACCGATCATAAACGGGCTGCCCTATTCAAGATAAGAACCTGTTTATGCCAAGTTCAAACCTGTTTAATTGCATGTCATGTTGAGAATTGCCGGTCTCGAAATCCATTTTTTAGGTCTATTTAGGCTAGTTATTCCATTACTCACTGTCTACTCGCTAATCTCAAATTGTTCCATCTTTTTTTTTTTATAAATAATTCATGTCTACGACCCTGCCAACTTTTTCAAAGCATGCGCATTACATTTCACTCTTCACAAAACCAAAAAAAATAAAAAAATAAAAACCTAATTATGCTTTCGGACACCGATCGAAGTGAGCTGAAACCGATATGGCCCATTTTCAAGCCCACTTTTGGGCCCACTTACGTTGTCGGCTATATGTGCCCAAAAATTGATTGTGGACACAACTGATTTATGCAAGTACATAGGATCTTTGCCTAGGAAAGGTGTGGTTTAAGTGGCAGCCTAAACGTCTCTTTCCATCGTTTGCTTCCCGGAAGTTTCGTTGAGATTAGGGATCAACTCCATACTACCTTTTCTACTCTTCTTCTCGACTGCTTTTTCGAAACGTTTATAATAAGATTCTCGCACCATGTATGGAATGGTTGGATTTAGAAATATCAACAGATCATTACTTGTGACTCACTTGTGTTGTTGCTCCAATGTAGTTTCTTGCAAACTTATGTTTTACGTGATTGAATCATTTAACCCGTATAGTTTTTCCAATTAAGTCTATCTATCTCTATTTCCAACAAACTAAAGTCGACGACTTGCGGGTTGATTGATGCCTAGCCAAAATCTTTATCACTAAATGAAACATTGCTACTATGGAATGATGAGTCATTTATTAGGACTTATTTTTGGGCCATGGTAACTATAGTTCAATTGCGCGAAATGATATTTTGGGTCCGGATTGACCTTATCAAAATCGGACTAGTACCGTAGGAGCATTGGTTTTTAGTGATCGGAAACGACTGGCGATGGGACGTGATCGAGAGAAATGCATAGATTCAAGGACTTAAACCGGATAAATAGTTGATGATCACATCGAAGAAACCGTGCAGCTTCAGGGACTGCATGTCTTCTTCTTCCTAGAGGGTAAAAAAACATAAGAGGAGTGCATGGATACGGTGGCGGTACCGTGACTTCTCTGCAAAATGGATGCGTAATCTCTCGTTCTCGTTGCGGAGGTTGGAGTGCTCTCACTGCGCTATCGAGCTCTTGTTCCATTCCCATCGAATTCCAGAGGCGATAAAAAATGGGTCGCGAATCGCTGATCTACAGCTTCGCGGCACGAGGCACCGCAGTGTTAGCAGAGTACGCTGAGTTCGGTGGGAAATTCACCGGCATCGCCTTGCAGTGCCTCCAGAAGCTCCCTCCCAGCACCGACCACTTCACTTTCACCTGCGATGGCCACACACATTCAGCTACCTCGTCCACAGCGGCTTCAGTATGATCTCTCTCTCTCACTCTCTCCCGTAGCTGGTTGTCTCTCTTGTAGCTGCAATAGCTCCGAGATACGTCTGAAAGCTATTCGTGGTCGAGTGTTTACAGTTTTCCTTGGAAACTTGACTTGGCCTGTTAGAATATAATTCATATAAAACTTGATGCGGAAATTCATAACAAATCAATGATCTTTGATCTTCATGACTTTCACAAATAGATTCAGACATACCTTTCTCCATAGCGCTACGCTTGATAATGATCGTTGTAGAAAACCCAATGATCTCGAACCAAAAAGAATAAATCCGATTTCTCTCCCTTAACCCACTAAACCTTAATGTATTCAATTGATGGAGGAGAGAATACTTAATTCCTTTCGGTTATTGTTGTTCGTATGTGGGTGGAGAGAGAATCGGACTCTTTTATACGTTCGTTGAAAATGTGCCTTCCATCAAAGCGATATACCCTTTCGTTTTATTAGAGTCATACATTCTCATAACCAATATTATTTATAGCATTTCAATCATTATTAAACCATATAATAAATCACATAATATGGGCCACAATAATTCTTACATTCTCCCACTTGGCCCATATGATTCTCCTTTCATGGTTTAATGAAGACTATAATGTGCACAATAAGATTATGCTATAAAATTTCATTAAATTGGCAATCACATAATAATCACAATTAAGTAAAGAAAACTAATGCGATTCATAGCGGTTATATGTTATTAATCGACATAGTCCCTTCTATGTACTACAACTATAGCACTTTACTTAACATGATCCATAAATGAGAAGTACAGTAATAGTCCAACCATAATATTTCTTTAGAAACTATCCTGTTTAACATTCATCTATTTCCATAATATATACTAAATAGAAAACAGGAAATATCATAAACATGTAAGTGAGCTCAAAGTGTCAAATACATAAACTTAATACAATCACAAAAACTTTGTATAGGAATTTAGCAGTAAAAGCAAGAGTAAAAATGTCTAATCAGCAAATGTTTGACCAAATCGGATGTTATAATGATATATTAGCCAATTACCTTTAAAAAGGTACTTTTTAAGTCAAAAGGGATGTGAAAATAAGACCGCCCTTCCCGTAAAGATGTGTTAAAATATTTTCTTTTTCAGTCACTGATTTCAATTAATATAAATTTGGTAATTAAAATACATTCGAGATCCAAACAGGCCTACAGATCCAGATGAATTGCAAAGAAGAATCTAACTCCTTAGCGTGCATTGACGGTGTCACTGATCTTTTGGTCAATGGGTGTCACGATTTGAATCATTGTTCTAGTTCAAAGGATCGTGCGGTTACTATCCCCGGGCCACAACTAGTATACTAGCTGACTCAAGTGAGCAAGCCCGATAGTAAGGTGGCACGCACGGTTTGAAGAATCTTCTGTAAGAAGGAAATAATGAAAACGGATCGTGAGAAAATGTTCTGCTCAGTTATATTAAGCAACGACATAAGTCATGTACATCAAGTGACGCCTATGACCAATATACTATCCATTGGTTCTTATGAAATTATACCATCAAATTACTGAGTTACTCAGTTGGATGGTATGTGGCAATTAACTGATGTACATGTTTGGGGTGTTACTATCGGTTTGTCATAAGTACATAAATTTGTGATTTATCGTAATATTAATCTAATTTAACGGAAATTAATTAATGGTAAATTAATCACAGATATATTACTTTTGAGTTTTTGGTGATAAAAAAAATTAGGTTTTAGTAAATTTATCACATCTATACCAATTTATTGTCTTTTCGTGATATTAATCCTTTGAAATATTCTAAAATATCAGCACGAACTACTTGATTTTATTCTTTTGATAATGGAACTTCTGCATACATATTATCCTGCTCTTTCAGGTTGTATTGTTGCTACAATTGGACTTATCTCGTACTTAAATCATAGAAAGAAAGGAACCAGCTGACACACAATAACCCCACCCTCTTCCATAAGAACGACCTCCTACTACACTCCTTCACCTCTTCCGTTCTTTCATTTGGGCGGCTTGCATCCGCGCGCGTAGTGGCATGGATTTCCTGGATCGGAAACCGGACCCTTTTGCAGGATCTGGAAAGCTAAAAGACCACTCGGCCGGTGAGTAGCCCCCGCCACTCCTCCCCCTCCTCCTCCTTCATCTTTGCCTTGGACGAGCATCCTTCCTGCTTCGTTTGGCTGTAACCACATTCCCAGCAACAGAAGCAAAACCAGAGCGAACGCTGCTGCTGCTGATGAACTCAGCAGCTTCTTCATCTCTCCCTCTTTTTCTCCTCTCTCGTCGGGTAAAATTTGTGTATTGTATAATGACAGGTCTTGTGAGGACGTCCTCTATTTATACTGAAATCGCTGTGTCCTGTAGTATGAGTTAGGTGGGTCTTGAGACTAGAGATCCCTACTAGGACGTGTGGAACGGGTTTTGGAAAAAGAAGTGTTCCCTGCTTTTTTTTTGGGTCAAAGAAGTGTTCCCTTTCAAACATTTCGTGCTGAACACCCCCGTCTTCATTACGCTGTGCTGACTCTAACGAGATTCCCAGCTTTTTGACCGGCACTAAGCAGCTTGGTCTTAAAAGCATTACATTTAGGCACGATTTACCTGCCGACATTTTGCTAGTCGAACTGTTGAGCATGTGAATGGTATTGTTGCAGTAACTAGCTTTCAGTTTAATCAATGGAAGAGATCTTTTAGGTGGATTCATCTCCTGACCAAATTACTAATTTTGTTAGAAGGATATTAGAATTGTCAAAAATTGTATACAGCGATTACTTTAATACTCAAAGTTTTCGCCGATTCACTCAAGTGAAGAAAAACAATCACTTAAGTGCCTTCAGCAAGAAATTCTGACAAATAATTACGTGACTTTAATTAAATATTAATGTCTAGTTGGCTTTTTCATAAAAGAAAAAGAAAAGAAAAGTCCACGTAAATAATGAGGTGGCCTTAATCACAAAACCAGGCCGCACTAGAGAAAATTTGTCTTTCCCTGTCGTTCTCTCTCGCTCTCTCTTGCTCTCTCATTCAAGCTCTCATGGTGATCAAACCTCCCTTTGCGGAGATGCTATGACCGCCGTATCTTGCAAATCTCATGATTTGTAACCTTCGTCTCTACGCAAAATTCGTCCTCCAGGCCAAACGATACGACCGTGGTGAGGCCGAACAGGGTTCTGACTGGGCCGGATGGATAGGGACTCCTCTTCGTCCCTATACAGCTTGGAGAAGATGAAAAGCGAGAGGATGGAGAATTAGGCATGGGCTTACAAGTTCCTCTGGGGGATTGGGATTGTCCACACGAGCTCAACGGGCTAGAGCTTTCGGTCATTGTGGAGGTCATGAAGGAGGAAATTGATTTTCTTCACAAATTGGGGCTGATGATCGAGGACATCAATAACTATCCTCTCCTCCTGCTTGCAGCATAAAGAAGAACATGATTCCAGTGCTTGATTTTCTTCTATGCCCTAAATTGTCATTCCGGGGAAAATGGCAAATGAGCTCAAACCACCTCTCTATGTGTCGACTCTGTTGCTCGCTCATGTTCTCTCGCCCATGTTCATCCATCGCCTTGTCCAAGCTCCAGCCGTCTTCCTTAAAATCTATTCCTCTGTTAGTCACAATTCTGCTATTACCTGTTAACTGACATTAATTTATTCATCTTTTCTGGTAAAACCAGGAATTTGGTTTAGTTGGTCCAGTTATTTTACTGTCTACCTTTTCATCTCAATCGCTTAATTCTTTTTCCATTCTTTTTTTTCTTCTCAGGCATTTTGATTATAAGTGGACAATGGAATACCCATCGAGAGCTGGTTTGATGATCGATCGGATCAAGAGTTGCTCCGGTTACTGCCATTTTTGGAAAGCTTAGTTGGCGTCAAAGATGTCCGGCCTTTTATCGGATAGAAATACAATCTCCGGGAGAAAATAGCTGCCGCTGCCTATCATCTAAACACAAGGAGGGCCGATCCTTTCGTCTGTTTTTTTATTTTGCTGTTGGAGCTTGCAGTCCATGGCCATCTTCCCTCAAATCTATTTCTGTGTTATTCTCGATTTCATATACAAGTCTCATAAAAGAGAAGCAATGTAAATGAATCTAGGTTACTATTGAGATTTGAACATATGATGAGCTTTCTCTCTGTCGTTCCGGCCAAAGATGAACCCCTTCTCCTAGATCTCCTCTCTCAAGCAGTTCTCCCTCTTGGCTCACTCCCTTTGGCTCACTCTCTATTTTCAGCCGAAGAAGAAGAGCCCCTCAAGCTCTCACTCCCTGTGTTTTCATACTCGTCCCTCTCCCTCTCTCCAAGGACATCGCCAATTTCCCCCACCGGTCATCCTGACCGAGCGCCACGAGCACCAAATTCCCCTTGCTCGTCCTTCCTCTTGTATCGTCCTTGTGTCGTCCTCCTGCCCTTTGTCATCGTGTTTGCATTCAAAACACGTAGAGAAGGAGAGAAGAAGAGAAGGGGGCCAAGCTTAGGAAAAGAAAGAAGAAAGAAAAAAAAGAAAAAAAAAAAGGGGGGGGTCGGGTAAGACTAATCTGGCCTGGCCCTAGTCTATTTTTTTATTCAAAAATTAATTTAATTAATTTTTTTGAATAATTTATATTATTAATGCCAATGTACCTAATATTTATGCGTGACACATTTAGTGAAAACTTTTTTTGCTAGGAGTTAAAAATTAGTCCATAATTTTTTATGTAATAAATGAATAATTAAATGGGTCGCCAAAATTTAGGAGTTAATATAAGAGAATTCATAAGCATATCTAGGGACCATAAGTAGGGAGACAATTGAAAAATAGCTTGGTTTATTAGATTATTCTGCAAATCAATGGAATCTAGTCTAGCAACAAGTTAACAAAAACCAGCAAAATAATGGCAAGTAGAACAAGAATTTTCCCCTCCCTAATCAAGATATAGTTGAGGGGACTGTAGTGAAAAAAAGGAAAAAATGTGAGATATGTTCATAAATAAGAAGAGAGTAACTAAGCAAATTGGGAGAAATAGCAAATATCTTTTGTCAATTCTAGAAAGGGTCTTGTTGTGATCATCACTCTTTGCACATCTTCAACTCCTTCAGTGGGTCAAATGGCTCTCAAAGATCATAATCCAATTTTATGGTATCAGAGCCATGACATTCTTAAGCATATTTCTAGTTTTGAGTTGATTATTCAGTGCGAAGGGTAGAATTTCCATACCATGAGAGAATCCTCTGAAATCTCCACATCTACCACTCTAAATGCTCTAGTTTCTTTTAGCCCTCCTTTAGAACTTCTCACTTCCAATGTCTCTAAAATTGACTATCTTTATGAGGTTTCTTATTTCAATGAAGATTGTAAAATTTCATAGAGTCATCTTCCACTTATTAACCCATATTCTACTTTTGCTAGACATTCCTCTTTTTCACTTGTCCGTTCCATTAAGCTGCTTATCAAGCATACTCCTTGAGAGGTTAAGGAGTATGTCCAGTCTTCCAAATTTGATCAACACCTTATCCCTACTACTCAGTAAGAACACTTTGTTACCCTTCAAATTGCTTCTAACTTCCCATGACAAAGCATACAACAAGGTTGTACACACCTTTGGCACCATAAAACTTGCTTTATTCTTTCATAGAAGGAATGGGTTACCCATGATTAAAAGGCAAGGTTATACAGTAAGGTTATACAAATAGCTCTTTTAGACATGCTTTTTGGATTACCAACATACTTGTATTTGGTACGATCCAAACTAATCTTAATGCAGGAGCAATGTCCGTTACACTTTTTCCAAACTTTAACACGGCTCTCTCGGTTCCACAACTTCCCTTAGCCCTTATGGTTTAACTACATATTATTGGAGCTCCACAAACTTTGGATTCTATTACTACTACTTAACATTATCAAATGGTCTATCGAGTTCAAAATCGTGCTATTGATCCTAACTTTCTTGGTTCCGAAGATGCCCTATTCATTTCAGTGGACAATGATCAGACTTCTTGCATCCATGTGATAATGCTAGTATGAGTACCTAGAGGGGGGTGAATAGGTATACAACGACTTTTCTTGAAGATTGCACAATACTTTAGACAGTTAAACAATTTGCAATAATCAATCGAGAGACTGAGTAAGGGAAAGAGAGAATTGAACACTCGGTTTATAGTGGTTCGGCTTGATTCAAGCCTACGTCCACTCTTCTGCACTGACAGCCAATTGGCTGGATTCCACTATAATCAAAGAGCTGTTACAGTGATGATCTTCCTTGAATTCTAGGTGTAGATGATCTACCACACTCACTCAAGGTCTCGCCAAGTACAACTACTCTCTGTATACAATTTCGCTTGAGCGGTCTCAAGTAATAATCAAGGATCTTGACTACGGAATTTTTCTATCAATCACTCACTTAAAACAACTAGAACGTCTTCTTTTTATACTCCTTTATGCCATCATAGCCGTTGGCACTTACCAAAGGAATTCCTCCAATCTACCCGTTGGACGGAATCAATCAAGAAGATCATCCGAGCTATTTAAGGAATCGATGATAGCCCATCAATCCGTTCGCCCATACAATCGGGATCTCGGTTTCCAAGAATAGAACATTCCAAGATTACTTCGTCGACCATCGGATCTTCAATCGATCTTAGATAAGAATTAAAAGAATCCGAAATAATTATCCAACCAAAGAATCTTTTCCAGAGGATAGGATCGAATCCTCAACCATAGACCTCGGCTTTGGATTTCCTTCGTCACTGGATTAGAAAGACTGTCAGTGAGAACAGACTTAAGTCTTGAGTCTTGAGTCTTAAGTCTTGAGTCTTGAGTCTTAAGTCTTGAGTCTTAAGTCTTGAGTCTTGGGTCTTGGATTTTGAGTCTCGAGAATACAAAGTCTTCAGACTTTAAACTGTCGGTCTCCGAACATCCAGACTTAGACTGATGGAAACGTTTTGTCAGCTTCAAAATATTCTGGAAAGATTTCTCCAACACCATGTGCCTAGACAAATTCCTTTGAGATCAGCTAGTTAAGTTACTTCCAAACACTTGGGTAACTAATTATGAAAAAAAAAAAAAAAATCCACGAGAACTCTAGGCCAATCCAATCCACAAGGTCCTAATTCACCAAGAAAAGAGATGGCACTATTGTTATTAAATTTAGTAAGGAAAAGGAAGAAGCCACTTCTCCTATCTTCCTTACTATCTTTATTATGCAAACTTTGTGCAATTGATTTTCCAATTGACAACAGTCATCCAAATCCAACACCCATGATCGAGTTCTTTGACAAGCAAGAAGGCTCATTCATTATTACAAAGATCCTTGGATAGGACATTATTTTTGGAATCTTTAGTGCCAATGTTCCCTTTGTACAAATTCCCCAGATGATGAAGAAGATGATAGACCGTCTAGGAGAAAGAAATAGTCGAAAGACAAACTTTACCAGAAGTACCTTGATGGAGAGCCCACTATCAGACCTCCTAGGGAAGCTGGAGGAAAATATCATTTCATGGTTTCGTATGGACCACCTTGATCACAATCTCCTCTACTAATCCTAGAACCATGTGATCTTTCGCCACCTCAATCACCATCCAAAAAGAATTCTTCATAAAAAATAATAAATAAATAAATCAGTTGTCTCATCTTTCTACAAACCCATTCACAAATGGGTTACGAAAAACTCTTTTCCTTTAGGAGTACCCAAAGCACCTTAGCCATCAAGTTTCCTAAAACCAAAACCACCATATGTCTTTCCATCTGTCTGTATGTTCAAACTATTAGACTTTCCACCTTTAGAAAGATCTAATTCCGGTGCCCCATTTCCGACATTAGAAGAATTTACAGATGCTAAACATTAGTTCTGATATATGCCTGAAGTCTCGAACCCTACAAATGTTGATGATCATGGAGACAAAAGAAAGTCATAGCTACTGAAGCTGTTTTGAATTGGTGGTCAAAAAATGCTTTGGCCTAGAATAGTGCTCTCGAGACAATTGATATCAAACTTCCAACTACCCAAGCTCGCCTTAATCATGTTAACTAGAAGGTTGATCAAACGACTTTCATCACAAATAAATTGCTTGAGACAATCCAAAAGAAACTACAATAGATGGAATCTAGCAAATTTGTTTCTCATCATTATCTAGAGAATCAAATGGCTGAAATGGAAAAAATTAAGGAGACAGATCAAGCTCCTCTAAGAAAAAAAGTTTATTCCTCCTTCAAACCCGTGACAAATGGTGTCAAAACAAGAATCCCTCTAGTAAGTGGGTGAGCCGAAGAATCGGACTCCTAGCTCTTATATGGGTTAAACTGGAGAATACTAGCAGTCTACCTAGTCCTATGAGGGCGGAAAGTGAATCGCCAGGGCAAAAAGTGCTCGGACAAAGTGTAGCTCTCAACTAGCTTCTAGGATGACAATGGGGGCACTAGGAAGATTCGGTTCCTCACCAAGTGGGCAAAGTTGGAGAAGGACTAAATCCTCGTTGAATGGGGATAACATTCCTAGATCAATCGGTGAATCTAAAGAAGTGGTCTACTATCACATTTTCAACAAGAAAAGAACCTCCATTTGGTTTGGTGGGGTCAAAATGCTTAGTAAGCAAAAATGGTGCTACCAAAAGATGCAATTGGTGAGAAAAGCCACACTTGCCAGAGAAGCGCAAGTGACCAAAGAGAGGTCTAAACAGCTGAGATCAAAAGAGGCTACCATTGGAGCAAAACCTATTTTGTTGGGCAAGCGTGATCATTCAATGTGTGATCCTAAAAGTGGCACATCAATGGTTAAAGGACACAAGGAAGAGAAGAACATATCACAATGAGAGCCTTGAGGAATTGAGTGGGGGAGAATGTCACAATCTATGAATCCTCCCGTACTCGTGACACGTGTGAGTTATACTTGGAGTTATCAAGTGAAGAGTGAAGATGCAGAGAGGATGAACACAATTGGTCTGTGGGAGTGACGTTAGGACGATTGGTGCTAGGAAGCTTTGAAGGCAGAGTTGGCCTCTAGTGTACAAATTTGTCGAGAGTTGATGTTGCTCCCTTTAAGAGGCCATAACAGGCCGAAATCGGTTGTTAAGCCTAAAGAGATATGTTATCTCATTCAATGGACTAAACGCCTGAGCCAAGCTAAGCATGGTATGATCTCGTATATAGAAGTTATTTGCCGTATTGTTCTATGGAACAACTAATGAATGAGGCTGGCCTGATGAATTCTGCTCATTCGGCACCGCATGGGTTATTCCACGGCCAAGGAACTGTCGACCCGTGACACCTATGCCTAGTGCAGATTCTCCCAAGCTCACATCAATTGCAACTTGGGTCTAAATTAAATCTCTCTATTGACTTACCTTTTGTAGTCACCACTAATTAGTTATGGGTCGATTAAATTTCCACATAAGAGTATCCAAAGGCACTTCTTTATATAGAAATTCATTAATCAAGTCAAAAAGTTACTAACTATATCAAAATTTTCAATATTACATATTAAGAATTGCTACCTAATTGAAGAAATTGGTTGTTTCTAAAATTTCACCATCAATACTGAAAGTATGTAGAGAATATAGATAGACTGAAAATTAAAATTCTAATGCAAAGTTACTTGTCAATTCATCTTTCAATCTTTCTTTCATTTTTATATGCTAACAAGTCATCAATTGTTACTCTTAGGACTTGATAAGTAACGTAAATAAAATTCGTTGATAGAAAGATATTTGAAGAGCCAGAAGTTGAAGCCAAAAGTTCTTTAGGACCACTTAATTGTTAAGTTTATTTAAAAAAAAAAAAATTTGACAACTTAAATGCGAACCATATATGGGTTGCCCAAAATTTGATGTGGCAATTTTGTTTATCAAATTTTCCTACCCACGTGGCTGGCCTGTGTGCCCAATTAGTATTAAGGGTCCCAAACTATACTGTTTTTTTTTTTTTTTGGACAACCCAAACTATACTGTTTACATATTTGTTTCTGCTGGGGTGGAATAAAATTTAAAAAAAAATAAAATCATTTTTTCTCTTCCTCCTTCATCACATAGCACCACCTGTCCGGCCACCATCTCCACCCGCTCCAATGTCTCTTGCGGTCAGCCCACGCTATAACTCCATCATCGCTTGTGGTCGGCTCCGTCGTTGCTCGTCCAGATCCAGCCGCAAGCCCAGCTCTGTCACTGATCTCTCACAATAGGCTCCATCGTTGCTTACCCCTTTCAACGTTGCTCTAGTCTCGTCCATGGCCGCAAGCCTAGCTGGTCTATGGCTCGTGAAGCAGTGATCAATCACCAAAAATTGCGAATCATCTTGGAAACTATTGATCAAATTTCTTCTTTGTCCACACCGATTACGAAAGAACACAGGGAATGCTCTGTTTTGCCCCTATTCTCCAACCACGAAGATTCAGAGCAACTCGTTTGCGTTTGGAAGCTTCATTACCAACACTCACTCTCACTGGCGACGTTTTTCAGATCCTACTCGTGTAGCTTGATCAATAAGCGCAACCCAGAACCCATCCTCGACAAGGAATTTTCATTCCTCTCTTTTGTGCCCTGTTCTGGAGAAGTCTGAGATCAATTTCCGTCCACGAAACCTATGTGTAAATCATTGAAAATCTGAGTTATAAGTTGATGATTGGTGATGACATTATCGTTCTTGATACTTATTTTAGATGGAAAATCATTTCGATTTCATCTCCATGCATGCAGGCTGTTTGTTGAGATGTCTCCATAAAGTCGTGAAGTGTACTTGAGAGAGTTGCTTAAATCTGTTGGCTGAAGTGTCAACGGATTCTTTTGTCAACCATGTCTTTCTGCTCCCCTAGGGTCCTATTTATTTCCTCTCACAGGAGCTAGACAAACGTGTAATATGTTATAGCGTTGAGTATGGAATTGTCCTCAGCTTATTCGGTCGTCCTCTCCCTTGTTCTGATCACCTTCTTCTCTTGTGCATGGAAATTACTGTGTTTGTTTTGGTTGAGGCCGAAGAAGCTAGAAAGATGTCTGAAACAGCAAGGTCTAAATGGAACCTCTTACAGTCTTCTGTTTCAAGACCTGAGAGACAACATGAGAATGAGCAAGCAAGCTCAATCTCAATCGATTACTCCTTTCTCAAATGACGTTGCTCCCCGTTTGCTCCCTTTCTTTCATCGCTCCATCAAGAAATACGGTACACATTCCATCAAATTTGAGATACAGTTGAACTTATTAGACATAGGTATAATATCAATGATTCAACAAACTAATTTTCCGGGTATAAAATAATATGAAATTTCAACTCACTAGAAGCTGTAATTTTTAGCTAAAAACCTGCTACAGAATATATATTTATGGTGTCTTTTCAACACTTTAATCGAGATATTTTCACGGAAAGCAAGTCGACCAAATCCTGCTATGATGGAGATTTTATTAAGGGTGCGCATGGAAACACTTCTGTTTCTTTTTTGTTCCTGGGACGACAAATAAAAAAAGTGTTTGTTCCTGGGAAAATTTACGAACAAAAGAACGCGTTTGGTAAGTGTAAAAAAACAACATTAAGTGTTGCTTTTGGGAAAAGTCGCATAAAATCTGAATGACGGCTATGAAGTTACCTTTTTTTATTTTTCTAGGCAACGGTACTCAAGTAAAAAAATATTCGCTAGTTTTCTGAAATTTCATTTGTTTAGTTGGCTAAAAATGATTATGGTCAAAGATACATGTATACTCAAAGTTAAAAAAATAAATTTTCTAACTTGAAAATGGACATTTTCTTGGAAAATTATTTCGAAAAAAATCATTTTCTTTAATCATGAAATTGTTCTTGAAACATACGCCGCCTTGAGTTGCTTCGCTAGATGGATTTATGGAATTATTCACTTGTGCAATTCATTGTAATCTAGGACGGTTGGAAGGCTACCAAAATTGCTCATTTTCTCGTGCAAATCAATCTGCTAGATGGATTTCAAATCTCGGGTACTTATGATGTATCTGCTACTTCAAGCACCGGATATATAGAAATGGGTAGTATGTGTAATATGGTAGCCATTTGACACCTTCATATATTATGTCTGTAAAAAAATATTTAATGCAGGGAGGCTTTGCTTTACATGGTTTGGGCCAACGCCTGCATTGACCATCTGGACTCAGACATGTTGAAGGAAATATTTTCACGGATCAATGAGTTTGAAAAGCCACATCCCAAGGCCATGGGAGATCTCTTAGCATCGGGGCTCATCATGATTGAGGGTGAGAAATGGGTCAAACATAGAAAGATCATCAACCCGGCTTTTCACTATGAGAAGTTGAAGGTATTACTGCTCGCAAATTCCTGACCAGATGCTACATCTAATGGAACTTAAAATAATTAATTATAAAGAACTTCGTACATTCAACTCATTTAGCTTTTTAATTGTTGAATAATGACAGTTTGTAGTGACTGCAATATGTTCAAGTTGCGAGGAGATGATTAAGGGATGGAAAAAGCAAAGTTTGGCAGGCGAAGTGGATGTTTGGCCTGAACTTCAGCATTTGACAGGTGATGTACTCTGTAGAGCTGCTTTCGGTGTGACCTACAACCAAGTCAAGAGCATCCTCCCCCTTCAACAAGAACAAATTGGCCTCACTAACAAGATTCTTCAGTTCATGTTTATTCCTGGATGGAGGTAAGTCAAGAATGATTCAGTAATATATTATCCTGAGATCTTTAACTGTTTCAAAAGCATATGACAAGAAATAGAAGTAGCAAACTTCAGTTTGACTTCCTCAATCCTTATCCATGGAGTCAGTTGCAACTTTCCACAATTGTCTAATGATTTTTCAAATCATATACTGATCTTTAAGCATCTCACTGCGCAAGGAACTTGAAATGTTTCTTATGATTTTGCAAATCAAGGATAGTGGTTGGATTTTGACTGCAAGGTAGCATATAGGGCTAGCTGCAATTTTTTCCTTTTGAAATAATGTCCAGTAAGGCAAATCTTCTACCAAGCTGTTATCGAGATTTCTGTTTTCCAACTTCTAAACTCAATAGAATGGAAGTATGGTTGAGTGCATAAACTGTAGATACTTAATCAACGTCTGAATTTTTCATCTTGAAGTTAATTTGTTTAATAAAAAAACGCAGCCTCTTGCCAACCAAACTGCAGAAGAGGATGAAAGAAATTGACTACAAAGTAAAAGGATTGTTGGCAGACATGGTGACCAAAAGAGAGAAGGCAATGAAGGAAGGAGAAGTAGATGGTGATGATCTCTTGGGACTGATGCTTAAATCAAACGTGAAAGAAATTGAAGAGTCTGGGCATCAAAAGGGTATGAGCATAGAGGATGTGATTCAAGAGCGCAAAGCATTTAACTTTGCGGGTCAAGAGACGACTTCTGTTTTGCTTACTTGGACTCTGATTTTGTTGAGCAAGTACCAAAACTGGCAAGACAGAGCAAGAGAGGAAATTCTGCAAGTTTTCAGCAACAACAAACCTGATTTTGATGGGTTGAGCCAACTAAAAAATGTAAGCACTGCTGTCATGTTTATCTCGATTTTAAGACATATTCCTGAATTTTAAAACTTACATCAAATAAATGATTGAACAAAGAACAAACAAAAATGGCCAAAAAAAATGAAGCAGAAAATTGTAACCACCTGACCTGAAATCTAGTTGTTGTTCTTCCCTATGCCTTCCATTCAAACCAAAAGTTAAAAAGGAGCATTTAGGCGATAGTCACTCAGGCTCCGCTAGTGATAGAAGCGAGACATATGGACTGTGCCTTCTCATTCAAAGTTACAACATGGATTGCATAGATAATGTTTTTTTTTTTTTTAATTTGGTCCACGAGGCAAGTTTTAAATAATTTGATCGTTGCATTCTAATTTTTTTTTCTTTGGACAAAAACGAGCTGACAACAAATTGAGTTATATGCAGGTAAGCATGATACTGAATGAGGTACTCAGGTTATATCCGCCAGGATTAATGACAATGAGAACAGTTCAAAAGACAACCAAGTTGGGAGATATACAAGTACCTCCAGGAGTTGTGCTTCTTGTGCCCATGATCCAGAGATTTGGGGTGATGATTCCAAAGAGTTCAATCCAGAGAGATTCTCCGAGGGAGTCTCAAAAGCAACCCAGAACAAGCTTTGCTTTTTCCCTTTCAGTTGGGGACCTAGAACTTGTATCGGCCAAAATTTTGCTTGCCTTGAAGCCAAAGTTGCTTTGACCTTGATTTTGCAGAATTTCTCAGTGCAGTTATCTCCTTACAAGCATGCCCCTATTCCTATGTTCACCATTCATCCCCAATATGGAGTCCCCTTGATCTTGACTAGAATCGGATCGAATTCCTTGGACTGTATTTAATCAGATTATGTTCTCCTGCTTGCTTCGTTGTGTGCATAAAATGGTTTGTTATGTTTGTTAAAGAACAAACCAAAAGTCATTCATAAATATGATGCCTTCTTGACTAGAAAAGTGGTTCTCAAGCTACTTAAATGTGTTTTACGTCCTCTTTCTTAATTCTTCACTACTCGCCAGAATGCTCTTCTTGATTGACCTAGTTACTGTGTTTTACGTGCTTCTTTGGTGCCTTCGAAACTCTAGGGCACCTTTAGCACAAAAAATGATCACATCTGGCGCACGAATTGTAAAACTCTTTGTAAAGTCACTTTTATTAATAGGAGAAAGAGAACACTACATGCAGGTACTCGTACTTGACTAAATAAGAAGAAACGGAAACACAAGGAAGACCATGTCCCATTATATTTGTTCCTCTCAAGATCGCATCATGCTCTATAAGATTTATTCCTGTTCAAGCGATCTTACTGGTACAAATTTTAATAATACAATTTGCTAGTTAACTGTAGCCCAAATATCTGACGGCCAAAAATGCCAAAGAAAAAAGAGCATAAATAGCATGAATTTGTACTCTCAACACAAAGATGACCCCAGCTTCCAAACGATCCAAAAAGAGCACGAACTTTTGCTTAAAGAACGAATATCCACCGATTTTTTAAAAAATACAAAATTACATCCTTAGGACAAGCTAAATCCACTTTGCAAATGACACTAAGGAAGAACGAAGGTTTGCTCGAGCGACTAGCTTTTTCGACAAAAAAGCTCATGCATCATCTGCTGTGGCTATGTACACGTTAGTTGAGCCAAATCAAGGACGTATACATTTAAACAAAGATGACATTATTTTAGTAGCATTTTGGTTCGTTCATTTTAGATAAGAGAGAGGGAAAGAGTTTAGCCCCAAATCGAATTTGCGGATCGGATGACAAGGGTCTTGCTACAAGATGAGTCCGCAAATTGGGGTTTCATTTTGAGCTAATTTGTGGAGTTCCGGAAAATGGTGAAAATTGGTTAGTGTTTTGAGTTTGCTAATTAGGGTTCCAAATTATCTATTCTTAAGCTAATCAAGCAAATACATCATAGTCCAAGTGAAACGGCGGTATTTTGGCTTAGTTGACATATCTATTGTGCACGAATGATGGTTAGTCACGTAATATGCCAAATAAATTTCTTTGGCCTGATCCACTCGACTTAGTCATGTGAAATAATTTTTATCTTTTTATTTTCTTTCTTTCTTTTTTTTTCACTGTGACTGGTGATTTTGCCCCTAAATTTGTAATTTATAAAATTTTATTTTTCTTCTCTTTTCCATCTTTTCTTTTTTTTTTTTTCACTTACCAGCGAGGTTCACTGGAGCTTGCCGAGTAGTAGGCAAAGGTTACAAAGCCCTTATTTCCAGCGAGGGCTTTGTGGCCCTCACTCAACCTTGCCTGGATGTGGGTGAGGGCAAAGCAACCACGGGTGAGGCCATGGCAGCCTTCATCCGCAGTCAGCAAGGATGGCCTCTCCCAAATCTGGGCAAGGCAGACTCGCTCGCGGCCTCCTGCGCCTCACCCACATCGGGGTGATGTCGGGCAAGGGTTACGAAAATCATACACAGACCACGAGCTCAGCTCTCATTAGCGCTGGACAATCATGGACGGAAGTCGAGGTATCAACGAGAACAAGCGACCATCCTCGAGCGAGCTATCATTGCAATTGAGGATGCAAATTGAAACAGAATAGAGAGTAAGGGCTTACCTTGAACAAAGAGGAATTGCCATACAATGGAGGAATCAGAGGTGAGCTTTGCCTATGTTGAGAAAAGAAGAAAAGGAGGCAGTGGGGAGGCCAGTCTCGCCAGGGTTAATTTGATTTTTAGGATCGAATTGCTATCAATATAATAAGTTTAAGATTTTTTTTTGGTACTTTTTCATCAAAAAAATCACATTGAGTTGTACAATATTTGATTTCGATGTTTCAAATTCCCTTCCAGAGCCTGAACAAAATCCTCACTTCCTTTTGATGAAATCACACCACATTTGGACATAAAATCTTTGATGTTTTGCAGAAGAAGGTAGCTCATAATTTTTCTAAGCATCCTCCGGTAAATGCATCTTTTGTAACCGTTTGATGTTAATCACCCTTATTTGGTTTTTGATATCACAAAAACCACTTAAATATAATTTTATTTAATCATTGGGGTTTGCCCTAGTGATGTGGGAAGGCGGAGGTGAGGAGCTCAAAACTCCACATTCTCAAAGAGGTTGGGGTAGGAACGATTTAGCTTTAGGTGGGTTTTGACTCTTACGCCAGGCAAGATAAAAGTCTAAGAGTGAGAGTTATAATAGAAATAAAGTAAAAACGACAAAAAAAAATTATATTTGTTATATCTGAGTATTCTTTTACAGCATTTCAAGACCGTCTTAGCCCAGAAGAATAAGGTTGGACTCCCCACACCTACATTTTAAATTTAAAATTTGTCAGCCCAACCTAATTCAGTAGGTGTCGGGATTATGGATGGACACTCCGAAGGCTCATGGTCAAATTTCTAACCTTTCAAAATGTAAGTAATTATCCAAACAGTCCTAAATTTATTATATGAATGTTGATTCAATTCTCAACCTTTCAATTTTATTAATGTAATCCTAAATTTTTACGCAAAATTTCAATTTAGTCCATCCAACCAATTGTCACCAAAAATAACTATCATAGCATAGAGTCATTGTCCGCTATTTTACATGATACGTTGACAATTTGTGGATCACTATGTCTATCATTTTTGGTGACAATCAGTTAGAATGAGTAAATTGGAATTTTGTGCAAATGTTTAGGACAATGGTTAGAATGACTAAATTGGAATTTTTCCAATAGAAACGTATCTAATAGCTAGTTGATTGTTTTCTATAAATATGGTTGCCCTTAGTATTAAGGAGGTAGGAAACTCTCATTTACGCTTTTCAGTCTTACTCCCCAACGATATTGGAGAGTGGAGTAAACACCGATTTGGGCCAAACCTCTATAAATCAGCTAAGCGTGTCTCCATCCCTACTCTTTTATCTATATGCATGTCACGCATTTTATAATTTGTCTAACTCACATTTGTGCATAAACATTTGATATTGACCATATTCTACATATTTGGGCTAACGATTGGTATCAGAGTGGCTGCTCGATTAATTCTTGCTTGATATTTTCTGTGTTTATTTGATTTTTTTGAGCTAAAGGTCCTGACATCACATGGTTGGCAGTTCTCTAGCCAAAGGTCAATCTATTGTTAGGCCATCTTTGTCATCCGAAAAGAATTTTTATTCAATCTCAAGATTACGAACTGTGACCGTGTATTATTAAGGGTCCTCATCTATCTAGTAAGACCGAAAGTGTAACAATTGTTCCTACAAATGAAAATCGATTGAGTGCATACGATGTGGAATTAGGGATGTATTTGTCTCTTGGAAAATGAATAATTTGTAAAATATTATCCTAAAAATAATCATTATATTGCTTACACAAATGAATGAATAAAAAATAATTTTCATCACCCACGAATATATTTAGACAAAATTTATTGTCGATAATTAAAACATATTTCATTAACTAATTATTTCAAGTGATGCATGTGACAATTTATACAAAATTATTTTCCCAACATTAAATTTCCACAAAACAAATGCACCCTAATACAATCAAACACTAAGGCAATCAACATGTTATATTTTACTTAAGACGATAACTATTTGTTAAAGAAATCGTTAGCTCTTGAGGCTAATTACCTCCAAGAAGACAGAGCCAAATGAAGACAGCGATAAAAATATGGCTACGATAACCTGAAAAATCGAAAAAACTACTCTAAAACGAGAACTTCAAGAGAGATTATGGGCGTGCACAAGAAATTTCAATTGGAGAAACAACACCAAACGTCACAAGAATTTAACATAATACTCGTTGCCGTTAAATTACCTAAATGATTGATATGGCAACATCATTCTGGAAAATATTATGAAAAGAGAAGAACATACCCGGCGTATTATAATAAGAAAGTCCATTAGTAGAATAAAACGCACGCAGTTCACGATGCTGATTAGTGCATCTCCAGATCTTAACTAAGTTATTCAATTAATAGCATCACCGCTCACTTGAGCCTGAAGGCATTGACAACTTTAGGAAAACAAAGGATAAGAGATTCTTATATATAATGCATTGATATTCTCTCAAATACCTTACTTCTATCTCCCATGATATCACCCTTAGCTGTCTTCCCCATTTAGATAGGGGCACTCATTTGACCAAAAATAAGTGTTTATGTTAATTTCCTTACCAAAAAAAAAAAAAAAATTCTCTTCTTCCTCAAATCTGCATCGGCCGTGATTCTGACAATTAAATGAAGATTATCTGCTATTAATTTTCGACCACCTGATTCACGCAGATTTGATTTAGTTCATGTTATCTTAACTTAATGAAATCCTCCACTTGATATCAAATCAAGAAAATTAATTTATTAAGTAGAACCCGGTGATGCAAATCAATAAAGAATAACAATGATAAATGCAAGAACACTTGAAAATGAAACCTCCACTCATACACCGGAAAGAATACTAATTATCTCAGACTGATTCTGAATTTCAGATGACAAATTCTTTTATATTCCCCCAAATAATCCGAATAATTTTGAACTAGAGCCTTCTGCTTGTACAGTCCATTCAACTCACCGATTTGCTTTCACAAAAATGGAAAATTGCTTTGATCTTCTCCAGGTTACTCTCAATGACTTTCAGAGCTAGCCGTTAAACACGAATGTGAACTCAAATCAATTTGGAAAGGGCCTTGAGCCTTCTTTTTCCGAGGGTTGCAAGGGCATTCATCACCTAAGTAACACCGACACGACATGCGACACACGACACGCGACATGACACAACACAACACCTTGACATATCGTTTCTCAAAAAACAAAGAATTTCGACACGTTAAACACGTTGTGTATTAAATATATTTTTATATATACATAATAAATTATCATTTTTATGATTATTTCAATCAAATTAATATGAATTAAATTCATAAATAAATAAATAAATAAAAAAGCCTAGAATGAAAATACACTAAAAACATTAATCCGCAATTTATTAATATCATTCATTATTTCAATTTGACAAATTCAACTATATTTCAACGATTCATAAAACTTGGAGAAAAAACATTTCAACGATCCATATTCTAAACTCGCATGTTTAATATGTTGGAAGAGGATAAAAAAAACTTAAGTGGTGAATTGTGTATCACAGGAAGTGGAAGTCAGAAGAGAAGAGAATGTTAGGTTTTTCTTCTTTTTCAATTTATTATTTTTATTATCATGTTTTTTTTTTATATACATATATATATATATTTTCACCTCTCATTTATTGAATTTTTAAAATTGATTTCGATATTGAAATCACGTGTCATAAACTTGTATGTCAGAATTTCGACTCAGTGTCAGGAGTGTCGAGAAAGTTGACGAGGTATCGGATTTTCCGACACGTGTTAACTGAGTGTCGGAGAGTGTCGACACGCGTCAAAGTGTCCGACATGATATGAAAGCTCTTGGAGAGTCTCGGTACTTCATAGCTCATCACACCTCCTACATCATTTCTAGCAAGAGCTTCTTCTGCAAAGGGTCTCTCTAGTCTTTTCACGCTCCTCGCTGATTTCACTGTCGTTGAATTGGCTGTTCACCTTCTGCACACACTGGTCCTCCCAAACATATTTACACCTTCATCTTCTTTGCCATATTACTAGCCCATCCAAACTTTATCAAACCCTCATTCTAAAGCTTATTCACCTCCCACACAGGTCCTTCAAGCCTTCGACAGTCAAAGAACGTGACATCTGGAACCAATTCGTAGCCATTGCCACGTCATCAAACTTGCCATTGGATCACACCAACCACATCACCACAAGAATTTGCCACTTTAGCTCATCCCCGTCACCAATCATGACACCTCGGCTAGCCACTCGAATCCACCTCCAAGTCACTCGGCCTAACCAAGTCACCACCGCAACGGTCACCACCACCTCAGCCTCATCACCGCCCTACAGCAACGCAACTTTTCCGAAAGGCGCCCCGTTTTCCCCAACTGGCCCACAATTCCACTGCCGAAGAAGAGGAGTGAACGGTCAGCAAGCAGCCGCTCCTTTTTCTCGCCACTTCGGTCCACCACTCACGAACACGTACTCCTCCAACTGGCGAGAATTGCTGAAGATCCATCAGCCACTTCACCGTTTGAAGATGGACAGCAACACGAGGAGGGGTGATCGAACTATGAGGGGATCGAAGCCGCCTTCTTTTCACGATTACCAGCCTTCACTCAATCCCCCACTGAAATCTCCGTCACACCCGCCCCTCCTTCTCCGTTCGTTCACTGTGCACGCGAGCTCCACGTCTTGCACAACATCGCAGCTCACGCCATCGACCGCTGGTGCCGGGCCTCAACTCGGACCATTGCAGCCCGGGGAGTCCGAGAGATTGCCGAACCGCAGTCACTGCTCGTCCAACACCTGAGGCAAGTGAATTACTGCCTGTTTATGCTACGTAAGTTAATTTCCGCACGTCGAGGTCGATTCCCTCAAGTTTTAGTCACTTCGAGCAAATTTGTGCTGGATTATGTTCATTGATGGTTTCCGGATATTCGTGTTACAAATAGTATTAATAATTTAGTACCTTTGGTATATTAATATGTTTATTGAAATTCTGGTTGCTGAGATTTAAGTGCATTTAAATTCGAATATCACGAATTGTTACAAGAACTATAGATTTTCTAGACAGACCATGAAAATAATATTACTAGGCAAAGGTCGCATGGGAACGTGTCAAACGTGACTCGCGTGAGCTTTATTTATATAGAGATATAGAGAGAGAGAGAGAGAGAGAGAGAGAGAGAGAGAGAGTCAAACACGCACCGGTGGACAGGTGCATCGCTGGACAAGTAATGGATCATTAATGGATATAAAAAAAGAATAAGATTGCTTTCTTTCAAAATTTACGCAATTTTACTTTCTACATCTACGCAATTTTTCTTTCAACATCTACGCAACAGATTGTTTCTTGGATGAGCTCATGTACGTCAAAGTTTTTTCCCCTTTTTTTATTTCCTTGTCTATGCCTCCGTCTATTTTTCGGCTCCCCAAGAGTACTATATATTTCGACTCACAGAAAGAAGACAAGTTCATCCTATGTTTGACGCAGAATATGGAAATGTCCTTGGCTTATTCGATTGTTCTCTCCCTTGTTCTGATCACCTTCTTCACTTGCGCACGGAAATTACTCTGCTTGTTTTGGTTGAAGCCGAAGCAGCTAGAAAGATGTCTGAGACAACAAGGTCTAAATGGAACTACTTATCGGCTTTTGTTTCAAGACCTGAGAGACAACTTGAGAATGGCCAAGCAAGCGCAATCTCAATCCAGTACTTCTTTCTCCAATGACATCGTGCCTCGCATTCTCCCTTTCTTTCATCAGTCCATCAAGAAATACGGTACGCATGCCATCAAAGTCGAGATACAGTCGAATTTTTGTAGCCAATGATATTATATTGTTGATTTGACAAACTTGATTTCCAGGTAAAAGACAATCTACAATTTCAACACACTAGAAGGTGGAGTTGTTAGCTAAAAGCCTGCTAAAGAATGTATTCACGGTTTCTTTTCAGCAGTTTAATCGAGATATAATCCTGAAAAACCAGTAGACCATATCCTACCATAAGGCTGTTTTCTTCAACATTGAATGTTGTTTTTAGAGGCAAAGTAACAGGACATGTGAATGGCAGCTATGTAGTCAGCTACCATCGGAAAGCTACTTTGTTGCTCATTTTCGCATGCAAATTGATCTGCTACATGGGTTTTAAGTGGGGTACTTACAATTTATCTGCTAGTTTAAGCACCTGACGTACAGAAATGGGTGATATAAGGGATCCGGTAGTCATTTGACGCCTAGATTATTTATGTAGTTTGTAAAAAATGGTTATTGCAGGGAAGCTTTGCTTTACATGGTTTGGGCCAACGCCTGTCATGAACATCATGGACTCAGACATGTTGAAAGAAATATTTTCACGTATCAACGAGTTTGAAAAGCCCCATCCCAAGGCCATTGGAGATCTCTTTATATCAGGGCTTCTGGAGATTGAGGGTGAGAAATGGGCCAAACATAGAAAGATCATCAACCCGGCTTTTCACTATGAGAAGTTGAAGGTATTACTGCTCGTTGCTAAAAGTTTACTGACCAGATGAAACATCTAAGGGAACTTAAAATAATTAATAATCCTGTCGCATTTCATTGTAACAGCACATGAAACTCGTAGTCCATGAAAATCTAATAACTAAAAATTACTTTCTCTATAGCTTTTTAACTGTTGAAAACTTACAGAATGTAGTGACAGCAACGTGTTCAAGTTGTGAGGAGATGATTAGGGGATGGGAGAAGCAATGTTTGGCTGGTGAAGTGGATGTGTGGCCTCACCTTCAACATTTGAGTGGTGATGTTCTCTATAGAGCTGCTTTCGGTGGTAACTGCAACCAAGCCAAGAGCATCTTCCTCCTTCAACAAGAACAAATGAGCCTCACGTACAAAGTTCTTCAATTCGTGTTTATCCCCGGCTGGAGGTCAGTTGAGATTAATCTAGCAACAATTTATCCCGAGATCTTTAACTGTTACAAAAGCATATAACAAGAAAAAAGAGTAACAGACTTCAGTGACTTCCTCAATCCTTATCCATGAAGTCAGTTTAAACCTTCCACCATTTTCTTGTGATTTTGCAAATCATGCACCAATCTTAAAGCATCTTGCCACACAAGGATTGAAAAGTTTCTGAAGACAATTTTCTTCCTGCAAATCATGGATAGGGGTTGGATTGCGATTGCAAGATAGTATATTGCACCTTACTGCAATTTTTTTCCTGTCAAAACAATTTTTAATACGGCAAATATTTGATCGAATTGTCCTCACAATTGCTGTTTTCCAGCTTCTAAACTCATATGAGTTAATGAAAATGATTGAGTGTACTTATGTTGCAAGACACAAAGCTGTGGAAACCAAATTAATGTATAAAGTTTCATCTTCAAGTTGACTTGTGTTAAACAAAAAAATGCAGCCTCTTGCCGTCCAAACTGCAGAAGAGGATGAAAGAAATTGACCACAAAGTAAGAGAATTTTGGAAGACGTAGTGACCAAAAGAGAGAAGGCAATGAAAGAAGGAGTAGATGAAGACGATCTGTTGGGACTATTGCTAAAATCAAACATGAAAGAAATTCAAGAATCCGGGCATCAAAAGGGTATGAGCATAGAGGATGTGATTCAAGAGTGCAAAGCGTTCAACCTAGCGGGTCAACAGTCGGCTTCTAATTTGCTGAGCTGGACTCTGATTTTGTTGAGCAAGTACCAAGACTGGCAAGACAGAGCAAGAGAGGAAGTTCTGCGAGTTTTCGGCAACAACAAACCTGATTTTGATGGGTTGAGCCAACTAAAAATTGTAAGGATTCTCCTCGTATTATAGGCTGATGTTCATCTCGCTTTCAAGACATACATTCCTGAAACTGAAAACTGACATCAGATAATAGGTTTTTGCAAAAACGAAAAAAGAAATTACAAACGAGAAATAAAGGAAAAAATTGTAACCACCTGCCCCGAAATATAGTTGTTGTACTTCCCCCAAAACAAGAGTAAACAATGAGTATTTAGGCAATAGTTACTCAAGTTAGGTTCCGCTAGTGACAGAAGTGAGACACATGGATCATGCCTCCTCATTCGAAGTTCAAACACAGATCACACAAATGATATTTAGTTTGATATATTAGGTCCACCGGGCAAGTTTTAATTAATTTGATAGTTGCATTATTAATGTCTTTTTGGACAAAAAACAAGCTGACTACAAATTGATTTATATGCAGGTAAGCATGATACTGAATGAGGTGCTTAGGTTATACCCGCCTGTATTTATGACGATGAGAACAGTTCACAAGAAAACCAAGTTGGGAGATATGCAAATACCTCCAGGAGTTTTGCTTTTTGTGCCCATTATCCTGATCCACCATGATCCAGAGATTTGGGGTGATGATGCCAAAGAGTTCAATCCAGACAGATTCTCTGAGGGAGTCTCAAAATCAACCAAGGATAAGCTCTGCTTTTTCCCTTTCAGTTCGGGCCCTAGAACTTGCATAGGCCAAAACTTTGCTCTCCTTGAAGCCAAAGTAGCTCTGACCTTGATTTTACAGAGTTTTAAAGTGCAGCTGTCTCCTTCTTACAAGCATGCCCCTATTCCTTTGTTCACTATTCATCCCCAATATGGAGTCCCCCTGATCTTGACAAGAATCAGATCGAATCCTTGATTCGTAATTGATCAAATTCTGTCCTCTTGTTTCATTCAGTGTGTGCATAAAATGGTTTGTTATGTTCGTTGAGAATAAAGGAAAAGTCAATGTAAATATATCATGCCTACTTGACTAAAAAAGTGGTTCCTAATTAATGATATGCTTTCATTTTGAAATTCTTCACATCTCGACAGAATGCTCTTCTTGGATTGACCTAGTTAACTGGGTTTTACGTACTCTTTTGGTGCTTTCCAAAAGAATTGTTCCAGACGTGAGATTTCTTTCCATCTTTAGCCAAATTATTATATATCTGTTCTAAGTCGAAAAACGAATCGTTAACTTTATGAAGTTGCTTATATTAAAAAGAGACGGAAAACACTGAATGCGAGTACTTGCATTACGGAAGGCAAAGCAACAGAAACACAAGGAAGACCACATGCGAATATATTTTTTCCTCTCTTGATTTCATCATACTCAATTATAATTATTCCTGCTCATGCAACCTTACATGTATTAATTTCTAGAAAACAATTTGCTTGTGAAACGTGTTCCAAATATCTGACGGCCAACAATGCCAAAGAAAGCATGAACTTGTATAGTCAAGACAAAAATAACACCCGGTTTTGAAACGATTCAAAAAAAAAAAGCACAAACTTACGCTTAAAGGAAAAAAATATTCCCCAAATAAAAGAAAAGGCACAAACTTATATCCTTAAGACAGAAGACGCCATATACTTTTAACCAAAAACGACGTTGTTTGAGTAAGATTTTGGTTCTTTTCGGATAACACAGGGAGAAGGAGTTCAGCCCCGAATTGAATTCGCAGATTGGAGGGCTAGGATTTTGACACGAGATTAGGTCGCAATAGGGTTTTATTAAATATAACATATTAGCTAATTTTTGGAGTTCAAGCAAATCATGAAGTTTGGTTAGTGTTTCGGGTTTGCAACTTAGGGTTTAATCGTCCAACCATCCAAGCACATATTTGCCCACAAAGAATGTTCCACCGCTTGTGATTAAGAAGATAAACAAAAGATAGTGATAATCTTCTTCAATAGATGAAGAACGATCGAAAAGTAATGCCTATAGTACATAGCCATGAATTTTTATTTAGAACTAGTAATAAGCTCCTGCCTACCAGCACAATGAGAATAGTATCACACTCAATTATTGGGGGAAATTACCAAAAAAGTCCTCAACCTTTTATAACTGCAAATTCAATCCTAAACTTATTTTTTCAATTGAGTCATAAACAATTGAGTCCTAAAATTGGCTTTTTAAAATAAAATATTTTTTTTTTGAATTATTTATTAATTTTTCAATCTTTTTTTACCTTTTTTTTTTTTTTTCCCCTCTCCCTTCTCCTCCCTTCTCCTCCCTCCCCCTCCCTCCTTCTTCCTTTAGCTCTGGCGACTAGCCAACCCTCGCGAGTTGCCGAACTAAAACAGCTGGCGAGCTCACCTTACTAACACTGGGCAAGGGCAAGCTTGCCCAACCACAGGCAGGGGCCTACCTTGCCAAACCTAGCGACAATGAGGCCCTCCTTGCCAGATCTAGGGAGGAGCTTGCCCAGACACTAGCGGGGCGAGCCCTCACCAAATCCGGTGAAGGAGTCCTTGCCCAGACACTGGCAGGGTGAGCCCTCACCAAATCTAGTGAAGGAGTCCTTGCTCAGACACTGGCGGGGTGAGCCCTCGCTAGATCTGGTGAAAGAGTCCTCGTTGTCACTCAATCTAGCGAGGTGAAGCAAGCCCCCACCAAATTCGATGGGGGTTTGCCTTGCTAATGGCTAGGCAAGCTTGCCCTCACCTAGCGACGGTGAGGCAAGCTCGCCCAACTGCCTCGTTCTGGCGATCGGCAAGGGTTGGCCGATTGTCGAAGCCAAAGGAAGGAGGAGGCCTCACTAGATTCGGTGAGGGAGTCCTCGCCATCGCTCAATCTAGCAAGGCAAGGGCCCCCACCAAATTCGATGGGAGTTTGCCTCACCGGAAGGAGCTTGCCCTCACCTAGTGACGGCGAGGCAAGCTCGCCCAACTGCCTCGTTCTGGCGATCGACAAGGGCTGGCCGATTGTCGAAGCCAAAGGAAGGAGGAAGGAGGAAGGAGGAGAGAGAGAGAGAGAGAGAGAGAGAGAGAGAAGAGAGAGAGAGAGAGAGAAAAATGATTAGAAAAAAAGAGAGATAAAATAATTAGAAAAAAAAATATTATTAAAACAATTGTGGCCGGTGGCCGATGGCCATCAATGCCAGACAACCAATTTTGTTTGGAAGAATTGAACTAACATAATTATAAAAAGTTTAAGACTCAATTGGCCCAAAAAAAAAAATTTATGACGAATTAGGACAAATGCAAAAGGTTTATGACTTTTTTGGTAATTGCCCCACAATTATTTCGGCCAAATCTTTTCTAAGATTAAAGGTTGTACTGTGAACTATCTTTACCAAGCATTTGGAGAGGATTAAATCATAGATATGTAATGTACTCACATATTTATTGTACGACCACGGATGTTTAATAATTTGTAATGATCGATCATTAAAACATACTCCTCTAAATTGGTGAGATGAGTGGGTATACATTGAATGTAATTTTTCTTTTAATTTTTAAAAATAATTGAGAGATCATCAAAAGTTTGAGATACTACTTATTTAAATTGATGAATTACATCAGATTGGATGAAGCAAGCTAAAAGTTGGAAAAAAAATTCACAGTGTTTCTATTTTTAAGTTTGGAAGTATAAAGATGACTTGAAAGACATCAAACTAACATAGGATCAGCATGTATGATTTTGACACCAATATAGTTGCTACGGAACATACTTTGTCCATTTCACTTCAAGAGCTAATTACAAACTGCACATCGGATAAAAGTAAAATTAAGTGCAAAAATATAAATGTAATACATATTTAGACATATACTATTAACGTGAATCAAAATTTGTTAAGATTGTGTTGAGATGAAGTTATATTTTTATATAGTGCACGATGATATATCGTGTTTTTCACGTCAATAATTGTTTACCAAGCACAAAAATTAAATTATTTTTTGGGTAATTGCATAAAAATAAGTGAAAAGTTCACTAAAAGTAAAGAAGCAAAAGCTTGAAAGTTGGAATAAAAAGTGTGAGTAGGTGAGGGAGAGAGTGGCATTGAAGCTAGGGATGAGCATGGTCCAGGTGAGCAATTATCACATTGGAACTAGGAATCGTTTACTAAGGACCGATTGGTTTCATGAATCCACTCGGGAACTGGTTTACCGGTCCGGTCCGATTCCCAGGTGGGTCCATGGAAGTAGTCCCCAATCCCTACAACATTATATTCATCAATTAATATAATGGCGAACTTAGTTTCTAACCAAAGCTTGTACGGCCTTAAATTTGTGTTAAAATGTGAGCTATTGCTTTTGATTAAAGATTGAAAAATATAGGGTGAAACAAATAAACAATACTAATTTGCTATGCACTTAATTTCTTTGAAGTTTATGGTGTGATCCCCTTAGGGTTCCGCAACAACAAGAAAATGTGGAGAATTAGACTCTACATTAGAAGTCCTAACCTCCACAGCAGTTAAAATATTAATCGTTTAATTCATCTTCTTTTCAACGTCAATCTAATTTAATTGCCAAGGTGGCTAAGGAGAGATTTGATTGTGCTCCAGAACTAGCCATTGACTCTTAATTTTGTATTATGACAACAAAACATCGCAACATTATGAACATCTCCAATCAATCCCATCTTTTCTCTTTGTTTATTTTGTTTTTGGTTGAGAAAGTAAGTAAAAGGATTATTAGAATGAAAAAAAGTATGGGGATTAATCCTAATAGACAAATTTAATCAATAATGTTAAATAATACGTATATATATTAGTAAAAAGAAACTACAAAATAATTAAGTAATTGAGATGGAATTTCTTTATGTGTGTGTAGGTGTGTCTAGTCTGGGTAGATAGGTAGACGGTTCCATACCTAGAATCGAGAACCAGACCAATACTCACCAGTTCCATTAAATTGGAATTGGGAACCAAACCGGTCCCCATAGGAATCGCCATTCTAGGCTAGTCTGGTCTGGTTCCGGACAATGTTTGCTTCCTTTGCACATTCCTAATTGAAGCTACTCTTTCTTACGTATGATCAACAATGGAAAAAGCATCGCGGGGAAACTGAAAAGTGAAACGCCAGGCTTCCATTTAACTCCGTTAACTGTACTCAAGAAGGTGAACAAAGTCTATGATAAAAATATATGCTTTTATCTTGCGGCATGTGGGTGATTCGTCAAATTGTATGAATTTAAAATTACCACCTTGCTGGAAATGCTTAACGTGATCTAAAAGTTAGTGGTGAACTTATTTAAACTAATATTAAAAGCTAACAGATTCGATTTTGGCTAGTAGATGCAAGGAAAAGAAAAGTAAAGCAGCAAAAATATGAAATCCCACATCTATTGTACGTCCACCAATTCAATTTTAAACCTTCCAATTTTACTAATTTAGTCTTAAAAAATTATTTTTCAATGTAGTCTTTCTAGCCAATTAAGACCAAAAATCGTTGATGTGGCTCTAATCAACATTGATCGTCCTAAGTGGCATAACCGATGCTAGCATCCAGGGTTTTTTCATTTGTTTAAAATTCTTTGAATTTTTTTTCCCTATTCTACGATAAGCATTGGTCGCCAGTGCCTGCCGCAAAGAAAAGAAAATGGAAAAAATTAAAGAAAAATTATAAAAGTTGCCACTAGGGCTCAGCCATTGCGGCCTAGAGCCACCCTTGCTAGATTTGGTGAGGGCTTCATGGCCCTCACTCAAGGCCACCCATGGCCTAGACGAGGGCCATGACCCCCACCGGCCACAATGGAAAAATAATAATAATAAGATAAAATAATAATAATTGAAAAAATATCAAAAATTTGCAAAATTTGTCCACGTCATGCCAGTTGTACCATATATGATGGCTAGCATTTATGTCAGTGATTTCAAGCCAAAATCCATCTCAATTAGCATAAATGCAAAATATTTAGGATTTAATTAGTCCAATTAAATGTTTATAATTGAATTTATACTAATACAATATGTTTATAACCTTTTTTTGTACTTTTATTGTTTAAATTTTATTGTCATTGATGAATTCAATCCCTAGTTTTCTTATGACATGTATGTACAGTCCCTTAATTGAAAATTTGGATGTCAACGTGCGTTAGTTGGGAAAATTGACATAGAGTATCATGTTATCATGTTATGTTTTACATGAAACTGGTTTTCGATTAAGTATATTAACGAAGTCAACCAGTTATATTATATTGGGAAAAACTAAAAGTACACTCAACTTAGCATTGAAAACTTAGAGCCTTACGGCACCGTTACTTCTTTCATGTTCATGGACTTGAACAACCGAAAGGAAAATAAAATGTTGAGAGAGAGCATTAATTTGTATTTAAAGGGTGAATATCGCTCCAAATATAAGAAAAATAGCTATATAGCAGTTAATAAAAATTAATTGTAAATATCTTACACATGGATTACACATGCTGTGGACTTTCAATTAGTGTTTTGTGACGTATTTGCATGCATAAAATTAGAAATCCTTCCATTTAAATATTATAAAACAAATTAGTCTCTCTTCCCCGCCGTAAAAGTAGTCAAGGCACTGGGAAATGTCCAGCTTCGACACCAGAAATAATATGTTCAAATTTCACTAATTATTTCAAATAATTATATTTGTTCAAAAGAAAAATCACTAATTATGTACAAGGTGCTTTGGATCAGAGTTACTTTACAGGCTAAAGGTGGTGTGTACTGAAACATTTAATCGCTTCATGTAGTTACAAGTGTTCCACAGACTTCTAGGTAGCCGGACATTTGACTTCTAGGTTGTCGACCTCTTTTGACTTTAATTGCACAAAGATAAATGTTACTTGACGTATAATATTAGTAGTCGCCCCTCTATATACTTATGGAGTTTTAACGTTGGTGGTATAAAATATTTAAGTTCAATTTTGACAACCGTGTTCATTTCAATAGATCATAGATATTTTTCATTCACGACAATAGGTGTGAAAAAATATTTTGCACAGGTGCTGTGGCTAGTGATCCAAAATTTATTCTCTTGAAATAAAAATTTTAAATCATTATTTTCTACACTTACTGTAAAAATATTTTACATGGGACAATGCTAATAAGTTCCTTTCTTTATTCGCTCGTCTTTGTTTTGGCTAATATATTTTCTTTCTAGTTTAGGGAATCTTACTTGGTGGGCTAGCGAACCCATCAAATAAGATTGGTGATTTTCATAGGGAAAATGTGTGGTGGGGACAACACCGTTACTCATAGGAGAGTAAAGGTGCCGTCACACTCTCATTTTCCAAAAAAATTAATGATCATTGCTAGCATAATAGTCTTTAGACTAATACAAGGTTAACATTGTATTAGGAGCCACAAATTCATAAAGAAGTTGACCCCACAACAATTTATAATTATATAATATTTAGTTTTTTATAGTTTAGATTAGACTGTTATTTTTACAGCGCATTAAAAACTATTACTCAATCATTTCTCAAAATTAATTACCCTTCCTCTCACTTTTTTCATTTTCTTTAATGGGTCATGTTGACTTATGATTGCTAGTTTTCCTTAGATGAACATCAATTGTATTCAGCTTTAGTTAGATTAAAATATCTGCGATGTCTATCTATGTAACCCACCAATCATCATATTGATCTGAAAAAAATTGGCCCCTTATGACTACCACAAAATCGGATAGAAATGGGGTTGACAAAACGTCTCGAACTTCCTATCCAACCAAGAGCTTAGTACAATGGAAGCCCTACACATCGCATTGGCAGGTCGATTGAGTTATAAATGTTTATATTCAATCAGTAGAGTCCTAGAAGTTTTTCAAAAATGTGTAATCACTGTTTTTAAATAAATACATTGATTGACACTTCCTCGCAATAAGATTGGCCACGCCGGACCGACTATGAGTTAAGGACTTCGTCGCATAATTTTAAAAACGCCTATGACTCCGTCAACCATGATTCCAAATATTATCAACCACTATTTTGGCAACCTGAGTCACGCAAGATTGGTTTACTGACGTCGTATGAACTTCAAGCCGCCGCTTGATGCCAGCTCAATGACTTTATTAAGAGGCAGCTGTTGGTGTAAACCAATAAAGAACAGAATAGCACTTTTAAATAAGAAACCTCGTCTCATATATCACAAATTACATCATAAGATTCTCTGACTTCCAGAGAATGATGTTTCTTGTCAGTTTCCCCAGATATTGTTAAACAATCGTCATCAGAAAGGTAGTGACATGATCGTTGGCCAGTTAGCAACTTCAAATTATGACTTTATCATTTTCGAATTTTATAATAAATTTATTAAATATTTAACTAATAAACAATCTATTCATCTAATAATTTAAACTTCTAAAACAATGAACGATGATACTACACATAATGATTCTTCAATTTGACAAGGGATCTTATTAGATTATCAAGGGTTCTTCAATATGACAAGTAAGCAATTTTATTGGTAGGTAACTTGAAATAATGGTTTTACTACTTTCAAGTTCAGGTAGAAATTAGCTGCTTCTTCACTTGAGAAGGATCGACTGCTATTGAATTTTATTGCGTGGCCACGACACCACTTGGCCTGTCACATGAACAGGCCGTGCCCTGCCTTGGCTGGCCTTGCCCTTTTGGCATTGCTAAATCTTGAGATCCAAGTTATGTAAACCAAGAGGTGAGAGGTGAATCAGTTGAAAAAGAATTTTTATGCCTTTCCAAAACTTGAGTACCAATGAATGCTATGCATCAACATAATGAAGTGTCACAAAGTGCTATATCATTTTCTAAACTTACTAACATTTAACCTCAGTGCCAAAACATAATGAATGATTGAGATAGGGCCAAAACTTTATGAATGATCGTTTTAGTGTCAAAACTTTATAAAACCGTCAATTTAAGTGACGCAGGTGAGCTTTTGTTATTGAAGTAATACATGTCAAGGTTTCTGGCGGTCTAAGTCATCAAAGTCACTTAAGCAATCGTTGTCTTGAAGTTGTGGAACTCATATAATCCTTCGAAAATTTCTGATACCAAAGTGGGTACCTTACAACAATTTTGGCATTGTTACCATCATTTTTTTTTCTGTTGAATTCCAAGAATAAATTCAAGTATGTTGTAAAACGGCGTCGTAGCGGAAGCGGATCGTATATTTTGCAATTATGTCAGGAGCTATAGAAATCGATCGAAATAAAACGAGGAACAATAAAAATAAAGGACACTAGAAATTTACATGGTTTGGTCCGAATGTCGGAACCTACGTCCACAGAGAGAGCCAGCAAATCAATCCACTATAAATCGGAGAATTACAGGATTACAATCACACATGCACTCAAGTGTTTCCCAGTCCTACTTTATATCCGATACCCACGGTGTTTAACAACTCAACTCACTCACTGGACTCGACTTCCGCACAAACCTCTCGGAGCTCAAGCCTCTCACTCTCTCTTCGAGCTCTTTTCTCTTGCTCTCTGCCGAGCTCTTTTTCTTTCGCTCTGTCTCGAGCTTCGAACGTCTTCACCTTTTATCGGTTGAAGGGGAAGAAAAACTTGTACTCCACAATTGTCAGAACGGTGCCGATCGTCAAAGCATGTGCCTCCATGCAATTAATGAGAGCATGTGAGCGGATGACCAGCATGCACTGACACACGTAGAGTAGCTTCTGCCTTCCCTCTTTCTTTATCCGCAACCAGACAAAAGAAGTTCACAAAAGTTGAACAAAGAGAGGGAGAGAGTTCGGCGCCTACGAGATAGTCTTCTGAAGCCACAAGTGTTGACCAATTTCTTTTCTACGTGCATGCACGCACATGGCCATGTGCGTGCATTTAATAAGGTTGAAGAAATTGGACGAACAACTCTTCAGAAATCATGCTGACATCTGAGAAGGGCCACAAAAATCAACACACGCATTTGTGGCCTCCATTTCCAACTTGCATCGCAAATCGAGGGCGGGATTCCTTTGGCTCGTATCGTACACCATTTTTCATCAAATGCTCCGCACACGTTCTTTCTCATTTCAGCATGTAAATGTTTTGCACGTAACGGGTATCGTATAATGGATTCAAACTTGAGACATAATTTAACAAATTCTCCACCTTGGCTCAACGTTTGAAGCCAAGTTATAGTGATTATTTTCCATGCTCGGCTCTCCCAACGCCCCGATCGGCGCTCATACTCTACAGACGCGAATCGATACAGAGCTCGAGCTTTGCTGAAGGAACATGCTTCGCCATCATATCTGCTGGGTTCTCCGCTGTTGCTATTTTCTTCACAACAATTTTACCCTTCGCTATGACATCTCAGATGAAATGGTACCTGATGTCGATATGTTTTGTTTGCTCGTGATATATTGGATTATAAGCCAAATATATCGCACCTTAATTGTCACAGTGTATGGTGACACTTTTCTGCTCCAGTCCAAGGTCCGAGAGCAAACCTCTTAACCATATCGACTCCTTTGCAACAAAAGTTAGTGTCATGTACTCTGTCTCAGTCAAAGACAATGCAACATCATCTTGTAAAGATGCTTTCCAACTTATTGCACCACCTGCAAATGTAAACACGTACCCTGCCAGCGATCTACGATCATCCAAGTTACCGGCGTGATCTGAATCCACATACCCTGTGGTCTCATTGCCATTGATGTTCCTCCGATACATAATGCCGACGTCTGCTGTCCTCTTTAGATATCTAAGGATCCATTTCACGGCTTCCCAATGAGTCTTACCCGGGTGCTTCATGTAACGGCTGACAACACTTACAGCCTGTAAAATGTCAGGTCTAGTACATACCATGGCATACATAATACTACCAACTGCACTAGAATAAGGAACATGGGACATTTGTTCCTCCTCCTCCTCAGTTTATGGTGATAACTTGTCAGAAAGTTTGAAATGTGCAACTAAAGGGGTACTTACAGATTTTGCTGACTGCATATTGAAATGTGCCACGATCTTCTCAATGTATTTCTTTTGAGACAAACGCAACGTTCCTGCAGCTTTGTCACGCAAAATTTTCATACCCAATATTTTCTTAGCAGCACCTAATTCTTTCATTTCAAACTCAGCACTCAACTATCGCTTCAACACATCAATATCAGACATATGTTTAGCTGCTATTAACATATCATCAACATATAATAGCAAATAAATCAAAGACCCATCCTCCAATCTCCTAAAATAAACACAACTATCAAATTGACTTTTCGAATAATCTTGACTAGTCATGAAAGCATCAAAACGCTTATACCACTGTCTAGGAGATTGTTTAAGTCCATATAAAGATTTCTTCAATAAGCAAGCATGGTCTTCCTTACCTGGAATAGCAAATCCCTGAGGCTGCTTCATGTAAATTTGTTCCTCCAATTCACCATGAAGAAATGCCGTTTTCACATCTAGCTGCTCCAGCTCAAGATCCTGTGCAGTAACTAAGGCAAGTAATATACGAATAGAGGTATGCCTTATCACAGGAGAGAACACTTCATTGTAGTCGATGCCCTCTCATTGAGTATACCCCCTTGCAACAAGTCTCGCCTTGAACCTGGCTGCCTCTACACTGGGAATGCCTTCTTTCCGTTTGTAGACCCATTTGCATCCGACAATTTTCTGACTTTTGGGTACTCTGACTAACTCCCATGTCTGATTCCAATAGAGTGATTCTATTTCTTCACTCATAGCCTCTAGCCACTGTGATGACTTAGCACTAGCCATTGCCTCAGAATAGGATGAAGGCTCATCCATCTCCACCTCATCACCTACAGTTAATGCATAGGCAATATCAGAATAACCATAACGTACCGGTGGTTTAATTTGCCTTTTTTGTCTGCCCGTGGCTATGTTGTGTTGTGGCTCTGCTGGTTGTTGAATATCACCATCTTCAGAAATTGTGGCCTCATCAGCAATCTCTTCCTCTGTTACCTCTAAGGTCTTTGGAGACTCCGCCTGAATCTCCACCTCACTTCTGACACCATGATCCGTTTGCTCTGCTGGTTGAGTCTCAAGATTCCTCTTTTGAAGCATTGCAGTCTCGTCGAAGATGTCTCTACTGATTAGAAAACCGGGTGATCTGGGATCAGTGCACCACAGCCAGTAGCCTTTCACCCCTTGTGCATAACCCAGATGTATGCACTTCTTCACCCTTGGCTCAAGCTTACCATCTCTCACATGAGCATACGCAGGACATTCGAATATTCGTAATCCGGAGTAATCAACAGGTTTCCCCGACCATACTTTCTCAGGAGTCTTCCACTCGATAGCAGAAGATGGAGATCGATTAACCAAGTAACACGCCATATTTATTGCTTCGGTCCAAAAATCCTTGCCAAATCCTGCATGCGAAAGCATGCACCGAGCTCGCTCGAGTAGAGTTCTGTTCTTCCATTCTGCTATGCCATTCTGCTGTGGTGTCTCGGGAACTGTGCGGTGTCTCACAATCCCTTCGTTTTGGCAAAACTCAGTAAAGTCCTTACCACAGAACTCCATGCCATTATCAGTTCTCAGGCACTTGATTTGTTTACTTGACTGCTTCTCAATCAATGCCTTAAAATTCTTGAACCGATCAAATACCTCGGATTTGTGCTTCATGAAGTACACCCATACCTTCCTTGAGTAATCGTCAATGAATGTCAGCATATATTTGGCACCTCCTTTTGATGGAACTGGAGACGGTCCCCAAACATCTGAATGAATGTATTCGACTGGTTGCTTGGTTGAATGTAGAGCTGTACCAAATTTAACACGACGCTGCTTCCCGAAGATGCAGTGCTCACACAAGTCCAGCTTTCCTGTCTCCTGACCTTTCAGCAACCCCTTCTCACTCAGCATCGTCATACCTGCCTCACTCATGTGTCACAATCGCATATGCCATAACTAAGTCAAATTTGAGTCTAACTCACCTAATGAAACTGCAACAACACCGGTCACGGTTTCTCCCAGTAAATGATAGAGAGAATTCGCTTTCTTCCCTTTCATCACTATCAGGGCACCTCGAGAGATCTTCAGCACTCCACCTTCAGCTGTGTATTTGCACCCGAGGTCACCGAGTGTACCCAGAGAAATAAGGCTCTTCTTGAGCTTCGGTACGTGCCTTACGTCTATTAATGTCCGTTCTACGCCATCGTGCAATCGGATCCGAACTATTCCTATCCCTACAACCTCGCAGGCTGCATTATTCCCCAAAAGAACTCTACCACCATCTGCAGTCTGGTAGGTAGTGAACCAGTTCTTGTGAGGAGTCATATGATAGGAACATCCAGAATCTAGCACCCATTCGTCTTCTGACGAACTCGTAGATACACATAGGACAGCCTCAGCATCACTAGTACTCTCCTCGGCAACATTCGCCACACTGCTTGTGGCATTTTGCCAAATGCCTTTATTTCTTAGCTTTGGACAATCTCTCCTTATGTGCCCGTCCTCGTGACATTCGAAGCACTTCACGCGACCTTTTGATTTTCCATGTCGCGACTTCGACCTGCTTTTGCTTTGGCTTCTGTTGCTAGGCCTCCGATGTTGGTCTCTACCTCGAATCACCAGTCCACGTGCTACATCTTGCGCTAGACTGTTATCACGCAACTTTCTCTGCCACTCCTTTGAAAACAGGGCAGATTCTACCTCCTCTGAGGTAATCGTGGTACGCCCCTGTAACAAGGAGTCGGTAAAGTGCTCCCATGACTCCGGTAGAGACGCCAACAACATCATGCCTTGTTCTTCATCATCTAAAATCTTGCCAACATTCTTCAAGTCCATCATGAGTTTATTAAGCTCATCTAGGTGGGATCTAATGGACGTACCTTCAGTATATCGAAACTGGAACATTCTCTTCAGCATATATAAGCGGTTGTTCAAACCCTTCTTTACATAGAGGGCCTGAAGTTTAGCCCATAACGCTGCGGCATCCTCCTCCTCGGCCACCTCTATCAGCACTTCATCCGATAAGTTCAACAAGATGATGCTCTTGGCCTTCTCCATTAGCTCGTCCTTCTCAGCATCTCGCATTGTTTCGGGCAACTGAGCCTTACCCTTCAATGCCTTGGCTAATCCTTGAGTTGTTAATAGCACCTTCATCTTGACGCTCCACAACCCGAAGTTGTTTCTCCCGTTAAATTTCTCAATTTCTACTTTTTCTCTAGACATAATTGCAAAGCAAAGCTCTGATACCAATTGTTGTTAATCGGCGTCGCAGCGGAAGCGGATCGTGTATTTTGCAATTATGTCGGGAGCTATAGAAATCGATCGAAATAAAACGAGGAACAATAAAAATAAAGGACACCAGAAATTTACGTGGTTCGGTCCGAATGTCGGAACCTACGTCCACGGAGAGAGCCAGTAAATCAATCCACTATAAATCAGAGAATTACAGGATTACAATCACACATGCACTCAAGTGTTTCCCAATCCTACTTTATATCCGATACCCACAGTGTTTAACAACTCAACTCACTCACTGGACTCAACTTCCGCACAAACCTCTCGGAGCTCAAGCCTCTCACTCTCTCTTCGAGCTCTTTTCTCTCGCTCTCTGCCGAGCTCTTTTTCTTTCTCTCTATCTCGAGCTTCGGATGTCTTCACCTTTTATCGATTGAAGGGGAAGAAAAACTTGTACTCCACAATTGTCAGAACCGTGCCAATCGTCAAAGCATGTGCCTCCATGCAATTAATGAGAGCGTGTGAGCGGATGACCAGCATGCACTGACACACGTAGAGTAGCTTCTGCCTTCCCTCTTTCTTTATCCGCAACCAGACGAAAGAAGTCCACAAAAGTTGAACAAAGAGAGGGAGAGAGTTCGGCGCCTCCGAGATAGTCTTCTGAAGCCACAAGTGTTGACCAATTTCTTTCCTATGTGCATGCCTGCACATGGCCATGTGCGTGCATTTAATAAGGTTGAAGAAATTGGACGAACAACTCTTCAGAAATCATGCTGACATCTGAGAAGGGCCACAAAAATCAACACACGCATTTGTGGCCTCCATTTCCAACTTGCATCGCAGATCGAGGGCGGGATTCCTTCGGCTCGTATCCTACACCATTTTTCATCAAATGCTCCGCACACATTCTTTCTCATTTCAGCATGTAAATGTTTTGCACGTAACGGGTATCGTATAATGGATTCAAACTTGAGACATAATTTAACAAATTAGGTTGCGGGTAACAAAGTTCCCCACGACAGCAACAATTCTTGCTCTGCCAGAACACTAGCAAAGCTACAGCATTTCCCTCCTACAACATTCCCACTTACTCACAAGAGAAAATACTCCCTCTCGACTAGTCGTCAAGGCTGGAATCCTGTCAATAGGACAGAAATAACATAGCATTAACCAGTCCTCTATGCCTTTTTTTGTTGTGGTGCCGCTCAGCTCCATTCTTCCCTATATTGCTTCCTATCAATCCCTGAGTTTCCTTGATAAAGAAAAATACCTTTTGATTTGGGTTGGGCGAAACTTTTTGAACTTGTTTTAAAAGAATCCTAGTGTTGAGCTCGGGGTTTCGTTCCTAAAAAAATTAGATTTAGAGTTTTTCGGTGACAAATATATGAATATAGGCTTCACTTTACTTGCGAAGACCACCCCAAGCATTGGAAAATCATATCATTCTTCCCTGCACATTGCTTACTCCGAAACTACTTTTCTAGTGAAGTTTTTTTTTTCTAGTGAAGTTCAATTTTCGTGAAACAAGCATGGCATTACTATTGATTTGACATTGGTACACCTCGTACATTGTTGATAAATTACCAAGCCAACAAGTTGCCAATCACCTAATTCTACTGACAAAGTTTTGAAATTTACCACTCACGAATAAATTGTCCATTTTACCACTCGAAGGATGTAACATTTTAAAGTCCCACATCAAACAAGTGAGATCTTGTTAAGTAGTTATAAGTTAACACCCACCCTCAGATGGTCACATTTGAGTTCCTTTCCTGGCCGATAAATGTGGTTGGCCAATGGTTTTCGTGGTGCATTGAAATAATTTGAAAAGAAGGGTTGAAGATTGGAAATAAAAACGTTATCCCGCTTAGTTTGTTTTTTTCCTAGCGTGCATGGCTGGACAGGTAACAAGTGAACGAATTCTTTACAATATCATGTAAAACAGATGTCACACTTAGAAACTAAGAAGCATTCTTGGTGGACGTTCTCCCTCACCAAAAGGAAGTCATTGCATTCCTTTTTCAACGATGTCTTTCTGCTCCCCAAGAGTCCTATTTATTTCCTCTCACAGAAACAAGACGAGCGTGTCATATGTTTAGTGAAGAATATGGAACTGTCCTCAGCATATTCGATCGCTCTCTCCCTTGTTCTAATCACCTTCTTCACTTGTGCATGGAAAGTACTGTGTTTGTTTTGGCTGAAGCCGAGGAAGCTAGAAAGATGTCTGAGACGGCAAGGTCTCGATGGAACCTCTTACAGTCTTCTATTTCAAGACCTGAGAGACAACACGAGAATGGGCAAGCAAGCACAATCTCAACCAATTACTCCTTTCTCAAATGAAGTCGCGCCTCGCTTGCTCCCTTTCTTTCATCACTCCATCAAGAAATACGGTACGCATTGCGTCAAAGTAGAGATACAGTTGAACTGTTAGCCGAAGGTATAATATCATTGATTTGACAAACTCAATTTCTTGGTATAAAACAGTATACAATTTCAACTCATAAGAAGGTGTTATTTTTAGCTAAAAAGATGCTAAAGAATATATATATATATATATATATATATTTGTGGTCTCTTTTCAGCACTTCAATCGAGATATATTCATGAAAAGCAAGTCCACCAAATCCTGCAATAATGTAAATTTTACAACATTGAGTGTCGATTTTAGGAAAAGTAACATGAAAAATGAATGACAGCTATGAAGCGACCGATGGTCAATAAATTATGTAAAAAATATTTGTTGCAGGGAAGCTTTGCTTTACATGGTTTGGGCCAACGCCTGTATTCACCATCATGGACTCAGACATGTTGAAACAAATATTTTCACGGATCAATGAGTTCGAAAAGCCACATCCCAAGGCCACGGAAGATCTCTTAGTATCAGGGCTCATCATGATTGAGGGTGAGAAATGGGTCAAACATAGAAAGATCATCCACCCGGCTTTTCACTATGAGAAGTTGAAGGTATTATGGCTTGCAGCTAATAGTCTCTTTACCAGATGCAACATCTAACGGCACTTAAAATAATTGATAATTAAAAACTTCGTACATTCAATTCATTTAGTTTTCTAATTGTTGAATAATTACAGTATGTAGTAACTGCAACATGTTCAAGTTGTGAGGAGATGATTAGGGGATGGAAGAAGCAAAGTTTGGCAGGCGAAGTGGATGTGTGGCCTGACCTTCAGCATTTGACGGGTGATGTACTCTGTAGAGCTGCTTTCGGTGTAACCTACAACCGAGTCAAGAGCATCCTCCCCCTTCAACAAGAACAAATTGCCCTCACTAACAAGATTCTTCAGTTCGTGTTTATTCCCGGGTGGAGGTAAGTCGAGATTGATTTAGCAATAATTTATCCAAAGATCTTTTACTGTTTCAAAAGCATTTGACAAGAAAAGAGAGTACCAAAATTCACTTTGACTTCCTCAATCCTTATCCATCGAGTCAGTTGCAACTTTCCACAATTGTCTCGTGATTTTGCAAATCATGTGTTGATCGATCTTTAAGCATCTTGCCACACAAGGAACTAGAAAAGTTTCTAAAGTCAATGTTCTTATGATTTTGCTATTCATGGATAGTGGTTGGATTGTAATTGCAAGGTAGAATATAGGGCACGCTGCAATTTTTTCCTCTCAAAACAATGTCTAGTAAGGCAAATCTTCTATCGAGCTCTTACTGAGATTGCTGTTTTCCAACCTCTATACTCAATAGAATGGATGAAAACGGTTGAGTGCATTTATGTACCGGGACACTGAAAAGTTGTAGAAACTAAATTAATGTGTGAAGTTTTCATCTTGAAGTTAATTTTCTTATAAATAAATAAAAAAAAAATGCGGCCTCTTGCCTACCAAACTGCGGAAGAGGATGAAAGAAATCAACTGCAAAGTAAGAGGATTGTTGGAAGACATAGTGACCAAAAGAGAGAAGGCAATGAAGGAAGGAAGAGCAGATGATGATGATCTCTTGGGACTGTTGCTAAAATCAAACATGAAAGAAATTCGAGAGTCTTCGGATCAAAAGGGTATGAGCATGGAGGATGTGATTGGAGAGTGTAAAGCATTCAACTTTGCGGGTCAAGAGACGACTGCTGTTTTGCTGACTTGGACTCTGATTTTGTTGAGCAAGTACCAAAAATGGCAAGACAGGGCAAGAGAGGAAGTCCTGCAAGTTTTCGGTAACAACAAACCTGATTTTGATGGGTTGAGCCGGCTAAATATTGTAAGGATTCTCATCGTATTGTTGTCTGCTGTTTATCTAGATTTCAAGTATATGCTAGAATTTCAAAACTAGCATCAAATAAATGGTTTTCTGCAAAAAAAAAAAAAAAAGAAAGATCGGATGAAAATGGAAGGCCAAAAATTGAAGGAAATATTGTGACCACCTGACCTAAAATCTAATTGCTGTTCTTCCCTGTCCCCCAAACCGAAAGAATATATATAGGCTATGGAGAATGGAGACATATGGATTGTGCCTTCTCATTTGAAGTTACAACGTAGATCACAGGAATGATATTAAGTTTGATAAATTTGGTCCACTAGGCAAGGTTTATATAATTTAATTGTTACATTTTCAATGTCTTTTTGGATAAAAACAAGTTGACAACAACTTGATTTTTATGCAGGTAAGCATGATACTGAATGAGGTGCTCAGGTTATATCCGCCTGGACTTATGATGATGAGAACAGTTCAAAAGACAACCAAGTTGGGAGATATACAAGTACCTCCAGGAGTTGTGCTTCTTGTGCCAATGATCCTGATCCACCATGATCCAGAGATTTGGGGTGATGATGCCAAAGAGTTCAATCCAGAGAGATTCTCCGAGGGAGTCTCAAAAGCAACCAAGAACAAGCTCTGCTTTCTCCCTTTCAGTTGGGGTCCTAGAAATTGCATCGGCCAAAACTTTTCTTTCACTGAAGCCAAAGTTGCTCTGACCTTGATTTTGCAGAATTTCTCGATGCAGCTATCTCCTTCTTACAAGCATGCCCCTATTCCTATGCTCACTACTCATCCCCAGTATGGAGTCCCCTTGACCTTGACTAGAATCGGATCGTTGGATCGTATTTAATCAGGTTCTGTGCTCTGCTTGCTTCGTTGCGTGTCTAAAACAGTTGTCATGTTTGTTAAAGAATAAACCAAAAGTCATTTAAACTTATGATGCCTTCTTGACTAGAAAAGTGGTTCTCAAGCTAGTTAAATGTGTATTTTACGTCCTTTTTCTTAATTCTTCACTACTTACCAGCATGCTCTTCTTGGATTGACCTAGTTAACTGTGTTTTACTTCTTTGGTGCCTTCGAAACTCTAAGGCATCTTCAGCCGAAAAAAAAAAAAAAAAGATACATCGGATGCACGAATTATTAACTCTGTAAAGCCACTTTTAGTAAAAAGAGAAAGAAAACACTGCATGCAAGTACTTGACTGATTTAGAAGCAACAGAAAGAAAATGAGGACCACATCCCATTGTATTTTTTCCTCTCATGATGGCATCACGCTCCATAAGATTTATTCCTGTTCATGCAGTCTACTTCCACAATTTTCAAGAATACGATTTGCTAGTGAACTGACGGCCAAAAATTCCAAAAAAATGAGAGCATGAATTTGTTGCTCTCAAGACAAACATAACCCCAGTTTTCAAAGATTCGAAACAAGCAAAAACTTTCGCTTAAAGGACAAATATCCACCGAATAAAAGAAAAGGACAAGCGTTCATTCTTAGGACAAAACTAAACCCATTTTTCAAATGATCCCAAATTAAAGCACAAAGTTTTGCTCGAGCGACAAAAATAACGAATAGCTTTTCTGACCAAAAGGCTTATTCTTCGTCTACAATGGCTAATGATATTGACGGTAGAGATATCAAACGGGTGAGTCGGGTCGGGTATGGGTCGGGTCATTAATGGGTCGACCTAAATTGACCTATTAACCCATTTATGACCCATTTAAGTTTAATGTAAATTTTATGATCCATACCCAACCCATACCCGACCCAACTCATATTAATAATATTTAACTAAATTTAGAAAAACTTATTGCTATGTTTTTTTTAAAATATATAATTTTTTATTTTTATTTTTAAAAAATAAATTTTTAATTATTTTTATTTTTATTTTTAAATATAATTTTTATTTTTATTTTTCTTTCTTTTTTCTTCTTCTTTGGCAGGCCGCTAGCCATGACAACGGCCGGTGGCCAGCCACAGGCGAGCTTCGAGCTCAAGCCTCGCCCGACGTTGGCGAGGCCTCCGCCTCGCTAGATCTAGCAAGCTTGAGCTCGCCCCTCGCTAGATCTAGTAAGACTCGAGCCTCGCCGAAAGTCGATGAGGCCTTCGCCTTGCCAGATCCGACGAGCTCAAGGCTCGCTGGCGTCAGGCGAGCTCGAGCTCGCCCCTCGCCGAATCTGGTGAGGCTCGAGCCTCGCCTGATGCTGGCGAGTTCAAGTCTCACCAGATCTGGCGAGGCGGAGGCCTACCGGGCGTTGGCAAGGCCTCTGCCTTGTCATATCCGGTAAGCTCAAGCTCGCCTAGCCAGTTGCCAGCCATCGCCGTGCTGCCGACGGAGGAAGAAGAAAGAAAAAAAAAGGAAAAAAAGGAAAAAAAAAGGAAAGAAAAAAGAAAAGAAAATTAAAATAAAAAATAGCTATAATTTCGGTTTTTATAAAATATATATATATTGTAAAGTTAAAAAGAGAAGAGAGAGGTTGTGAGATTTTGGATGAAAATAAATTGGTTCATTTTTAACGGGTTGATAAATGGGTCTTAAATGGGTTAGAGAGCTGACCCATTTAAGACCCATATATTTCAGTCTTGACCAATTAAAATCCATTATGGGTGCTTTAAGGAAATGAAACTTGACCCATTAAAGACCCATTTAAACATAAATAGGTTCATAAATGGGTCAATGACCCATTTTGACACCTCTACTAATAGCTAGTTGATTGTTTTCTATAAATATGGTTGCCCTTAGTCTTAAGGAGGTAAGAAACTCTCATTTACGCTTTTCAGTCTTACTCCCCAAGGATATTCAAGAGTGGAGTAAACACCGATTTGGACCAAACCTCTATAAATCAGCTAAGCGTGTCTCCATCCCTGCTCTTTTATGTATATGCATGTCGCGCATTTTATAATTTATCTAACTCACATTTGTGCATAAACATTTGATATTGACCATATTCTACATATTTGGGCTAACGATTGGTATCAGAGTGGCTGCTCGATTAATTCTTGCTCGATATTTTCTGTGTTTATTTGATTTTTTCGAGCTAAAGGTCCTGACATCACATGGTTGGCAGTTCTCTAGCCGAAGGTCAATCTATTGTTAGGCCATATTTGTCATCCGAAAAGAATTTTTATTCAATCTCAAGATTACGAACTGTGGCCGTCTATTATTAAGGGTCCTCATCTATCCAGTAAGACCGAAAGTGTAACAATTGTTCCTACAAATGAAAATTGATTGAGTGCATACGACGTGGAATTAGGGGTGCATTTGTTTCTTGGAAAATGAATCATTTGTAAAATATTATCCTAAAAATAATCACTTATATTGCTTAAAAATGAATAAATAAAAAAATATTTTCATCGCCCACAAATATGTTTAGACAAAAATTATTGTCGATAATTAAAAAAATTTCATTAACTAATTATTTTAAGTGATGCATGTGACCATTTATACGAAATTATTTTCCCAATATTAAATTTCCACAAAACAAACGAACCCTAATACAATCAAACACTAAGGCAATCAACATGTTATATTTTACTTAAAGACGATAACGAATTTAATCGTATCTTGATATGTTCTATTTGTTAAAGAAATCGTTAGCTCTTGAGGCTAATTACCTCCAAGAAGACAGAGCCAAATGAAGACAGCGATAAAAATATAGATACGATAACCCGAAAAATCGAAAAACTACTCAAAAACGAGAACTTCAAGAGAGATTATGGGCGCGCACAAGAAATTTCAATTGGAGAAACAACACCAAATGTCACAAGAAATTAACATAATACTCGTTGCCATTAAATTACTTAAATGATTGATATGGCAACATCATTCTGGAAAATGTTATGAAAAGAGAAGAACATATACGGCGTATTATAATAAGAAAGTGCATTAGTAGAATAGAACGCACGCAGTTCACGATGCTGATTAGTGCATCTCCAGATCTTAACTAAGTTATTCTATTAATAGCATCACCGCTCACTTGAGCCTGAAGGCATTGACAACTTCAGGAAAACAAAGGATAAGAGATTTTTATATATAATGCATTGATATTCTCTCAAACAACCTTACTTCCATCTCCCATGATACCACCCTTAGTTATCTTCCCTATTTAAATGGGGAGAATTACCAAAAAAGTCTTAAACCCATTGTAACTGTGTCAATTCAATCATAAACATTTTTTAGCTAATTTAATCATAAAATTTTTATAATTATGTCAATTTAATCCATCCGGCCAACGAATGCTGATGTGCCAACTTTTTATTGATATTTTTTTTTGAATTTTTTTCCTTTTCCTTTTCTTTTTCCTTTTCTTCTTCCTCTTTGATTTCCTTACCCCGCAATGGTTGGCAAGACTTGCCGAAGCCTCGCCAACCATTGGGCGAGGGTCACAAAGCAACCAGGGGCCACAGGCGAGGCGGCTTTGCCCAAATCTAGGCGAGGCCAATTTTCGTCTAGGAAACACCAACACTTTTTGGGAGCCTTTGTGTTATGTCAAACATTCGGACACGTATCCGATACTCCCAACACTTGATCAACTCTCTCAACACTCTTCGACACGCAAGTTCAGAATTTCATGCAAATTTGGAATTTCGACATGTGATTTCAACACGCACAGGGTCAATTTCTAAAATTTTTATTAAATGAGGGGTCAAAATATAAATATGTAAAAAATTTAAAAATAATAAGCGAGGAAAGAATAAAAACCTAATTTTCTTTTCTCTTCTGACTCTTGCTTCCCGTGGCACATAATTTATCCCTCAAGTTTATTTTTATCTCTTCACTTCCAATACACTCTAACACAAGAATTTAGAATGTGGATTGCTTTTTTTCTTTTTTTCTTTTTTACTTTTCCTCCAAGTTTATTCATTATTGGAATGGAATTGAATTCATCAAATTGAAAAAAATGAATGATATTAACAAATCGTGGATTAATGTTTTTAATATAAATTTATTCTAAGCTCTTTTTATTTTTTATTTATTTGTAAATTTGAATCAAATTAATTTGATCAAAATAATCATAAAAATGATAATTTATCATGTATATATAAAATATATATTTAGTATACAATGTATCTCAACGTATCAAAAATTCTCTAATTTTTTAGAAGCAATGTGTCGGCGTGTTATGTCGTGTCGTGTCGTGTCGCGTATCGATGTCGGTGCTACTTTGGTCGACTTCCTAAGATCTTCAGCGACGGTAATTTCAATTTGGTGCGGTTGGAGGAAAGAGAGGACCGTTAGATGGGTAGATCTAGATCTATTTGTTGGGTTTTTTTATCTGTGGATTTCGCACGTGTTTGAGGTCGCGATCGTCGGATCTTTGAAAATTGCTTCGATTTTAATGTGTGCGTTTGACAGGTCCCGATAAAAGAAAAGATGGCGAAAGAGCAGCGGTGCCAAGCTCTGCACCTCTGTATGAAAAATTGTGGCTTCTTCGAGAGCCTCGTGACACAAGACTCTACTCCAAGTGCTATCGCGACCTACAGCTCAAGGAGCAGCAATCATCCAACGCCAAGCTCGCTTTCAACTAGACTTTGACCCCCTCTTCGTCGCCCTCCTCCTTGTCCTCCTCCTCCTCCTCGATCCTTGAGTTGCCCACCAGATCGGTTCCATCACCGACCGCCATGGCCTCGCCAGTCACAAGCGAGGCCGCCTTTGCACGTGGCAAGGCTAGGGCAAGGTTGGCCTCGCCTAGATCTGGGCAAAGCCACCTTGCCTACTACCCTAGGTCTCACCCAATTCTGGGTGAGGCCACTGACAAGGGTGGGCGAGGGCTATGAGACTTGCCATTCATCGGCTATTGCGGGGTTAGGAAGGAAACCAAAGAGAAAGAAGAGAAAAAAGAAAAGGAAAAAAGAAAATTAAAAAAATCGAAAAAAATAAAAAATAATATTATTTTAAAAATTGCTACTTCAACATTAATTGATCAAATTTGACCAGATGGACTGAATTGGTACAATTGTAAAATGTTTAAAATTGAATTAGCCAAAGAAAATTTAAAATTGAATTATAGGTTTAGAACTTTTTAGGTAATCCTCTCACATGATAAATTTAGTTGATTTATCTCTTTTATTAGAGATGTGTTGGTAGTGCACAACAGAAGCCCAATACCTTCACTTGGGGAGATCACCAAGAGAGAGTCCAAGTCCGAGCCCGTTAATATATCTAATTGAACCCACCTTTACTTAAAAGCTTAAATCAATGAGTTATGAGCCAACTAAGATATATTAACCACTCTACAATACATCAATCTCCGATATGGGATTTTTCTAACACAACTCACATATGTATCCTCACAAAATAATGCAATATTGCATTGCTAAATGCTTTGAGAATAACATTTTAACGGCAATGAAAGTGAATGAAACTTCCTCCACTCATAATAGTCATTGAATCGAAGCTTACATGCTCTTAAAGAATATATAAGGTCCATAGAGATCTACCAATCGCACTAGTAGTGTTGACCTTGTTTTCTAGGTCAACATGCAAGCCTTAGAAATACCAGGGGTAATAAGCCAATATTAAGATTGAGCACAAATTGGGCCTAACTTTAAGTAATATAGTTATTGTTTTAGGAAAATATACCGTATAAACAATTTGTAGCATAATCTCTTTGAACATATATTAGATTAATATTGCATTACACAGTTTTTCTACACAATAATTTATGTTCAAATATTAGATAATGAAAATATTTTCTATTAATTTATTCCTTTATAACAGATACAATCGATCATTTTCAAGAAAGTATTTTTCAATTCATTCATTTTCCATTAAACATATGAAGCTTAATAGTGACGGGCTTTTCTCCTGCCATTGAATGACACATTTTTGCAATTGAAATGAGTTAAGGACTCCATTGCATAATTCAAAAAAAAAAAATTATGGCTCATTTGACCAAAAATAAGCGTTTATGTTAATTTCCTTACCCAAAAAATAAAAAAAAAAGTTTCTCTTCCTCCTCAAATCTGCATCGGCCATGATTCTGGCAATTAAATGAAGATTATCTGCTATTAATTTTCGACCACCTGATTCACGCAGATTTGATTTAGTTCATGTTATCTTAACTTAATGAAATCCTCCTCCACTTGATATCAAATCAAGAAAATTAGTTTATTAAGTAGAACCTGGTGATGCAAACCAATAAAGAATAACAATGATAAAGACAAGAACACTTAAAAAAGAAACCTTCACTCATACACCGGAAATAATAATAATTATCTCGGACTGATTCTGACTTTCAGATGACAAATTCTTTTAGATTCCCCCAAATAAATCCGAATAATTTTGAACTAGAGCCTTCTGCTTGTACAGTCCATTCAACTCACTAATTTGCTTTCACAAAAATGGAGAATTGCTTTGATCTTCTCCAGGTTGCTTTCAATGACTTTCAGAGCTAGCCGTTAAACACGAAAGTGAACTCAAATCAATTTGGAAAGGACCTTGAGCCTTCTTTTTCCGAGGACTGTAGAGGCACTCATCACACCTCCTACATCGTTTCTTGCAAGAGCTGCTTCCGCAAAGGGTCTCTCTAGTCTTTTCACGCTTCTCGCTGATTTCATTTCACTGTCGTTGAATTGACTGTTCACCTTCTACAAACTGGTCCTTCCAAACATATTTACACCTTCATCTTCTACAATAATGTTCACCATCTACAAATCCATCCAAACTTTATTAAACCCTCATTCTAAAGCTTGTTCACCTCCCACACGGGTCCTTCAAGCCTTCGACAGTGAAAGAATGTGACATCTAGATTTTTGCTCGACAGAATTGTGAGCCTCAAGCAATTCGTAGCCATTGCCATGTCTTCAAACTTGCCGTTGGATCACGCCAACCACATCACCGCAAGGACTTGCCACTTCAGCTCATCCCCGTCACCAACCATGACACCTCAGCTAGCCACTCGAATCCACCTCCAAGTCACTCGGCCTAACCAAGTCACCACCGCAACGGTCACCACCACCTCAGCCTCATCACCGCGCTACAGCAACGCAACTTTTCCGAAAGGCGCCCCCGTTTTCCCCAACTGGCCCACAATTCCACTGCCGAAGAAGAGGAGTGAACGGTCAGCAAGCAGCCGCTCCTTTTTCTCGCCACTTCGGTTCAACACTCACACACACGTACTCCTCCAACTGGCGTGAATTGCTGAAGACCCATCAGCCACTTCACCGTTTGAAGATGGACAGCAACACGAGGAGGGGTGATCGAACTATGAGGGGATCGAAGCCGCCTTCTTTTCACGATTACCAGCCTTCACTCAATCCCCCACTGAAATCTCCGTCACACCCGCCCCTCCTTCTCCGTTCGTTCACTGTGCACGCGAGCTCCACGTCATGCACAACGTCGCAGCTCACGCCATCGACCGCTGGTGCCAGGCCTCAACTCGGACCATTGCAGCCCAGGAGTCCGAGAGCTTGCCGAACCGCAGTCACTGCTCGTCCAACACCTGAGGCAAGTGAATTACTGCCTGTTTATGCTACGTAAGTTAATTTCCGCACGTCAAGGTCGATTCCCCCAAGTTTTAGTCGCCTCGATCAAATTTGTGCTTGATTATGTTCATTGATGGTTTTCGGGATATTCATGTTACAAATAGTATTAATAATTTAGTGCCTTGGGTATATTATTACGTTGTTGAAATTCTGGTAGCTGAGATTTAAGTGCATTTGAGTTTGAATATTCTAGACAGACCCTGAAAATAAAATTACTAGGCAAAGGTCGCATGGGAACGTGTCAAACGTGACTCGCATGAGCTTTATTTATATATATATAGAGAGAGAGAGAGAGAGAGAGAGAGAGAGAGAGAGAGAGAGAGTCAAACACGCACCGGTGGACAGGTGCATCGCTGGACAAGTAATGGATCATTAATGGATATAAAAAAAGAATAAGATTGCTTTCTTTCAAAATTTACGCAATTTTTCTTTCTACATCTACGCAACAGATTGTTTCTTGGATGAGCTCATGTACGTCAAAGTTTTTTCCCCTTTTTTTATTTCCTTGTCTATGCCTCCGTCTATTTTTCGGCTCCCCAAGAGTACTATATATTTCGACTCACAGAAAGAAGACAAGTTCATCCTATGTTTGACGCAGAATATGGAAATGTCCTTGGCTTATTCGATTGTTCTCTCCCTTGTTCTGATCACCTTCTTCACTTGCGCACGGAAATTACTCTGTTTGTTTTGGTTGAAGCCGAAGCAGCTAGAAAGATGTCTGAGACAACAAGGTCTAAATGGAACTACTTATCGGCTTTTGTTTCAAGACCTGAGAGACAACTTGAGAATGGCCAAGCAAGCGCAATCTCAATCCAGTACTTCTTTCTCCAATGACATCGTGCCTCGCATTCTCCCTTTCTTTCATCAGTCCATCAAGAAATACGGTACGCATGCCATCAAAGTCGAGATACAGTCGAATTTTTGTAGCCAATGATATTATATTGTTGATTTGACAAACTCGATTTCCAGGTAAAAGACAATCTACAATTTCAACACACTAGAAGGTGGAGTTGTTAGCTAAAAGCCTGCTAAAGAATGTATTCGCGGTTTCTTTTCAGCAGTTTAATCGTGATATAATCCTGAAAAACCAGTAGACCATATCCTACCATAAGGCTGTTTTCTTCAACATTGAATGTTGTTTTTAGAGGCAAAGTAACAGGACATGTGAATGGCAGCTATGTAGTCAGCTACCATCGGAAAGCTACTTTGTTGCTCATTTTCGCATGCAAATTGATCTGCTACATGGTTTTAAGTGGGGTACTTAAATTTATCTGCTAGTTTAAGCACCTGACGTACAGAAATGGGTGATATAAGGGATCCGGTAGTCATTTGACGCCTAGATTATTTATGTAGTTTGTAAAAAATGGTTATTGCAGGGAAGCTTTGCTTTACATGGTTTGGGCCAACGCCTGTCCTGAACATCATGGACTCAGACATGTTGAAAGAAATATTTTCACGTATCAACGAGTTTGAAAAGCCCCATCCCAAGGCCATTGGAGATCTCTTTATATCAGGGCTTCTGGAGATTGAGGGTGAGAAATGGGCCAAACATAGAAAGATCATCAACCCGGCTTTTCACTATGAGAAGTTGAAGGTATTACTGCTCGTTGCTAAAAGTTTACTGACCAGATGAAACATCTAAGGGAACTTAAAATAATTAATAATCCCGTCGCATTTCATTGTAACAGCACATGAAACTCGTAGTCCATGAAAATCTAATAACTAAAAATTACTTATTCTATAGCTTTTTAACTGTTGAAAACTTACAGAATGTAGTGACAGCAACGTGTTCAAGTTGTGAGGAGATGATTAGGGGATGGGAGAAGCAATGTTTGGCTGGTGAAGTGGATGTGTGGCCTCACCTTCAACATTTGAGTGGTGATGTTCTCTATAGAGCTGCTTTCGGTGGTAACTGCGACCAAGCCAAGAGCATCTTCCTCCTTCAACTAGAACAAATGAGCCTCACGTACAAAGTTCTTCAATTCGTGTTTATCCCCGGCTGGAGGTCAGTCGAGATTAATCTAGCAACAATTTATCCCGAGATCTTTAACTGTTACAAAAGCATATAACAAGAAAAAAGAGTAACAGACTTCAGTGACTTCCTCAATCCTTATCCATGAAGTCAGTTTAAACCTTCCACCATTTTCTTGTGATTTTGCAAATCATGCACCAATCTTAAAGCATCTTGCCACACAAGGATTGAAAAGTTTCTGAAGACAATTTTCTTCCTGCAAATCATGGATAGGGGTTGGATTGCGATTGCAAGATAGTATATTGCGCTTACTGCATTTTTTTTCCTGTCAAAACATTTTTTAATAAGGCAAATATTCGATCGAATTGTCCTCACGATTGCTGTTTTCCAGCTTCTAAACTCATAAGAATTAATGAAAATGATTGAGTGTACTTATGTTGCAAGACACAAAGCTGTGGAAACCAAATTAATGTATAAAGTTTCATCTTCAAGTTGACTTGTGTTAAAAAAAAAAAAATACAGCCTCTTGCCGTCCAAACTGCAGAAGAGGATGAAAGAAATTGACCACTGTTGGGAATAACTGATCCCCGAAAACCCGGATTCGACACTAAATCAAACCCCTAAACGCAAGCGGAAGCGCAGCCCAAGAAAACGACACGTATCACCGATCGTAAAGCACACCACGGATTCGAGCGTACCTTGTTAGCCACAGATTAAACACCGACGCCAATGGAGGAAGAGAATCCGGTCGAATTCGATTTGATGAAGCCTTGAAGGGAAGAATTAGAAGCCGTATGCCTTGTTCTTCTTTTTTTGAGAGAGAAAATGCGCGGGAGAGAAAAGACGTGCGTAAGAATGAATCCAACCAACGTCTTTCTCTCTCTCTCTCTCTCTCCTTTTATACCCCATTCTTTCCACGGGCCTCTATTCCCATGGGCCGGGCTTTGGCCCGGGGCTTGGGCGGACAGGGCCTTAAGCCCTTTAATTAAATAAAGCTTTCATCTCCCACTCGCACAAGGTGGGCCGAACAGGATTCTCTTTACCTCTCTTCAACATTCATACCGGTGAATAATCCGTGCGACCAGCATACTTTGAGAGCTCGTTGCTATACATCTGTTAGGAATATATAGCAGCTCATAATGGGCGTCACACTCCGAGTAGATTTAGTATGCAGTACCCTAGATCGATCGATCACATTTATATCTCCCTTGATCTCTTTTAAACATGATATATATATTGTATTCACAATTATAATTATCACAAAGACAGTTATAATTGGTCGACCAGTGAATACAAAACTATAATGTGATTCTCCAAAATCGATCTTCCTCTTTCCTTCAAACTCTCAATTTCAGTCCAGCTTGCTTTTCTAGAAATGCCCCATTAGATCGAATCAACTCATGACCATTGGCAACATCCTAAGATAGCAAACACTAAATAGAAACCTTGAGAATAAGTAAGAGTCATAAGGGGACTAAAAATTGAGGAACTGATTTCCTCAAGAGTCTCACACGTCATAAAAAGTTGAGATCAAACTTTTTGCCACTCTTATTGGTCGTCTCATGCATACGTAGTATGAAATACGTATTACGGTATTAACTCCTTTCCCATGGAGCGTATGTCTACACTTTTCAATACCGTACAGATGATAGTTCGGACATACCCAATGTCTAACTTGAGTTCACGTATCTACTCATTCACAAAATTCATCGAACTCACATCGGCATCTTAGACGGATAGAGTAAAATATGTGGGGTATTTTACTTTCGGACATCATAAGAATTATGTCCTCATCTTAACACTCAGTTAAGGCGACATACGTGTTTTAAGCTTGAGCTCTCGATTATCACCTAGATAATAAGCTTAAAAACAGTCTCATCTCTATTTATCACACAAGAAATAGGCGATTACCCGTGTGAGTGGGCTAATCTAATATCTGTCCGACATACTTCTCAACCTAAAATAATGCACTGAGCATTAAGATGCATAAAGATTATACTAAGGTTCATAGGCATTAATCAATGAAAAACAAAATTTCATAAATGTGAACAACTCGGGGAAAATACAATTCAAGTACATCGACTCTACGCAATCCTAGAGATTTTACATGACCACAAAACACATCTCTAGGTATTGGCTTTGTCATAGGATCTCGCTACCATTCTATGCGTAGATATGTACCGCAAGTTCACATCTTTTCGTGCAACCATATCTTTTACAAAGTTATACTTGGTATCTATATGTTTGGTCTTGCCATGATACTTTGGATCTTTGGTGTACGCTATAGCTGCTTGGCTATCACGGTTAACCAACAATGGATTTGCAGCTTTCTCAATAACACCTAAATGATCCAAAAATCTCTTAAGCCAAACTGCTTCTTGTACCGCGATAACGCCACGAACTCAGCTTCCATCGTGGACAAGGCTATGCACGTTTGCTTCTTACCGCTCCATGATATGGCGCCATTGTTCAGTAAGAAAGCAAAACCTGAGGTAGATTTTCTTTCATCTAAATCTCCTCCCCAATCAGCATCTGAATAGCCTTCAAGTCGCAGATCCTTTCCTTGATAATTCAGCTTGAAATCAGCAGTTCCCTTCAGATACCTTAGTATTCTCTTCACGGCTTTCCAGTGTGCTGGACCTGGATTGGATTGGTATCTACTCACCATTCCAACTGCAAAGCATATGTCGGGTCTTGTACACATCATAGCATACATCAAACTCCCAACAGCACTAGCATAAGGAACATGTTTCATCTGTTCCTTCTCTTGTGGAGTCCCTGGACACAGTCTATGGCTCAATCCTTCACCTTTTGCAATAGGAGTGTCTATGGGTTTACAGTCTTGCATACGAAATCGTTCAAGAACCTTATTTATATAGGTTTCTTGCGAAAGAGACAACGATCTCTTCGAACGATCTCTCGAAATCTTAACTCCAAGAATGTATGCAGCCTCACCCATATCCTTCATCTCAAAGTTAGAAGACAACCATCTCTTGACAAGATTAACTAACTCCATATTGCTTCCAATCGTATATCATCAACATATAATGATATGATCACAAATTGATCCTTGGATCTTTTGATATATACACAATGATCCTCATCAATCATTGTAAAATCATATGCCACTATGGCATTATGAAAACGTATATACCATTGTCTTGATGACTGCTTAAGACCATATATCGACCTTAAAAGTCGACATACCTTTTCTTCTTGGCCTTTCACTATGAAACCATCAGGTTGTTCCATATATATTTCTTCCTCTAATTCTCCATTGAGGAAAGCAGTCTTTACATCCATTTGATGTAACTCAAGATCCGACTAGCTACTATTGCCGAATAATGCGAATCGAGGTAAATCTCACCACGAGAAAAACGTATCTTCATAATCAATTCCTTCCCGTTGATTATACCCCTTCGCCACAAGGCGAGCCTTATGCCTTTCTATCGAGCCATCAGCCTTTCGCTTTATTTTGAGAACCCATTTGTTCCCAATAGCTCGCGTCCTTTTGGAAGATCAACCAGTTCCCAGACTTGGTTTGATTCCATTGACTCCATTTCCTCTTCCATTGCACGAATCCATTTTTCTTTACTAGGGCACTTCAGAGCCTCATTGATATTTCTTGGCTCATCCTCATCTTGTGGAGCAACCATAAAAGTTTCCCCTTCAATGTCAAAACGTCGACGGGGAATACTTTGGCGACTTGTTCGCCTTACGGGAGATTGTACACTTTGCACATCATTCCCTATTACGCTCCCACTTGGATGAACCCCACCAATATCATTATCTTGATCCAAAGTCTCAAATAAGGAGTGATCTTCCCCTATTTCGCCCTTCTTAGGAAACTCATCCTCTAAGAATGTAACATCTCGTGATTCAAATTCAGTTATACTCCCACTTTCCTGCTCACCAATGAACACATACCCTTTCGAGTGTTCTGAGTATCTTATGAAAATACTCTTCTTTCCTCTCGGGACCTAATTTCCCAAACTTGTGAGAGGACTCATGTGTATAGGCAGCACAACCCCATGGCTTAAGAAAACTTAAGTCCGGTTTTCTACTCCGTCCATAACTCATATGGAGTGGAAGTAACTGATTTGGAAGGCACCCGATTAAGTATATAGGCAGCGATTAACAATGCATCACTCCAAAAGTGATTGGTAAGTTAGCATGCGCCATCATAGACCTAACCATTTCTAGTAGGGTTCTGTTTCTTCTTTCCGCAACACCATTTTGTTGAGGAGTATATGGAATAGACAACTGTCTTTCTATTCCTTTTTCATCACATAATTTTCTGAACTCATCAGATAAATATTCTCGACCTCGATCGGATCTCAATGTTTTTATTTTCTTGTCTAATTGATTTTCTACCAGGTTCATAAACCTTTTGAAACAACTTATTGCTTCAGACTTATGAGAAATCAAATAGACATATCCGAATCGAGTATAATCATCAATAAAGGTGATGAAATAAACAGCCCCATGCCTTCCTCTCACATTCATTGGACCACGTACATCGAATGGATTAAATGCAAAGGAAATTCAGCTCTTTTCCCTTTCCCAAATGGTTTCCGTGTTGTTTTTCCTTCTAGGCAATGCTTACATATGGGCAAATCGACTTTTTCAATGTTACCCAACAAGCCCTCTTTGGCTAGTCTATTCATACGTTGTTGGCCAATGTGACCAAGCCTAGCATGCCACACATTCACATCATTATCATAAGTATTAGAAGATGTGATAAGGGAATAACAAACATTTGCATTAATATACTCAATATCCAATACAATAAAACCATCTAGAAAATAGCCACAACCATAGTAATTTGTCTCCAAAAACAAATTCACACCTCTACTACGAAGTTCACATTAAAACCTAATTTAACCAACATCAATACGTACACTAAATTCCGACGAATCTCCGGAGCATACAATACATCATGAAGAAACAAGGTGCGTCCACCACGCATATTCAGTTGGCATGTGCCAATTCCTTTCACTTCAGCTTTGAGTTGTTTCCCACATAGATCCACTTAGTTCCAAAGGTACTGTCGGAATTCCACGAAGGATCCTCTATCCTTCGCTACATGGTCCGTCGCTCCGAATCCACAGTCCACAAAGGATTAGACTCGAGTTAGAAACACGAACTCGACACATAAGTAAAGTTCTGAAAAGTACAAGGGGTGCATACCTTCTTTGGCTCACGACAGTCGCGAGCATAGTGACCCTTCTTGTCACAGTTGTAGCATTTCACCCTTGCTAACTTCTTCATGTGAGGACGCTTTCCTCTATTATGTTGGTTAAACTTGGGTTTCTTCCCTGAAGGACCAGCTTCTTCCTTGCCTTTCCCCTTATCAAACCAACTAGGGCGCTTGCGCTTGGAGCTCGAAGCTCCATTTGAGCTAGAACTAGCATGATAAAGTTCAGCATCCGGCTTAGCCGCCAACAAAGCGTCCTCTTCCAGCTCAAGATGACGCATTGCATCCTCAAAGGTTTTGATGTTTTCATTGTGAGTCAGGTGCACCTTCATATGCTCCCAACTCTGAGGCAAGGAACGAATCACCGCTTGCACTTGCTGCTCATCTGTGAGGACATGGCTAGCGTCTCTCAGCTCAGTTATCATGTTTGACATCTTTCTAAGATGTTGCTTCATGGTCTGACCATGAGGCTTCTTATAGGAGTCAAACCTGATAGTGAGCTGCCTCAGTCTAGTCACCGAAGTGTGACCAAATCTAGCTTCCAATGCCTCCCACATTTCCTTGGCATTGTCAAAACGCCAAAACTCTCGCATGACGTCATTTTCCATGCTGCTCGCAACGTGATGCGAGCTAGAGAGTTCATTCTTTCCACACGTAAAAGCTTCTTTGTCCTTTTTGTGCTGCTCGTGGTTCCATCTTCAGTTCAACCATGGTCATGACAAGAGCTTCAAGTGCTTCTTGCTCTTCCAAAGACATACTTTGGATTTTCATTTGCCAAACTTCATAGTTGTCTCCATTGAGCTTTTCACCTTTGTTCAGCTCGGAACTATGCTTTTTGTGGTCAAGCCATTGATCTGAACAAATCAGACAAATATGCACGAATTATTAATGCCTATCATTTATGCATCCCTATTTGCATAGACCCATCATATTAATAAATAATTTCAAGTAAGGCTTCGAATCAAAAGGTCACTACGTTTCCAATCATCCTCCAAAATCCTAACTTAAAACTATCATTAATATGATTGTCATATGCAAAATCAATCCTATGAAGCTACAAAAACTTCTATAACTACCCATAGCTAATTACCCACAAAGAACCAGAATAACAATAAAGCAACAATAATTGAATTCCAATAAAACAATAATGCTTTCAATCAATACAACTAACATATTAGTTGTTACATCAATGACAATGGGTAGTAAACAATACATTATATGTCCACAAAGCACACTTAACATACATCACCAATACAACTAACACATAGTCGGCACACAATTTAACCGGGAAAGATCATTTTTTGTTCAATTTCTTGATCTTTTCCTTGTAACAATACAGTAATATTCATTTACAAAATCTATCACAATTTTCTTATAGGAAGCGACTCCGTTGACATCCCATATGCGATTCAACACATCTTGCCATTCAGGTGGAAGAGTGCTTATGAAAAATCGCACCATCTCTGACTGTGACATAGGACGACCATTCCATATGACCTGTTGAATTTTCCCGTTGACTTCAAGGACATGATCAATTAAGTCTCCACTCTCCCATCGATGATCAGTCAGCTCAGCTATCAACTTAGACAGCCTTTCCTTCTGTTCATCGGTCACTGCGCGAATAGGTGTGCGCAACCTCAAGGGAGGCATTGTTCCTGCAACAAATGCAGAACAAATAAGGGATTACATATAATCCACATAGACTTAATTGAAAAAGAAACACATTCTTTTCCTCTTTTTTTTTTTTTTTTTTTTTTTTGGGTCAACGGTCAACGGTCAAACTCAACGGTCAAAGTCAACGGTCAACGGTCGGTCAACGGTCAACGGTCAACAGTCGGTCAACGGTCAACAGTCGTCGCCGGTCAACGCTCGTCCGTCGTCGGACCGGTCGGACCGGACGGACCGGACGGACCGGACCGGACGGACCGGACGGACCGTTCGGCGACCCGGCGTGCCGTGCGCGCTGGTGCGGATGACGTCCACGCGACGCCGGGCGGCACGTGCCGCGCGCGTGCCATCGTCGCAGCGGGTCGGGTCGGTCGCGGGTCGGGTCGCCGCCCGGCAACACGTCATCGCGACGTCATCGATGACGCCACCCCGCGGTTCTCGACCGTTGGGTGACGTCATGTTGACGCCGCACGCTGTCGGCCCGCGGACGGCGCGTGCGTTCGCCGCCGGCGGCGGCGAGCACGCCGACGCCGACCGGGCGCGTGCGCCGCACGCGCCCGGCGATCGAGCGCTTCGGGCGCGTCGCGCCCACGCGCAGCGCCTTCCGGCCGCGCGTGTGGGCGCGTGCAGCGTCGCCCGGCGGCGCTCGAGGCATCTCCAGACTCGTCTCGACGTCCTCTTTCTCCCAGTGCTTTCAAAATTTGTTTTTGACATTCGAAATCTCATGAAAATTGCCGAAGAACTCTCGGGTGTCGGGATTGCTCGCCCCAATCCGTACGGCCGAAGTTCCTTTTGCGAAAAATCAATCAAAAAACACATCAAATTGATCGGGAAAACGTGAACTAGGGCTCTGATACCAATGTTGGGAATAACGGATCCCCGAAAACCCGGATTCGACACTAAATCAAACCCCTAAACTCAAGCGGAAGCGAAGCCCAAGAAAACGACACGTATCACCGATCGTAAAGCACACCACGAATTCGAGCGTACCTTGTTAGCCACAGATTAAACACCGACGCCAATGGAGGAAGAGAATCCGGTCGAATTCGATTTGATGAAGCCTTGAAGGGAAGAATTAGAAGCCGTATGCCTTGTTCTTCTTTTGAGAGAGAAAACGCGCGGGAGAGAAAAGACGTGCGTAAGAATGAATCCAACCAACGTCTTCTCTCTCTCTCTCTCTCTCCCTTTTATACCCCATTCTTTCCACGGGCCTCTATTCCCATGGGCCGGGCTTTCTGGGCCCAGCTTGGGCGGACAGGGCCTTAAGCCCTTTAATTAAATAAAGCTTTCAACCACAAAGTAAGAGGATTGTTGGAAGACGTAGTGACCAAAAGAGAGAAGGCAATGAAGGAAGGAGGAGTAGATGAAGACGATCTGTTGGGACTGTTGCTAAAATCAAACATGAAAGAAATTCAAGAATCCGGGCATCAAAAGGGTATGAGCATAGAGGATGTGATTCAAGAGTGCAAAGCGTTCAACCTAGCGGGTCAAGAGTCGGCTTCTGTTTTGCTGACTTGGACTCTGATTTTGTTGAGCAAGTACCAAGACTGGCAAGACAGAGCAAGAGAGGAAGTTCTGCGAGTTTTCGGCAACAACAAACCTGATTTTGATGGGTTGAGCCGACTAAAAATTGTAAGGATTCTCCTCGTATTATAGGTGATGTTCATCTCGCTTTCAAGACATACATTCCTGAAACTGAAAACTCACATCAGATAATAGGTTTTTGCCAAAAAGAAAAAAGAAAAAAGAAATTTCAAACGAGAAATGAAGGAAAATATTGTGACCACATGCCCCGAAATCTAGTTGCTGTCCTTCCCCCAAACCAAAAGTAAAAAATGAGTATTTAGGCAATAGTTACTCAAGTTAAGTTCCGCTAGTGACAGAAGTGAGACACACGGATCATGCCTCCTCATTCGTAGTTACAACACGGATCACATGAATGATATTTAGTTTGAGATATTAGGTCCACCGGGCAAGTTTTAATTAATTTGATAGTTGCATTGTTATTGTCTTTTTGGACAAAAACAAGCTGACTACAAATTGATTTATATGCAGGTAAGCATGATACTGAATGAGGTGCTTAGGTTATATCCGCCTTTATTTATGACGATGAGAACAGTTCACAAGAAAACCAAGTTGGGAGATATACAAATACCTCCAGGAGTTTTGCTTTTCGTGCCCATTATCCTGATCCACCATGATCCAGAGATTTGGGGTGATGATGCCAAAGAGTTCAATCCAGACAGATTCTCTGAGGGAGTCTCAAAATCAACCAAGGATAAGCTCTGCTTTTTCCCTTTCAGTTCGGGCCCTAGAACTTGCATTGGCCAAAACTTTGCTCTCCTTGAAGCCAAAGTAGCTCTGACCTTGATTTTACAGAGTTTTAAAGTGCAGCTGTCTCCTTCTTACAAGCATGCCCCTATTCCTTTGTTCACTATTCATCCCCAATATGGAGTCCCCCTGATCTTGACAAGAATCAGATCGAATCCTTGATTCGTAATTGATCAAATTCTGTCCTCTTGTTTCATTCAGAGTGTGCATAAAATGGTTTGTTATGTTCGTTGAGAATAAAGGAAAAGTCAATGTAAATATATCATGCCTTCTTGACTAAAAAAGTGGTTCCTAATTAATGATATGCTTTCATTTTGAAATTCTTCACATCTCGACAGAATGCTCTTCTTGGATTGACCTAGTTAACTGGGTTTTACGTGCTCTTTTGGTGCTTTCCAAAAGAATTGTTCCACACGTGAAATTTATTTCCATCTTTAGCCAAAAATTTATTATATATCTGTTCTAATTCTAAAAACGAATCGTTAACTTTATGAAGTTGCTTATATTAAAAAGAGACGGAAAACACTGAATGCAAGTACTTGCATTACGGAAGGCAAAGCAACAGAAACACAAGGAAGGCCACATGCGAATATATTTTTTCCTCTCTTGATTTCATCATACTCAGTTACAATTATTCCTGCTCATGCAACCTTACTTGTATTAATTTCTAGAAAACAATTTGCTTGTGAAATGTGTTCCAAATATCTGACGGCCAACAATGCCAAAGAAAGCATGAACTTGGATAGTCAAGACAAAAATAACACCCAGTTTTGAAACGATTAAAAAAAAAAGGCACAAACTTACGCTTAAAGGACAAAAATATTCCCCAAATAAAAGAAAAGGCACAAACTTATATCCTTAAGACAGAAGACGCCATATACTTTGAACCAAAAACGATGTTGTTTGAGTAAGATTTTGGTTCTTTTCGGATAACACAAGGAGGAGTTCAGCCCCGAATTGAATTCGCAGATTGGAGGGCTAGGATTTTGACACGAGATTAGGTCGCAATAAGGTTTTATTAAATATAACATATTAGCTAATTTTTGGAGTTCAAGCAAATCATGAAGTTTGGTTAGTGGTTCGGGTTTGCAACTTAGGGTTTAATCGTCCAACCATCCAAGCACATATTTGCCCACAAAGAATGTTCCACCGCTTGTAATTAAGAAGATAAACAAAATATAAGTGATAATCTTCTTCAATAGATGAAGAACGATCGAAAAGTACTGCCTAGAGTACATAGCCATGAATTTTTATTTAGAACTAGTAATAAGCTCGTGCCTACCAGCACAATGAGAATAGTATCCCACACAATTATTGGGGAAATTACCAAAAAGTCTTAAACCTTTTGTAATTGTCAATTCAATCCTAAACTTATTTTTTTGATCAATTGAGTCATAAACCTTTTACAATTGTGCCAGTTCAATCCTTCCGGCCAAAATTGGCCGGTCGATTCCTTTGACAAATTTTTTAAAAATATATTTTTTGAATTATTTTATTAATTTTTTTAATCTTTTTTACCTTTTTTTTTTTTTTTTTTTTTGCCCCTCCCTTCTCCTTCCTCCTCCTCCCTCCTTCTTCCTTTAGCTTTGGCGACTGGCCAACCCTCATGGGTCATTGAACTAAGGCAATTGGCGAGCTCACCTTGCTAACACTAGGCGAGGGTGAGCTCGCCCAACCACTGGCAAGGGCTTGCGTCGCCAAACCTAGCGACGATGAGGCCCCCTTTGCTAGATCTAGTGAGGAGCTTGCCCAGACACTGGTGGGGCAAGCCCTTGCCAGATTCAATGAAGGAGTCCTCACCTAGCGACTACGAGGCAAGCCCTTGCTAGATCCGGTGAGGGAGTCCTCACCGTCGCTCAATCTGGCGAGGCGAAGCGAGCCCCCACCAAATTTGATGGGAGTTTGCCTCACCAGTGGCTGGGTGAGCTTGCCCTCACCCAGTGACAGCGAGGCGAGCTCGCCCAACCACCTCATTCTAGCGATCGGCGAGGGCTAGCCGATTGTCGGAGCCAAAGGAGGGAGGGAGGGACTCACTAGATTCGGTGAGGGAGTCCTCGCCGTCACTCAATCTAGCAAGGCGAAGCGAGCCCCCACCAAATTCGATGGGAGTTTGCCTCAACAGTGGCTGGGTGAGCTTGCCCTCACCTAGTGACGACGAGGCGAGCTCGCCCAACCGCCTCATTCTAGCGATCGGCGAGGGCTAGCCGATTGTCGGAGCCAAAGGAGGGAGAGGGAGAGGGAGAGGGAGAGCGAGAGAGAGAGGGAGAGCGAGCGAGAGAGAGAGAGAGAGAGAGAGAGAGAGGTAAAAATGATTAGAAAAAATTAATATTATTAAAACAATTGTGGCCGGTGTCGGCCGATGGCCATGTCAATGCCAGACAACCAATTTTGTTTGGAAGAACTGAACTGACATAATTATAAAAAGTTTAAGACTCAATTGGCCCCAAAAAAAGAAAAAGTTTATGACGGAATTAGCACAAATGCAAAAGGTTTAGGACTTTTTTAGTAATCGTCCCCATAATTATTTCAGCCAAATATTTTCTAAGATTAAAAGTTGTACTGTGAACTATCTTTACCGAGCATTTGGAGAGGATTAAATCATAGATATGTAATGTACTCACATATTTATTGTACGCCCGAGGATGTTTAATAATTTGTAATGATCGATCATTAAAACGTACTCCTCTAAATTGGTGAGATGAGTGGGTATAAATTGAATGTAATTTTTCTTTTAATTTTTTTAAAAAAAATTAATAATTGAGAGATCATTAAAATTTTGAGATACTACTTATTTAAATTGATTAATTACATCAGATTGGATGAAGCAAGCTAAAAGTTGGAAAAAAAAAAAATCACAATGTTTTTATTTTTAAGTTTGGAAGTATATAGATGACTTGAAAGACATAAAACTAACATAGGATCAGCATTTATGATTTTGACACCAATCAGTTGCTACGGACATACTTTGTCCATTTCACTTCAAGAGATAATTACAAACTGCACATCGTATAAAAGTAAAATTAAGTGCAAAATATAAATATAATACATTTTTAACATATACTATTGACGTGAATCAAAATTTGTTAAGATTGTGTTGAGATGAAGTTATATTTTTATATAGTGCACGATGATATATCGTGTTTGTCATGTCAATAATTGTTTACCAAGCACAAAAAAGAAATTATTTTTAGGTAATTGCATAAAAATAAGTGAAAGGTTCACTAAAAGTAAAGAAGCAAAAGCTTGAAAGTTGGAATAAAAAGTGAGTAGTGAGGGAGAGAGTGGCATTGAAGCTAGGGATGAGCATGGTCCGGGTGAGCAATTCTCACATTGGAATTAGGAATCGTTTACTAAGGACTGATTGGTTTCATGAATCCCTCAGGATCTGGTTTACCGGTCTGGTCCAATTCTCGGGTGGGTCCATGGAACTAGTCCCCGATCCATACAACATTATATTCATCAATTAAAATAATGGTGAACTTAGTTTCTAACTAAAGCTTGTACGGCCTTACATTTGTGTTAAAATGTGAGCTGTTGATTTTGATTAAAGATTGAAAACTATAGGGTGAAACAAATAGACAATACTAATTTGCTAGGCACTTAATTTCGAAGTTTATGGTGTGAACCTCTTTGGGTTCCCCAACAACAAGAACATGTGGAGAATTAGACTCTATATTAGAAGTCCTAACCTCTACAGTAGTTAAAATATTAATCGGTTAATTCATCTTCTTTTCAATGACAACAAAACGTCGCAACATTATGAACATCTCCAATCAATCCCATCTTTTTCTCTTTGTTTATTTTGTTTTTGGCTGAGAAAGTAAATAAATGGATTATTAGAATGAAAAAAAGTATGGGGATTAATCCTAATAGACAAATTTAATCAATAATGTTAAATAATACATATATATATATATATATAAATATATATATATATATGAATTCTGTGTGTGTGTGTGTCTAGTCTAGGTAGATAGGTAGACGGTTCCATACCTAGAATCGAGAACCGGACCGATACTCACTAGTTCCATTAAATTGGAATTGGGAACTAAACTGTTCCACATAAGAATCGCCATTCTAGGCTAGTCTGGTCCGGTTCCAAGCGGTTTTGGTTCCTTTGCAAATTCCTAATTGAAGCTACTCTTTCTTACGTATGGTCAACAATGGAAAAAGCATCGCGGGGAAACTGAAAAGTGAAACGCCAGGCTTCCATTTAACTCCGTTAATTGTACTGAAGAAGGTGAAAAAAGTCTACGTTTCTTTGAAGTTTATGGTGTGATCTTCTTTGGGTTCCCCAACAACAAGAACATGTGGAGAATTAGACTTTACATTAGAAGTCCTAACCTCCACAGCAATTAAAATATTAATCGGTTAATTCATCTTCTTTTCAACGACAACAAAACGTCACAACATTATGAACATCTCCAATCAATCCATCTTTTCTCTTTGTTTATTTTGTTTTTGGCTGAGAAAGTAAGTAAATGGATTATTAGAATGAAAAAAAGTGCAAGGATTGATCCTAATAGACAAATTTAATCAATAATGTTAAATAATACACACACACACAAAAAAACACACACAAAATAATTATATATATATATATGAAGTGTGTGTGTGTGTGTCTAGTCTAGGTAGATAGGTAGACAGTTCCGTACCTAGAATCTAGAATCAGACCAATACTCACTAGTTCCATTAAATTGGAATTGAGAACTAAACCGGTCCCCATAGGAATCGCCATTCTAGGCTAGTCTGGTCCGGTTCCGGGCGGTTTTGGTTCCTTTGCACATTCCTAATTGAAGCTACTCTTTCTTACGTATGGTCAACAATGGAAAAAGCATCGCGGGGAAACTGAAAAGTGAAACGCCAGGCTTCCATTTAACTCCGTTAATTGTACTCAAGAAGGTGAACAAAGTCTACGATAAAAATATATGCTTTTATCTTGCGGCATGTGGGTGCTTTGTCAAATTGTATGAATTTAAAAGTACCACCTTGCTGGAAATGCTTAACGTGACCGAAAAGTTAGTGGTGAACTTATTTAAACTAATATTAAAAGCTAACATATTCTATTTGGCTAGTAGATGCAAGGAAAAGAAAAGTAAAGCAACAAAAATTGTATGTCCATCAATTCAATTTTAAACCTCCCAATTTTACTAATTTAGTCTTAAAAGATTCTTTTTTTTTTTTTAATATAGTCTTTCTAACCAATTTAGACTAGAATCATTGATGTGGCTCCAATCAACATCGCTCATCCTACGTGGCACAACCAACGCTAGGGTCGAGCATTTTTTATTTGTTTAAAATTCTTTGAATTTTCCCCCCTATTCTAAGATAAGCATTGGTTGCCAGTGCTTGCTGAAAAGATAAGAAAAGGAAAAAAAAATAAAGAAACATTATAAAACTTGTTGCTAGGGCTCAGCCATCACGGCCCAGGCAAGGGCCACCCTTGCTAAATCTGGTGAGGGCTTAGCAGCCCTCACTCGAGGTCACCGATGGCCTAGACGAGGGCCATGACCCTCACTAGCCACAATGGAAAAAAATAATAATAATAAAAAATTTGTAAAAAATTTTTTTGTCCACATCATGCCAGTCATATCATATATGATGACTAGCATTTATATCATTGATTTCAAGTCAAAATCCATCTCAATTGGCATAAATGTAAAATATTTAAGATTTAATTGGTCCAATTAAAGGTTTATAATTGAATTTGTACTAATACAATATGTTTATAACCTTTTTTTTTGTACTTTTATTGTTTAAATTTTATTGTCATTGATGAATTCAATCCCTAGTTTTCTTATGACATGTATGTACAGTCCCTTAATTGAAAATTTGGATGTCAACGTGCGTTAGTTGGGAAAATTGACATAGAGTATCATGTTATGTTTTACATGAAAGTGGTTTCCGATTAAGTATATTAACGAAGTCAACCGGTTATATTATATTGGGAAAAACTAAAAGTACACTCAACTTAGCATTGAATAGTTAGAGCCTTACGGCACCGTTACTTCTCTTTAGTAATGGTGCAATATGGATCTCATGTTTCATGTTCATGGACTTGAACAACCGAAAGGAAAATAAAATGTTGAGAGAGAGCATTAATTTGTATTTTAAGGGTGAATATCGCTCCAAATATAAGAAAAATAGCTATATAGCAGTTAATAAAAAATTAATTGTAAATATCTTACACATGGATTACACATGCCGTGGACTTTCAGTTAGTGTTTTTGTGACGTATTTGCATGCATAAAATTAAAAATCCTCCCATTTAAATATTATAAAACAAATTAATCTCTCTTCCCCGCCGCTAAAGTAGTCAAGGCACTGGGAAATGTCCAGCTTCGACACCAGAAATAATATGTTCAAATTTCACTAATTATGTAGAAAGTGCTTTGGATCAGAGTTACTTTACAGGCCAAAGGTGGTGTGTACTGAAACATTTAACCGCTTCATGTAGTTACAAGTGTTTCATAGACTTCTAGGTAGCCGGACATTTGACTTCTAGGTTGTCGACCTCTTTTTTTTACTTTAATTTTACAAAGATAAATGTTACTTGACGTATAATATTAGTAGTCATCCCTCTATATACTTATGGAGTTTTAACGTTGGTGGTATAAAATATCTAAGTTCAATTTTGACAACCGTGTCCGTTTCAATAGATCGTAGATATTTTTCATTCATGACAATAGGTGTGAAAAAATATTTTGCACAGGTGCTGTGGCTAGTGATCCTAAATTTATATTCTCTTGAAATAAAAAAAAATTAAATCATTATTTTCTACACTTACTGTAAAAATATTTTACATGGGACGATGCTAATAAGTTCCTTTTTTTATTCGCTCATCTTTGTTTTGGCTAATATATTTTCTTTCTAGTTTAAGGAATCTTAACTGGTGGGCTAGCGAACCCATCAAATAAGATTGGTGATTTTCTTAGGGAAAATGTGTGGTGGGGACAACACCGTTACTCATAGGAGAGTAACGGCACCGTCACACTCTCATTTTTAAAAAATTAATGATCTTTGCTAGCATAATAGTCTTTAGACTAATACAAGATTAACATTGCATTAGGAGCCACAAATTCCTAAAGAAGTTGACCCGCAACAATGTATAATTATATGATTTTTTTTAGAGTTTCAAATAGATTATTATTCCTATAGTGCATTAAAAACTATTACTCAATCATTTCTCAAAATTAATTACCCTTCCTCTCACTTTTTTCATTTTCTTTAATGGGTCATGTTAACCAGACTTATGATTGCTAGTTTTCCTTAGATGAACATCAATTATATTCATCTTTAGTTAGATTAAAATATATGTGCTGTCTATCTATGTAACCCACCAATCATCATATTGATCTAAAAAAAATTGGCCCCTTTCATGACTACCACAAAATCGGATAGAAATGAGGTTGACAAAACGTCTCGAACTTCCTATCCAACCAAGAGCTTAGTACAATGGAAGTCCTACACATCATATTGGTAGGTTGATTGAGTTATAAATGTTTATATTTAATCAGTAGAGTCCTAGAAGTTTTTCAAAAATGTGCAATCACTGTTCTTAAATAAATACATTGATTGACACTTCCTCGCAATAACATAGGCCACGCCGGACCGACTATGAGTTAAGGACTCCGTCGCATAATTTTAAAAACGCCTATGACTCCATCAACCATGATTCCAAATATTATCAACCACTATTTTGGCAACCTGAGTCACGCAAGATTGGTTTACTGACGTCGTGTGAACTTCAAGCCGCCGCTTGATGCCAGCTCAATGACTTTTTTAAGTAGCAGCTGTTGTTGTAAACCAATAAAGAACAGAATAGCACTTTTAAATAAGAAACCTCGTCCTTGTCCAAAAACAAAAATAAATAAATAAGAAACCTCGTCTCATATATCACAAATTACATCATAAGATTCTCTGACTTCAAGAGAATGATGTTTAGTGTCAGTTTCCCCAGATATTGTTAAACAATCGTCATCAGAAAGGTGGTGACATGATCGTTGGCCAGTTAGCAACTTCAAATTATGACTTTATCATTTTCGAATTTTATAATAAATTTGCTAAAATATTTAAATAATAAACAATCCATTCATCTAATAATTTAAACTTCTAAAACAATCAACGGTGGTACTACACATAATGATTCTTCAATTTGACAAGGGATCTTATTAGATTATCAAGGGTTCTTCAATATGACAAGTAAGCAATTTTATTGGTAGGTAACTTGAAATAATGGTTTTACTACTTTCAAGTTCAGGTAGAAATTAGCTGCTTCTTCACTTGAGAAGGATCGACTGCTATTGAATTTTATTGCGTGGCCACGACACCACTTGGCCTGTCACATGAACAGGCCGTGCCCTGCCTTGGCTGGCCTTGCCCTTTTGGCATTGCTAAATCTTGAGATCCAAGTTATGTAAACCAAGAGGTGAGAGGTGAATCAGTTGAAAAAGAATTTTTATGCCTTTCCAAAACTTGAGTACCAATGATGCTATGCATCAACATAATGAAGTGTCACAAAGTGCTATATCATTTTCTAAACTTACTGACATTTAACCTCAGTGCCAAAACATAATGAATGATTGAGATAGGGTCAAAACTTTATGAATGATCGTTTTAGTGTCAAAACTTTATAAAACCGTCAATTTAAGTGACGCAGGTGAGCTTTTGTTATTGAAGTAATAACATGTCAAGGTTTCTGGCGGTCTAAGTCATTAAAGTCACTTAAGCAATCGTTGTCTTGAAGTTGTGGAACTCATATAATCCTTCGAAAATTTATGATACCAAAGTGGGTACCTTACAACAATTTTGGCATTGTTACCATCATTTTTTTCTGTTGAACTCCAAGAATAAATTCAAGTAGGTTGCGGGTAACAAAGTTCCCCACGACAGCAACAATTCCTGCTCTGCCAGAACACTAGCAAAGCTACAGCATGTCCCTCCTACAACATTCCCACTTACTCACAAGAGAAAATACTCCCTCTCGACTAGTCGTCAAGGCTGGAATCCTGTCAATAGGACAGAAATAACATAGCATTAACCAGTCCTCTATGCCTTTTTTTTGTTGTGGTGCCGCTCAGCTCCATTCTTCCCTATATTGCTTCCTATCAATCCCTGAGTTTCCTTGATAAAGAAAAATACCTTTTGATTTGGGTTGGCCGAAAATTTTTGAACTTGTTTTAAAAGAATCCTAGTGTTGAGCTCGGGGTTTCGTTCCTAAAAAAATTAGATTTAGAGTTTTTCGGTGACAAATATATGAATATAGGCTTCACTTTACTTGCGAAGACCACCCCAAACATTGGAAAATCATATCATTCTTCCCTGAACATTGCTTACTCCGAAAGTACTTTTCTAGTGAAGTTCAATTTTCGTGAAACAAGCATGGCATTACTATTGATTTGACATTGGTACACCTCGTACATTGTTTTTTTTTTTTTTGGTAAAATACACCTCGTACATTGTTGATAAATTACCAAGCCAACAAGTTGCCAATCACCTAATTCTACTGACAAAGTTTTGAAATTTACCACTCACGAATAAATTGTCCATTTTACCACTCGATGGATGTAACATTTTAAAGTCCCACATCAAACAAGTGAGATCTTTTTAAGTAGTTATAAGTTAACACCCACCCTCAGATGGTCACATTTGAGTTCCTTTCCTGGCCGATAAATGTGGTTGGCCAATGGTTTTCGTGGTGCATTGAAATAATTTGAAAAGAAGGGTTGAAGATTGGAAATAAAAACGTTATCCCGCTTAGTATTATTATTTTATTATTTTTAATTCTAGGGTGCATGGCCGGACAGGTAACAAGTGAACGAATTCTTTACAATATCATGTAAAACAGATGTCACACTTAGAAACAGATGTCACACTTAGAAACTAAGAAGCATTCTTGGTGGACGTTCTCCCTCACCAAAAGGAAGTCATTGCATTCCTTTTTCAACGATGTCTTTCTGCTCCCCAAGAGTCCTATTTATTCCCTCTCACAGAAACAAGACGAGCGTGTCATATGTTTAGTGTGGAATATGGAACTGTCCTCAGCATATTCAATCGTTCTCTCCCTTGTTCTAATCACCTTCTTCACTTGTGCATGGAAAGTACTGTGTTTGTTTTGGCTGAAGCCGAGGAAGCTAGAAAGATGTCTGAGACGGCAAGGTCTCAATGGAACCTCTTACGGTCTTCTATTTCAAGACCTGAGAGACAACACGAGAATGGGCAAGCAAGCAAAATCTCAACCAATTACTCCTTTCTCAAATGACGCCGCGCTTCGCTTGCTCCCTTTCTTTCATCACTCCATCAAGAAATACGGTACGCATTGCATCAAAGTAGAGATACAGTTGAACTGTTAGCCGAAGGTATAATATCATTGATTTGACAAACTCAATTTCTTGGTATAAAACAGTATACAATTTCAACTCATAAGAAGGTGTTATTTTTAGCTAAAAAGCTGCTAAAGAATATATATATATATATATATATATATATTTGTGGTCTCTTTTCAGCACTTCAATCGAGATATATTCATGAAAAGCAAGTCCACCAAATCCTGCAATAAAGTAAATTTTACAACATTGAGTGTCGATTTTAGGAAAAGTAACATGAAAAATGAATGACAGCTATGAAGCGACCGATGGTCAATAAATTATGTAAAAAATATTTGTTGCAGGGAAGGTTTGCTTTACATGGTTTGGGCCAACGCCTGTATTGACCATCATGGACTCAGACATGTTGAAACAAATATTTTCACGGATCAATTAGTTCGAAAAGCCACATCCCAAGGCCACGGAAGATCTCTTAGTATCAGGGCTCGTCACGATTGAGGGTGAGAAATGGGTCAAACATAGAAAGATCATCAACCCGGCTTTTCACTATGAGAAGCTGAAGGTATTACTGCTTGCAGCTAATAGTTTCTTGACCAGCCGCAACATCTAACGGAGCTTAAAATAATTGATAATTAAAAAATTTGTACATTCAATTCATTTAGCTTTCTAATTGTTGAATAATTACAGTATGTAGTGACTGCAACATTGTCAAGTTGCGAGGAGATTATTAGGGGATGGGAGAAGCAAAGTTTGGCAGGCGAAGTGGATGTTTGGCCTGACCTTCAGCATTTGACAGGTGATGTACTCTGTAGAGCTGCTTTCGGAGTAACATACGACCAAGTCATGAGTATCCTCCCCCTTCAACAAGAACAAATTGCCCTCACTAGCAAGATTCTTCAGCTCGTGTTTATTCCCGAGTGGAGGTAAGTAGAGAATGATTTAGCAATAATTTATCCAAACATCTTTAACTGTTTCAAAAGCATTTGAAAAGAAAAAAGAGTAACAAAATTCACTTTGACTTCCTCAATCCTTATCCATGGAGTCAGTTGCAACTTTCCACAATTGTCTCGTGATTTTGCAAATCACGTGTCGATCAATCTTTAAGCATCTTGCCACACAAGGAACTTGAAAAGTTCTAAAGTCAATGTTCTTATGATTTTGCAAATCACGGATAGTGGTTGGATTGTGATTGCAAGGTAGCATAGCACGCTGCAATTTTTTTCTGTCAAAACAATGTTTAGTAAGGCAAATCTTCTGTCGAGCTCTCATTGAGATTGCTGCTTTCCAACTTCTAAACTCAATAGAATGGATGAAATTGGTTGAGTGCATTTATGTACCGGGACACTTATAACTTGTAGAAACTAAATTACTGAGTGAAGTTTTCATCTTGAAGCTAATTTTCTAATAAAAAAAATGCAGCCTCTTGCCTACCAAACTGCGGAAGAGGATGAAAGAAATCAACCGCAAAGTAGAAGGATTGTTGGAAGACATAGTGACCAAAAGAGAGAGGGCAATGAAGGAAGGAAGAGTAGATGACAATGATCTCTTGGGACTGTTGCTAAAATCAAACATGAAAGAAATTCAGGAGTCCGTGGATCAAAAGGGCATGAGCATGAAGGATGTGATTGGAGAGTGTAAAGCATTCAACTTTGCAGGTCAAGAGACAACTTCTGTTTTGATTACTTGGACTCTGATTTTGTTAAGCAAGCACCAGAAATGGCAAGACAGAGCAAGAGAGGAAGTCCTGCAAGTTTTCGGTAACAACAAACCTGACTTTGATGCGTTGAGCCAGTTAAAAATTGTAAGGATTCACATCGTGTTGTCGTCTGCTGTTTATCTAGATTTCAAGACATATATTCCTGAATTTCAAAACTCGCATCAAACGAATGGTTTTTTGCAAAAAGAGAAAAAGGAAAAAGAAAGAACAGATGAAAATGGAAGGCCAACAATTGGAGGAAAATGTTGTAACCACCTGACCTGAAATCTAATTGCTGTTCTTCCCTCCTTCCCCTGAACCAAAAGAAAATATTTATATTTAGGCGATGGAGAATGGAGACAGATGGATTGTGCCTTCCCATTCGAAGTTACAACGTAGATCACAGAAATGATGTTATGTTTGATAAATTTGGTCCACTATGCAAGGTTTAGATAATTTAATTGTTACATCTTCAATGTCTTTTTGGATAAAAACAGGCTGACCACAACTTGATTTTTGTACAGGTAAGCATGATACTGAATGAGGTGCTCAGGTTGTATCCGCCTGGATTTATGATGATGAGAACAGTTCAAAAGACAACCAAGTTGGGAGATATACAAGTACCTCCAGGAGTTGTGCTTTTTGTGCCGACGATCCTGATCCACCACGATCCAGAGATTTGGGGTGATGATGCCAAAGAGTTCAATCCAGAGAGATTCTCCGAGGGAGTCTCAAAAGCAACCAAGAACAAGCTCTGCTTTCTCCCTTTCAGTTGGGGTCCTAGAAATTGCATTGGCCAAAACTTTTCTTTCACCGAAGCCAAAGTTGCTCTGACCTTGATTTTGCAGAATTTCTCGATGCAGCTATCTCCTTCTTACAAGCATGCCCCTATTCCCATGCTCACTACTCATCCCCAGTATGGAGTCCCCTTGACCTTGACTAGAATCGGATCGTTGGATCGTATTTAATCAGATTCTGTGCTCTGCTTGCTTCGTTGCGGGTCTAAAACAGTTGTCATGTTTGTTAAAGAATAAACCAAAAGTCATTTAAACATATGATGCCTTCTTGACTAGAAAAGTTGTTCTCAAGCTAGTTAAATGTGTGTTTTACGTCCTTTTTCTTAATTCTTCACTATTCACCAGCATGCTCTTCTTGGATTGACCTAGATAACTGTGTTTTACTTCTTTGGTGCCTTCGAAACTCTAAGGCATCTTCAGCCAAAAAAAAAGATACATCGGATGCACGAATTATTAACTAAAAAGAGAAAGAAAACACTGCATGCAAGTACTTGACTGATTTAGAAGCAACAGAAAGAAAATGAGGACCACATCCCATTGTATTTTTTCCTCTCATGATGGCATCATGCTCCATAAGATTTGTTCCTGCTTATGCAGTCTACTTGCACAATTTTCGAGAATACGATTTGCTAGTGAACTGACGGCCAAAAATTCCAAAAAAATGAGAGCATGAATTTGTTGTACTCTCAACACAAACATAACCCCAGTTTTCAAAGATTCGAAAAAAGCAAAAACTTTCGCTTAAAGGACAAATATCCACCGAATAAAAGAAAAACGCAAGCTTTCATTCTTAGGACAAAACTAAATCCATTTTTCAAATGATCCCAAATTAAAGCACAAAGTTTTGCTCGAGCAACAAAAATATCGAATAGCTTTTCTGACCAAAAGGCTTATTCTTCTTCTACAATGGCTAATGATGTTGACGGGTACGATGGACACATCAGTTGAGCCAAATCAACGCCGTAGACATTTAAACTAAGAAGACGTTGTTTCAATAATATTTTGGTTCATTCTCTTCAGATAACAAAGAGAAAAAGAGTTTAGCCCCCAATCGAATTCGTAGATTAGACGGCAAGGGTTTCGCCACAAGATGAGTCCACAAAGTATGGTTTATTAAATTTACATTTTGAGCTAATTTGTAGATTTTTGGAAAATCGTGAATTTTGGTTAGAGTTTCAAGTTTGCAAATTAGGGTTCCAAATGATTTCTACTTAAGTGAACTGAGCCAAAGAAAAAGTGAACTGAGCAAATAATCCATTATAGTCTAAGTGCCGACGTTGTTTTAGCTTAGTTGACATGTCTATTGTGCACGAATAATCATACGAAAAAACAATGATGGAAATTTTCGTCACTCTAGTAAAATTTCATGCCTTTTATGAGTCGTTTGAACATGGAATTATTTTTCTCTAGAGGGTCTAAAGTCGTTTCTTTATATCCGTTGGACATTTTCCGTTGGACATTTTTCGTCATGCGTTTTTCGTGTGATTTGAGACTATTTTTGTCCAGAGGTATAAGTTGGTGCTTTTATTTGACCTTTGGCCAATATATGACAATGTATATGCAAAGTGTACTTCAGAAAAAATTTAAGTTTTTAACATGATAGCCAGCATTAAAAGTCTTAATGAATGATCTGAAAAATGCATTGCCCCCTTGAACAGCGAAACAGGTCGCACTTAATATAGAGTTTAGTGTCGAAACTATACGATGGATCAATTTGATGCCAAAAATTTAGGAGAAATCATTTTAGTACCCAAACTTTTTAAAAGCATCCATTTAAGTAACTCGAGTAAGTCAACATTATTAAAATAATATTTAAGTCTATTTTTCCAAAACTTGCTGGAAACACTTAGTGATCCCCTAAAAAGTTGTGGTATTAAGATGTTTGTTTGGAAAGTTTTAGCACCATGGTGATTGACTTGGTGTATAATTCTTCCATATTGGCTTACTTATGTTTTAAGTACAAAATTTGGCACAAATCTTTCGCATTATTTTTCATCACACCTTATGCAGCTCAAGAGCTTGACGCTTTTCTCTTCCACAAGAGCTTCATCTCTTCATGCACGAGCCATCAGAATGATTACTCAGAGAATAAGTACTTTCTCTAAACCTTAAGTCTCTATCAGTATTGAATAAAAATAGAAATGGGGCGGGGCCAAGTGGTACGCAACAGGTTTTGGTCCCCTTATTATGACCATCCCTCATTCCGTTTGATCTGATTCTGTGCTCTTGTTTGCTCCGTTGTGTGCATAAAACGGCTCATTCCGTTTGCTGAGAATAAATTATTAGTCATGTAAACATATGATGCCTTCTTGATTAAAAAAAATAAAAAATAAAAAGGTGTCTTATCATCTTACTGTCAAATATAAGGGTAATATTGGGATTTTATAAGCGAGACAAAAAGAGCGCAAGTTCTAGCTTAATAATATAGACTCGGTTTCATGTATGCGCTAGACGTTACTCTTTTCATCCCTTGTGCAACGTCATAATCAATTGATAAGTTGATTTATAATTTTGATTAAATGGAGAATAAACTATCTAATATCATCTTTTTTACCACTACATGGATTCCTTTCTAGAAAGAATTGAACATTTTTTTCACTCTTTCAATAATTGGGAAAATAATACTAAAAATATCATGACTTTTGTATAACGCTCATTTTAATGCCATAACTTATTCTTAGATCGTTTGAGTGTCCCATCATGATTGAGGCCAGAGAAGGTAGAAAGATGTCTAAGATGGCAAGGTCTAAACGGAACTACTCACCGGCTTTTGTTTCAAGAGACATCATGAGAATGACCAAGCAAACTCAATCTCAATCCATTACTCCTCTCTCCAAAGGCATCCCGCCTCACGTTCTCCCTTTATATCATCACTTCATCAACAAATACAGTACACATGCCGTCAAAGTCAAGACACAATTGTTTTTTTCTTGCCAATGGTATGATATTATCAATTCGACAAACTCAATTTCGTTATAAAAAACAATGAACAATGTATTCGCTGGGTCAAGCACCTCAAGTACCCAAATGGGCAATATATAGAATTGGGAAGATCAATTATAGGCCTGAGGAGAGACCTCCACATAGTGGACCTTTGACCCAAAGAAGACTTGGAAATGGCTAACCTTATCACAAATAATACCTCAAGCTCACCGATCACCTAAAGCTTCGTCGGCCTGCAAGCTCGTGCATATCACATGCATCCCACATGCATTTTTCATGCAACTTACATGAAATTCATTCGTGCATATCTGGTGCATCCCAAATCAATAGAGTAGATGATGATGATTTGAGTGTATTTAGGTAGCAATATACAAATGTATAAATGATATTTGGAATTCGCTTGCCATTTGAGAGTGCCGGACACTTTGAGTGCTAAAACTTGACATTGAGGGATACTTAAATGTCAAAAGTTATAAAAGTGACATTTAAGTGCCAAAATCGGAGCAAAATGAATCAGTTAAGTGCCAACGACTAGAAAATCCAATCAAAATGCTAACGTGGTGATTTTCTAATGAGACAACTGTAGAATGACGTCATTTCGCTGACATGGCTAGATAATTAATATAAATATTAATTAAATTAAATTTAAAACTAATTTTATTTTTATTTAGAGAGAGAGAGAGAGAGAGAGAGAGAGAGAGAGAGAGAGAAGAGGAAGATTGCAAGCAGCTGAGGGCTCAGCCCTCCTTCGCCACCTCCTCACCATGGTCGGGCCGACAATGATGGGGAGAGGGTTAGTTGGGGTTGCTAGGCCCTAGCTCCAACGGGCGACGGCCCTTGGCACGGTTGGGTGAGGGCCGGCGACCCTCTCCAAATCTGGGAAAGGACCACAACCCTCGCCCTAGATCTAAGCGAGGGCTCACAAGCCCTCACCATCAATCGGCCGAGGTAGCCAACCTTTGGCCGGGGTCCGACGACCCTGGCCAACCCTCCCTCCACCATCGCCGACCCTTCTGGTGACGATGGGGAGGTGGTGTCAAAGGCTAAGCCCTTGCCTTTTGCCTTCTTTTTATTTATAATATAAAATAAATATAAGTATTTTTAATTTACTTAATATTTATATTAAAATCCAAAAAAAAAAAAAAGAAGAAGAAGATAAAATGACGTTGTTTTGGTTCTTCGTTATTAGCTCAGCTTTTCGGCATGCCAAATAGGCAAGTTATATTATTAAAAAATTGCCACAAATGATTTCCAACCACCTTTGCTGAACTTGACACTTAGGTATCTCATTTTTCAAAAAAGAAAAAAAAGTGGTACTTAAGTGTCACTTTAGTAACTTTTGATACTTGTCTCCCTTATCAAATTTTGGCATCCAAGGTATTCTTTTCCTTGCCATTTGATGTTTCTAAAGAATGATTATCACAGGGATCGATGAGTTTGAGAAGCCACATCCCAAGGTCCTTGGAGATCTCTCCGTTTCAGGGCATGGAATTGCGCGTTCTTCATCTAGGGCCCTACCAAATCACCTCCACATGCATTGCATGTACATATGTTATTCTCTTCCTCTCGCCTTTGAACTCTCCCTCAACCCTCAGTCTCCTCTTCTCCTCAACTTTGCCTCCTCTCGCCTTCGAACTCTCCCTCAACCCTCAGTCTCTTTTTCTCCTCAACTCTGCCTTTGAACTCTCCCTCAAATTGAAAACTATGCAGAAGTGTAATTGCCGTTGGAAGAAGTTCTCAAAGAGCATATTGGAGTACCACGCCTAGATGGTCCACCGCAAAGCTAAAGTGAAGTGCGAGCGCTGCGGTTCCGTCTTCAAGCTCCAGTTAGAGCTCGAGCAACACAAGGCCACCTATGGCCCCAACTGCCGCAGCAGTGGCTTAAGCAGCGGCAGCGGAAGTGGATCAACGACTGTGGAAGCGGCAAAAAAGAAGTGATATCTACTTCTCTTTTTTAATTCGGCCAGGTAAAATAAAGATCGTTGGCATCGTTGATGGTGCCAACCACTAAAAAGTGATACCTACTTCTAGTTTTCAATGGAAATTATTAAACGGATCACCAAAATTTATATGTCAATAGGTTCACTGGATAAAGTTTACATAATTAAATTGTTTCATTTACAATGTCTTTTTGGACAAAAATGGGGTGACAAACCTATTAAAAGAAAATATCAAGTTAACCAATATATCTCCCCTTGGCTAAAATAAATGTCCTTGAAAAATCTAATGAAGAGTCTGAAAGTGAATCAATTCCTGTAATAAATACTCTCATGGAAAAATCTCCAAAAACTTTACTATCAAAGAGCCACTCCTCCTGATATTGTCCTTGAAGTGTCATCACAAAGAGTTCAATAAGTATTCTTCCTATACCATTTATGAATGGAATATTGATGGTGTCTTTAAAAATAATACCGTCAATATTCCTAATCAAATATTTATGGTAGCAAATGCTTATAAAACTCAATAAGGAATTTCTAATCATGCCGTTGCTAAAATTTTAGTAGCTAGATTTACAGGACAACTAAAAGGTTGAGGGGATAATTATCTTACTGATGAACAAAGAACTCAAATCTTAAATGCACATAAAATAGATGAATATGGACAACATATTGAGATGCTAATGGGCAAACCATTCAAGATGCTGTATGTACTCTCATCTATTCTATATCACAGCATTTCATAAAAGATCCTTCCCATATAAAAAACGTAAATCAAGATCTTCTTTCGAATGTGAAATGTAAATCATTAGGGAGATTCCAAGTATATAAGGATCTTTTTCTACAAAGGGTTTTGGTTAGACTAGACGTAAACCAACCCTTTTGGAAGGAAAATTTTTTAGCCAGTTTACCTCGTTTAATAGAAGATCAGGTTTGTAATAAAATAAGAGAAGAATATAATCGTCAAATTCCTTATCACTTATTATCATATGGAGAACTAATTTCTTATGTTTATAGACAATGAACCCAAATGTGTAATTTAATAAAATTAGGAGAGCAATTAAAGAAAGAACAATTGCACAAAAAAGATTTAGGATATATCTGTGCACAATATGATCCTTCATACACTCCATCAAAACCAAAATATAAAGAAAATTGTCCTTTTGAAGAAAGAAAATCTAAAAATCATTACAAAAATAAATCACGAGCTAATAAATATGATAAACCCAAACAAAACCCAAAAAGGAAATTAATAGAGACATTAAATGTTACAATTGTGGGAAAAGAGGGCATATTTCTAAATATTGCCAAATAAACAAAAAATTAAATGAACTCTCCATAGATGAGGAGACTCTTTATCAGCTTAATAGCATCATGGATGCTACAGATGATGATTCTTCTTCAAAAGACTATCCTAAAGAAGCGGGCCTCCAAATTAACGAGATAGAAACTTCATTAGAATTTGAAGAAAATAATTCCTCTCCTGAAGAAGAATCGACACTTGAAATCAATGTTTTAACAAAGGAAGAACAATTCTTGTTAGAAACAGCTGATAATATATGGGATCCAAAAGCCAAAAAACAATATTTAGATAGACTCCAATCTTCTATGAAGATCCCGACTAATTCTAATACAACTTATAATCTCAAAAATATTCTTAATAGAAATAAGAAATTCAATCTAGACCTATCAATATAAATGATCTCAATAATGAAATAAATCAGCAAAAATTAGAAATAAAAGCTCTCAAAGATACCCAAGCCAAAATATAAAAAGAAATTTTGGCAATAAAATCTAGGGTTAATACCTTAAAAAACCCAAAACCGGTACAACTATAACAAAGTTACCCCAACTATTTTTTTGACCACCAAAAACCCCAAACTGGTGCACTTGTGACAAATTTATTTTCTGTTAGTTTTCATTTAATTTTACTATCAAATTATTAAGTTAAATGACACATGACAGTTGATTTGTATACCAATTTGGGATTTTACACTCAATTTGTCACAATTTACAATTTTTGTGATTTTTTTATCGTATTAATCTAATTTAGCAGAGGGTATATTTGTCACAAATTTACTAGTTTAGAGTTTTTTGAGATCGAATAAATTAATTTGGGGTAAATTTGTCGTAAATGTACCAATTTATGGTTTTTTATAGTCAATCGGGGTAAATTTGTCACATATGTACCAGTTTTGGGTTTTTCATAGTCAAAAAAATAGTTTTGAGTAAATTTGTCACACTTGGCTTTTTTATTTCAATATAGATTTTACTAAATAATTACTTTTCTAGTTCCAAAAATGATGGAGTCACTTTAGTCTTGTCATTGAAATATTACCTCTACAATTTAGAATTCGCTGGAAAATCTTTTACACCCATTTCAAACCAATCAAATCATGAATCACAATTTTCAAATCTTATGCATTTTTTCATCAATTTTCGAGTTTCCTAGTTAACAGCCTCAGTCTTCTTATCCTTCGCACCCCCTCCACCTACTTAAAAAGATTCAAGACTAAATGGTGTGACAATATCAAATTCACAGAAAATTTTTATGAGGAAGTAGTTTTGAACTGGCTAAATCGGCGAAATTAAAAATCACCTAATCATAAAAATACTAAAAAAAATTCAACAAAAATCACTAGCCCAAGCTCATTTGGCTGCCATGCAGTCACCAGAAGGATATGGCTGTGTAATGGCAAAACTCATGTCAAAATTCTCAATCACTATGCTACCTTCAAAATCTGAAAGTGCCTCTAATGATGATCAATCTCATTACACCAATGAAGATGATTGATATGGCATCAACTTGTTAGATGATGATGGAAACAAGATTGATCACCAAAACGGACAAAAATCGAAGAAGACAAAAAAGGAATTTTCAAAGCACATCATCATTTTCCATTTGAAAAATCTCAACATGCTATAAATGGATTGAAGATGGACTGAAGATGCTGCTGTAAATTTTTACTCCATCCAAGCTTTACTTATAAAAGGAGGAGTAGAAGAAGAGGGGGGATCACCGCTTGCCTTCAACTCACTTGCGCTCTTGTGCTCTTACCTTCCTGCGTCCTAAAAGCCTCTTTTGATTACATCTTTTCACTCTCATATATGTTTCACTTGTATCTTTTCCCAAACACCTATAATCACTCATTATCACTTATAATCACTTCTTTAAGATATCTCCGATCACTTGTAAATTCTCCAATCACTTATATCAACTATCTATAAGTTTTCTTATCACTCAATGATATAACCAATCAAGTTTTGGTTAGCATTATCACTTCATATTATTAGCCTTCTTTTACTTTTGTCGGATTTCTACTCGCACATGGACTATTTCCCATGCGTGAGATCACATTATTATATTAATAACTATTCACGCATATCACTGGGATCTCTACTTGAGTGCGGACTACCGCCCCTTCGTAAGATCACATTGTTTTATTAATTACTGCTTATGCATATCAATAGGATCTCTACTCGAGTGCGGATTATTGCCCCTGAGTGAGATCGCATTGTTATTTTAATTACGTTTCATATTATTTTATGATTGAAATCAAAATTAGCTTAATCTTCATCTATGTTTCATTTCTTCACCTAATTCGTTTCTCATTTATTATCATTATCACTCTTGAATTATTATACTTTGTATTAGATAATTTCACACAACTAGCCGATTTTTACAATTACATTAGAGATATAGAACCTATAAAAAAAGTTTCACATACTAACCAATCCAAGCAAACGTAGATGTTTAGATTAAATCACAAATCATTTAACAATTTTATATATATCACTCTACATTATTTATTATCCTTTATATAGTACCCTCGGATGGAGTTTAGTCAAGATGATTAGGGCAATAGTCTATCCTGATATAGTGGAACTGTTTAAAAAGCATGTAACTAGAAAACGAGTAGCAGAATTTAGTTTGACATCCTCAATTCTCCTACGGTCAATTGCGACCTTTCAAAATTTTGTAATTGTTTTGCAAATCATGTGCGGATCTTTAAGCATCTTGCCACATAAGGAACTTGAAAAATTTATGAAGACAACTTTCTTATGATTTTGTAAATGATGGATAGTGGTTGGATTGTGATTGCAAGATAGTATATAGGGAGATTGCTTTTTTCCAACTTCTCAACTCAACGGAATGGATAAAAATGATTTGAGTGTATGTAACGAATAAAGTTTTCATCCTGAAGTAGGCTTGCCAAAAAAAAAAAAAAAGATGCACCCTTTTGCCGATTAAACTGCACAAGAAGATGAAAGAAATCGACCATAAAGTTAAAGGATTGCTGAAAGAAGTAACGACCAAAGAGAGAAGGCAATGAAGGAAGGAGTAGATGAAAATGATCTCCTGGGAATGTTGCTCAAATCAAACATGAAAGCAGTTCGAGAATCTAGGCATCAAAAGGGTGTGAGCATGGAGGATGTAATTCAAGAGTCCAAAGTGTTCGACATAGCGGGCCAACAGACGACTTCTATTTGGCTTATGTGGACTCTGATTTTGTTGAGCATAGTAGACAAACTGGCAAGACAGAGCAGAAGAGGAGTTCAGCAAGTTTTCCGCAACAAGATACCGGATCTCGATGGGATGAGCCGACTAAAAAGTGTAAAGATTCTCATCTTATTGTAGTCTGTTGTTTATCTCAATTTCAGCTTTATATTCTTGAATTTCAAAACTCACATAGAGTAAATAGGTTTCTGCCACAAAAATGATGAGATGACAACAACGACGACCGGCAAGGTCAACCGTCACCTTGGCTAGGCGAGCCCGAGCCTCGCCAGATCTAGGGACGGCAACCTCGCTTTCGCCAATGGCCGGCGAGGACGAGCCTCACCACTGGCCAGCAAGGCTGACCTCATCGGCCCTCACCTCTGGCCAACGCCGGAAGGAGAAGGTGGAAAGAAAAAAGAATTCAAAAATTCAAAAAAATTAAAAATTGCCATGTTAGTTTCTGGCTTTATTTGGTTCAGGATTTCCAATGGGCTTTCAGCGCATTGGGAAAAAATTTAGATATTTGGTTCAGCATTTGGAGGTGTCCTTAGTCAAATGCTGGCCTTTGAAATGCTGAAAACCCAAAGTAGGTGGGGACCTGCTTTGGACTTTAAGTATTTCGTAAATGCAAGTCCACCTCTATTATTCATCAATTGACTTCTTCTTCTTCTTTTTAAACCGATCATCTTCCCCACACTCCAACCGCCGTTGATTAGCGACGGAGTTTCATCAGATTTTATTTTTATTTTAAAAAAAAATAATAAAAACCCTTTCCAAATGTTGGGTTGACCTTTTTTTTTTTGTCATTTTTATCTTTTGACAATCAATAGCCCAATGTTTTATCAATACACTAGAATGATCATTAATTAATGAAGATGATTAATACCACAATAATTAAAAAAAATATTCAAAGTTGAAAACAAACCTAAAAGAACCCTAGGCCAAAAATTGAGCTTTACATCTAATCTATAATCAAATTCTTTTAATATAATTTTTAAATAAATTTACTAATATATATCTTTTATATTACTCTCAATATGAAATGTAAAATGTTATCTACTCATTGTTTCTTTTTTGCAATTTTAAAAATACTAAAACTAAAAAACTTAATTTGGTCACACCAAAGGGCTTTTCAAATATATGTTTACCAAACAGTCTTGCATTTCCCTAAAGCACTTTTCAGTTAGAGTTTACCAAACAATCTAGCATTTCGGAAAACCCATTTACCTCAAAGGTATTTGCATTCTCCCAAGAGCATTTCCTCAAAACCGAACCAAACAGGCCCTCTATCCATGTCAACGCTGGCCAGCCAATTTTGGCTAAATGGACTAAACTGGCACAATTGTAAAAGGTCTAGGATTAAATTAGCCAAAAAAAAAATTAGCATTGAATTGGCACAATTACAATAGGTTTAGAACTTTTTTTGGTAATTCTCCCATCAACGTGCATTAGTTGGGAAAATTGACATAGAGTATCATGTTATATTTTACATGAAACTAGTTTTCAGTTAAGTATTTTAAGGAAGTCAACCAATTATATTATATTGGGAAAAACTAAAAGTACACTCAACTTAGAGATGGTTGGCCCTACTTAGTAACGAGTATTTTAAATAAATATGTATTCTATTTTATATTAGCATCGAATACTTAGAGCCTTACGGCACCGTTACCTCTCTTTAGTAATGGTGCAATATGGATCTCATGTTTCATGTTCATAGAATTGAACAACCGAAAGGAAAATAAAATGTTGAGAGAGAGCATTAATTTGTATTTAAAGGGTGAATATCGCTCCAAATATAAGAAAAATAGCTATATAGCAATTAATACAAAAATTAATTGTAAATATCTTACACATGGATAACACATTCCATGGACTTTCAATTAGTGTTTTGTGACATATTTGCGTGCATAAAATAAAGGGTTAATACCCTAAAAAAAAACCCCAAACCAGTATATCTATGACAAATTTACCCCAAACAATTTTTTTGACCATAAAAAACCCAAACTGGTACACATGTGACAAATTTATCCCAACTGACCATAAAAAAAAAAAAAAAAAAAAAAAACCATATAAAGATACATTTATGATAAATTTACCAAAAATTAATTTATTCGATGGCAAAAAACCTCAAAATAGTAAATTTGTGACAAATATATCATCCGCTAAATTTGATTAATACCACAAAAAATCACAAAAATTGTAAATTGTGACAAATGGAGCGTAAAATCCCAAATTGATATATCAAACTCAACCGTCATGTGTCATTTAACTTAATAATTTGACAGTAAAATTAAACGAAAACTAACATATGATAAATTTGTCACAAGTGTACTAGTTTTAGATAAATTTATCAAAGGTATACCGGTTTGAGGTTTTTGGTGGTCAAAAAAATAATTTGGGACAAATTTGTCATAGGTGTATCAGTTCGGGATTTTTCAAGGTATTAACCCTAAAATAAAAAATCCTTCCATTTAAATATTATAAAACAAATTAGTATCTCTTCCCCGCCGCTAAAGTAGTCAATGCACTGGGAAATGTCCAGCTTCGACACCAAAAATAATATGTTCAAATTTCAATAATTATGTACAAAGTGCTTTGGATCAGAGTTACTTTACAGGCTAAAGGTGGTGTGTACTGAAACATTTAACCGCTTCATGGAGTTACAAGTGTTCCATAGACTTCTAGATAGCCAGACATTTGACTTCTAGGTTGTCGATCTCTTTTGACTTTAATTGCACAAAGATAAATGTTACTTGACGTATAATATTAGTAGTCATCCCTCTGTATACTTATGGAGTTTTAACGTTGGTGGTATAAAATATTTAAGTTCAATTTCGATAACACATTTTAATAGATCATAGATATTTTTCATTCACGACTATAGGTGTGAAAAATATTTTGCATAGGTGCTGTGGCTAGTGATCCTAGATTTATATTCTCTTGAAATAAAAATGTTTAAATCATTCTTTTGTACACTTACTGTAAAAATATTTTACATGAGACGATGCTAATAAGTTCCTTTTTTATTCGCTCATCTTTATTTTGGCTATTATATTGTTTTTTCTAAATGGAGAAATCTAACTTGGTAGGCTAGCAAACCCATCAAATAAGACTGGTGATTTTCTTAGGGAAAATGTGTGGTGGGGACAACACCATTACTTATAGGAGAGTAAAGGCCTTGTCACACTCTCATTTTTCAAAAATTAACAATCTTTGCTAGTATAATAATCTTTAGGTTAATGTGAGCATAACATTTTATTATGAGCCACAAATTCCTAAAGAAATTAACCCCACAATAATTTATAATTATTTGATATTTATTTTTTTATATTTTAAAAGATATTTTTATTGTTATTATAAATTAAAGACTGTCACTCAATCATTTCTTAAAATTAATTACCCTTCCTCTCTCTTTTTTTCGCTTTTTTTTATTTATGGGTCATGTTAACCAGACTTATGATTGCCAGTTTTGATTAGATGAACATCAATTATATTCATCTTTAGTTAGATCAAAATATCTGCACTATCTATCTATGTAACCCACCACTCAACATATTGATCTGAAAAAAAAAAAAATAAAAAATAAAATCAGTCACATCCATGATTGTGACATCCTAAATTTTCGACCCGTCTTGATAAAACAAAATGGGTTTTTTGTCGATGCGCTATGGTCCTTTTTCTCTGAGCTGATCATTCATGAGTTAATCAATCTATTAGGTAAAGCCGTTAAAAGATATAACCGCTGTAAAATCCCTCAAAGCTACCCAATAGGTTGGATTGGACTAAAATCGCGTTTGGTCGATTTTAACCATGAAATTGAATTTAGTTTCAGGAATCGAACGTTCGAGCATATCATGATTCATTTATAGGATGTTGTCTTGTCTTTCAGAGAAATTCCGTCAAGTTCGGAATTTTTACGGAAAATCAATTCAGACAATCCGGAAAATAACGAAAAAAAAAATTGGATTGACCAAAATGAATGGATTTTTGGCTTCCAAACCGAGCTATTTGGTTCAAGGGGCTTGTAAAAATTTTGTGGGCTTGTTCTTCAACACAATTGGACCTCAAATTGAAGAATTAGTGAGGGATTGAAGTCTAAATTTAAAGAAATTCGGAGCTAGGCACGGGGGTGCAACATTTGGCATGTGGATAAATTTTCAAGAAAGAAATGGGGGACATTAGAGATTTGTATGAGGGCTTTAGGGGAGACAAGCCTTTAATTAAGGGGATAAGCTTGTAGACTTTGTACCCCCTCTTTTTCTCAAACTTCCTCAGCACGTCTCAGCCTCCCCCTTCTTCTTCAAGCGTCCAATTCCCCGACCCTCCTTCGGTTCTGCCAGCGCCTGTCTCCTTCCATCGTTGACCGAAGCCAGCGAAGCCAGCTGCTGCCGCGCGTCTTCCTTCATCCCCTTGCAGCTGCCGAGTCAACCCAGCGAGGCAACCCCACGATCCTCTCCACGTGGATTTTTGCTGCTTCGCCTTTCTCTGCCACAACTCCACCGAAACAGCCACGATCGCCTCTTGCCTTCGCCCATCGCTCCACGTCTCCTCAAGCAGCGGCCCTTTCCGTTTCTTTGCCGCGGCCAGCTCCAATTCAGCCCAGCAAGTTACTGTCTGCAGCCCACGCAATTTTGTTCAGCCCGTCAAGCCAAGGTCAGCAGCCCACTTGAAGTCAGGCCCAGCCCTTTTTCAGCCCGCAAGTTCAGCCGCTGCAGCCCGCAAAAATCAGCCTGGCTCATGCATCTCAGCCCATCAATTAAGCTCAGTCAAGCCCAACTGTTGCTGTGGGCTTGCAAGGTTTGTTTGGCCCAGCCCAAGCTCCCCTCAGCGTCACCGTAGGCCTGAGTTTCGGCCGTCGTCACAGTAAACCGGTTTTCACGTTAAATCGGTGAGTTTATGCACTAAACTCTACTTAATAGGCTAATGACGTTTAAGGGGTAATTATATTAACTTAAGTGTAATTATTTTAATTATTAGTTTGTTTAATTAATTTAGGTTAGTTAGATTAGTGATTTATGTGGTTAGAAATTGTAATTAGTTAGTTTATTGTGTAGCCTTATAGTTAAAATGGTTATGATAATTTAATTAGTTCAATAGATGGTTAGATTAGCAATTTTAAGCTAAATTTTGTATTTATTGAATTAATGTATATTTTACTTAATTAATTTCGGTAATTAATTAATTATTATTAAATTATTTTCTAGAAATTAGACCGGAATAGTCGGTGATCGGAATTTTATGATGATTGCAATAGTGTGGTTAATTTTTGCAATTGAGTGTTGAATTGTGCAATTGAGTGGAAATTATAATTTTGGGTATTTATCCTAAAATTAAGTAATTTCCATAATTAATTAGAAAATTTCCGAGGTGTCAGTTTACAACGCCAAAAATTTTCAATCACTAGATAAATAATGGGATTTTCTAAAGTAAAGATATTGAAATTTTGGCTCAAGCTGACCATGTACCCAAACACGATTATTTTATCGGATATTGTTATCATAATGAAATTAGGCCAAACATTATTTTAATTGAGGAATTTAAGTGTGAAGCACAATGTCCTTGGCCAAGATTGGATAATCGTGTGCTAGTTAAGAGAATTCGTCTCATGTCGTGTGTTGAGTGAACGATGCTTTTATGTGAAAAGCCGTCTTGAGGCAGACACGATGGGGCGAGATGACGCTTAGCTATGTGATGGATAGATCCGCCATGTGTCAGTTAGATCCGCTATGTGACGGATAAATCTGCTGTGTGACGGATAAACCTGCTATGTGATAGTTAGATCCGCTGGGTGACAATTAGATCGTATCTGTGTGATTGTAATCATTTGGAGTGCATGATTGATTGAGAGGTGGTGATTGAGGGAGATGTGGTTTAAGGCGCTCCAATTGATTGGGTGTTATTACTGCACTTATGTGTTATATAAATTGTGTTGACGTGTAGGGAGGAGTTGAGATGAGGTAAGTCTCTACGATTGTGTAGTTGTGTGATTAGGATGCTCTAGGCGTATTACCCTCCTAATCAGAGTTTAGAGCGTGAACTAGCTAAGATTTATATCTTACCCGTCGTGGACTTTAACTTTTCAGGACCATAGAATGGAGAACCTGAAGTCGAGCTGAGGGATCTTAAGTGTAGGTCAAATAGGACAGCTTCTTTTGAGAGTTGGTCTATTGAAGTATTTTTGGTTGTAAACTTTTGTATCTAACTCAGTGTATGTAAAAGCATGTTTTGTTTAAGAATCTATTGTCCTACTTTTCTATCCCAAGATGAGTATTGTTAGAAAATTTGTTTTTCGCTTCCGCATATGCAATAAAATAAAAGGGTCGGCGACTCGTCCTAGGAAGTCACAAAATCTTATCAACCACCGAGGGATGGGCATGCACTTGAGGATCGGGGCGTGACAATGACTACCACAAAATCGGATAGAAATGAAAATCACAAAAAACTTCCTATCCAACCAAGAGCTTAGTACATGGAAGTCTTACACGTCGCATTGATAGGCCGATTGAGTTCTAAATGTTTATATTTAATCAGTAGACTTCTAGAGTATTTAAAAATGTGTAATCATTGTTCTTAAACGAATACATTGATTGTTACTTCCTCACAATAACATAGGCCACGCCGGACCGACTATGAGTTAAGGACTTCGTTGCATAATTTTAAAAACATCTGACTCCATCAGCCATGATTCCAAAGATTATCAACTACTATTTTGGCAACCTGAGTCACGCAAAATGGGTTTAGTGATCCCGATTAAGTAGCAGCTGTTGATGTAAAACAATAAAGAATAGAATACCGCTTTTAAAAAAGAAGCCTCATCTCATATATCGCAAAGAATACCGATTGCATTATATGATTCTCTGACTTTTAGAGAATGACTTAGAGAATGACGTTTCTTTTCAGTTTCCCCAAATATTGCTAAACAATCGTCATCAGAAAGGTAGCGCCATGATCGTTGGCTGGTCAGCAACTTCAAATTATGACTATTATTTTTTAATCTCATAATAGATATTAGAATATTTAAACAATAAATAATTCATTCATTTAACCGTTTAAGTTTTAGAACAACTGATAATGCCACTACAAATAATGGTTCTTCAATTTGACAAGGGATCTTTTTGACCAAAAAAAAAAAAAATTTTGACAAGGGATCTTACTAGATTATCAAGTGTCTTCAATTTGACAAGTAAAAGATTTTATTGTTAGATAACTTGAAATAATGGTTTTACTACTTTCAAGTTCGAGTAGAAATTAGCCGCTTCTTCACTTGAGAAGGATCAACTGCTTTTGAATTTTACCACCTGACCACGACGCCGCTTGGCCTGTCGCATAAACGGCCTGTGCCCAGCCCTGGCTGGCCTTGCCCTTTTAGCATTGCTAGATCTTGAGATCCAAGTTATGTAAACCAAGAGTTGAAAAAAAAATTATGCCTTTCCAAAATTTGAGTACCAATGATGCTATGCATCAAATAATAAAGTGTTGCAAGGTGCTATATCATTCTCTAAAATTACTAATATGCAACGCTAGGGCCAAAACATTACGAACGATTGAGATAGTGCCAAAACTTTTTGAATGATTGCTTTAGTGTGAAAGCTTTATAAAACCGTCAATTTAAGCGACGCTAGCAAGCTTTTTTCATTGAAGTAATGACATGTCAAGGTTTTTGGCAATCTAAGTCGTCAAAATTTCAACCAAAATAAAAAGTCGTCGAAGTTACTTAAGCAATCGTTTTTTGAACTCATATAATCATTCGAAAATATTATGATGCCAAAGTGGGTACCTTACAACAATTTCGGCGTGTTACTATCATTATTTTTTCTATTGAACTCCAAAAATAAAATCAAGTATGTTGGAATATAATACGCGGAAACGACAAGATCTTGCAAAATTGCCAGAGAAATAAACGAGAAATAATAAGGACACCAGAAATTTACATGGTTCGGTCCGAATATCGATATCTATGTCCACGAGGAGAGCCGGCAGCAAATAATCCACGATAATCGGAAAATCAGAGTTTACAATCACTCACACGCTCAAATGTTTTCCACACCTAAATTTAACTCCAAACTCAAAATGTTTATAAATAAACAATTCACTTGGACATAAACTCACGGCACAAAATTATCGAGTGTTCAAATTCGAAACAAAAATGTGCATGGCTCTTTGCAGCTTGACGTGTGTAGCTTCTACATCCAACTCATTTTCTTTGGTAGGGTTCCTTTAAGCCACCTCACGCGCGCCAAACGGGAAATTCGTGTGCCTTTCAAGTATTTGACCTAGGCCCACTTTTGGCTTTTTTCGGCCGGCTTCCGTAGATGGAGAGGAAATTCGCATCTTCTTATACGTGTGCCCACTTGGGCCCACGGCCTGATTCCCTTTTTCAAGGAAATGCGTAACTGCTGAGAGAAGAAAAACTTCCCTTTCTTTTTTTTTTTTATTCTATCTTTATTTCTTCTTTTGTGATCCTTCATTGAGAACGGATTTTTTTTACTTAGGAAATCTTTATAAATAAAATTCGATTTAACAAATTGTTATCCAAATTCAAACTCGAAACGTTAATTTAACAAAATAAGTTATGAATTACAAAGTTTCTCACGATAGCAACGATTCCTGCTTTGCTAGAACACTAGCAAAGCTACAGCATGCCCCTCGCACGAGAGAAAATACTCCCTCTCGACTAGTCGTCAAGTCTCGAATCCTTTCAAGAGGACAGAAATAACATAGCATTAACCAGTCCTCTATGCCTTTTTTTGTTGTAGCGCCGCTCAGCTCGATTCTTCCCTATATGGCTTCCTTTCAATCCCTGAGTTTCCTTGATAAAAAGAAAATACTTTTTGATTTGGGTTGGGCGAAACTTTTTGAACTTGTTTTAAAAGAATCCTACTGTTGAGCTCGGAGTTTCATTTCTAAAAAAAATTACATTTTAGAGTTTTTCGGTAACAACTATCTGAATATAGGCTTCACTTTACTTGCGAAGACCACGTCAAACTTTGGAAAATCATATCATTCTTCCCTAGACATTGCTTACTCCGAAACTACTTTTCTAGTGAAGTTCAATCGTCGTGAAACAAGACTGGTATTACTATTGATTTGACATTGATACACCTTGTACATAGTTGGTAAATTACCAAGCCAGTTGCGAGTCACCTAATTCTATTCTACCGACAAGGTTTGAAATTTACCAACAATTTCAGTAACTTACCACTCACGAATAACTCTCACAAATAACTTGTCCATTTTACCACTCCTGGAATGCAACAATTTTGAAGTCCCACATCAGACGAGTGAGATCTTGTTAAGTCATTATAAGTTGACACCCACCCTCATATGATCACATTTGAATTCCTTTCTTGGCTGATGAATGTGGTTGACCAATGGTTTTCGCAGTGCATTGAAATAATTTAAAAAGAAGGGTTGAAGATTGGAAATAAAAATGTCATGCCGCTTAGTTTTTTATTATCATTGTAGCGTGCATGGCTTTTTATTATCATTGTAGCGTGCATGGCTGGACAAGTAACAAGTGAACGAATTCCATACAATATCATGTAAAACAAATGTCATACTAAAACTCGGTTCATTTCGCGAAATATAATTTTCAAGAAAATGTTTTCCAAATTTTTCAGCATGCATGACTCGACGGGTAACAAGTGAACAAAAAACGTTTTCGTACCACCGGCCGCGGTGGCTTCACTAGATAAGACTCTACTGATCCTCAACGAAGAGGTGAAGGGTTCAAAACCCAGGAGAGGCACTAGGTATATTAAGTGTGACTCAGGGGTGGTGGGTCCTCCTGCTTAAGTGTCACTTAGGGGTTTACGGCGCGGCTGTCGGCTGCAAGCCGGTTCCTCCAATACCAAAAAAAAAAAAAAAAACGTTTTCGTGGAAAATAAGTTTCGAGAAACGAACAAAGCCTTAGTATGACATCTGCTTTACATGATATTGTAAGGAATTCGTTCACTTGATACTTGTCCAACCATGCACGCCAGAAAATCCGGAAAACGTTTTCACGGAAAATAATTTTCGAGAAACGAACAGAGCCTTAGTATCACATATGTTTTACATGATATTGTAAGGAATTCGTTCACTTGTTATCTATCTAGCTATGCACGCTGGAATATCTGAAAAACGTTTTCTCAAAAATTATTTTCCACAAAACAAACGGAGCCTTAGTATAACATATGTTTTACATGATATTGTAAGGAATTCGTTCACTTGTTACCTGTCCAACCATGCACGCCGGAAAATCCAGAAAACGTTTTCTCGAAAAATAATTTCCGAGAAACGAACGGAGCCTAGATGTCATATTAAGACTTCGTTCGTTTCGCGGAAAATAATTTCCGAGAAAATGTTTTCCGGATTTTCCGGCGTTTATTTCATGGAAAATGAATTTCTTGGGGAAAATGTTTTCCATGAGAAGAAAAAAGTCTTCTAAATTAAGGAAAAATATTTTTCACTTTTGAAAAGAGGAAAACATTTTCCTCACTTGATCTGTCTTATTTCACACCTCTACAAATCCTCACTTCCTCCTCCCCTTTGTTCTTCTTGTTTTTTTTTTTATTCAAATTGTTTTTAATTTCCTTTTTCTTTTCTTTCTCTTTTCTTTTTTTCTTTTTTCTTTTCTTTGTTTCTCATATTTTTCTTTCTTGGCTAGTCGGCCATCACCAAGCGAACTCCAAGCTTGTCAATCTGAAGCTTGCGCTCGTCGATCAGGGAAGTCTCAAGCTTGACGCTCGTGCTCCCTAATTTGGTTAGCGGCAAGCCTCGTGCTCATCGGCTAGCTCAAGGCTCGTTGATGGCCTTGGCTGACGACCAACCAAGAAAGAAGGAGATGGAAAACAAAGAAAAAATGAAAGAAAAATAAAATGAAAACAATTAATAATAGATTTTAAAAATTAAAAATAATTAAAAATCAATTTTTAAAAAAATATGAAAATCCATTTTTAAAAATAAAATAAATGAAAAAGAGTATATGAAGGAAAATATTTTCCTTACCGAACAGCGAAAAAATATTTTCCACTTTATTTTCAAGTTTCATTCGAACACCAGAAAATAATTATATTTTCCTGAAAAATGACTTCCTGGAAAATATTTTCGAGAAACATCACATTTTCCGTGGAAAATATTTTCGAGAAACATCACATTTTCCGCGAAACCAATGGAGAACATTCTAGGTGGTTGTTCTCCCTTACCAAAAGGAAGTCAACGCATTCGTTTTTCAACGATGTCTTTCTGCTCCCCAAGAGTCCTATTTATTCCTCTCACAGAAACAAGACGAGCGTGTCAAATGTTTAGCGTCGAATATGGAACTGTACTCAGCATATTCAATCGTTCTCTCCTTTGTTCTGATCACCTTCCTGACTTGTGCATGGAAATTACTGTGTTTGTTTTGGCTGAAGCCGAGGAAGCTAGAAAGATGTCTGAGACAGCAAGGTCTAAATGGAACCTCTTACAGGCTATCGTTTCAAGACCTGAGAGACACCATGAGAATGAGCAAGCAAGCTCAATCTCAAACAATTACTCCTTTCTCAAATGACATCGCGCCTCGCTTGCTCCCTTTCTTTCATCACTCCATCAAGAAATACGGTACGTGTTGCGTCAAAGTTGAGATACAGTTGAACTGTTAGCCAAAGGTATAATATCAATGATTCGACAAACTCAATTTCCTGTCTGAAACAGTATACAATTTCAACTCATTAGAAGCTGTTATTTTTAGCTAGAAACCTGCTAAAGAATATTCATTTTTCTGGTCTCTTTTCAGCACTTCAATCGAGATATATTCACGAAAAGCAAGTAGAACAAATCCTGCAATAATGTAAATTTTACAATATTTAGTGTCGATTGTAGGAAAAGTAACATGAAAAATGAATGACAGCTATGAAGCGGCCGATGGTCAATAAATTATGCAAAAAATATTTGTTGCAGGGAAGCTTTGCTTTACATGGTTTGGGCCAACGCCTGTATTGACCATCATGGACTCCGACATGTTGAAACAAATATTTTCACGGATCAATGAGTTCGAAAAGCCACATCCCAAGGCCACGGAAGATCTCTTAGTATCAGGGCTCGTCATGATTGAGGGTGAGAAATGGGTCAAACACAGAAAGATCATCAACCCGGCTTTTCACTATGAGAAGTTGAAGGTATTACTGCTTGCAGCTAATAGTTTCTTGACCAGCTGCAACATCTAACGGAACTTAAAATAATTGATAATTAAAAAATTTGTACATTCAATTCATTTAGCTTTCTAATTGTTGAATAATTACAGTATGTAGCGACTGCAACATTGTCAAGTTGCAAGGAGATGATTAGGGGATGGGAGAAGCAAAGTTTGGCGGGCGAAGTGGATGTTTGGCCTGACCTTCAGCATTTGACAGGTGATGTACTCTGTAGAGCTGCTTTCGGTGTAACCTACGACCAAGTCATGAGCATCCTCCCCCTTCAACAAGAACAAATTGCCCTCACTAGCAAGATTCTTCAGTTGGTGTTTATTCCCGGGTGGAGGTAAGTGGAGAATGATTTAGCAATAATTTATCCAAACATCTTTAACCGTTTCAAAAGCATTTGACAAGAAAAAAGAGTAACAAAATTCACTTTGACTTCCTCAATCCTTATCCATGGAGTCAGTTGCAACTTTCCACAATTGTCTCATGATTTGGCAAATGATGTGTCGATCGATCTTTAAGCATCTTGCCACACAAGGAACTTGAAAAGTTCTAAAGTCAATGTTCTTATGATTTTGCAAATCATGGATAGTGGTTGGATTGTGATTGCAAGGTAGCATAGCACGCTGCAATTTTTTCCTATCAAAACAATGTTTAGTAAGGCAAATCTTCTGTCGAGCTCTCATTGAGATTGCTGCTTTCCAACTTCTAAACTCAATAGAATGGATGAAATTGGTTGAGTGCATTTATGTACCGGGACACCTATAACTTGTAGAAACTAAATTACTGAGTGAAGTTTTCATCTTGAAACTAATTTTCTTATAATAAAAAATGCAGCCTCTTGCCTACCAAACTGCGGAAGAGGATGAAAGAAATCAACCGCAAAGTAGAAGGATTGTTGGAAGACATAGTGACCAAAAGAGAGAGGGCAATGAAGGAAGGAAGAGCAGATGACGATGATCTCTTGGGACTGTTGCTAAAATCAAACATGAAAGAAAATCAGGAGTCCGTGGATCAAAAGGGCATGAGCATGGAGGATGTGATTGCAGAGTGTAAAGCATTCAACTTAGCAGGTCAAGAGACAACTTCTGCTTTGATTACTTGGACTCTGATTTTGTTGAGCAAGCACCAGAAATGGCAAGACAGAGCAAGAGAGGAAGTCCAGCAAGTTTTTGGCAACAACAAACCTGATTTTGATGCGTTGAGCCGGTTAAAAATTGTAAGGATTCACATCGTGTTGTTGTCTGCTGTTTACCTAGATTTCAAGACATATATTCCTGAATTTCAAAACTCGCATCAAATAAATGGTTTTTTGCAAAAAGAGAAAAAGGAAAAAGAAAGAACAGATGAAAATGGAAGGCCAACAATTGAAGGAAAATGTTTTAACCACCTGACCTGAAATCTAATTGCCGTTCTTCCCCACTCCTTCCCCTGAACCAAAAGAAAATATATATATTTAGGCGATGGAGAATGGGGACATATGGATTATGCCTTCCCATTCGAAGTTACAACGTAGATCACAGAAATGATATTAAGTTTGATAAATTTGGTCCACTAGGCAAGGTTTAGATAATTTAATTGTTACATTTTCAATGTCTTTTTGAATAAAAACAGGCTGACCACAACTTGATTTTTGTACAGGTAAGCATGATACTGAATGAGGTGCTCAGGTTATATCCGCCTAGTTTTATGACGATGAGAACAGTTCAAAAGACAACCAAGTTGGGAGATATACAAGTACCTCCAGGAGTTGTGCTTTTTGTGCCAACGATCCTGATCCACCATGATCCAGAGAATTGGGGTGATGATGCCAAAGAGTTCAATCCAGAGAGATTCTCCGAGGGAGTGTCAAAAGCAACCAAGAACAAGCTCTGCTTTCTCCCTTTCGGTTGGGGTCCAAGAAATTGCATTGGCCAAAACTTTTCTTTCACTGAAGCCAAAGTCGCTCTGACTTTGATTTTGCAGAATTTCTCAGTGCAGCTATCTCCTTCTTACAAGCATGCCCCTATTCCTATGCTCACTACTCATCCCCAGTATGGAGTCCCCTTGATCTTGACTAGAATCGGATCGTTGGACCGTATTTAATCAGATTCTGTGCTCTGCTTGCTTCGCTGCGTGTCTAAAACAGTTTGTTATGTGTGTTAAAGAATAAACCAAAAGTCATCTAACATATGATGCCTTCTTGACTAGAAAAGTGGTTCTCAAGCTAGTTAAATGTGTTTTACCTCCTCTTTTTTAATTCTTCACTACTCACCAGCATGCTCTTCTTGGATTGACCTAGTTAACTGTGTCTTACTTTTTTGGTGCCTTCGAAACTCTAAGGCATCATTAGCCCAAAAAAGAAAAAAAAAAAAAAAAAAAAAAAGATGCATCGGATGCACGAATACTCTTTGTAAAGTCGCTTGTATTAGAAAGAGAGAAAACACTGCACGAAAGTACTTGCACTTGACTGAATAAGAAGCAACAGAAACACAATGAAGACCACGTCCCATTGTATTTTTTCCTCTCATGATAGCATCATTCTCTGTAAGATTTGCTAGTGAACTGACGGCCAAAAATGCCGAGAGAGAGAGAGAGAGAGAGAGAGCATGAATTTGTACTCTCAACACAAACATAACCCCAGTTTTCAAAGATTCGAAGAAAGCAAAAACTTTCGCTTAAAGGACGAATATCCACCGAATAAAAGAAAAGCACAAGCTTTCATCCTTAGGACAAAACTAAACCCATTTTTCAAATGATCCCAAATTAAAGCACAAAGTTTTGCTCGAGCGACCAAAATATCGCATAGCTTTTCTGACCAAAAAGCTTATTCTTCGTCTACAATGGCTGATGCTTGACGTGTACCATGGACACATCAGTTGAGCCAAATCAACAACGTAGACATCTAAGATGACGTTGTTTCAGTAGTATTTTGGTCCATTCTTTATAGATAACAAAGAGAAAAAGAGTTTAGCCCCCAATCGAATTTGTAGATTAGATGGGAAGGGTTTCGCCATAAGATGAGTCCACTAAGTATGGTTTTATTAAATATACATTTTGAGCTCATTTTTAGATTTTTGGAAAATCGTGAAGTTTGGTTAGAGTCTTGAGTTTGCAAATTAGGGTTCCAAATGATCTCTACTTAAGCGAACTGAGCAAATAATCCATTATAGTCTAAGTGACAGGGTTGTTTTGGCTTAGTTGACATGTCTATTGTGCACGAACGATCTTTGGTCACATGAGATGCCAAATAAATTTGACGAAAAAACCAATGATGGATATTTTTTGTCGCTCGAATAAAATTTCATGCCTTTTAATGGGTCATTTGAAAATGGAATTATTTTTTTCTAGAGGGTATAAAGTCGTTTCTTTATATCCGTTGGACATTTTCCGTCGTGCTTTTTTCGTGTGATTTGAGACTATTTTTGTCCTGAGGTATAAGTTGGTGCTTTTATTTGACATTTGGCCAATATATGACAAAGTGTACTTCAGACAAATTTATGTTTTTAACATGATAGTCAGAAAAAAAAAAAGTCTAACATGATTGATCCAAAAAATGTATTGCCCCCTCGAACAGCGAAGTAGGTCGCACTTAATACAGAGTTTAGTGTCAAAACCATACAATCAATCAATTTGATGCCAAAACTTTATAAGAAATCATTTTAGTGCCCAAACTTTTTAAAAGCATCCATTTAAATAACTCGAGCAAGTCTACATTATTAAAATAATATTTAAGTCCATTTTTCCAACAATCTAAGTTGCCAGAAACACTTAGTGATCCCCTAAAATGTTGTGGCATTAAGATGATTGTTTGAAAAGTTTTAGCACCATAGTGACTGACTTGGGATATAATTCTTCCATGTGATTGACTTGATTATGTTTTAAGTACAAAATTTCGCACAAATCTTTCGCATTATTTTTCATCACACCTCATGCAGATCGAGAGCTTGACGCTTTTCTCTTCCACAAGAGCTTCACCTCCTCATGCACGAGCCATCAGAATGATTTCTCAAAGAATAAGTACTTTCTAAACCTTAAGTCTCTATCAGTATTGAATAGAAATTGAAATGGGGCAGGGCCAAGTGGTACGCAACAGGTTTTGGTCCCCTTATTATGACCATCCCTCATTCCGTTTGATCAGATTCTGTGCTCTTGTTTACTTCTTTGTGTGCATAAAACGGCTCATTCCGTTTGCTGAGAATAAATGATTAGTCATGTAAACATATGATGCCTTCTTGATTGAAAAAAAAAAAAAGGAGTATCTTATTATCTTACCGTCAAATACAAGGGTAGTATTGGGATTTTATAAATGAGACAAAAAGAGCGCAAGTTCTAGCTTAATAATATAGACCTCATTTCATGCATGCGCTAGAAGCAAGCGTGACTACTTTCATCCCTTGTGCAACATCATAATCAAATGATAAGTTGATTTATAACTTTAATTAAATGGAGAATAAACTATCTAATATCATCTTTTTTACCACTACATAAATTCCTTTCTAGTTAGAAAGAATTGAACATATTTTCACTCTTTCAATAATTGAGAAAAGAATACTAAAAATGTCATGACTTTTGTATAACGCTCACTTTAATGCCAAAACTTATTCTTAGATGTGTCCCATCATGATTGAGGCCAGAGAAGGTAGAAAGATGGCAAGGTCTAAACGGAACTACTTACCGGCTTTTGTTTCGTTTCAAGAGACATCATGAGAATGATCAAGTAAACTCAATCTCAATCAATTACTCCTCTCTCCAAAGGCATCCCGCCTCGCGTTCTCCCTTTATGTCATCACTTCATCAACAAATACAGTACGCATGCCGTCAAAGTCAAGACACAATTGATTTTTTCTTGCCAATGGTATGATATTATCGATTCGACAAACTCAATTTCGTGATAAAAAACAATGAACAATATATTCGTTAGGTCAATCACCTAAAGTACACAAATGGGTAATCTATAGAATTGGGAAAATTTCAAATTTAGGCCTGAGGAGAGACCTCCTCAAAGTGGACCTTTGACCCAAAGAAGACTCTGAAATGGCTAACCTTATCTCAAATAATACCCCAAGCTCACCGGTCACCTAAAGCTTCATCAGCCTGCAAGCTCGTGCATATCACATGCATCCCACGTGGATTTTTCGTGCAACTTACATGAAATGCACTCGTGCATATCTGATGCATCTCAAAGCAATAGAATGGATGATAATGATTTGAGTGTACTTAGGTAGCAATATACAAATGTATGAGTGATATTTGGAATCCGGTTGCCATTTGAGAGTGTCGGATACTTTGTGTGCTAAAACTTGACACGGATGGATACTTAAATGTCAAAAGTTACGAAAGTGACACTTAAGCGCCAAAATCATAGCAAAATTAATCAATTAAGTGCCAACGGCGAGAAAATCTGATCAAAATACCAATGTGGCGATTTTCTGACAAGACAACTATAGAACGACATTGTTTTGCTAACATGGCTAGATAATTAATATAAATATTAATTTAATTAAATTTAGAACTAATTTTATTCATTTTTTTTTTTAAAGGAGGAAGAAGATGAAGATTGTAGGCGGCTGAGGTCTCAGCCCTCCTTCGCCGCCTCCTCACCGTTGCTGAGAAGGGCTAGCGACAATGGGGGAGGGTCAATTGGGGTTGTTGGGCCCTAGCCCCCTAGCGGGCGACGGCCCTTCACCCAATTAGGCGAGGGCCGGCAACCCTCCTTGGATCTAGAAGAGGACCGCAACCCTTGCCCTAGATCTAGGCAAGGGCTCGTAGACCCTCACCGCCGGTCAGTCGAGCTAGCCGACCCCTAGCCAGAGTTCGGCAACCCCAACCAACCCTCCCTCCACCGTCGCCGACCTTTCTTGGTGACGGTGGGGAGGTGGCAACAAAGGCTAAGCCCTCACCTTCTGCCTCCTCCTTTTTTTTTATAATATAAAATAAATATAACATTTTAATTTACTTAATAAATATATAAAAATTATTTAAAAAAAAAATAAAATGACGTCATTTTGATTCTTTGTTACTGACTCAACTATTCAACATGTCATGTAAGCGAGTTATATTATTAAAAAATTTCCACTAATGATTTCCGGCCACCTTCGCCGGATCTAGCATTCAAGTGTCTCATTTTTCAAAAAAAAAGAAGTGGCACTTAAATGTCACTTTCGTAAATTTTGATACTTAAGTGCTCCCCTTATCAAGTTTTGGCACTCTAGGTATTCTTTTCCCTGCCATTTGATGTTTCTAAAAAATGGTTATGACAGGATCGATGAGTTTGAGAAGCCACATCCCAAGGTCTTTGGAGATCTCTCCGTTTCGGGGCATGGAATTGCTCGTTCCTTCATCTAGGGCCCTACCAAATCACCTCTACATGCATTGCATATACAAATGTTATTCTCTTCCTCTCGCCTTTGAACTCTTCCTCAACCCTCAATCTCCTCTTCTCCTCAACTTTGCCTCCTCTCGCCTTCAAACTCTCCCTCAACCCTCAGTCTCTTTTTCTCCTCAATTATGCCTTTGAACTCTCCCTCAATCTGAAAACTATGCAGAAGTGTAATTGTTGCGGGAAGAAATCCTCAAAGAGCATATTGGAGTACCACGCCCAGATGGTCAATGGGCAAGCCATTCAAGATGTTGTCGATACTCTCATCTATTCTATATCACAGCATTTCATAGGAGATCATTCCCATATAAAAAACGTAAATCAAGATCTTCTTTCGAACATGAAATGCAAATCTTTAGGGAGATTCCAAGAATATAAGGATCTTTTTCTACAAAGGGTTTTGGTTAGACCAGACTTAAACCAACCATTTTTAAAGGAAAATTCTTAGCTAGTTTACCTCGTTAATAGGAGATCAAGCTCGTAATAAAATAAGATAAGAATATGATGGCCAATTTCCTTATCACTTATTATCATATGGAGAATAATTTCTTATGTTCATAGACAAGGAACCCAGATGTGTAATTCAATAAAATTACAAAAGCAATTAAAGAAATAACAATTAGGAAAAAAAGAATTAGGACATTCGTGCACAATATGATCCTTAATACACTCCATCAAAACCAAAGTATAAAGGAAATTGAGCCCGTTTGGTTCGGCTTTTGGAAAATGCATTTGCTAAAATGCAAATACCTTTGAATGAAGAGAATTTTCCGAAATGCAAATATCATTTGGTAAAATTCGCATTGAGATACAACTTTGGCCAAAATACCATTTGGTAAAATTTGCATTTGTAAATGACTTTTATTAAATTTAAAAAAAAACAAAAAAAATATTTGTATTTTTTTTTTTTAGTTTGGCCTCCAAACCGTCGGATCTAGCTGTCGGACCGTCGGATATGGCTGCCGGACCGCCGGATCTAGCGGCCGGAGCGTCGGATCTAGTGGTCGAATGGCCAGATCTGGCCCCCGAATGGTCGCCTGGGGTCGCACAACCCTAGGCAACGGCCACCTGAGGTTGCGTGACCCAGGCGACAAGCTGCCTGGGGATGCTTGGGTCGTGCGACCCCAGGCGATAGTCGCCTGAGGTTAATTCAGGCCATCAGTCGCCTGGGTTGCACAACCCAGGCGTCGCCTAAGGTCCGACGACAGTCGCGAGGGTCGGGCGACCCTCAAGCGACGGTCGCTGGCACGCACGACCCCTTGGTCGGCGATCATCAACCTCCGATCGACTTCCGTGCGATGATTTTGGAGAAGATGAACAGTACCGAAGACTTGCATTCCAAAGATGACCTGCTTTGGGCTAAGAGCCCTTAGAGCCATTTGGAGATGCAATTGCATATTGCTAAAGTCATCAAAAAAATCGAACCAAACGCGTTTGGATTTGGTCGAGGGATTTTAGAGTCCCAAAGCCCATTTGAAAGGCCGAACCAAACAGGGCCATTGTCCTTCTGAAAAAAGAAAATCTAAAAATCATTACAAAAATAAACCACAAACCAATAAACATGATAAACCCAAACAAAAACCAAAAATGAAAATTAACAGAGACATTAAATGTTACAATTGTGGGAAAAGATGACATATTTTTAAATATTGCCGTATAAACAAAAGATTAAATGAACTCTCCATAGATTAGGAGACTCTCTATCAACTTAATAACATCATGGCTGCTATAGATGATGATTCTTCTTCAAAAGACAATCCTGAAGAAGCAGGCCTCCAAATCAACGAGATAGAAACTTCATTAGAATCTGAAGTAAATAATTCCTCTCCCAAAGAACCGACACTTGAAATCAATATTCTAACAAAGGAATAACAATTCTTGTTAGAAACAGCTGATAATATATTGGATTCAAAAGCCAAAAAACAATATGTAGATAGACTTCAGTCTTTTATGAAGATCCCAACTAATTCTAAGGCAACTTATAATTTCAAAGATATTCTTAATAAAAATAAGAAAATTCAATCTAGACCTATCAATATAAATGATCTCAATAATGAAATAAATCAACAAAAATTAGAAATAGAAGCTCTCAAAGATACCGGTAGAAGAACAGCCCAAGTGCCATAACTTGGCACGAGAGGACACTTAAGTATCATAACTTCGAAAATGTACACTTAAGCTGCGCATGACAAAATTTCTGAAACAAAAATTGATTTCTGGCTACAAATCAATTTCTTAATTTCTATTCCCCGGACAAGTTTCTGAGCAAGGAAACTCGTTTGATAACGACTCAAAATTTCTATTTCTAAAACAGAAATCCGTTGGATAATAGAACAAAATTTCTATTTCTAGGAATAGAAATTGATTAGATAACAACATAGGAAATCCTCAAATACAAAATAATGGTCTAAATAATACTAAAACAACATGGGAAATCCTCAAATACAAAATAATAGTCGAAATATTACTAATACATTACAAAAGTTGAAAATACAATTTCATGGAATTTCCGGCATATTATTATCCCTTGCCATTTTATTAGCAATTGTTTTCCTAAGCGTATTTATTTGGTTTCCCTCCTCAGTCAATGTATCATTTGCAAGCTCATCCTACGTAGGTTCAAACAAGTACTGCGGAAGCATGAATATGGGTGCCATGAATGGCGCCTATACAACCTTGTCACTTTATCAAAAACTAGTATTATACAAGATTATCAACAAAATAAAATTAATGGTGTAAATGAATATATTAGAATTCTACCTTAAAGTAATGTTTATGGTTAGGAACCAATCAAGGGAAGGTCGGTTTATTTTGATTTTTGAATTGAATCAGTCCAGTTGCGCATCCCTAATTTCTTTATTGTTGCTCAATGAACCTTTAATGGCCCTTGCATAGCAAAGAGAGAGATTCTCTTCAATCTCTTGCCTTCGAATTAAAATTCAAGATTGTGTAACAATCTAATTATTTTGATTTTGCAAGAATTTTGAATCCGTAAAAAAATAAGGTTAAATTTCTAGGCACGTTTTTTATTCATCTATTACGTAAGAACTTTTTCTTCAACTAGCCATGCGCGTGCCTTTTCTAGGAGGAAAGAGCCCCATTGTTTTTAAGTAAGCATTTAAGAACTTTGGTCGTTTTTCAAAATTGGGTACCCATTCAATTGCCTTTCATCCTAAAGAGGAAGTTATAAAAAAAAAAAAAATTTAAAAATGCAAAAAAAAACACGAGCAAAATAAGAAAAAGAAAATTAGTAATAATTTGTGAAGTTGTGGTTATGAGTGAATTAAGTTAGCAAGAAAGGGCAAGGTTCTTTTATATGGTTTGATTTCAGTTTCTGATTTCTATTTCAGAAACTGAGAAGTTAAAAATTTCAGCTTCTGATTTCTTCAATTTCTCTATTTCTGGAATAGAAATCTGTTTCAGAAATAGAGAAATCAAATTGCGTTGCCAAACGATTTCTGTTCCAAACCTATTCCGGGAAACGGAGAAAAACAGAAATCGAAAAACAGAAATTTTGTCATGCGCGCTCTTAAGTGCCAGTTTCGAAGTTAAATGGAACACTTAGGTGCCACTCCGACAAAAATCCGACCAAATGGCTGACGTAGCAATTTTCCGACAAGTCTGGTCCAAAACGGCGTCGTTTTGCATGCTGACGTGGCGAGAAAATGCAAAAACGACGCCGTTTCGTGTCTGATGTGTAAATAATAATATAAAAATTAATTTTATTTAAAATATTCTTAAAAAAAGGGGGGGAGGTTGAAGGGGGCGGCTAAGGGCTGAGCCCTTGCCGCCGCCGCCTCCCCGCCGTCGCCAGGAAGGGCCGGCGATGGAGGAGGGAGGGTTGGCCGGGGTCGCTGGCCCCCGGTCGACCGGCGGCAAGGGCCGTGAGCCCTCGCCGAATCGCAGCGAGGGCCCACGAGCCCTCGCCCAAATCTAGGGCAAGGGTCATGGCCCTCGCCCAGATCCGGCGAGGGCGTGACCTCCCCGCCGCGATCGGGCCCTTCCCGGGACCGGCAACCCCGTCACCCTCGCCGCCGATCGGCCGGGGGCCGGCAACCCCGGCCAACCCTCCCCCTCCGTCGTCGGCCCTTCCCAACGACAGCGAGGAGGGCTCAGCCCTCGCCGCCCCCTTTGGCCTCCTTTTTTTATTTAATTTTTAGAATATTTTAAATAAAATTAATTTTAAATTTAATTTAATTAATTTTTATATTATTATTTACACATCAGACACGAAACAGCGTCGTTTTTGCATTTTCTCTCCACGTCAGCATGTAAAACGACGTCGTTTTTGACCAAACTCGCCGAAAATTGCAACGTCAGCCATTTGACCGGATTTTCGCTGGAGTGGCACTTAAGTGTTTCATTTAACTTTAAAACTGGCACTTAAGTGTGCCTTTTTGAAGTTATTGCACTTAAGTCTCCTCCCGTGCCAAGTTATGGCACTCCAAATGTCCCAAACTCCAAAGACACCCAAGCCCAAATACAAAAAGAAATTTTGGCAATAAAATCTAAAATAGAAAAGGGAAAAGAAAAGGAAGAAGAAAATCCAACCAATAACACTTATCCTAATTTTTTAATGACTTTATCAAAAATAATATCGAGAAAATGGATAATAAAAATAACAATAAAAATCAATGATAAATTCACTATTGATATTACAGCACTTTTTGATATAGGAGCTAATCTTAATTGTATAAGAGAAGGCTTGATACCAACAAAATATTTTCACAAAACTACAGAATCATTAAAGTCAGCCTCGGGAGACAAACTTAGAATAAGTTACAAGTTGCCTGGAGCTTCTATAAAATAAATTTTAAAAAAAAAATCAAATGTCATATAAAACATCTTTTCTTTTAGTTAAAGATATGAGACAGAATGTGATACTAAGGACACCCTTTATCCAATTAATCCAACCTTTTATTGTTACCAATGAGGGAATTGAAACACGAGCTTTAAATAAAAACATTACTTTTGAATTCATTACTAAACCACAGACAAGAATTTAAATATGTTACAAGAAAATTCAATTAGTGAAATAAATTGTCTCATAAAAAACAAACAAGATCAACTTCAATATTTAAAAGATGATTTAGAATTCAAAAGGATAGAAGAAAAATTATTTGATCCAAAAATAAAAGAAAAAATTAATTCTCTCCAAAAACATATCAAACAAAATATATGTTCTACCTTACCCAATGTGTTTTGGGAAAGGAAAAAATATATTGTTAGTCTTCTTTATGAACCAAATTTCTCAGAAAAATAAATTCCAACAAAAGTTTGACTAACTCAAGTTAATCAAAAAGTTATACAATTTTGTCAAAAGGAAATTCAAGACTCATTAGATAAGAAATTAATTAAAAACAACTAATCACCTTGGAATTGCTCTACTTTCTATGTCAATAAAAATGCTAAATTAGAAAGAGGAGTATCCATGTTAGTTATCAATTATAAACCTTTGAACAAAGAATTAAAATGGATTAGATATCCAATTCTAAACAAAAAGGATTTACTAAACCGACTTTATAACTCAAAAATATTTTCAAAGTTTGATATGAAATCTAGATTTTGGCAAATTCAAATAGATGAATCAGATAGATATAAAACAATATTTATAGTTGGATAATATGAATGAAATGTAATGCTCTTTGATTTGAAAAATGCTCTTTCTGAATTTCAAAGAATAATGAATGATATTTTTAATCCTTACTTTGAATATATTTTAGTTTATATTGATGATGTTTTAATTTTTTTCTTCTAGTATAGATCAACACTTTAAACATATCTTAGTATTCATAAGTATTATTAAGAAAAATGGCTTAATAGTCTCCCCAACCAAAATATCACTTTTTCTAACAAGAATTAGATTCTTAGGACATTATATTTCTCAAGGAACTATCATCCCAATTGAAAGATCAATCCTTTTTGAAGAAAAATTTCCTGACGAAATTAAAGATAAAATCCAATTGCAAAGATTCTTAGGAAGTCTTAATTATATTACAGATTTTTTCCTAAATATTACTATTTTATGTCAACCATTACATCAAAAAAAAAAAAAAACCTCCACCATGGGTTTCAGCTCACACTAATATTATTAAACAAATCAAAACCCATGTTAAAGAAATACCTTGCCTCTATCTTGCCGATCCTTCTGCTTTCAAAATAGTAGAAACAAATGCTTCAGACATAAGTTATGGAGGTATTCTAAAACAAGTAAAAAATAATAAAGAACAAATAGCACAATTTGTTTCTAAACATTGGAACCAAACTCAACAAATTACTCTACCATCAAAAAAGAAATATTAGCCATTGTTTTGGCAATATATAAATTCCAAGGTGATCTTTTAAATCAAAATTTATTATTATGTATTGATTGTAAATCAACAAAAGAAGTATTACAAAAAAATGTTTAAAATATTGCTTCAAAAATATTATCTGTCTTTGATTTTGCTATTGAATTCATTAATGGATCATCAAATTCTTTGCCTGATTTTCCAACAAAAGAATTTTTACAAGGAAAACAATGCCTAAGTCCAAAAAAGATAAAGGCAAAGCCATTGCCGAAACCTCAAAATCACAACCCCAATCACCAACAGTAAGCTAGGTCCAAGCTTGGTTAGATATAATGAAAGCTCAACAATCACCTAAAGTCCAATAATCACCACCACTATTACCACCATCATCACAATCATCTCAATAGTTATAGATATGGTTAGATACAATCAAAGCCCAATAAATACCATTATCACAATCGATATCTCATGATCTTACTCCATACTTGTCTCCATTACTCTCCCAAGAAAAATCAGAAACTATTTCATCACAATTATACAAAGCTCAATCTAGATCACAAACCCAAAAACTATTGTCATTATCCACTCCGATCAAAATTTGGGCAAACGTTGCTTAAGAAAATCCATCAAAACAAATTGAGATCACTTTAAATCCATCACCATTAGCCTCTCACGATCCAAGAGAATCACAATCACTTGAAAATATAAATAGTGAAATTGCCATAAAACCATCTCCTTCCTCTATGATAGCAAAGCCCTCTACCTCAACTATTTCTGCAACCACATCACAATCTTCAGCCAAATCACAATTCATCACCAAAAGCATGGTAGCAGAAAGAGATTTCCATCACGAAAATCCTAAAGTTTATGCAAAACATGTTTCTCTAGAAAATTGGCATTATCCACCAATGATCTGTCAAAATCGCAAGCTTATTATAAACAAATTATTGTTGAAACCGAATCTATCACATTTAAACATTTTGTATCATCTAAAAATCCAAATAATATCACTCATTCAACAACCACAATCCTTTAACTCATACCCCCAGAGATGTGAAAGCCCAATCGTCATACATAATTATGATTCGAAGCTAGACTTGAAGAAAATAAGAGGATTCAAGAAAACAACGATTCAAAGATAAATTTCCCAAGAGAAAAATGTTCTTCACTGAAAGCCATAATACACATTGTCATTCTACAATACATAATGCTATTTATATTAAGAAGACAACTAGATTTCCTATTATATATTTCAAATATCTAATCTAATAGATTGACTGGATAATATCTAATCTAACAAATTGACTGGATCAATTTATCTACAATTGGAATAATCGGAATCAAATCATATCTACCACTCTAATCTAATCTTCCGATAGCAGAATCAAATCATACTCGAATCTAATCTTCCGATAATATTAAATAATATTATCAATCTTATCAGCCTCCCTCAAACTGGGATTAGGTGGAAAACCTAGTCCTAGTTTGTATCGTAGCCTGCAATGATCAAAGTGCGGTCAAGCTTTTGTAAATATGTCAGCAAGTTGATGAGTAGCAGTAACATAGCGGACTTCAAGTAACTTGAGAGCGACTCTCTCTTGAACAAAATGGAAATCAATCTCCACATGCTTTGTCCTTGCATGAAGGACTGGATTTGCTGTCAATGAAATGGCTGAGCGATTATCACTATAAAGCAAAGTCGGCCCCTTGAGTGGAATACCCAAATCTCTCAATACAAAAGAGACCCATGTAAGATCCGTTGTGGCAAAAGCCAAGGCCCTATATTCAGCCTCCGTTGATGATCTTGACACTGTCGCTTGCCTTTTTGCGGACCATGAAATGATATTTGATCCCAAAAAAGTGCAAAACCTGGTTGTTGACTTCCGAGTCTCAGAACAGCCGGTCCAATCAGAGTCTGCATACCCATATAAATTTAGTGTGCTTTTAGAGTGAAGATAAAGCCCCAGTTGCTGGGTTCCTTTTACATACCGCAACACCCGTTTTAACAGTTTGAAATCACCATTTGTAGGAGAATGCATTTTCTGACAGATATGATTTAATGAATAAGAGATGTCCAGTCTTGTAATTGTGATAATCCACCCGCAAGACTTCGAAAAGAGTGAGGATCATGAAAAGGTTCCATGTCTTGTACCGTTGGATGAGTTTTGATAGACAATGGGGTCTCAATCGGCTTACTATCTTGCATTTTCGCCTTCTGCAACAAATTACCAGCATATTTAGATTGTGTTAAAAATAGATCCAGACCAGTAAACTTGGCTTCAATACCGAGAAAATAGTGAAGTCGTCCGAGATCTTTCATAGAAAAATTTCTGCTTAAAGCTTCTATTAATTCCCAAAGTAGAGATGATGAACTGCCAGTCAAAATAATATCATCAACGTATAATAATAATACCAGGGTGTGCTGAACAAATAATGACGGATCGGTAGAGCTACAATGAAATCCCCATTCCAACAAAAAGTTGCTGAATTTTTCAAACCAAGCTCGCAAAGCTTGTTTTAAGCCGTATAATGCCTTCTTGAGTAAACAAACCGAGTTAGGCATCGTAGAACTCACAAAGCCCGGTGGTTGTTCCATAAACACTATCTCATTTAATGACCCATGAAGAAACGTGTTCTTCACATCTAGCTGATGGATAAACCATCCTTTAACAATTGCCATGGAGAGAAAAATTCTCACGGTTGCCTGTTTAACCACAGGACTGAAAGTTTCGACGAAATCAACACCTTCCTCTTGATGGTACCCCTTCGCCACTAATCGTGCTTTCAGTTTATCAAGGTTTCCTTCCGCATCCAATTTGGCTTTGAACACCCACTTACATCTGACGATATTCATATTTGAAGATCTTGGTACTAGCTCCCATGTTTGATTTAATTTGAGAGCCTCCAATTCATCTTTCATAGCTTTCCTCCAACCCGGATGACTTAGTGCTCCTTTAACTGTTTTTGGCTCCTTTGGAATCTCACAGGCTATGGAGAGAACATACTTTGGATTGGGCTTCCTTATTCCCGATTTCAACCTTGTTTGCATCGGGTGAGTAGACTGTTGTTGAGTAGATGGAACTGGTAAATCACTTGAGATAGAGACTATTGCTTCTTCATGTGTTTCACAGTCTATACATGGTTCTTTTGAACCCAACTGTGGTTGCTACACGTTTGTCTCATTAGGTTGCTCATAATTTTGTTGTCCAGAGCTGTTATCATCAAATAGAAATCCCACGCTCGGATGTTGTGATATTTGCCCTTCACTCATTGTTGTTCCAAATTGTCTAGTAAAGAATTTAATCCCCTATAACCAAGTCTGATACAACTGTGAATGCCCAGGAAAAACGGTCCCCAATTTATCAGAAAATGTGAATCTCGTCTCATCAAATATCACGTGACGACTTACATATACCCTTCCTGTTGGTGGATAAAGATATCGATAACCTTTTATGTCTCTGACTATACCCAAGAAAAACACAAGGTAATGAGCATGGATCAAACTTTGTTGCACCATACGGTCTAAGGTGTGGATAGCACTCACACCCAAAGACTCGAAGCCCATAGTTAGGCTTTTTACCAAAGAGCTTACCAAACGGACTACTCATTCCTAACACTGGTGATGGCAGCAGATTGATGAGAAATGTGGCAGTCAGAAATGCATCGACCCAATAAATCAATGGTACTCATGCATGATAGAGCATAGAAAGACCTAACTCAACGATATGCCGATGTTTCCTTTCGGCATTTCCATTTTGTTCCGGTGTATATGGACAGGAGACCGGCATTTTAATTCCTTTCTCATTCAAATGATTAATAAACCGGCTGCTATTAAATTCACCTCCACCATCGCATTGGAAAGATTTAATTCGACTTTCAAATTGGTTCTCAACAAGCTTTTGGAACATGATAAAGATGGAAAAGAACTCAGACTTTCTCTTCATTGGATACACCCATGAGAATTGTGAAAAACTGTCTATGAAGACTACATAGAATTTAAATTGCTGAAAAGATTCTACTGGGGCAAGCCCCCACACATCACAATAGATTTTTTCAAGTGGTTTACTAGCTAGAGACTCCGAGATATTGAAATGCAACTTGCTACTTTTTCCAACTTGGCAAATTTCACATATTCTCTTTGTCACCTTCGTAGATTTGATCTGATTGTTGCTCTCCAAAACTTTATTATTTGAAAGTTTGAGTGCCCAAGCCGAAGGTGCCAGACTTCACTACTGGCGATCTACTGTCTTTGAGAGTACCATACCTGTGTTTATGCCTGATTTACCTTGTAAAGGCCCCCGCATTTCTTTCCCAAATTGATTTCTGAATCCGTCAAATGGTCCTTAATAGATACACCAAGTTTATCAAAGATTAGTGAGCAAGGATAATCATCAGTTAACTTAGACACCGAAATTAAGTTTTTCTTAATCTCTCGGACCACCAAAACCTCATTTAAAGGAAATGAATGTACTTTAGTAGATAAAGATGTTGAGCCAATATGGGTAATGGGCAAACAAACTCCATTCCCTACCATTACCTTGTCTGAACCATAGTAAGGAGAGAAAGAATTGAGATTACTAGTCGATGATGTGATATGGTTTGTTGCCCCGGAATCCGGGAACCAATCTCCTCCTTGATCATCCTCCAAGTGAAGAGCAGCTAAAGAATTTGGTATCAGCTCACTTTGATAAGAATTATCAAAGCGATACTAGCAACGTAGAGCGTCATGTCCTAGCCTCTTGTATATCTAACATTGAAGCCTCGTATTATTCACATAAAACTGTTTGTTCGAAGCAGAATTATCACCCACAGGCAGATACTCCTTTGAATCAGCAACCTTAGTTGGAGTGTTTGTATAAGGTCGAAAGCCTTGATTCTGAGAAGGTGAATTTGGTCTGTAATTTCCACCAGATTGATGATACCCACCAGATGAATCACCAAAAGTTACTCCATAGTTATGAGATCCGGGATAATTTCCGAACCTCCTTCCACGAAAACCATAGTCTCTTCCTCTATTGTTAAACTTGCCATTCCTTCCTTCAAAACCCCTGTTAAAATTTCTTTGGCCAGCAAAAGCAAATGTTGAATTAAATGAACCTGAATCAGCCTCACTACTCAATTTCGACTAATCAATCTTTTCACCAGTAAGTGCCAAATTAGGGTTTATTTGATTCGACAAATAATTTTGATGTCGTGCCTCATATCTCTCGAGCTGAGCAATAACGTCTTCATAGCTCGGCTCGGGTTTGAGACAATACATAGTTGTCTTAAATGTCTCATAGTCACTTCCGAGACCCTCTAAAACACTGAAAACCTTTGTGATTTCATCGACCGGTTTTCCGATCACGTTTAATTGGTCACAAATCAATTTGAACTCACGTAAATACTCAGTTAAAGGCCTATTACGCTTTTGACAAGATTGAAGCTTACCCCTTAATTCAAATTCTTTGGCCACAGATCTCTGAGTAAAACGATTACATAATGTATTCCATACCTCAAAAGCCGATTCAATACCGATTATGAGTCCCAGCACATCCTCAGACACGGATCCAGTAATCCACGATGACACAAGTTGGTCCGTACGATACCATTGCCGATACTCCGGATTAAGGACATCTTCAGAACTTTCTCCTTCCGTGCGTAAGATTCTCAATGGTGGAGGTTGAATTTGACCATTAATGAAACCCAATAGATCTTGGCTTCTAATGAAGTGAAGAAATTGTGTCTACCATAGAAGGAAATTTCCTTCAAAAAGTTTGATAGTCACAAAGTTTGAGAGATTTACGTGTATCGGGTATGGGTATCTCGATTTTGGGTTTTCAGCCATGATTGTGTAGATGACGAATAGATGAACTCAAGGAAAAAGATGAAGACAAATATAATAAAACTGGCTCTCGATAAGGCTCGATACCATGAAGAAAATAAGAGGATTCAAGAAAACAACAATTCAAAGATAGATTTCCCAAGAGAAAAATGTTCTTCACTGAAAGCCATAATACACATTGTCATTCTACAATACATAATGCTATTTATATTAGAAGACAACTAGATTTCCTATTATATATTTCAAATATCTAATCTAATAGATTGACTGGATAATATATAATCTAACAAATTGACTGGATCAATTTATCTGCAATTGGAATAATCGGAATCAAATCATATCTACCACTCTAATCTAATCTCCCGATAGCATAATCAAATCATACTCAAATCTAATCTTCCGATAATATTAAATAATATTATCAATCTTATCAAGACTAACTACCAAATTACCATATCTTCCAACTTCACTTATTGGGATTATCAAGAAACCTGGTGAAATGTTTTTTTTTCGTCAAAATGAAGATGATTGTCACATTTGGCTTTTTTATTTCAAAATAGATTTTAATACTGAACAATTACTTTTTCAGTTCCAAAAATCGTGAAGTCACGTTGGTCTTGTCATTGAAATATTATCTCCCCAGTTTAAAACCAACTTAAAAAATTTTCACACCCATTTCAAACCAACCAATCATGAATAATCTTATGCATTTTTTCATCAATTTTCAAGTTTCCTAGGTAACAGCTTGAGAATTTAACTATAGACAATCTTCTTATCCTTCACACCCCTCCACCTACTTAGGAGAGGACTAAGTGGTGGGATAATTTCAAATTCACATAAAATCTTTTCAAGAAAGTAGTTCTAAATTGGCTAAATCGGCAAAATCAAAAATCACCTAATCACAAAATTACTGAAAATTTTTAGCAAAAATTACTGGCCCAAGCTCGTTTGGCTGCCATGCAGTCACTAGAAGAATATGGCCGTGCATTGGCTGACATTCTCATCACCAAGTTACCTCCAAAATCTCCAAGTTCCACTAATGATGATCAATCCCATCACAATGGCAATACTAATGAAGATGATTGTTATGGCATCAACTTGTTAGATGACGATGGAGATGAGTGGAGGAAATTGCCAATCACCAAAACAGACAAAAATTGAAGAAGATAAAAAATGGAATTTTCAAAGCACATCATCATTTTCCATTTGAAGAATCTCAATATGTTATAGATGGAGTGAAGATGGACTAAAGATGCTGTCATAGATTCGTCCAAAAAAAATTTTACTTCACCCAAGCTTTGCTTATAAAAGGAGGTGTAGAAGAAGAAAGGGGATCACCGCTTGCCTTCAACTCACTTACACTCTTGTGCTCTTCCCTTCCTACATCCTAAAATCCTCCTTTGATCACGTCCTTTCATTTTCATATATCTTTCACTTGTATCTTTTCCCAAACACCCGTAATCACTCCTCATCACTTATAATCACTTCTTCAAGACATCTTTGATCACTTGTAATCATCTCCAATCACTCGTATCAACTATTTGTAAGTTTTCTTATCACTCAATGATATAATCAATCAAATTTTGGTTGGCATTATCACTTCATATTATTAGCCTTCTTTTACTTTTGTGGGATTTTACTCGTGCACGGACTACCGCCCTGGTAGAAGTAGGGGTGTGCATGGTCCGGGTGGACCGTTCCCACCCTAAAACTGGAAACCGCCTACTAAAGACCAGTTCTAATAAATTGGAACTAGGAACCATCCGTTAGCTACATGGATCCACCCGGGAACCGAACCGCCGGTCCTATTTGGTTCCCGAGTGGATCCATGGAACCGGTCTCACTAAAGGTCAATGAAATATTGCCGATCTAGACTTGCGCAACTAGAAGCTAGCAGCCAACATTAAGTCTAACTCAAACAATGATAAGGAGGAAAAAAAAAAAACGTTCTAGTACCTATATGTCGCTCCTTTCAAACCGCTTGTCTCCTCTAGGTACAACAAGCCCCTTGAAATCTCATGTTTCCCCCATGAAAATTTTCAATTTCGGCGCAAGCTTTCAAATTTTTCCATCACCACCTTGAGTGTAGCTTTGCATCAATGGGTTGAATCGAGAGCGAGTTTGAAAAAAATCCACATTGAGTTCTGGAAAAAAAAAAAATCTTTCTGTCTAACTTAGAGAACCAATGGCATGATGGGTGTTTGTTAGAATCTAAATTGGAGAAGCTATTATGCTCAAGTTCAGTCAAATATTTTAGATTTACTAATTTCGAATTTTTTTAATATTAAAAATTAATATATTATTATAATATAATCGATTCGGTCCGAGTAGGCAGATCCGGCCATGGAACCGAGAACCGGACCAGTTCCCTTAAGAACCACCGGTTCCAGGCGGGTCTGGTCCGGTTCCGGGAGGGTCCCGGTTCCTTTGCACACCCCTAGATAGAAGGTCACATTTTCTTTTATCATGCATATCAATGGGACCTCTACTTAAGTGTGGACTATTGCCCCTGTGTGAGATCACATTATTATATTAATTACTATTCATACATACCAGTGGGATCTCGACTCGAGTGCGGACTACCGCTCATTCGTGAGATCACATTGTTATATTAATTACTATTTACGCATATCAGTGGGATCTCTGCTCAAGTGCGAACTACCACCCCTGCATGAGATCACATTGTTATTTTAATTACGTGTCATATCATTTTATGATTGAAATCATAATTAGCTTAATCTTCATCTATATTTCATTTCTTCATCTGATTTGTTTCTTATTTATTATCATTATCTTGAATTATTATACTTCGTATTAGATAATTTCACACAACTAGCAGATTTTTACGATTACATTAGAGATATAGAACCTATAAAAAAATTTCACATATTAACCAATCCAAACAAACATAGATGTTTAGATTAAATCACAAATCACTTAACAATTTTCTATATATATATATATTTGAAATCACTTTACATTATTTCTTATCCTTTATGTAGTACCCTCAGGTGGAGGTTAGTCAAGATGATTAGGGCAATAGTCTATCCTGATATAGTGGAACTGTTTAAAAAGCACTTAACTAGAAAACAGAGTAGCAGAATTTAGTTTGACATCCTCAATCCTCACCCTACAGTCAATTGCGACCTTTCAAAATTTTGTAATTGTTTAGCAAATCACGTGCGGATCTTTAAGCATCTTGCCACACAAGGAACTTGAAAATTTTATGGACAACTTTCTTGTGATTTTGCAAATCCTAGATAGTGGTTGGATTGTGATTGCAAGATAGTATATAGGGAGATCGCTTTTCTCCAACTTCTCAACTCAACAGAATGGATCAAAATGATTTGAGTGCATGTAACGTATAAAGTCTTCATCCTGAAGTAGACTTGCCAAATAAAAAAAAAGATGCACCCTTTTGCCGATTAAACTACACAAGAGGATGAAAGAAATCGACCATAAAAGTTAAAGGATTGCTGAAAGAAGTAATGACCAAAAGAGAGAAAGCAATGAAGGAAGGAGTAGATGAAAATGATCTCCTAGGAATATTGCTCAAATCAAACATGAAAGCAGTTCGAGAATCTAGGCATCTAAAGGGTGTGAGCATGGAGGATGTAATTCAAGAGTCCAAAGTATTCAGCATAGCGGACCAACAGACGACTTCTATTGGGCTTATGTGGACTCTGATTTTGTTGAGCAAAGTAGACAAACTGGCAAGACAGCAGATGAAGAGTTCAGCAAGCTTTCCGCAACAAGATACCGGATTTCGATGGGCTGAGCCGACTAAAAAGTGTAAGGATTCTCATCTCATTGTAGTCTGTTGCTTATCTCAATTTCAGCGTTATATTCTTGAATTTCAAAACTCACATAGAGTAAATAGGCTTGTGCCACACACCCAAAAAGAGAGAGAGAGAGAGAGAGAGAACAAAGGAAAAACAAGAAATGCTCTTGTAAGGGGGAACCCGAAGAGTTAGCTTCTGTTTGAATGTTGTTTAACGAATTGACCGTGAACCGTTTGCCGCCATCAAAGCTCACCGCCATCGAAGCTCACGAAATACCGCATCTAAAACATCCCAAGGTTTGCATGATTCGAGCGAGCGTTTGTTTGGTCTCCTTAATTTAAGGTATCAAAAGGAAATAAACACAATCTCGACCCCAAAGGTCAAAAAGGAAGAGAACCCCCAAAGTTGGTTTCGTTAGTGAAGACGTCAAAGAAAAATTCGAGTTCATGAATCGCATGCGAACCGCTCTGGGTCAGAATCACCTGTACAGACACTTCACCAATTTGTGGAATTTGTGGGTGTTCGATAAGATTGTTTTAAGTGACGGCAGCACCAAAAATCATTTGTTTCTCAATGACATGGTAACACAGGCATTTGCACTAGCCAATATCACTCGTTTCCCTCAATCCTTGCCTATTCGAAATCACCAACACCACTGAAATCAATTTGGCAAGCTAAACCATGCCCGTTGCCACATTTTTGTGACTCTTCAAGCATTTGACCTACTAAAGTTGATCCTCAATGTTTTGGACTACCATTCTTAGGTAAAATCATGGGCAATCTTAAAAGAAACAGACCCCAGCAGATCAACTTTCCACGCATTTTGGACCGTTTCTCAAATATCAATATCATCAATCCAACTTAACAGCAGACCGGATAACCATGCAATCAGACAATTGATGCCTGTATTGCATGCATATCATCAGGCCTTTAAACCTGAAGAGCAAAATTGGGCCTCCACAAACGAGTGCATTGCTGCAGGATATGAGGATAATTTTTACTTGTTATAACAGTGAAATCTAGTCCTTTCCTGTGTCAAAATTTTTCTCCTCCTACACTACGATAGCAACAAATAATCAAAAAGTCTCAGGAATCCACTTTTAACCAGTGACGTAGCTAGTCTCGGCTTAAATAAGCTTCTTCTTTTGAAAGAATCGCTTCAAGTACCAAATCTGCAAGGCTGAAACAACAATGCATAGACCCAGGGACATTATACTGAACCAGGCAACTCTACCATTGGTTTTTTCGCTCACCATTCTCATCTCTGCTTCTCTGTTATTACAGGCAATGATTAAGGGACAATACTATGAAATGTGAAAGGAGGATATCAATATCAAATAGAAATGCAAAAGTTACCTGCTCTTCAAGTACAACAGATTTTCATGTATGGCCTCCACAGCTCCTTCAAGCTTCTTGAGCTCAAGCTCAACGCCCTGTAGAACATTAAAGAGAAAACATTGAGAAAGCCACTGTCGGAAGAAAATCCCACGGGATTTTGGAGTTTCAATGGATATCCCAGAAAAAATAGCCAAAGAAAGGGCTCAGGGACAATATTTTAGTTGTCGTCTTTCAAAATAGAGATAGTCCACCTTCTAACAAGATTCACCACTTTACTTCATGTTGAGAAAAAACAACAGAAACAGTCACTTAACCAAATTAGATAACTATTATTTTAAGGCATCACAGAATGCCATAGATACCACATCTACACAGGGTCTTTAACGACAATTAGTCTTCATCAAAATGCACATTAAGAGTGCAACCTATATCAAGTTACAAATCTCCAATGAAAATTAATACAAAAGAAGTCAATTTGTGATTTTAATTGTCCACATGTTAGAAACATACAGACAACGACATAACAAACGTATCAAATTTTAAATTCTTCTGGAGTCTAGGAGACAATCCAGTTTGTTGGAGATTCTCTTCCTGAGGCACGTAAGAGTTAGTCCCTATATAGAGGCATCATCTCCTAATATTTACCTTTAGGATGGAAATGCTGCAGGCCATTTAAACAAGAAACCACAGTCCTTACCTCAATCTTCTCTTTCCTTGCAACTGATTCCCAATCCTTCGCAGCAATTCCAGTTTTCCAATCAATATTGACACTTGTTTCTCCACTTCCTTGATTATGACCATCCGCCCAGAAACAGGCCAGGTAGTTGCCAGCTTCACTAGTTGTGAATGCAAATTGACCATGAGTGACATTCTCCTTGTGGTGTAGATTGTTGCCATATGGTGAAGTCACCTACAAAGATGGAAGCCAAAATTTGACAAACATGAGCTGGCCTTCAATCAAACATTCATCTAGTTCCCAAATATCAGTAGATCTATGTGAGAAAAAGGCTACTTTTTTCATTTGTTAGTAGAGAAGGAAGTTAATTATTCACTTATTCAGCTCGTGCCTTGGGCGGCATAAGTCTTCTAGTATTTATTCAACTAGTGTTGAGGCACGCAATGGTGAGAGATTGCATATGAAGAAAAAAGGAAACATTTTAAGAGGAGTTGGGTGATTATTCAATGGAGTAAATATAGCGATCATTATGAAGTGAGTGTTTACTTGATAAAATGAGTTCAGTGAGTAGGAAGGGTAATATTGAAAAATCCAAGAAGTGAGACAAATAAAACATTTCCCTTAAAAATATAGATAAATTCGAAGGAATAGGTTTGGTAGAGATGGGTCATGACAAGAATAACACTGAGTTTGCCGAAACAGTTTATGCCTACATATAGAATTCAAATACATTGAGTTGGTTTTGAAAGTCAAGATTAAGGCATTAAGGGGGTCTCCTTGCACCATCTGTCAAAGCACAGTTTCTCATCTCATACTTCATCGTTGGGTAAGTTGTCTACTTTAATCAACTGGGTCAAATCTCCTAAAAGAACAAAAGAGAGCACAAGGGGAAAGGTAAATCAAGTAACTGCAGGTTCTTCGGCTTTGTCTACTGTAGAACAAACATGCCAATACTCAGAAGAAAGCAGAGTATTATCAGACTATTCTTCAAATTATATCACTACTTAAAAGGTATTTCAGCTTTCATAATAGCTCAATGTTGGAAATCTAGCATAATCTCTGTTGTCTCATTACTATAACGAATATCTTACTGATAAAAACATAGAAACCAAGGACCTTCTTCATTTTCATATGGTTTATCATTTTTTAATAAAGGATCATGCGCAATGCATGTAATCTTCTGCTTGACACTTTTCCAACTAAATCTTGTAATTCAATTCACTCATGATCCTCAAATCCAGAAACAAGAACTTGAACTTTTACAACGGATTTTGAAATGACAACAATGCCTTCAGTAACTTAGAACCGTAAGTCTTTTATTTAACCTTCTATTCCAAACTTTCTATGTCATTCATATGGCCCTAACGGAGATATGCAAGGACTTACTGAAGTAAAAGCAATAGTTGACTAACGGGAAAATGAAGAAACTGCAAAAGAAGTCTTTCAATACACACTACAAATAAGTCTACATCTCTAAGCCTCAAACAACAGAGTAAACTGGATCTCGCAATTTCTGAAAAGCTAATGCCAAGGCCTGTAAAAAATCATTTGCACCATCCAATTTAGTTTTGAAAATTTTCCAGTGCGAGCATATATAGCAATCAATCATCTTTTTGTGTCCCGAGACTTAATTCTAAATATGTAATTTCGAGTTGCAACATCACTTGGCATTAGTCATGCATATGAAAGAAAAGGTAATTTGATTTATCTATATGCTCCATTTTTAAACAAATGCTCAATGAATTTGCAGCTTGTCAAGGTGTGAAGTTGTATAAGCAACACTGTGAGCAAATTAAACACCTTTTCTTTCTTTTGAGAATGATGTATTCAATGGGGATTAAAAAAAAACAAAAAACAAAATAGTTTTATGAAGGTCTCCCAAAAATGAGGGCATAGAAATAAAAAGCACAAAGAATGAGGAACTATTTGACTGTCAAGGAAGACATGGTGCTATAGGTTCAATTCTGTATTGAGGTGCCAAATCCTGTCCACGAGATAAATAGGTTAGATCTTAGGGATTTGCTCACTTGTTAATAACTTGGATACAAGTCAGTATGCCTTGATTCCATACGCAAGTTTTAAATGCAGATTATGTTCAAGATAAAGGACAGCTGTGCTTGCTATGAACAATACACAAAGTTCAAAGAATGTCTTAAGGTTGCCACAGAAATAGGTTAGATTTCACCATAATTATAGGTGCAAAACAAATTGTCATGGAAATAGGTTAGGTTAACAAAATCAACTTTTCTGAAGAGTAAAAAGGTCGTGTTATTAATTCCATGGGGTTTCCAAAGCTATCTTTAGCAATGAATATAGCAACATAAGACTCACAACTAAAGGTTTATTATCTGATCTTCATCATCTTTTTAGGAAGGCATAATATAGGGATTACAAAAACAGATGGAATTGGCATTAAGCAATTGAATTTAGGCTAAAGGCTCAGAAACTGGAGAAGAAAGAGGAAGAAAATCATTGTTAAGATTCTGATTGCTTCAAGAAAATGACTTCAAAAATCACTAGAAGATATCTCTCTAATTGGCTCTCTAGTTAACTAGAATAGACAAACCAATTATGCAATTTAGTAGCATCCGATGTTCCACTTTTGAATCAGTCAATCCTCTGTATCATGGAAGAAGCAATGATATTTACTTTCGCTAGTTGCAAAGTTTCTTATAAAAGGACGCTGTTTATACCAACAAGCACATGAAAATGCCAGACATTCACTTTTGAGCATATGATGTGCCACAAAATAAGCATTAATGGTAAGTAAGAAATATTACGTAGTGAAAAGCGCCACAGATATCTTCAAAGATAAGTGAATGCCTTAGATCTCTAGACCAGTAATCAGCTATTCAGCTTGGACTTGCCAAAGTAGTCAGTAAGGTAGAACTACTAGGATGACTGCTGAGGCAACACCTTTATGAAGCGATTCCATTATTTGTGGTACCGAAGGGAGTTCAACTCGAGGCTCATCAGCACCAACTCCCCCCCCCCCCCTTTTTCTTCCCCCTTCAGAAAACCCAGAAGAAAAATACAGGGGAGGTGCAGTGTCTAGAGCTGAACTTCATAGTATCAAACCACCAGTTCGAAATTCAACAAAATCAAATCCCCATCAAAGAATGGGGAATTGGCAGTGATGATGGGAACTCACAGCAGGTTTATCTATCTTAAGCATTCACATAGCAATTATGCTAACCACCGATGGAGAAAAATGCTGATCGCCATCGAGATCCAAGCCTATAAGAGCGCTCTCCCTTCCGCCTCTCCCAGCAACAACGAATTCCGACCAGAAATCATGCAGCACATTCGCATCCCCCTCCCTCCCCTCCACATAGATCCCGAAAAAGTCAATGGACAAAGCTCCAAACAAGTAACAAATTCAAGAAATTCTCTCCTTCTCGAGTCAGTTCTCTTGTGCTTAAAGCACCAACTGCTCATCCCGCTACCAGTAAAGACTCATCATCCGCTATGAAAAACCAACACGAAACTCCACTGCGCGAACACGCATGCAACCCATAACGTAGAAAGCCTCCAATAACTACACAAGCAGCCGAAATCCAAGATCCTCACCTTCAATTCGCGCAAATTCGAATCGAAAGAGAGGGAATTCCAACCCCTAAATCGTGCAGCACATTCACATCCCCTCCCTCCACATAGACCCCAAGAAACTCGACGGACCGGGCTCTAAAGAAGTACCAAATTCGACGAAATTCCCTCTCTTCCGAGTCGGCTCTCCTCTGCTTCTAAAGCACCAACCGCTCACCGCCCATCAGCAACCCTTATCATCCGCTAGACTACACGAAACTTCCGCGCGCAAACACGCATGCAATCAATAACGGCAAAAAGGGCTCCGATCACCACAACAGACAGCCGAAAAATCCAAGACCCTCGGCTTCAATCGATTCCCTCAGAATCTCAAAAGGAGGATACAAAAAAAACAAAAAAAAAAAAAAAGGCGATCTTTCGGCCGCGTTTGCTCTCGATTTTCTCTCCTCCTCAAAACCCCCAAGCGCGATCCCCACCAAAAAAAAAAAAAAAAAAAAAAAAAAAAGGCGAATTTCAAACGGGAACGGAAAGGAGCAAAGGATTCAAGCGGGAACCTTGACGGAGATGGTGGGGATGTGGGAGTGGTCGTCGGAGACGACGACGTAGTCGGCGAGGACGACGACGTGGCCCTGGATTTCCTCGGAGACGCACTTGGTGCCGGTCGGCGGCAGGGTCATCCATACCGCATCCCCGCCGTCGAGGGCGGCCAGCCACAGCAGAATCAACGGCGGCAGCAGCGACAGCGCCCTCTTCGCCGCCATTGATGAAGAAGGAGAAGATGGAGAAAGCGGGTGCGGACCCGGGTCGGCTCCGATCGGATCGGGCTTCGGATCTGCGAAGAAGACGAGGAAGAAGAAGAAAGAGAAGAAGGATTGGGTTGAGAATTCGGCGAACTCCTTTGATGACGTGATCTCTCGGCAAGCGTTGAGTATTTGTTACTTCCTCAGCTACTTCTCTCGAGGAAAATTAAATAAATTGACATGACATAGCATCCCGGGGTTGTGCAAAACGGACCGTCCGAACTGGTATTGGTCCGGCTCTCTAAGTCCGATTCCCGATTGTATGTACCTTTTTTTTCATCATTATTTTTTATTTCTTCAAATAAATTAGTAGATTTAGTTTATTGTTTCTAAAGAAATATGAAATTGTAATTGGAGAATAAGGTATTCGGATGGAAGCACCGGTTGATTTGTTGGTGCTCTAAATTTTTCTTTATCATATTTTGGACAATAAGATATTTGGATGAAAACATGACAATAAATAGTAACTAATTTTATTGGACCGAATAGGGAATTGATCACCCATTTCATAAATTCAATTTTCCTTTAATTTTCTCAGTCTTTTTTCCTTTGCTGTTTGTAAAAATATTTATAAAAAAAAAAAAACAAATAAAACTGCTCTTGCATTGATTTGGCGTCTCATGTTCAAGATGCAATTTTGGCCTTTAAGTTTGTTTATAGTAAGAATCCGTAACCCAAGTGGACCAACGGAATTCATATAAAAATTTCAAAAATTATGGATCATGAGATGTGAATTGAAGTAAAGAATCCTAGGAAAGTTTAACCATAAATTCGCAATCGAATTTCTCGGAGTTTCGAAGTATGAATCAATTGCATCGAACCAGCTTAGTACATGAGCATGGCCAGATGGTCTTGAGCTCATGGGGTGTGATTTAGGGACTTGAGGCCGGTGATCATAATTGAGTCTGAACGAACTTGACAAGGCAATCGAGTTGGGCGAACTCATCCCTAATTCATAATAACAGCATTTAATCTCATACTGCACTTATTTACATATATAGAAATCTAAAGTTCACTTAGAACATCCCCAATTATGATTTTCTCTTAATGAATATTTAATAAGTGAATTCCATAACTCAACGAATATAACTTCTAATTACCATTTAAAAAGTGCAAATAACTTGGTCAAACAATGTGCATCATCCCATTCAAAATTACGCACGCAATATAATATTTGCATCCCAAACTCGTCCGGAACGTGATAGGATTTTCTAATCCTAAAGAAATCCAAACATCTAAAACTTGACTTTTTTTTTTTTTTTTGGTCGAAACTACCGATTAATATTAAAGTAGAAGAGAATTACATCCGGCTGGAATAGCGTCACTTAGTACAATATCAAGGAAAAGAGGAGGAGGGAAAACAAGCCAGTGTCTGACTGGGCCGTGAAACCTGTGGGCTTTGGCGGCCCAATCAGCGGCTAGATTGGCTTCTCGACGGACATGCTGGAGAGAGACATTAGGGCAACGCGAAAAGAGATCTTGAAGAACCGCAAAGAGGTGCCGCTCCTTCCATGATGCGGTTGTTGCTGCCGAAGGACTTCCACCAGAAATAAGCAGTCTGATTCAACCAAGACGCGATGAAAATGAAGCCCCTGCTTGATCAAATGTTGGAGTGCCAGAATAAGAGCATAGATTTCCGCTTGTAATGCCGATTGGGCTAGAACACTGCTCGTGAACATGTCGATCAGTACTCCATTAAAGTTCCTGTAAATACAGGCCACCGCACCTTGCTGATTTCCTGATAAAAAAGACCCATCAATATTGCATTTTATAGTGCCCTTTGCGGGTGGTTTCCATTGATGATCAGGACTAACACTTGATTTCTGAAACCGAGGTTGAGATGGCTAAAGAGTCTGGAATATGCGGCGTTGGGCTAGGGCATTCTCCACCACTTGGATGGGATCCGAGGATTGCTGTTTGAAGATTGCATTGTTACGCTGACGCCATATCTCCCACAGCAAATAGGCAAGCACTTCAAAGCTTGGGGGTGTTCGAGACTGAGTGGCTCTAGTGGCAACCCACTCATCTAGGCATCTAAAACTTGACTTAAAGCCACTACATTTCAAGAGGATCCGAGGATTAATTGAACCAGTCTGCTGACATCCCTACATATGAGGATGAATAGACAATCGGCTCAAGCTCAATTCAAAAATACAAAAGCCATTTTAAAATCCCTATATCCTAAAATTTCGTTTCAAAGCTCATTTCAAATAAAAAGAACTAAGAAATACTTTCAATGCTTAGCACATGTTGGTAAATACACATGCCACTTAATCAAAGAAAGACTCCATATATGATTGGGAAACAAAAAAGTAACTTTTAGTACTGATCCTTCATTGCACATAATCAAATACTGAGATGGTGATAGATGAATTTCCAAAATTAATAGCCTTCATAAATTTCGCTTACCTAAGTGGCATGTGACCATCCTACATTACCTTGGACATTAAGGTCCAGTTGACCTAATATTCGGAAAGCGACATTAAATGTTGACTTCACAATATGAATTTTAGGAAATTAATTAACGTAATTTTTTACATGACGTATCGAAACTTTTCACTCTTCTAGTTTTCAAGGATGCACACAAACCATCATATACACGTAAACCTAACAATGAGTTATCGGTAAGCAGATGGGTTTAAATTAGGTTACTTCATTTGAATGGGCTTGAAAATTAGGTTACTTTTGACTTTTCAATGAAAGTTTAAAAAAAAAAAATTTAAAACTTACGAATTTATTTTTACTTGACTAAAAATATTTGTACTTACATTAAGCATTTGAGATATTTAGAATTTTATAAAGAATTAAATGTTTTAAAAGTGAAGATAAAACTTAGAAATTTCGAAACTGAAAATTGAAAAGTCACAGCATATTGGATCAGGATGAGTTTAAAATCCAATGTCAACCATATCGACAACCTAAGAAAATTTAACGCAAGATAGCTTAGCGTCTATTACGTCGATGCAACATGCCAAATTAAGTGATCAAATTGAGATATAATCGAAACTCCGTGGACCAAATCTATAATTTAAAGCCTTAATCTCAACAAAATCATCATCTGTCTTCTGTTTTCTTTGTATTTTCCATTTAAAATGGATAGTTTAGTTCTCGCTCCCAATGTCGTACACGAAGGGTATCTAAAAATCACATGGTAGGTGGTGACCCAACGTGACGATTGACGTATGGTTTTCATTAACTTAGCAATCCAACCGTACCTACCATAGTCCTCTTCCTCCCATAAATTTCAAAGCTAACAATAAAGTCGATGCTTTGACATTTTCAAAAAGGCGAATAGAGCTGTTATAAACTTATAGTAGCTAGATGATCCATCAAGGAATCATCGCCGCATAGCATTTAACCATAGTTGTAATTTCAATACCAAGTATCATGCAATGTAAAAGCTCATAAAAAGAGTGATTCTCGTAGTGAATAATTCCAACTCTGCAGCAAATAATAAGCAGGAGATCGTCGGTGATCACAGCCTATTGACACCAATTTAAGTCTTGACATTTTTGTGTTGGTAATTACAATGGATAAGATGTCATGACACATTATCGTCCTAAAGAAATAGCTCCACGAGGTTATACCTTTTGTGCAAGTTAGAACTTACCAAATTAGGCATTTTGCTACCTCATGACTCTTATGATGAAGGCCCTCGTTCACCGGGGCCGTGAAAACTCCCCAAAATTCTTCTATCCATTGTAATAGATGCTTAACCCAGCCATTTATTGAAAAATTACTCATACAATCCTATACCCGCAAGTATTCAGAGTAAACCCCAATATAGTGTATTGAGTAACATGAATCAAACTACTTCCAATGATAAATATGTTTGGACATCCTCTTTCGACCCACTTCCAATGAACCTTTTTCTAGAGAATTTCCTACGTGTTAATATTATGAATATTAGTAGTCATAGATTGATTTCGATACATAAACAAGAGTTTGTTGGAATAAATTACACAATACATAATGAACTAGTTATAGGAACACTAAGAGCCCACATGGCAACGATTTCTGTTTCTCCCAATTTCTGTTCTTTTGTTTCCCGAAACAAAAAAAGAACAAAAATCCATTTAGTAACACTAACTTATTTTTCTATTCCCCGGAATAGAAAAGTAGCTAGGGAATAGATTCGGAACGGAAACAAGAAACCAAAAAAAGTAGTTTCTTGATCCCAGAATTAATTTCTAGAAATAAGTCTATTTTTTATTTTCTATTTTTCTTTTGTTCTTCTTCCTTGTTGCAGCCACCGCTGGCCCCCTACCAACTACCTGCCACCCACGACAATTGTCGGCCAACCGCTAACCACCACCTGATCACCAGCAACCATCATCACTGCCGCTGCCCGATCATCGTCGGCTAACCGTCGGCAATTGTCATCATCGTCGCCGCCCAACCGTTGTTGCCACAACCCCTAACCGCCGGTAACCATCATTGCCGCCACCCACCAGCCACCCCCACCGACCGATGACAGCCACCGCCAACGCTCGACTGCCAGCCGCCTACGGCTGACAACCGCCGCACGGATCATCGCCCGACTGCCGCCCGACCGCCACAAGATAGCCCATCGACCGCCATCCCTTCTCGCCCACAGCCAAAGACACCTCACATTGTAGCAAAGCGGCTAGCCAATAGAGAGAGAGAGAGAGAGAGAGAGAGAGAGAGTTTTAGGGTTGAAAAGTTGAAAGATGAAGAAATGGAGGGGCCGCTGCAGAAGATTATAAATCACTCGCGTAAAAGGAAAAAGGCAGCACAAGATTTTTGCCTTTTTTCTTCAATTTCGTCCTCGTCCTCCAAGAGGTTCTTCCAATCTAGTCACTTTCTTGCTTGGGAGATTGAATTATCACAACTTGGTGGCTTTAAATCCGGTTAAAATTGTTGGAAAATTGGGTAAAAGTAAATTATTTTGCCAATTAAAAGGAATAAAAAATGTAGGAGAGGGAAAATGACATGATTTTGCTGAGGATTCATACAAATAAAGGGTGGATTTATGGATTATGAAGCTAGAAAATAATGTGATGAGTAGAAGAAAATTTACTAAATCAATGACGGAACAATATTGACCCTACTTCTCTCTTTCTGAATATTACTATTCTAAGTTTTGTAACATCCTGCCAATCTTTTAAAATATCGTTAGGATGATATTTGACTGGTTTGGTTTTGTTTTCCGTGCCGAGAGTGGTGTTCGGACCGCTTTCGCACATCTCAGTTCACTTTCCAGGATAATCTTAAAGGCGCTCTTCCCCTACATTAGTTTGGTAAATTTAAGGTTTTACTTTCAGAATGCTCCTAAAAAGAATTACCCCAAGATCACAAAAAGAGAAACAAATTCCATTACCATTTAAGCCAATATCTTAGTGGTTGGATGACATCTAGCATGTACTTTGAAACCTTTTTGGGCTCCATTCAAGGTCGAGTGACCGATTAATGCCTATTGTGGAAGGTAAATTCGCCCATTGAATTTGAGTAAATAACCAAGATTTTGCATTCAATAGAGGTGACTAAATTACAAATTGAAGATAATGAGTCGAGTTGATGATATCTAGCATTTAAAATATTGCCAAGACTTCGTTTGTTTAGAAAAAAATAAATGACTTGAAAAATATTTCCTAAAAATGATTTATTTATCATCTAAAATAATTAAACAGTGAAAATGTTTTTATTGTTAACAACAATTTATGTCTAAAATTTTTGTGAATGGTGAAATTTTTTTCCATTTATTCATTTTTATAAGCGATATAAGCAATTATTTTTAGAAAAATATTTTCAGAATCATTAATTTTTATTGAAACAAATTCACCATTATTACGTTGTTGTTGTTGTTGTTGTTGTTGTTCCAATATTTTTGCGATTCCTAGAATGTTCGTTTCAATTGGTTGTCATTGTATTTTGGCGCCAACAACTAGAGCCTTTGAACTTTACTAATACAAGACTTTGAAAAAGGCGTTGTGCTCAAATGGTGCTAGAGCCAGACAATTCTCTTCGAGAGAGCCAAATGCTTGTTAATTAAGTTTGATAAAGAATTTTTTTTTCATAATATGAAAAAGGAATGCAAGTATTAGTCCTATATACTCTGATTGTTACACAGATTTTACAATATAAATTAGTTGGCCTTTGTATTTTAGAAACACTCACTTTGAATATCAATTCGACTCCAACTTTTTAACGGTCACTATTTTAAAAGCAAGAACAATTTTGCTTTATCTTTACATTTTTTGTTTTCTAGATGCATGGTTTCCCTCGTGACCATCCAACAAACACTATTTTCAAATGAATATAATTTTGTCAAATAATTTACTCTAAAGATTCTCTAAAATTGAATTATTAAAGTGATGGGGCAACATCAAGTTTCTTGATGACAATTAACATGTGAGTAGGGGTAATCGATTCAAGGATGGGTGGTTTCCAACTTGCAACCAAGAACCATCCATTAATAATCGATTTCAAAAAAATTAGAACTAGGAATCATTGTTCCCGGGTGGGCCATGAACTAGTCAAAATGTCCCCCATAAATTCATTCCAAGGTATTCTGAACAGTTGACAGTTGTAGCTTCCCAGTGATCCATTGAACTAGTCAAAATATCTACAACAAATTCATTCTCAAGTAATCTAAATAGTTGATAGGCGTAGCTCCAACCCATATAGGTGTCATTGGCTTTCGAAAGCCACTATCATTCACCTCATTGCAATTGCTTCAGAAGACGAATCAATTCTCTTCAACACCTATGGAGAATAATCCCTTGGCCTATCATCTCCTTTCAAGTTTAAAGAATGTTGAACCAAAAACACCTCTAGCATTCAAGTTATTTGCCGGTCATGGAAAACACCCATAAGGGGTTCCCCTATTTTTCATTTGGCCCATAGAATCGAACTCGCTAAGGGAGTCCCCCACTAACCGAAAAAAAAAAAAAAAAAGAGAGAGAAGAAGAAGAAGAAGAAGAAGAGCCTCAAAGCTAGAACAAACTCACTTTGGTCATCTCTGGGCTCAAATACATCAAACTCAAGAGAACATAGATGCTATACATAAAAATTAAAAAAAAAAATTATATATGTGTGCGTACTAGTTTAGTCTGGATGGGCGAGTCCATGCCTAGAACTAGTAATCGAATGGAACAATCCAATTTGGTTCCAAGCGGTTTTGGTTCTTTTGCACACTCTGTCTCATAAGCCCCCTTAAACTTCTTCGATCAATTTAAATCCATTTGATATTTGTGCAAACAAATGGAAATTTGGGCCAAAACATGATTTAATGGGACCAATGAGGAGAAGGGGTCCAAGATAGAGTTTCTGAGACTTGAATGTTTCCTAATTCTATGTTTTAAGATTCTTATGTCTTTTCTTCTTTGTAAATAGGGGGTGAATTCTCAATTGCAAGAGTCCAAATTCTAGTCAATAATAAGGGTATATAAGGAATTGCAAATTGTCCATTTATAACCAATTACAAATTTTTTAAACTAGAAACCGCCTAGACCCGATTGATGCTCCCTGTGATAGAAAGTATGCTATGATTTCAACCCCCATGGTTGTTTTTTTCCCAAATGTAATGAATATTTATGTTATGTTTATTTTTCCAATAACTTAAACTCTTACCCTTTATTCCCACTTATATGTTCACGCGGGTGCTTTTTGTTAGACTATTTTAAAATGAAGTTACTAATGGAATATTATTATTTGCCCTCCAAATTGTGACAGTGTCACAACTTGCCTCATAACATCTCAACTTTGGCATCAATCATTGTTGTTTTTAAATTGATTTCAATGTCTTCAGCATTGACTCTAATGACATTCTCACTTAATCGTGGGATGTCACATGACCCATTTTGAAGAGAACTTGAAGGTAACCTCATCTTTTTAAGACAAGAATTTCATTTTGCCTCGAAATTTGCTATGTAAATGACATTTTGATGTATCAAAATTTTGCAATATGCCTCATGATCTTTTAAAATTCTTTATAGTCTTTTCCTGGTAAATTACAAGATTTTAATTAGAATTTAAAAAATGAAACAAAACTAAAAAAGAAATTTGGGGGGGAGGTCCTTGATCCCTTGCTTAGGTCTCCAATCAATTTTCACCTAAGATTGACTTGAGCATTTTAATTAGAGTAAATATTCCTTTGAAAATGATTTCTATAATCTCTCATCCCTAGAACTATTTATTGATTTCACTCCCTATCATTTTTCCTTAATTAAAATTAATTCTCTCATTTTCCACAATTATTTTCAAGGAATGATTGCAACTGATTCAAAAGATGGGGAGCACAATGCTGAAAGATTTGAAACATCAAGAGGCAATTTACAACTACACAACAAATCTAAGGGCGAAAATATAACTCTCACTACGAAAAACGATATTGCCCTTGAACTCCTCACCGCCCATGGTCATGTGATGTCATGTGATCAACCTTAAGGTGAACTTGTGGTCGGAGTCGGTGCTAGGGACATTGAAAGTCAATTTTAAAAATATCATGGGATTTATGCCAAAATCAAGATACTGGATTTTTTTTTGGGGGGGGGAAGGGACTAGGGGCCAGGGGCTGGGGGATCAATAACCATCCGGCCAATTGTAATCTTCCTAATCAAAAATGAAAATTTTAAATTTTGCTCATTTGAGGCATAACGCATTCTGCAATCAAAACCCACATTTAAGATTTTACTTTTAGGATGCTCTCGAAGAAACTTAAACCGAGACCACATTGGTTGGATGACATCTAGCATGTACTTTGAATCCTATTTGGACTTCATATGCAGTCTGAGTGACTCATGAATGCCTATTGTAGAAAATAAATCTGTCCATTGAATTTGAGTAAATAATACTAGATTTCACATTAAATAGGGACGATTACTTAACAAGCTGAAGATAGTAAGTAAGTCATGATGATATCTAGCATTTATAACATTACCAAGACTGCCTTTGTTTAGAAAAAATAAATAAATGATTTAGAAAATATTTCCCTAAAAAATAATCGCATATATCGTTTGAAATAATTAATTAATGAAAATTTTATTATTATCAATAACAATTTATGTTTAACAATTTCATGAATAGTGAAGTTTTTTCTATTCATTCATTTTTGTAAGTGATGCAAACAATTATTTTTAAAAAAATATTTTCTGAATGATTCATGTTTATCAAAACAAATGCACCATTATTACTTTTGTTGTTGTTGTTGTAATATTTTTGTGATTGCTTGAATGTTCTTTTCAATTAGTTTGGCATTGCATTTTGGCGCCCACCATTAGAGCCTTTTGAACTTTACTAATACAAGACTTTAGAAGAGATGTTGTACGCAAATGATATTTAGAGCCATCTAGTTCTCTCTAAGAGACTCAAATGCTTAAGTTACTTAAGCTTAATAAAGAAACTTTTTTCATAATATGAAAAGGTAATGCAAATGCTGGTGCAATATACTTTAATTGTTACACAGATTTTACAATATAAATTATTGGCCCTCGTAATTTAGAAACACTCTATTTAAATATCGATTCAACTCCAATGTTATGATAGTCAATATTTTAAAAACGATAATATTTTGCTTTATAATTACGTTCTTTTTTGTTTCCTAGATGCGAAGTTCCTCGCGTGACCATCCTACAAACACAATTTTCAAATGAAAATAATCTACCTTAAAGATTCTGTAAAATTGAATTATTAAAGTGATGCGGAAGCATCAAGTTTCTTGATGACAATTAACTTATAAGTGTAGGTGATCGGTTCCAAGGTGGACTTACCACCCTGGAATTTAGAATCACTCAATAATGATTGATTTTGAAAAATTGAAATTGAGAACCACAGTTTCCAGATGAATCCATGAAACTAGTCGAAATGTCCCCAACATATTCATTTCGGAGTATTTTGAACAATTGACAGGTATAGTGGTCCATGGAACCCGTCGAAATGTCACCCAGACTGGCGTCATTAGCTTTAGAAAGCCATTGTCACTCACTTCACCCCAATTGCTTCGGACCACAAATCAATCCTCCTCAATACCTATAGTGAATAATCCCTTGCCCCATTGTCTCCTTTTAGGTTTAAGGAATGTTGGACCAAAGATGCCTCTAGCACTCAAGTTATTTGTCCACTTTTGGTCTCTAGTGCGCTGTTTCAAGTGACCCAAATATTATCTAATCAAATTGAACTTCCATCGAAATTTTAGACCAAAAATCGAAAAAAAAAAAAACTATTCAAAAAAAAAAAGCATTTCCACAATTTTTTGAGTATGTCAGCTAACAAGTTCAAAGAATTCAATAAACTTTCTCACTTAATGCGAGACACGAAAGAGAAAAGAACGATCCCTCATTTGAACGATGAGATCTTATTCCGATGATCCGATACCTAAAGCCTTCTTCGAGTTTCGAGGATTAAGAAACGAATGTAATCCCACCCTCAAGCCCAATATGAAGACCATTCTTTCCACGTCGTTTGCTTTTTTGAAGCACCGCAAGTGGGGCAACACATCTCGAGTTCTTGTTATTTTTAACTATTGGAAAATATTGGTTCAAAATGGATATAATGAAATCAGACTTCCTTGCATCATATAATTTTATTATTTACCCTACAAAATTGCTAATTATTTGGATGGGTTTGAAAATTATGTAACTTTTGACTTTTTAGTTAAAATTGAAAAAAAAAATTAAAACTTACGAATTTTTTTTTTACTTGACTGAAAAATGCCAACGTACATTTCAGCATCTGAGATATTTAGTATTGTATTAAGAATAAAATGTTAAAAAGTAAAAAAACCAAGATTACAAATTTTAAAACTGAAGAGTTAAAAATCATCGCAACATACTTTGATTGAGCTTAAAAATTCAAGGTCCACCATAATTCACAACCTAAGAGAATCCAAGGCACAACAGCTTTATATTTATTACATTGACGCAACATGCTAAGTTAACAACGTTATCATTTTTGCCTATTTTTTCCTTGTATTTTCCTTTGAAAGGGACTGTTCGGTTATCGCTCCTAATGTCGTAGGCAATGAGTATCTAAAATTTACATGGTAGGTCGTGACTCGATGTGACAATTGACGGATGATTTTCATTGAATTAGCCCATGTGAATTTACAGTCCTCTTCCTCCTATATAAATGTCAAATCTGACAATAAAGTCGATGCTGTGACATTTCCCAGCTTTGACATTTCCAAAAAGGTGAATGGAGCTGGAGCCGCTGTAGTAGTCTAGATAATCCATCAAGGAATCATCGCCATAGCATTTTTCCGTAGTTTTAATTTCAATGCTGAGTATCATACAATGTAAAAGCTCGTAAAAAGAGCAATTCTCATATTAAGTAATTTCAATTCGGTCTCGCCAACAATGAGTAAGAAATCATTATTGATCACAGCCTATTAACACCTAAATAAGTCACAACAATTTTGTATTGGGTAATTACAATATAAAAGATGTTACGGCACATTGCCATTCTAGAGAAATTGTTCCTCTAGGGTTACGCCTTTTGTGCAGGTTGGGACTTACCCGACAAAAAAAAAATCTCCACCTCGGGACCGTTACTGTGAAGGTCACCGTTCACCGGGGCCATAGAAGGTCCGCGTGATCCTTTTATCCATTGTGCTAATTGCTAACCCAGCCACATATCAGGAATTTGCCCATACAATCTTATATCTACAAGGTTATGAGTATTTAAAATAAATCATCTATATTGTATTGAGTAACATAAATTGATCTACTTCCAATACAAATACATTTGGATATCCCCTTTCGACTCACTTCTGATGAATCTTTTTTCTCAAGAATTTCTTACATGTTAATATTATGAATATCGGTAATCGGAGATTGATTTTGATACGGAAATGAAAATTTATGGAATATATCAGTCAAGTTCAAAGGATCCAATAAACTTTCTCACCTAATGCGATACACGAAAGAGAAAAGGACGATCCCTCATTTGAACGATGAGATCTTATTCCAACGGTCTAATGCCTAAAGCCCTCTTCGAATTTTGAGGATTAAGAAACGAATGTATTCCCAATCTCAAGCCCAATATGAAGACGATTCTTTCCATGTCCTTTGCTTTTTTGAAGCACAGCAAAGTGGGGCAACACATCTCAAGTTCTTGTTGTTTTTTAATGTCAATCGAGTGTCCGAGGCTCAGCATCTAGCCAATTCCCGTCGGATGTGACTGTCCTCCCATCCTGTGCGTATTGAGCGAACATCGGAGACAGCTCATGGACGGATTTGATAATTTGAATCCATGCCTCAAATTGGAAGGACGAGCATGCCGAGCAATAACCCGACTGTTGTCAACGTGGTTTATCGGAGAATTCAAGAATTTCCTACGAAAAGTGGAGGCTGGGCCGACCTGGTACAAGCAAAAAGCCGGACTTAACCGCTTCATGGCACTTGCCGGGTATTCTATAGACATATAGATAGTCAAGTTCGAGTGCATTTGGAACCTGCATTAGAAATGGACTTTAGACGCTTAAAGGCCTTTTGGCCAAATATTAGGTGTTTGGGAAAGATTTTAGAAACTCCATTAGGGAAAAGCTAGCCTCCAAAAAGGCACCTCTTTGGATGCCTTGGGCTTTCAGCCTTTGGTTTTGCCTTTGTTTCTATTGTTCATTTTCTCTATTGAGGTAGATGTCCAGATTGTGCAAGGTTGCAGAGAGGGTAGGTGACAAACTAGAGAGGGCCAGTGATGGTCATGATGACCAAGGCGACCATTGCCGATGGGTCACCCCTAGCAAGGGTCGCGATACACAAGCGAGACCCTTGTTGAGATCGCACGAACTTAGGTGACCCTTGTCAAGGCTGCATGACCTCATGCAAGGGTCTTGCCTGTGGTTGACAACTTTGGCAAGGGTCTCAACTAGGTTTCGCAACCCTTGCCAGGGGTTGCCCGACCACCGACAACCCTTGCCAAGGCCACGTAACCTCAAATGAGGGTCTCGCTTGATTTAGTGGCAGTCAAACTCCCACTAGCAATCTTTCGACCCCGGGTGGCCCTCACCAGTGGTCTCCGACCCCAAGCGGCCCTTATTGGTGGTCTTAGGGAACTGCTTGAGGTTCAGACAGACAACTACATTAATACCGACGATACAACAATCACCAGCAACCCTTCATCAATTAATTTTTTTAAAATAATACGGTTTTGTAAATATAACTTATCCAAATACTATTTTGCTAAAATTTACTTTATAATAAATTTTTAAATTATAATTTATCAAACGTAATTTGTATTTTGAAAAATGTTTTTAACTTAAAATCTTTATATTTTTCTTAGGACTTTTCCCATGGCCATGTCCATGGATGACGCAAAAAGAGAAAAAAAAAAAAAAAAATGTACGTTTTAAAAGTTGCCATCGAGTGGCTTCTATTATTCCACAAAAAGCCAAACCCCACCACCCACCCTTTCAATATGATCATCTTTGTCCTATCGCACCCAACTTTTTCTTCTCTAGATCTGCAAATTCCTCCTCTCACTATTCACTCTCAAGGCAGACCGCAGCCATGGATGATCTCTTCAACCATTTCACCTTCCTCTCCGACCAATCCCTCCACGACAAGAACTTCGACCCGGCCACGATCGAGGAACTGATGAGGCTCTTCGAGGTCGAGGCCTACAAGTCGTGGGCGGCCGCGGAGTTCGACTTCCTGGCCGAGGCCGAGGCAGCTGAGGCCGAGGTGGACCGGGCTGAGGCCTATCTTGACTCGGCCATGGAGGATGGCGATGGAGGAGATGCGGCGGTTCGAGGAGGAGATGGACCAGATGGCGAAGAAGGAGATGGATAGCTTACTGGAGACGGCGGAGAAGGCCAGGCGGATGGGGAACATGATGGAGAAGGTGGCCACGGCGGCCGCCAAGAAGTACATTGAGGCTGCGGTCAACTCGGCTACTGCTTCCATGAAGACTGCTTGGAAGGGGATTTCATCTCACAAGGTTCATCCTTCTTGAGATAGGGAGATCTGGTCGTGCTGAGAATGTGTGGTGGAGGATGATTCAATGTCCATGGTGGGTCTACTTCTGGTGTCAATTGTACTTTTGCCACTTTGCTTGAGGCCTTAAAGACCAATTTGAAATAATATATGGATCAATTGCTGGTATCTTCCAAGTTAATTCGCACCTTCACCATGTTCAAGAGGATAGGTTTATCTTTTGGAGAGATTTGTGAAAGCATTTTGGGAAAGTTTATCTTGGAGAATAAATTATTGTGGGGGCCCTTCTGTGGATCTTCGGGTATCCGATCCTTGGAATGGATGACCGTTCGATGATAAAAAGACAAAACCAGTAACAGCTCACTCGCCCTACTTTCCACACTGCAGCTTTCAAAACATGTATTGTCAAGTTCGCAAATTATAATATTTCACAGTATCCGATCCTGGGAGTCGATGACGGACATCTCAGGTTGGTCCAGAAGGATTCTCTACGACAAAGTTCAAGCTTTGGCATAATGGAAAAAGCTGAAGTATTCGTCTCAATGACAGAAGAGGTGCTCAGTGGGCGTGCTTCGACCGGATTGGATCCACGGGTTGGGCTTAATGTGTTGTCCAAGACTGCCCATCACATGTCATTTAAATAGTAATTTTGGGCCGGGCTAAACTAAAGATAGACAAATCGAGCTTTTACATATAAGAGTATTGTCCAAACACACCCATCATTTCCTGCCGATCACCCGTAAGTAGAATACTATCGAACTGCGTTCATCTTATGATTTGCAACACGACAATTAACCTAAGAACATGAGAAAGGCAAAGCAATAGCTGCTTTCGAATCTAAAAAAATCAATCAAGATTTGAAAAAGCAAAATCCATAAGTGATTATGTGCAAGTTGCCATACAGTCCTCGTTATAATTGTGGCAAAAGCAAAGGTTTCGACTTTTTGTGAAGAGGTTCAGTAAAAGTTCAAATTCATGATGACAAAGATGATCAGTTTAGGTTAAAATTTTTCCTTTTCTCATTGGATAACAATTACCAACAAAATGTGTTTTAGCCTACAAACTATTTGCAGAATCCAAAAGGTCGATTTCATGAAAAAAAAGTATCTTTCATAAGCAGATTTCTACGCATTTTCCCCATCCAAAGTGTTTTCCTTATAGAAGACGTGAGACTACATTGTTTATGGTCGATCTCTTTTATCTTTCATACGTAGTATAAACTCTTCATAGAATTCAAACCCTAGACCAATAAGTGTCCATCACGTCTAACAAATTAGATTAGCATGGGAAAAAAAGAGACATGCATACAAGCGCGCGCAAATATTGGCTAGGGTTGCATTTCGTTGTCGTGCCTAGGGGAGGTTGCGGCCCTCACCAGTCGCCACTGCACGCAAGGCACTTTCTCTCGGCATGACATAGCGCAAAAGCAGAGACCTAGCTCATATGGGGCTTGTAATCAAGTTTGCAGTACTTAACTTTAGATGAAATTTAGCAAAGTGTAGAATGTTTAAGAGATTTTCAGCATGTATGCGACGAAAGTCGTGCTGAACATCAAGCAGCCGTGGAAGTGCAGGGGGGAGAGAACGAGACAACGGTCGCTTCCTCATTGCAACAAATGGATAATGAAAGAGATGTAGACAGGATGGCCACATCGTCGCTTGGGCACGGTTAGGGTTCAGCCAGGCTCGCCGGGCGATAGAGCTGCCTGTAGGATGCTGATGTGACATTGGCTATGTTAGCAAGAAAATATGCAGTTCAAGAATCCAACTGAGAAAAGTTTAGGGATGATATGAAATAATTTGTCAAAGTCTATAAAAGGACACCAATTTGAAAATAAAATACGCATCAAGGATTCAAATCAGAAAATTTCAACAATCACATTGCACAATTTGCAAAAGGTCTAACCGCCTCTTTTTTTAATAAGTTCTGGAGAGTAAAATGGTGTGGAAAATATGATTGTAAGATGAGGGGACTAATATTTCTGACTAATGTGGGCATTATGATAGAGTCTCCACATTCCATCATGGAATGTTTAGCTTGTGGATCCCTCAAGTTCAATGTTTGCATCAACCTTAACAAACCATGAATGATATGGACAATATGGACTAGGCTATTGATATGGACAATATGGACTAGGCTATTACCATGACCTTTACCAAAATACCAATTAGATAAGAGTAATGTAGGTTGGCTCAAAGTTCAATTTCCAAATAAGCAGAATTTGCACCTCTGACCTATGAAAGGAAATAATTTTGAGGGTAAGCCCTCATATAGCTAAGCTATCAATTTATGGCAGTAATCTGTAAAAAAATTTGATTACAAAATTTCAACCTGTTGCTTCTTATGTAAAACTTCTACTTTCTTAAAATTATTTTTAGCTAATTGGATAAGGATAGTTGCCACCTTTCACCCACTACACAAACCATCCACTTCTATTTTTTGCACACGAGTAGGTTTATCAAACTCTAGTATGAAAATTGCCGGTGTTAAGATAAAAAATAGAAAGGGATAATGACAATAGCAGTCCTACATTTAGGTCGAACCATCACTTAAATCCTAAACTTATTGAGGTTTGACATTTGAATCCTTAACTTAGCCATATTAATTTCAAGTAGACAAGAAATCTACGTAGCACTTTTTAATCAATTTTTCTTAATTTTTTGTGAACATTTAGGAAAACATAGACGAAAAAGAGATAGGGGTCTTGAGGGAGGGGTTGTGCTCAAGGAATGCTATCACAACCGATCACTTTGTGTCGGGAAAATTACCAAAAAAGTTTTTAAATCATATTAAATTTATGTAAATTCAGTCATAAACTTTTTTTTTTCTAATTCCAAACATTTTTGCAATTGTGTCCATCCATTTAGCTAAATTTGACTGGCTTGAAAATGATGAAAATTTTTAATAATATTTTTTTGGCAAATTTTTCATTAAATTTTTTATTGTTCCTTTTTTATTTCTTATTCTTTTTCCCCCTCTTCCTTCTTGAGGAAAGAAGAAGAGGAAAAGGCAAATAAAAATTAATAAAAAATTTTAAAATAAAATATCATTAAAAATTATCCTAGTTAACATTAGCCAATCAAAACTTAGCCAAATAAACCGAATTGATATAATTATAATAAATTTAAGATTTTTTTGGTAATTTTCTTACTTTGTGTCGAGGAGGGCCAACAATTTCTCATCCGAGTCGAGATGAGAATGGCCGGCCCTCACTAGGCCACCAACAACCACAAACCCTTAGTAGATCTATGCGAGGGCACACACCCGTCCCCACGCTTAAGCAGCGGTGATGCCACCCTCTTCCCTCCCCACCCCCCGCGGCTATTGCGCAGAGAGAGAGAAGGCAAGCCCACACAAGGGACGGCCAACCCCTTCTCGGTGGTCGCGAGGGGGGGACCATTATTGGAGCGAGGGTGATTCTAGTCGCGATGTCTGAGAGAGGTTGCTCCCCAAAAAAAAAAAAACACTTTCAAGTTTTTTTCCCTTTTTAGCCTTCAATTTATTTAGAATTTTAATTTTTTTTTTTTTGACGTGGCACTATTCTTTTTTTGTGTCAGATACATGGCACCATTCGAACAACGTCGTTTCATGTTCGAATAGCCTCCATCATCGTGTTAACAACCACGTGAAATAAAAAAAAAAAAAACCCGCATGTGATTTTTAGAAAAAATTGACGAACTTTAAGGAAGTCATAAAATGCATAAGTGTGAAGGTATTAGGACTTAAATACATGCAAAAAAAAGTTAGAACTAAAGGCGATGTTTGGTAACTAGGATTAAGGCAAGTTCCCTTGTTTGGTTGCGATACAAGGTAGGATAAGGCCGAACAAAAGTAGGATCCAACGTGGATGAAAATATCGTATGTAAGAGTGAAATAAAAGTAGATAAGATTTCTTATTTTTATGGTATAAAAGCTATTTTCTTAAAACCCTATTCTCACTTTCTCCTCCATTCCTTTGGTCCGCCACCCCAATAGAGTTCATGTCAAAGGTTCACCAAAGCGGCGAGAGGCTCGAGCGCAAAGGTGAACAATCACGCTTTTTCTCTCTCACTAGATTCGTTATTTTTTAGCTAATCTATCTTGTCGATGCTGCCGTAGGCCAATTAACTTTCTTGTTGTGGTCGATTGTGTGGTTTTGAGATGCTGCAATAAGCTCTTTGCCTTTTAAGGTTTAGATTGTACACCTTAGTTGGTATTGAGAGTTCGTTTTCTTTCTTTGGGTTGAGAGAGGTGAGAAAGACTTGGCAATAATTATGGATTGATTGCTAGAAGTTATTTGTGCATTTCTAGGTTCTTTAGCAGTGAATCAAGAAAGATTTTTACCACTTTCGTTATGCAATTTCGGGTTTTTTAGTGACAAATTGTGAGAAAGGATTGGCAATACTTTTCAATTGTGCATTTCCAGCAATAAAAATGAATTAATTTAGCGTGAACTTGTGAGAATTTTCCCATTTCAATTCTAGGCTCATATTATTATCTCTTCAAATAGCCTCGTTGGTTTGAGAAGGATATGTAGTGGGGCTTTGAATGATTTTGCCATCATCTAAATCTAGGAGTCTACACTCGCCTAATGTCTCCCTTTCTTTGTCTTGTAGATATGGATAACAATAATAAAAAAGAAATTCATAGCATTTTGATGTTAGAAGAGAATAAAACTACATGACTTGTATGATTATGGTGTACCCTACTACTGAAAGGCACTACCATAAGCATACACTGAAGTATCACACATTTGTTATAAACCAAGCTTGCTTAGATTATCTTAATAGCCTCATTAATAGCAAGGACTTAAATGATTTGCAAAAACTTAGGATGGATAGATGTACATAACTTTATTATGTGAGTTGAAATGCATAATGATTTCTTAGCTTGGTTAATGATGCCCATAAATATCAGGTCTATTGTACAGTCCCTTCATTGTTTTACGATGCTGAATGACATCGTATAATGTTTTTTTTTTTTTTTTAAAGCTGCAAACTACATAGATGTGGTATTTTTTATTAAGGGATAAGTGCCTTGAAAGTTTCAAAATTTTATCATGAAAGTACAATTAATTCTTAAAGATTTTAAAAAGTATAATCGAATTCTAAAACTTATTACAAAAGTGCAATCGAATTTTAAAACTTTCAAAATTTCACAAAAGTATAATCGAATTTTAAAACTTTTCAAAATTAGACTTTTTCAATAAGTTTTTAAGGTTTCCAGTGCACTTATCTCTCTTATTAATTGAAGGGTTGTGTGTTTAAATATCATTATCGTGTCAAAGGTGGTTTTTGTGAAAGATTTTTTCTCAATAAAGATAGACCATGTCTAGTGCACATGCAAACTCCATGTCACAACATGTGCTATTTCTTCGATTGAATTGTAATGCTGGTTTTGATGTCTTTTAGAGATTGAGAGGACGATGGGGGCCTAAAGAGATGTTGTCACTCTATTCGTACAAACTTCTGTTAAAGATCTAGATTGCACTTCTTTTGGGTGGCGTGCTTTTGACGTGACCTAACAATCTGGGCACAAGATTGTCTTTTGATAACTCTTTTTTTAACAATTAACATGAAAATTTGAAAATTAGTCAGATTTTCATTTTTTTTGTATGTTTATCTTGATTGGAGTTGGGAGATACCAATATCAAGAATAATATCACTTACATTGATGTGTGGTTTCTAAATATGTTGTATATGCAAAAAAAATCCCGATCTTATTATCTCAATTCACCAGACATGATTGAAGATATAGTAAAATTCCTGAATTTCATATTCTATCTTGCTCAAAACCAAGCTGACTAGTTCGAAAGCTATGACTAAACCGGTTCAGTAGCGAACCGGTTCAATCAAAAGATTTCAGCCGCCCTTCCCTAGATTCTTACAGGGGTTCAACCTGTGACCTCCAAAAAGCCCCAAACTCTCTCTCTCTCTCTGCATTGCATGCTCTGATTCTTCGTAGGTCAATCGGTTCCTCTTGCAGCTCTTCCTTCTCTCTCTTCTTTCTCTCTCTTCTCTCTCTCTCTCTCTCTCTCTGGGATTCTACATGAGACGATCGGCCGCCGCTGGATCTTCTTCGTTGTTCCGACTGGTAATTTTGTTAGGTCGAATTGGTGACCTTATCTTGCAATCGCGCGGGATGACCTCGACGGCCGTGTTGTGCGATGATCTTGCTCGTCGTTCTTTGTCGTTGAACTTTGATTTTGTCGGTTCTGGATTGATCTGGGTCGGTGTTAATTTTGTTGTTCGATTGTCCAATTCGGTAAAGTCTCGCCCTTTCGGGAGTGCAGTGACGTGCATGAATTTGGGTAGCGTTGGTTTTGAGGCGAGATGCTGATTAGATGGTGATTGGAGATGTTTGAGCTGTTTTGTGCTTTTCCGTGAGCCAAGAGATTTTTTTTTTTCTGGAAGAGAATGATTGTGGTGGTGTTTTTTTTGCCTCTGTTGTTTGCTACATGGTTCTGTATGGTTGGAGCTAAATTAGCTCCTTCAATGCCCTAATTCGTGCGCAAAATGATGTCTTGGCATCGAGTTTCGAGTGCCATTGAGAAACTTTTGGAGGGTTTTTGTCACCCGCTAGTTAAAAATGGAAAGGTTTTCGATTCAGCTGCACTTTTGTGGTTGCTGTTGATGAATTTCTTCGGTGTGTGGGCAACTAGGCTGGAACCTGTATCTTCGTCTTGTGGATTCACTTCTCAATGAAGCAAACTGTTTACTTACTGAATTGAACTATTTTGACATTTATCGTCTTTGATAAGTAAATTTCAACTGCTTTGACATTGCAGGAGAGAGCCGTTTCTTTATTGAGCTTTAATAGAGGAAACTTCATATTGGGTTGATTTCTTGTGAAGCTAAGATTGGTGGAGATGCCTCGTGATATATCAAGGTCTCGTTCACCTACATATAGACGAAGGCGTTCACCTTCTCCTTTGGGGCATAGGTATAGCCGCAGGAGTCGAAGAGACAGAAGCCGCTCTCCCTATTCATCTTATTCCTATAGCAGGTGATCCCGTTTATATCTTGGCGTAATTTAATTTTAACAGTTGTAAGAAAGAAAGCGGCTTTCGTGTAACTCTTGCTGAAATGAAATGCAAATCGACGTCCTGCGCGAGGCACATCCTTCCTCTATGGATGTTGCTGTTTCACCCATATTTCTGCTGAATGTGGTTTAGCTCCGAATGTGAAGGATGCTTGATGCTACGAGATGTTAAAGTAGATGTTATGTGAGTATCATTTTATTATCAGATGTAAGCTGAGGCATTGCAGTATTAAAAATTTGATGCATATTGTCAGGTAAGAGTCGTTACATGACTCAATGTTCTAGTGAAAACATGAAAAAGGTTTGATATGAAGATGCAGTCCTTAGAAATTTTCGGCATGTAACTTACTGCATGAGTGAGTTTATGCCACTTGATTGTGCAATTTGGTGGGCATAGTTTTTGAGCAGATGCAAACTTGATATTCAAGTCTTGCTTGACTATTAAATTTTGGCTGCTTGGGTTTAAGTTGTGACTTCTCTCTGTATGGGCTTCAAAACTCTACCTGGTCTGTACCTACTTCCCGATGACCAAGCTGAGTCTTTAAAGAGTACAAAAGAATTTGGTGAATGTTCATGATCTGGCTGGTGGGTATTTGGTTTTGGGAGCTTCTACACTGAAAATCAACAGGAAGCTTAGATAGACATCAGGGCTTCAATAGACAGTGTAATGAAAACAAGATGGCGCATAGCATTCCTCGTGATATTAAGGAAATTCAATTTGATCCTATCTTGTGGGAGGTCGGCAGGTTATGAATGCTGGTCAGTGTGCTTTTGTTGCTCGATTCTGACTTTAGCTTCATGTGATAAAAGATGGAGCTTCTTAACAGTATCTGAGGTAACTGTAAACGTTTCCTGCTTATTGTCTCTTGATGCTGACTTGATATGCAAGAGAATATTTAATGTGTAATCTTGTATTACCTGCTGAATAGTTTCTATTGCAATATACAGAAGGAAAAGTCGTTCTATATCTCCGCGGCGACGCAAGAGTCGTTCTCCAACAGTGAGGCGTCACAAAAGCCGCTCCCCTACCCCAAAGCGCTACAGAAGGCAAAAGAGTAGAAGTCCCTCATTGGCTCCTACTCATAGCTCTTCTAGTCCAAGCCTTGGGTCTGTGGAGCGCAAAAGTGCCATTGAGAAATTGAGAAAGGAAGAAGAAGAGAGGAAAAGGTAGATCTGAGTCAAGTTATGTTTCTCTGCTGTGTTCTAATTCTGATTTTCCCCTCTGTTTCTTTCTTTTCATTTTGCTAGCTCTTTCCCTTTTCATCTTTTTATCCAACTGGATGAGAGTTGTTTTTTTTTTTTTTGGAAAAGGGCGGGGGGGAGGTTGGTGTGGTGGAATTGAAGGATTTGTTTGTTAGAATATGCTCTTTCTTGGGAGAGCTTTATATATCACTTCCTAATCATACAGTAGGGGAAGAATGGCTTGGACTTGGATTTTTCTATTTCATTTGTATATGAGCCATGTTTAGAACAAGTGTTTTTTGATTTTGTTGGGAATTTGTTATGGTTATTTCTCATTGATGGATCTTTTTTTCTTTATTTTTATTAACGGAATTGTTTGAGGACTTAATTTTATGGAAGATTTGTCTGTGAAGAACTAGAAGCACAAGAACTAGAGGTATTTGCATTTGCACATTGCTAAGAAAGTATCTTGAGTTTAACTTTTCATTGGAATGCTGTTGAGTGCCAGCTCATCCAATTTTGACTAATTTTACATAATTTAAGAGTTGATAATTTATTCTTGAGTTGGCGCTGATCATGCCTTAGTTCATTGTCACTTTTCAGTGTTCAAATTCAAGAGACGTCAAGAAAGTGCATTCTAATGTATTATTATTTGCAAGAAGACATTCTTTTTGGGGACAAAAGATCATGTACATTAAAGAACAACCAAAATTTTTTCTCTCCTGAATTAGTTATGTAGCAGTACTATGAGCGGGCCTTAGGGCATGAGTTCTTCCATAAGAAAGGAGTTGAAAGCATGATCACTGCATTGGCTATGAGTTGGTGATAATTATGAGGTTATTTCTGGGGGATTCTATAATTGATATGGAAAGCATTGTATGCTTGATATGCATTGTAGACACTTTAATATGAATTTTCGGGATGAATGGTTAATTCACAAGGCAATATATGTTTTGATATGCTCGGCACTTTCTCTTGAGCGATTATATCTATTACTCCTGTTTGTTCCTTGATTAATGATTGATGTATATGCATCAAGTTACCTGTTCTCATGTACAAGTGTCAGCATACAATGTTACGATATATGGTAAATACATTGTGGATGCATTTTCTGACAGCTTAAGCAAATGAGGAAACGGCCAGTTCACACATAATGCATATGGCACTGATGCTTGCTTTAGTGAAGCTCTTAGTAGTGGGGTTCATATTCTTCTGGTATATGGGAGATTTCAAATGGCATTAACATCAATTGTGATCTGGAAATAGAAAACGAAGTTCATGCACTAGGTTTACACTATTACAATCATCAAATCATCCAGTCCTATAAAGATAGTAGGGGTTTGTTAATCAGAAAAGGGTAGTTAATAAGGCACAGTTGCTTGATTGTTAAATTGCTATCTGTTCTTGTCACTCTATCCCATCATGTTTCCTGGATTTATTGTTTGTTTAAGTTGACATGGATTGTGTGCATATGATTGTTAAACAAAGTTTCATTCAGTTATTCCACTTTGTGGTGGTCATCACATTATTTGAGCAGCAGTCTGCTATCTGCTCTGTTTAGCCTGCAGTTAATTATTGAGTCAGTGATTTGACAAGATCTTGATTTAGATGTCTTACTGTGTTTTCATACTGATTTAATGAGATGACTTGTCAATCGTCATTGCTTTTATCTTTTTAAAGCAATTTAGCTGTCTGAAATAGTTCTCCATTGCTGTGCGTATTGAGCATTGGATGCTCAGTGGGAGCCACAAGCAAATAGCAAAAGTGTAGACTAAGAACGGAGTGTATGAACATTTGTTACATATGCTTTGCTTCATGGGGATTGTAGGTGGTTTCTAATTCAGTCATCTCGCCTGTCATGTTTCTGCTGTGTTGTGATGGAGCTTAGGATTTTCCCTAACGGTTCTTTTCACTATGGAGTTACGAATTCTAGCCATCTATCTATCGGTGCCTTTTGTGGCAAAGCAGAAGAATGTGTCAATGTAGGCCTCCGCAGATCTTTCCTCTAAAATGTATTTTAGTGCAGGTTCTGAAGAATTTCACTGAGTAGGATTAAAACTGCAGCATGTTACTTGACATTCTTCTCCACAGGATTTTCTGGAGGAAGATACTGCTATTAAGTCAAGTTCTTATTATTTGATGGGTGCTTCGTTTATCTACTGTTCCAGTTTTGAATCTCATTTATTTGGATCTGGAATCAATTAGAGGTATGCTTTAAAACATAAGCATGTGTTGTTGTGCCTTTGCCGTCATAATGGTGAGCTTGCACTTTTATTGCAGATTGGAAATAGTTGAGTTAATAAAATGAGGAAAGAAGCATGGAATGTGGGAAAACCAATTTGGTTATTTTTTTCCTCGTTTGAGCTTTTCATCACATCATTCTGCTCTTGGTGGGTGTTCATTTTTTCCTGGTTGACTTTTCTCTTTCTTTATAGGCGTCAGCGTGAGGCAGAATTGAAATTAATCGAAGAGGAAACTGCTAAGAGGGTAGAGGAAGCTATCCAGAAGAAAGTGGAAGAGAGCTTGAGCTCTGCTGAGATCCAACTAGAGGTACAAAGAAGGTTGGAGGCAGGCCGGAGAAGGCTTCATGATGAAGTTGCAGCACAGCTTGAAAAAGAAAAGGAAATTGGCCTTATTCAAGCCAGACAAAAGGAGGTAGAGTTCACTGGACTTGTCTTTTGTATATCACCGAGCCTATCTCTAGGATCATTTGAGGATGAATTACTGCCATCACCTAGTCAAAATGCAGAAGCGTATCATTACTCATCAGATTTGTATTCATTTTTACTAGCTTTGTTGTTCTTGCAGTTATGTCTGCTCTTATGTTTTTTAGAATCTTCTTGCTTTGATAGACGACATTTTCAAGATATGCTAACATGATCTCCTGAAACCTCTGATAGATTTTGAGCCAAATTTGTAGTTATTGCATAAATAGCAAAGGAACTGTGGCCAGAAGGATAATTTGGAAATCCAAGCTGTTCTACTTCATTTCCTTTGGAGGGCCCAGTCTGAAAGTAACTGTGTTGATCTTATTATTTTATTACTTTTCTTGGAGCTTAAAACAATCTCCCGGCTGCAGGAGCAAGCGCGAAGAGAGAAAGAGGAACTAGAAAGGATGCTGGAAGAGAACAGGAGGAGAGTAGAAGAAGCTCAGAGAAAGGAAGCTTTAGAGCAGCAGAGGAGGGAAGAGGAACGGTATTTGGAGCTGGAGAAGCTCCAGAGGCAGAAAGAGGAGGCTTTGCGGAGGAAGAAACAGGAAGAGGAGGAGCAACGGCTAAATCAGATGAAAGTGTTGGGCAAGAACAAATTGCGGCCCAAGTTGTCATTCGCTCTTGGCTCAAAATGAAATTGTTGAAGGTAGTTTGTTCCATATGTGCACTTGGCTTTTTTTTTTTCGCAACTTGGTGTCCGGGTTATGGGGAAATTACATGGATAGATACAATTGTAGTGGTATCAGTTCTTCTCTGATGACCAGCTTGTATGATTCTTTTTCCCCTTTATTATATGGAAGTGCGGTCTTTAGGTAGTTGCAGTTGCTGATCACCCAACAAATGAAAGAAGCATGAGATTTTGCTTCTTGTTCATCTGCCATCATCTTCCAGTTGTCTGATGAATGGGCAGCTTTAAGGATGTTAGGGCAGGGCGATAGGCAAAATTAGGGCAAATTTTGATAAGTCATTGAAATAAGTTGTCCAAATCCCAGACTGATTGTCTGTGAATGGAAAAATCTCAATATCTGATAGCAATATGAAATTGGTCGGTTACGTGTTAGTAAGCTGTCATTATCAACTTAGAATTGAATATACCAATGCGTGGCCGATCGGTAAGTGAAATGATAATTCACAAAAGATTTGTGCAATAATGCTTCCTTTGTTTATGATGATGAGCTTCATCTTAAGTGAGGAAAGTTAGAGTGTATGAAGCATTTTTTACCCTAATTTAATCAGGAAAGACATGAGTAAGAACTTTCACGAAAAATTCATCCACTTTGTAGTCGTTGCAGCAGAGAACTGAAGTTTCGTTCATGATACAGGCCATGTCCGTTCTTTAATTACTAAGCCAATTCCAAAAGCTTAACAATGGGTGCGATGAGAGTAGTATTTGTCATGTCATCAGTTTTATTTTTTAGGACAGTGAATACTTGTGATGATAGTTTTCAAGAAGTCAACGTAAGACACATTTTTCTTCCCATGTGGGATGCTTCTGTCAAACCCCTTCATCAAGCACCTTTTTCAGTTTCCAGTGGCTTCAATTCAGATCAGAACGTTTCTTTACATTTGGTTTTGACTACGGTAGATTCCATTTTAGGTAAGTGCTGTAGCTTTAACTGAACGACGTGTAAGACATTGAGTCAATTGATTCAAGCTCAATGTGGATATGTTTCTCGTCATGATTACATGATCGTGAATAGGACTTCTCAACCCAAAATTGTCAAGAAAATCAGCTTGCTGAAAGGACAGCTCAGTAATTCAGAGCCTTCTGTTAGCTACTAACTTTTCATGCATTAGGCATTTTCTCCACTAGCTTTGAGACAATTATGGGTTCGTGAATCTGAATGCAAGAACTATCCTAGAAGATGTTAAAAAAAAAAACCCACTTCATGGCATGGACGACCCGGCACTCCGATAGATGGATATAGATAAAGTCTTAAGTGCGAAACACAAATTCGAGTGATTTCCCACCCACATCAACTACAAAATAATCTCACCTACGGTCTGATCAAAATAATCTCATGTACGATTTGATCATTCATTGAAGTATTGATTTGGGGCTTATCTGATTAATGAAAGTAAAAATACATATCATTAGTAGGTTTACTGAATTAAAGTGTGCTTTCTTGTCAGATAAATATAGAAATCATTAAGGTTCCACTTATGCATGACTACTGAAGTTTCTGATGGCTGAAAACTCAGTGGGGATACTACATGGAAGTGTAGAGAAATTCCCAGAGTAAGAAGGAACTCTCCCACGTCAGTCAGTGGGCAGAACCAGGTGGCAGATCAGATAACAACCTTCACTGCGCATTGCAGTGATGTTACTGAAGGAGTCCGGCTTCAAGCTTTCACATGATTGAATGATTCAAGCACAGATCCTTAGTGGCACAAATAGGCACACCTGTACCATGTCCCATGAATTATTTGTTCTGTGCATTTGAATCACTTTCATAGATTAGGACACAAACATAGAGGCTTGGCAACTTGGAGGCCTGTGAACCAATTGAACTTAACCTTTTGATATGTTTAGGCAGCCTGACAAAAGGCAATAAGCACGCATAATTGGTGAAATCATAACAGGCAATTTCCAATTTCTAAACTCGAAATCCATTAGATGTTTTTCTTTTTCTTTTTTTGTTTCATCATGCTCCAACTTTCAACTTATTTTCAGACTTTAGCCATGCTTTTTTATAAAGCGTGAGAGTTGAACCCTGTACCTGAAATTAAATGTCCCAACTTTCCCTTCCCACGTGCGAAAGGTGCCTAGTGATTCACTAGAGGGTTGAGTGCACTAATTTTGTTACTTGCAATTTCATTTTTTGGAGGGATTAATTTCCAATGGCTGATTTATAAGACTATACATCATCTTCATTGCAATAGAATACATCAATAATATACTTATGTTGAGATAATTATTTAGTCAATCATAAACATACATCTATCATACGGAAACTTTTGATTTTATTAATATAACTTTAAACATTTTCACAAAATTCCAATATAATTCTTTCAATCAACTATCATTGCAAATTACTAACATCGCATTCAATTATCATCCGCCGTTAAAATGGAATTAATTGCAACCAACGGGTTGACTACAAGTCAAAACTGGCGGCTGCCCCACGATTGATTGGCCAATTGGCCAGGCATAAAGAGTCGGCAGTAAAAGTGGATTCCCTTGCAACTTCCTGAAGTAGTGAATCTCTGCGTCATGCTCACCTAAGGCTGCAGTCAGCAAATCTACAGCGTGGTAATTTTCTTGAAGGAGATGCTTTCATAAGAAAGGCGTTTTACCTCCATTAGAACATCATGTGATTGGACTATGATAAAAGATAAAGAATTTGAAGAAATTTGCTAATTTCGATGTGAGAGGTGTCCCACAAGCTTTAGTAGCCTCGAAGCAAGCGCAATCCATTCGTCATTTTGACATATATAATATATATTTTACATGAGAATAAATGAGCCGTTAAAAGGAATGTCGTGATGCCAAAGCTCATCGACCATAATTATGAGAAAGTGAATGGTCTTGTGGGCTCTGTTTTATTGGGACTCTTATTGCTTCTTATCTTTTGACCAAAATCGTTGCCTAAATATGGTTGATACAGTGGAGGTTAATATCGTAGCGACTGAATTAAGTTGTTCCTATAGATGCCAAGCACATAAGTACCATCACTCCCTTAGCTCATGCATTCATATTTAACTCATATATTTAGTGGAAAATTATTCAAATAGTCTTAAACTTATTGCGTGCCGACTAATTCATAGCTCTAAACTTTTCGATTTATCCAATTTAATTTTAAATCTTTCGATAATTTGTCAATATAATCATTTGCCCAAAAATAACTAATGCAAATACTGGCCATACTAAGCCGTGGTCTTGTCAATGCCAACAACAATTTTTGTACAATTTTAAAAAGAAAGTTTTGGATTTTTTTCTTTTTTTTTTTTTTTTTCCTTTTTTTTGCCATCACTAAGGTCCTAGATCAGAAAGTGAAAGAGGAAAAAAATATAAAAAAGAAAAAGGAAAAAAAAAAAAAAAAAAAAGGAAAAAGAAAGAATTCAAAAAAATTAAAAAATTGCAAAACTTGTCTATATTCAATGTCACCTGTACCATGTAAAATGGCCAGTATCTACATTACAATTCTTAGTCAAGTTTTTCTTAGGAGGACTATATTAACAAATCGTCAAATGATTTAATATTAAACTGACCGAATTAAAAAAGTTTGGGATCGAGACTGTCGTATAATAAATTTAGGACTTTTTAAACAATTATCTCTATCATGTTCAAACGGGACATATAACAAAAGAGCGCTTACAACTTACCAAAGTGGGAAAACAGTACAAAAGATGATCTCTCTTATCCAAGTTTTCTAGTTTGAGTCATACATCATCATTATAGCATGATAATGCGCTTGACTCTTAGTTACATCTATCCACTCCAATTTATGAATATGAGCATGAGCATGCACATGAACATGAACCACCAACCCAGCCATTCTCTTTTTATGACCAATTATTGGAGTGAGTGATTCCTTCCTGCCTAAAGAGACAACCCTTACATTGTGTGTCAAATGTCACAACTAAGAACTTTAATTGCTTATAATGCTTTTATTTCATAAAAAGTGAATAATTTTAAAAATATTTTTAAAAATGACCACTTGTATTGCTTATAAAAACAAGCGAACGAACACAAATTTCATCATCCACAAAAATAATTGTCGTCGATAATGAAATACTTTTTATTGATTAGTTATTTCAAGCGATATAAATGATTATTTTGTATAAAAATATTTTTTAAAATTATTAATTTTTGCGAAATTAATGAAGTCAGAAATATCTCATCTAAATTTAAGAAGGTGAATGATTGATTTCCCTATTTGGTTGTCGATTTGCATGTGCATCAAGCTCAGTGGTGCTAGAACTCAAATCTCAAGATTACGTGTGGATGATCTCATGGTGATGCAAGTAAAGCACAGTAGCGAAAAGGTTTTTGGAGGAGATAATAATTGTTTAGTGGGGGGGGCAAAATTATAATTGAGAATCCTCTCATAATTTCATACATAATATTCCACTTTCTATATACTAAAAGTTTTCCCATCATGCACTCAGATGTGCTCTAGTATTTAGTTCGAGGAAAAAGGGTACATAAGAAAGGAAAAATAAATCTTTGGCCCTTCTTTTTCTTGTTCTTTTGACTCAATATATGATAATTGATAAGTACCATTCCATTAGTATACTTCAAATGTCATCTGGGGCTCCATGTTGCTTATGACTAAGGGAAAGTAATACAAGAATATAGTTCGCTAAGAAAATAAATTGATTATTTTTCAAGGAAGTGATTACATATCAAGTAAAAAAAAGTGTTGATTATTGGGGACTTCCTATTTATTTTTATCGACCTAATAGGTAAACTAGTCAATGCATGAAAGTACTCGCAACTGTGCTTGTATGCAATCATGAATGTTTGTTTAAGAAGTAAAACCCCAATAAAAGGAGGAAAATATTAAATGTTTGATGGAAAGTATATTTTCAATGAATCTGATAAAATTGATGAAGTAATGCAAGTCCATCTAAGAAAGGTCATTATTCGATGTATGGAGTTAATGCAAACCTCATGTAGTACGGTGCAATTTGTGATCGGAAGGTTATGGTAAATTGGGTGCTCACCCAAAGAAGGAAAAAACAAAAAAGTGTCAGTAAATTATCAGGACAATTATTAAAAAACCTTATTAAAGTTATGGGTTCTTTCGTCTCGGCTTTTGCAAAATAGCCCCTGAACTTTGAAAAGTTACAGATTACCCACCTTAAAAATTTAATTTTTTGGTTGTAGTAACCTGTTTTTCTATCCTCCATACTGCCCGAAAGAGGAAGTGGGACAAAGTCAGCTTTCTTGAGCAAGATAAACCATCGCGTCATGGTATAAAAATTGAGGGGGATTCGAAGCAAATTATTTCCAATTGATTGGAGAAGATGCGTTGATTGAGGTGTAATGGGAAAAGAAGATTTCACAATATCTCTCTCTCTCTCTCTCTTTCTTTTTCGAGGTTTGTCTTTTTGTCCTCTATATATTCATCCCCCAATCGTCCCTTCTCCCTCACGAACCACATCATACGACGACCACTCTTGTAATCTACGCACAGAGAGAGAGAGAGAGAGAGAGTTCAGATGTTGGGTTTTTGAGAGAGAGAGAGAGAGAGAGAGGAGTTCTGTTGTTGGGTTTTTTTCTTTTTCTTTTGGGTAGTGGTGGGATTTAAATGCCTATCAGTTGCCCGAGAATTGGTGGAAACCTCCCGCAAGTTGTGCTGCGACAGGGGAGATGTGTTCAATTCTCGTCCAACCATGTAGCCAGATTCATCTCTTTCTTCTCCCAAAGCCAAAGCTCACCAGTATGCTCACCCAAGAACAGGTCACATGTGCTTAAGATCGCTTCCCCATCCAATTTCAGCACAAGCCCATCACACCCTTTAATGGATGACCCCGAAAGGTTGAGTCTTTCCTCTGAAGCAGGGGGGGAGAGATACTCCAGAGAGCTGGATGTTGCAGTTAGAGCCGTACAGATAGCATGTTGGATTTGCCAGAAAGTGCAGGACACTCTAGTGTTTAAGACCAACGACATCAATAGTAGTGGCAGCAATGATAAGCAAGTTCACTCCAAGGATGATAATTCTCCAGTCACTATTGCTGGTAAAAGAAAAGCCAACTACTACTGTTTACTTTTTGTTGAATTATGCAGTTCTTGGATTGGGCAAGTTGGGTGATGGTTGTGAATCCTGTTTGTTTGGTTCTGATTAGTGATTATGGGGATTGGTTCTGAGTTTGGTTTATGCCATAAATTAACGGTATTTCTGGAGTAATTGCTAGAACATAGCTTTACTCTTTGTGGTCCTTGAATTACACGTTTCCATTTGCAAATAATTCTTACTGGTGAGTAATCTGATGGTATATCTTCCATCGCATAGTGCACGTAATGTTAGTGATAAGAAATGACTGGACCAGAGACCTTTTGGTTCCTGACCGTGTAGAGAGATTGGTGGAATGTTTAGTGCTCGAAGCTGCAATATCTTTAAGTGAAGTCTTTGTTAAAGAAGGGAACCTTTTCCTGTTGGTGCAATAGTAGAGTTTAATTGGCTTACTGATGAAGCTTTCTAAAAACCTGTCGAATCTGAGTCTGGAATAGAGTTCCCATTCTAGATGAGGCAAGCAATGGATTCGCCCTAATAACTATTTGCCTAAGGAAACTCAAATGCCAGTTTATAAATTTTGAGTACCTATTTACTAGCATGCAAGTGAGTCCCTACTTTGGAGGAGGTTCAGTTGTAGTTGTATTTTAAAATTTTATGAACGTGTCTACTGTTTATTCGACTAAGTGCTTTATCTAGAGAATCAGGTCCCCACAAACTTCTCTGCATGGGGGTCAGACTTTGCTGTGGCATCAATTGTACTTTTCACATTAATTTGCTTTGTTGATGCAATTAGGCAAATTACAGATTTTTAATTTTCTGATGTAATTATGTTTTGAAGTAACTGCTGGGTTTTCCTTTCTTTTCCCTTGCGATTTGCAACATCAGAATTTTCCTTCCTTGAGTTTGTGTGGTTGAAAATGCATTATTTTTCAGTTACATATACCAAATGATAGCTACATGTTTATGCCTCTTTCTTTGACGTGTAGGTTTTTCTTTCCCCAAGACAGTATCTCCAATCTATCATGTATTAGTACTATCTGCCTTTTTTCTGCTAAAAAATGAAAACCTTAAAGCCTAATGAAGTAGAACCTTAGGTTATTTCCCTCATCAGCAAATTTAAGCGTTTTGTTCCTTTTCTTTGTCTATTTACTTGAAATAATTCTGCAGTATCATATGTGCTGTTTATAATTTGCTCTATCATACTTGTTTATCTATATAACCAATCTGCTTGTTCTTTGATTATAGATTCTGTCACTAGAATTAGTCATGAGATTCTTTCCGCATGCACCAGTCACCTCGTGCTACTTTTGGTGTATAATCTTTGTTTATGCTCTATGAGAAGCAAGTGCTTCCTGATTGCTTAGATCCTAGAGAGAGGCATTTTTTGATGGCCTCAACCAATGTGTACTTTTAACATGTTCCATTAGTTCTTCATGTTCATGCTTTATATGATGCAGTTGCAGTCTTCACCAGTATTTTGGCTAATGCTCTTGATCTTGCATCTAAACAGACTGGAGCGTGCAAGCTACAATAAGTTTGTTGTTATCTGAGTCTTTCGGAACTAGCAATGTCTCGATTGTTGCCGAGGAGGATGTACATGCTCTCTCCAAGGCTGATGGAGCTGGCTTGTTGAAAGCGGTTGTGGAAACAGTCAATGAAGCCCTATCTGAGGCACCTCGATTCGGGCTTATGTCTCCTCAAGGGAACCTTGGCCCTAATGAAGTGCTGGAGGCTATTGGCCGTTGCAACTCCACTGGCAGGCTAAACAGAAAGTTTTGGGCGCTAGACCCTGTTGATGGTACACTGGGGTTTGTGCGTGGTGATCAGTATGCTGTTGCTCTTTCACTGATAGAAGATGGGAAAGTGGTCCTTGGAGTTCTTGGCTGCCCCAATTACCCAATGAAAAAGGAGTGGCTAAACTATCACCATCGCTACCATAGGATTATCACCAAATTGACCCCACCGGCGTCGGAATCTTGGGACCGGGGTTGCATACTTTATGCCAGGGAAGGCAGTGGCGAGGCCTGGATGCAGCCATTGCTCCATAAGAATAAGAGTTTAGAGTGGCCAAACGCTGCAGTGCCCGTTCGTGTTTCTTCCATTGATAATCCAGCATTAGCAACGTTCTGCGAACCAGTTGAGAAGGCAAATTCAAGTCATTCCTTCACAGCTGGACTAGCTCACAGTGTTGGGCTTAGGTGCGTACGTGTCTCTTCCCCTATGTTCATCGCTTTGCATGGTGATATGAACAGGAATGGAGTACATTTTAGCTCCATTTAAGCATTAGTGAATGATTCATAAAGGATGCGTAACTTATAATGCGAAATAATAGATATTCCCTGAATGCTGCAAAACAAGAAAATTGTTGAGATTATGACAAACTAGCAGACCCTAGGATTTAAGGCACACCAAAAACTCATAAGAAGGCCCATCTGGTCATGGGAAAAGCAGATGTTCCCCAAGCACCACGAACTCCGGGTGTTGAAAGAAGTGATTTATGAATAATTAGAACACACTGGCGAGAGAGCTTACATGCTTGACAATACCTCTGTTTCTGCAGGAAGCAGCCATTGCGCGTGTACAGCATGGTCAAGTATGCAGCCATAGCTCGTGGAGATGCTGAGATCTTCATGAAGTTCGCAAGGGCAGGTTACAAGGAGAAAATTTGGGACCACGCTGCCGGAGTTGTGATAGTACAAGAGGCTGGTGGTGTCGTGACGATGCGAGGGGACGTCCCCTTGATTTTTCAAAGGGTATTTATTTGGAAGGTCTGGATCGAGGTATAATCGCATGCTCTGGAGCCAAACTGCACGAAAGGATCATGAAGGCTGTAGATGCTAGTTGGAACTCCTCTTGTCTGTAAAACAAACAGTTTGCATGTGCATACAGCAATAAGTACAGCTTAATATTACTCTTGAATCTCCAAAGGACCGAAGCGAATTCGTTCTGTTTTCCCGACCTGGTTCGAACTTAGGAAAGGATCGCTGTAGTTACTGAACGGCATTTCACGGGCACTGCCCTTCAGTAACGTCGCATTGATTGTTTTATGTTTAATTTCCCGTGGAAATTGAAGCATTTCCATTCGTGGAGCTCAAGAAATCTGATGTCTGTTCTTGAGCTTGAGGCGCTTTCCTTTCAACTGTGGAAGCAGAAAGCTGCTCACCACTTACAAATATTATGGAAGTGAAATTACCAATATATTAAATACCACTACTCAGTTCTTCACCTGGTCAGCTACTTTTTATTAATTTTGAATATATCAACAGTTCATGACTTTTTGTTACAATTAGTAGTTTTTCCAGTAAAAATGAATATATATATCAAATTATAATTGAGAAAACATAGCAAGGTTTTAGATCGTAAAGTAAGTACCCCCAGTTTGTTTCAGTTTAAGGAAAAACAAAATGAGCTCTTTTGCCTTCATGTGAAAATTTACTTACAGATGTATGTATTTTGTGAAATTTCAAGTTTTTCTGATTTTAAAAAATCAAAGTACTTTTAATTAAATGAACTGTAAAAACTAAAAATCAATTTGGTGTGTCTTTGAAGTCAATCTAATATTTTTTCAATCACGGGTAAATCTCGGATGGATAAGAATTTATAGATTTGGTAGTCATAAAAAGCTCCGAACTGGGGGACTGAGCCAGTCGGTTTTGGAACTACCGTTGCTTGAATTGGTCGCTCCCAGTTTGATTCCCGATTCTACCTAAAACTCAAGCCCTTTTTGTTCTGCATACAAAAATTGTAACAAAATAGAAAAGTCGCACCATTTGATTACAAAACCATGCGTTAATCCAGTATTCATGTTGAAAAATCACGGTTCAACTTTTTATGGGTGCATAAGTAATTCTATTTTTCCTTATAGAGTTAATATCATGAAAAATCCCAAATTAATATACATGTAACAAATTTATCTAAAACTATCCCCAAATTGGTATATCCTATCTTTATCTTTGGATTGAAGTCATAACTATTTAGTTACGAGATCCCATTTTACACAGCATAAACTATGGGGGACAAATTTACCGTCTTTCAATTTCTATTAAATTTTGTCATGAAATTGCAGAATTGGATAATTGGCAGCAATTGACAATATATTAATTTTGGTTTTTTATCTAGTTTTTGATTTCTCATGATATCAATCTAATTTAACAAAAAAATTAATAAAATATGAATTTATTACAAATATACCAATTTAGAGTTTTTATGGCTCAAAAAATTAATTTGGATGAATTTGTCACTGTTGTGATGCTGACCCTTTTCTACCATCGAGAACCGGAAATTCAGAACGGTTCAACCATCGAGAACCGGAAATTCAGGCCGGTTCGACCCCATCCCCGGTCGCACCAGACCCCGCCATTTTCCCCTTGAGGAAACGAAAACACTCTCCATTCTCAGCTTCTTCTTCGTCCGCATTTCCCTCCTCAACGTCGAGCTAGCAGAGGCCCAGCTATGGCGATCCCTTCCTACGCGCTCGCCTCCTCGTCTCCGAACATCCTCCGCCCCCGCCCGCCGGCGCCACTGCTCCCCTGTCCGCCGTCGGCTCCTCCTTCGAGAACACCCGCTCGGTCCTCTCGAGTTCTCTCCGCCTCGGCTTCCGCCGCCCTCGCCGAGCCGAGCCGAGCCGAGTCGGCCTCCCGCCGTCCTCCGCCCGCCGCTCGGAAGCATAGCTCCAAGTCTTATCTGGCCAGGCAGGCCGCGGTGCTCGAAATTCAGCAGTCGCCCGATTTGGACGCCGCGCTCGAAAGGTCCGGTCCTGACTGAGCGGGGGGAACGCGATGGCCCTCGCCGCGCTGTTTCGACGCTGTTTGTGAAGTGCTTTGATTCGTTTAATTGGCGATGCGGCGCGTTCGTTTTTGAAATCAAGATTGAATTTTGAGAGTTCAGTTGCGCCATTCGAAGATTTTAGAATGAATCCCGAATGGAATTTTATGTCATAAAGCATGAATCTTTTATATGTCTTTAGGGAAAAAAGAACAAAAATTTCGATGCATATTTTGGAACATTGGATGAAATCATCTTCCACAAGTTCGTGTGTTCCCTCTCAGCATCTAATGCAAAAGAAGTCTCGAAAGCATGTTTCCTGGAAAAAATCGTTGCATCTTTCTACGATTTCGTATGGAAGATATTCAGTCCATCCGAATCGAAGTTAAAGAGGGTATTTATGCTTGTCGTGTCCTTTATATGGAAATGGGGCCGTTCCCGTTCCCTTGATGCGTACTGATGAGACTCCACGTGAAATTGAGAAAAAAGCCGCCGAATTGGCCTATTTCTCACGCTTCTGCTTTTGGCCAAATGTCATTTCTTTCCTTGTCTTTACTTCTGTTCTCAGGAGGTTAAGGACTTTTAGTTTTGTGTCTGTGCAGGCTCGGCGGTCCACTGAAGGTGCAGGACTTGAATGCCATTTTGAGGTATTTTGGGAAGCTCAACCGGATGCAAGATATTTCCAAGGTTTTGAAACTTTCAAAGTTATATTCACTTTTTCTGTTGAATAAGTTTAAGCGTCTCCTTTCGTTGCATTAAATTTGGAATTATCATCGATGATTGAAATTATAAATGCACAAACCAACTTTTCAACTCGTGCTCTGTTCCATTTTAAGCGCTCTTTTGTCCTTATTTAATTTTTGAAAGGGGTCACAACTCTTTTTTCTTTTAGCATTTGATTATCTGGAACTCGGGAAGAATGAATGTAGCCCTATAGAGTAATAGAGGTAGCATGTAGTCAGCATTTTGACGGACTCTCTTCATGGGTTCGATGATTGACAGTGGTACTACTCAGCTGGTCCAATGATCTGGAATATCTCTTTCAACAATTTCCTTGTTTTATATCATCCGTCATTTCATATCAAACATTGACTTACAATTTTGCATTGTCTGGACTAGCATTGACTGACTGTCATGGATTTAATGTATCCAAGCATTTTTGTTCCATTATGCGTTCATTGCGATGTGGCTGAATTATGCTTACTCTTCAATTTTGTCAAGAACAAGGAGCAGCTCACAAAAATCATTGAATTGATGGTGCCTGGAGATAAATGTTTTTAAGAGTTGTAATGCATCTTTAGGAATATCTCAATGACAAAAAAAAATTATAAAACACTAGAGTGTGTTTGGACTGGCTTTTACTTATTTTTTTTTTTTTTTCAATCTTATAATGCGCGCACTTTGACTTTGTTTTTAGTCTTAAGCATCTGAAGCTTTCATATTATAGAAATGTTGACATGGGGATTCACATATAAGTCTTTATAGCTTTTTAAAAGTTGACTATATTTTAGATGTTGGTGGGATGTATAAAGTTGCTTTTGCTTTTCACAAGTCGAAACAAACAAACCCCAAGACTTATCCTCGTATGAGGGATCGGCGTCTATGCCATGCTCTCAATTTTGAATCCATTTTGTAAGCTCTAAGTTCACCGGATCTTTTCTTATTGTCTCTTTCCACATTTTTGTCAATTATGAGTCATATATGAGTACTTGCTAGTGATTGGAGAAAGACACGTCCTAACGGCTCTGATACTAATGGATTGTGGGACTAATCTAATAAGCTATGACAACTTATAAGGAACTTGATTTTGTCAAACAGCTCAAAAGGATTTTTGGTATTGGTTTTAGCTTCACCCTCATGATTTTGAAGCTTAAGATCTTAATTCATTTCCTTTGACATGTTCTGCTGCCTCATTCCTCCGTCTCCTGCTCGCCCTCTGTTTGGCAGGCTAAATTTTGCCCAGCAATGGGTCTTCTTGCTTAGTAGATGGTTTATCATTTTCTTTCTGTTCCTTTTAATTACCTAACAAAGAGCTGGTATTGATTTTCTGTTGAAATTGTTGCAGCTCTTTCAGTATATGCAGAAACATGAGAAGATTAGTGCTGCAAGTTATAGCAGTTATATAAAGTTCGCAGGGACAAGCCACAACCCTTTGAATGCACTGGAAATCTATAACAGTATTCCAGATGCCTCAATGAGAATCAATGTCTTTATAAGCAATGCTGTTCTTAGTTGCCTTGTCAGAAATGGTAAATTCGGCATCGGCATGAAATGTTTTGAACAGATGAAGCGGGATGGACTGAAACCGGATATCATTACATATAGTACGGTATGCAACTCTAACCTCATCTTGGTTAACTTTCTTTAAGTAATAAAATTAGCAACTTGTGGTAGATGGATTCTTGACCAATAAAAAATTAAATTTTACATAATATCTATTGTTATATTATATTGGAATTCTGATACATGAACTTTGGAAATTTGTGTGAGGAGTTATGCTAAATACCTTGTAGGCATATTCTTGACAGCTTAAGCTTTTGGGAAAAATAATTATTTAACATGCTAGAGCACAGGTCAGGTGTTCATATCCAAAATACTCCCCTTTTTATTATTTTGTATGTTATTCTGTCTGCTTTCATGCTCTAGTGTTCCAGTCTGTCATTTTCTTGAGTTCGTTTTACTATGGTCGCATCCCATGTTTCATATGGATGGCCCCACTTATGCAGGAGAGGGATTGTTAAGCTATAGTCTCTTTAGAATGTTAGACAACATTATCCATAAATTAAAATGGACCATATGGTTTCTAGTCTTGAATCGTATAACTTTCACAACATTGACCCATCTTATTTTGCTCATTCTCATAGTATATGGCTTCATTGATGGAAGTTGATAGGTGCCCCTTCCATTATGTTGCAGCAAATTATCTCATTTTGTTGCAACAAATTATCTCATTTTGTTGCAACAATGATCAATTATGTGCCAAAGAAATCTCATGATCAACTTTAGAGTTGAAAATTCAATGGGTGCAATCTGGAGTCTTTTGAATGGAAAGGTTCCTATAATTTTTACCGTATTCATTTTGCTCTGATAATGCCCCACTAAGCAAATTTAACCCTTTTCTTTGCTGCTTAATGACCCATCTTATTTTGCTCATTCTCATAGTATATGGCTTCATTGATGGAAGTTGATAGGTATTAGGTGCCCCTTCCATTATGTTGCAACAATGATCAATTATGTGCCAAAGAAATCTCTTGATCAACTTTAGAGTTGAAAATTCATGGGTGCAATCTGGAGTCTTTTGAATGGAAAGGTTCCTATAATTTTTACTGGATTCATTTTGCTCTGATAATGCCCCACTAAGCAAATTTAACCCTTTTCTTCACTGCTTAATAAATCCAATTTTAATCTACATCACCTCTTTGATTTGCTCCAAGGTTTGAGGAAGTAATAGTCAGAAAATCATTGCAGTCTTCCTTGGTAAAGTCCATGGTTTGAGCAGTAGCAATCCTTACTTTCTTCATCATCCTTAGTTACTTGCAGGTTGCATGAAGGTCAATGATGGTTACGCCAAAGCATTGGAACTGATACAGGAATTGGAGTATAATGGTCTTAAAATGGATAGTGTAATGTATGGGACTCTTATTGCTGTGTGTGCTTCGAACAATCATTGCAAAGATGCAGAGCGCTTCTTCAGGCAAATGGTGAATGAAGGCCATACACCTAATGAATTCCATTATAGCTCTTTATTAAATGCATACTCTGCTGATGGTAATTACAAGAAGGCGGAAGCCTTGGTGCAGGATATGAAATCTGCAGGCTTAGTTGTCAATAAGGTTCGTTTCGAACTTCATCTCTTATTTTTATGTTATGAGATGCATTTGAATGCATGCACATAATTTTGAAGATGGTAATGTGGATTGTGGGATTGAAACTTTTAAAGAGGACCCTATTTTTAAATGTAGTTGCCAAATTTTGTGCTATTTCCTCATCCTAAGGTCTAATGGTTCTTTTACTTTTCAAACTATTATTTTGATTTGTTGCCAAACTTCTATAAACTAGGTGAAAAAGGTGCCGCTCTTTAGGGTTTTAAAAACCCATGTTCTCAGATGGAAGAGCAACTTTACAACCAGGGATGGGCATGGGGAGCAGCACCCCACCAGGTCCCGACCTGCATGGGGTGGATTTTCATTGCAAAAAATATCTCTTGGAAGAACAAATATCTCTTACCTAAATTATTTGAAAATTTGTTTAAATAATCTTAGGAAAAAAAAAGGCACGACTACGTTAGTTTTTTATTAATTAAAATTATATCAAAATGGGGATATATATAAAAAATTTGCTGAAAAACATATTGTTGGAATTTTTACTTGAGGCATGGCCCCTCATGCCCATCCCTATTTATGACTGATGTCGTATGCATCAAGGGTGGGGGCCTTGTGGAAAGCCTGTTGCCCTGACATCCTAGAAGTTAGATTCAGTCACTCTGTTTAGCTTGAGTACCTTGGACTACATTGCACTTGTCTGACTGATGATGCTGATCCCCTCCCCAAAGTTAAATAGATCTGAGTAACTCAAAATTTGACAATCAAGCTCCGCCAGTTTGATTAAATAATATAATAACAAAATAAAAGGAGTACCTGTCAATTTCAAGTATTATTCCTACTGCTACAGCTTCCTCTTAAATCTTTGTGGGGTTGACAGAAGGGTGCCTTCTAAGGCTGCCCAGTTGTGATTAACATTTTCACCCACTTCATGTCTACTAGTTGCTTCTTTAGTGGCTAATGTCAAAACCCTCTCACTTGAATTTGTATGTGTCATAGGTGTGTTGCCTTGACCAGAAATTTTGATTACTTCTTTTTGTAGTGTACATGTACAGTATGCTTATACCATGTTGACATCATTCACTACTGCAAGGTTTTCAGGTAATTTTGACTACTTTGCTAAAGGTTTACGTCAGAGGAGGCTTATTTGATAAGTCAAGAGAATTATTGGCCGAACTGGAACTCTTAGGCCATGCCAAAGATGAGGTATATTATTGTGCTTTTCTCTCTGCTTTCTACACCAAGCTATAACAGGTTTGAAATATATCCAACCTGAAACAATTGATATGCATAGTATTCTCATCAGACCTCAGAAGTCAAAGGGACAGAAGCTGGTCAGGACGGGAAACTGTGACACAGTTTAGTCTTGAGAAATTAGACCATCATAGACTTTCAGAGGATTCTCTCTATTAGATTTCTCATATATTACCGCATGCCTTTGCTGATGGGCTGCAATATGAAATCATAAATTCAATAAGGGATTCTTTGAAGCTTGTTTCTTGCATTTTCGATCTTAATGCTGTGCAAATATCATCATACAGTGTAATTAAAGTCTTTAATTTTGTGTGAGGATGAAAATGAACAAAGCCTTTTTGCCAAGGAGGGTTGACTATGTGAGCGGCTCTATTTAGTGGGATATCCTCTAGAAGAGCCATTTTCTAGATCCTGCCTTTTGTGTTTTTGTCATGTCTTCTTCAGCCTCTCCTCCCAGATAACACTCTTTTCCTACCATAAATTGTATTTTCTCATACCATCTTGAGTTATGTTTTCATATTTCATTTCTCTTTAACTGAGTCTCTTGCACCTCATCTTCTTCTGTGGAATACGGTCATTGTATCTATTATTTTATGATTATCTTTACTACCAAAGCATTCACATCTCCGACTACTCTGATTTTGCTTGCCGTTGATACTCATATTGCTAGGCAGTTTATCTCAAAGAGCTTTGATTTACCTTGCGCTAGTCTCATACAACAGCACAGATCATGCTTCAAGAAATAACATCTCTGATTGACATTAAAGTGAAAAGATGAGGGCTCTAAGTATGACTTTTCATTTGGGTTTTGGAGTTGGGGATCCCTGCAGTACCGCTTCGTGGGTTCATATGAAAGTCATAGCTCCATAATGCATGTCTTGCAACTTTTATACTTCTACTTTTAGAACTCTTTGAACGATTTTTCAGATGTGTTTACTTCTTTCGGTAGTTGAGTGCCATGATATTGATAATTAGGATTTGACCGAGGAATGTGCAAAAAGAAGAGCATGGAGGCTCCTTTAGTTGATTGATGTTACTCTCTACTACCCTTGAAGTAGAAAATGTGGAAACCATGTTTAATCTTTCTGGCATAGAACTATCGAATCCTCTCATTGATAAGACGTATATTGTGGGTAAATGGCCTATTTTTAGTACTGGTGCCAGTTATGATGTCTTGCATTTTTGCGGGATAAGACTTATGAATGGCAGACACTGAGCAACAATCAGGTATATTATACTAGGCATTCTGTAATAATTCAAAAGAAACTAATAACTTTTAAAAGCATAGGAAAGGTAGGTTGCTAACTATTGACGTGCAACATTCTCAACTTTTTGCTCAACGATCTACAGGTACCAATGTGAGAGATTTTAAACCTGTAAGCAACATATGTCTTACGCTTACCTGTTGATAAACTCGTGGATTGATCCTTTGTTCTCCTTCTGTAATTTGTTCTCACTGATGTTCCATCATTTTATGTATATTCAGATTTTGCTTGAAGTTATCATTTATGTAACTTACCATGTGTTCAATTTGTAGATGTCATACTGTCTATTGATGGATGGCCTAGCTAAGGCTGGAAGGACAGATGAAGCTAAATCAGTATTTGATGAAATGATGGGAAAATCTGTCAAATCAGGTAACTAAGCATGACTACAATTTCATTTGATTATCAGGTTATCTTCTCTACCATCCTTGTTTATTAAGGAGGAAAATGAGTTTTGTAAAGTTCCCTCTCATGCACTTTTGAAATGAGTTCAATGAATTCCAGTATGTTTCTTTAAACTTTTCAGTTTCTAAATGAGATCTGGGATCAGCATCATTTCATCCTTTTACTTGTATTAGCTTTGATGTCCTTAGCAAAGATGGTTTTCTTTTGGGTTGCTGTCTGGTGGCATCAGATCCTCCATTGTGCTGTCCCATTCTTTTAATGTAAGTCAAGCAGACAACAGTCTGCAAGTGTGCAGGGAGGGAGGGAAAGGAGGAAAAAAAGGGGGGGGGGGGGGGGGCACAAGGACTTCAATTTTCAGGGAGAACTTCGTATCATTACTATAGTATAAAGCCAATGCTTATGTGAATATAATGGTTATGTTTTACTTGCAGATGGCTATGCTCACTGCATCATGATTTCAGCATTTTGCCGGTGTGGGCTTTTACAAGAGGCCAAACTCTTGGCCAAAGACTTTGAAGCCAAATTTAACAGATATGACTTGGTAATATTAAATACAATGCTATGCGCCTATTGCAGAGCAGGTGAAATGGAGAGTGTCATGCAAACATTGAAGAGGATGGATGAACTAGCTATCAATCCTGATTACAATACCTTTCATATCCTAGTCAAATACTTCTTTAAGGAGAAATTATATCTACTTGCTTACAGGACTATAGAGGACATGCATAAAAAGGGGCACCAACCAGAGGAGGTATGATGACTTCTAATATGATATCCTGATGTCTCATAACTTAAATTAGGTTCATTGCTCTTAACATGGAACGCTAATTTTAAGTTTTCGAATGCCTATTCCTTTGACGCTTGTGCCTTTGTGATGCTTGATCAATCTACACTCATTTTGGAACTAGTGATTACATCTTCAAACAAAGAGACAGCACTCTGACATAAGCAAGCTTAACAGAAAAGGTAATTTGTATTGAAATCTATCAACAAACAGCTTCTATTGTTTACCTCCGAGTAGGGAGAGCAAGCTTCCTTTGGCTGCTGATACTGAACTGTGCTGTTCCAAAAGTGGACATTTTTTTTTGATTGAAAGTCACCCTTGTGAGGAGTTCTTCGGCTTTTTTGGATTTTTGAAGGAGAGGAGTATCTCTGGTTGGGAGGGGCATCATTTGCCACAAAATGGCTGAATCTGTTAACCAAATTCTGATTGTTTTCTTCTTTTAGAAAAATAGGAATACATTTGTAGACTATGCTCATGGAGGAAGAATCAATGCTATTCTGGTATTCTGTGAAAGCTGTGGTGAAGATCCCCTTTTTGTGTCTGTTGTTTGCATGTAGGAATAAGGGGCAGTAAACCTCACTTGTCAAGGCCAGACTTCTTAATCTTTACATGCAAGGGAGCAAGCCTCCCTTTTATGCCGAACAAATGAGGAGTTTTCTCTTACTATTCCAAGATAAAAGATACAGTCTTGCTGATAACATTGAAAAGCAGTTTTAGTTAAAAACAAAGAGATACCTGTTAAAAAAGTTGAAAACAAGCAGTTAATGCTGGGTGTTGGTAGTATTAGTTTCGTCGTTAGTGGGCTCTTTATCTTGTAAATAGTTTTGCAAACGGGGTAGCATCCCCTTGGCGCCACTTCATGAATTTCTTTTACTGTAAGAAACTAGTAATAATTTTGAAGGATTCTGAAGTATCCATGTTGCTGCAGGGACTTTGCTCCTCCCTAATCTTTCAACTTGGTAACATGAATGCCTACTCAGAAGCCTTTTCTGTTTACAATATGTTGAGGTATAGCAAAAGAAGTATGTGTAAGGCACTCCATGAGAAAATTCTGCACATTCTGATTTCTGGACGGCTTTACAAGGAGGCTTATGTCGTCGTCAAGGTACTTTTTTTTTGGGCTTTCTTTGGGTGTTCAATGGTCACCTTTGCTTACATGTATATATTTTTTCTTTCAATTGCTAGGACAATGCAGGATCAATCTCCAAGCAAGCAGTAAGGAAGTTTGCAACTGCATTTATGAAGTCGGGCAATGTCAACTTGATAAATGATGTGTTGAAGGTCATCCATGCCTCTGGGAATAAGATTGATCAGGCAAGCAGTCAGTATTTGCGCTAACTAAACAGAAATAAGTGCTTTTTTATGGCCAAATGAAATAAGAAAGCTAAGGCATATGCATCACATTCTTTGCCCCTAGTTATCTTATTGAAGTGAGTTTATCAATTCACTTATGTGGGCTTTCAAATTGTAAAGTGATGGTGGAGATTTGGGGTAAAAGGGATAGAGGAAAATCTAAAAAGACATGCACAGTATTTTAACAGAGATCTTGATTAACTGGATATTACAAAGCATGTGGTCCAAAATAGAGTGCAATGACATAGGACCCATGAGCTAACCCCACTTAGGGGAAAACGCAGTAGTTATTTTTGTTTTTGCAAGTGACTGCTTTGATGTCTTTGGTTGTTTATTTAGAACCAGAAAAATCCCTTTTATGCCTCTCTTAGTTTAAGCAATACATTTTAAGAATTCGGTGCCTCTCTTATGCTTGATCTCTTGTTCTGTGACTGAATTTGCTTTCAATTCTTTGGACCAATCTTGAGAAAAATTGTTTGAGGACCTGCAAGATTGTGAGCAGCTCCGTTCTGCTCTAATTATGCATGTTGGGACCTTGACCTTTAAAATGCATAAGTCGGTACTCCAATTTCTGAAATAATCTCTTTTGCTTTCATCTCTCTCTCTCTCTCTCTCTCTCTGGGGGTGGGATGCTTCAGTTCATAAGAATTGTGCATGAAAAAAAGTTAATGAAAATTTTAGAGATTTTTATATCTAGTTACAAGATTTATTGATGATGGTGTTTTCCTTTGCAGAAAATATTTAATATGGCCGTATCACGATTTATTGTTCTGCCTGAGAAGAAGGAATTACTTCTCCAACTGCTGCAGTGGATGTCTGGTCATGGTTATGCTATTGATTTGTCAACAAGAGACCTTATTCTAAAAAATTCACGCTTCTTTGGTGATGAGCTTATTAAGGAAACACTGTCCAAGCATCAGTTAAGTTTGAAAGGAGTGAGATCTCATAAGAGGAAGGAGTGAATTTCCGGGAATGTTATTTGAGGTAATTCTGCTATTTTTTCTTTGTGATGGATCAATGACTATTAGTGCTCTAAGTAAAGCATAGCTCTTATCTATTTTTCTAAAAGATACTCTGCAAATGAACTTCTCCAGATATATAATTTCGGATGCCCAATAACACATGGCATGCGCTTAATAGTATTCTAAATCAGGTTATACTAATTAGGTTGCCCCATAAACGCAAATTCATATGTGACTCTTATGAGTGTTCTAAGTCAATTTTCATGTAGTTCGCTCAGTTGTATGAGTGACTCTGGCTTCTGACACATGAGAAAGAGAGAGCACTCAATTGCAACTGCATTAAAAATTGAGATCAATCACAATCAAAACACACAATTTTTGCTCACTTTCATTTTTTGGTTGTGATTACTGACAGAGTCAGTTTGCTTAGAAATCTTCAACTTAGTGTTGTATCTATTGATATGCTAATCTAATAAAACCGCAAACAAGGGCTCAAAATAGGTGGGAAAAATAGAACAAAAACTTTGGGATGAGTTTTTGCAATGTAGTTATGCCAAATTTCTCTTAAGAGTGGGTTGCATCTGCTATGGCCTTTTCAATTAAGGTCTGAATTCCATTCCCAACTGCTGTAGAAATCACAACCAGCATGTGGATCTTTTGTAGTTAATAACTTAATACTAGTTGGGTGCTGTCATTTCTTGCTGTTTGTTGTTGTGTATCACACTTCTGCTGATAATTTGACATTAAACCCGTGGTAATATGTGTTGCTTGATTTGTGTGGTGACCTATTTTAATTTTTGATGACATGAATTCATAGTCATCCGTTACACCTTTTTATTTCGAGGTTGATAGAATGACCCTTTTAAGCCTAGTAATGTGGCTGTTGCTTTTGGTGATTTTATCTGTAATAAGTATGCTAAGCAGACTATATGCTGCGTTTTCCTTACTGGTTAACCTTTCTGTAGGAACTGGCTTCTCTGCCTTTCGTGCATGACTCGTAATTCCTCTACAGCGTGGTTAGTTGTTGAAAGCGGTATTTCTGGAACCCTGTCAAGCTACATGACCTACTGCAGCAATCCTTGCCATAGTAATAGAGGTGCGTGATGCTTTCTGCTGTGTCGAAAACTTCTGCCTGTGAGGCATTAACCATTATGCTGAATCCTTTTGTCAGGTTCTCTCTTGCTTGGTATGTTGTGCCTGCCCCTGCAGATTATGCAAGACATCACAAACTCATGGTTAAACTTTGATAATGCAGCTGGTTTATGATGCTGTCAAGAAGTATACGTGCTTATGCTCGGCAGGTTAGATGTAGCAGGAGAATGATTAGAGCAAGCTCCCTGTCTTATAGGTTGAAGTTTATTAGCCTGAGTTTTTGTTAATTGAACCTCCTTGGCTATCTTGGCGAGGTACATAGCCTAACAGGTGTTGGTGTAGAGTATTTCCTCCTTCAGCATACGCCTTTGCGTTTGTTGTTCAATGTAAATTTTTCTTTAGTAGAAAGTGGAGGGATTTACGAGAGCAGTCATCCTGTGTTGGATCACTATGCCCATCTCCTAATGATCAGTCTTATTTTAGTCAATGCAGATCATAGCATAAAAATGAGATCTTTTTCTTGCCTTTGGCTGCTGTTCTTTTGCAGTGTAGAGCACTGTCTCATCGGAAAAACGATTCACATGTACATTATTCGAGGATGGCTTATCTGCCACTTCCTGTTGTTTCGTGTATATTCAGGATGCATTTGGATATGAGCAGAGGGTACAAATGGATCCTATGGCTCTGAGCATGCGTTCTTAACCTGAGGTTCAAGATCTGCTCTGCGCTTCCAAGCTGCATTGCTACTCTTGAAGCCACTTCCAAATGTGATCCGGCGGTCTCGCTACCGCTTTGGCTGGCCAATTTGTAAAGCGTTTGGTCAATAAAATTGGTAAAAAAAAAAATAAGAAAAGCTTTTTTCTTTGTCGGAGAAAGTTGGTTAGCCAAAAAAAAAAAAAACAAATAAATAGTGCAACCGCAAGTGGTAACTCAATAAAAAAAAAAGCTGGAAATTAAAGTATAAATAAATAAGCGTCAGTAAGTAATTCAAATTAAAAATGAGAAAAATTTTAAATAAGGGCCTGAAATGTTTTTATTTTCTTCAATAAGGGCTTAAAATAGATATTATTTCAAATAAGAGCTGAAGTGTCTTTATTTTCTTAAATACATGCCTGAAGTGTACTTTATTTTAAAAAAAGGGTCTAAGATGCATATATAATTCCAAAGAAGGGTTTGAACTCATCAAATGCAAAGGACAATTTTGTCTTCTTGAATTTTTAAAAATTTTGTTTTTTGTTTTTTTTTTTTTCTTTTCAAAAAAACTAAAAAAGAAAAATGAAAACACAAGCAAGAGCAACCACCCCAACGTTAGTGGGGCAACAACAAAGGTTGGCTGTGTCTTCAATGCTTGGGGGAGGGTCGGCAACCTTAGTCAACTAGAGTCAAAGGGCAGCAAGCCCTTGCCACGAGCGGCAGAAGGCAACAACCTTTGTCTTAAATTTGGGCAAGGGACACCTGCCCTTGCCCGATCTGGGCGAGGGTTGCCCACCATCACGCAAGCTAGGCGGCCCTCAACTAGCACCACCAATCACTCTTGCCTAGATTTGGGAGAGGGTCGTTGTCCTCTTATGCGTCTAGCAACCCTCACCTTTGGTCGATTAGGGCTGCTGGCCCTCCCCAGGTGTCGATGACCCTGTCAGCCTTTGCTGTCGCTCCATCGACAATGGTGTGATAGTCGTAAGCATGAGGGAGCACCATTCCACTTGTGTTTACTCTTTTTTTTTCCTTCCTTATTTTTTTTTTTTTTAATTTATAATCTAATTTAATTTCTTTTAAATTGTATTTGGATGAAAATACTCTCAATCAACCAGAAATTTTTGTTGGCCAGCAAGTCAACGAGGCTAAGCCCTTATTTGAAATAACTATAATCACTTTAGATCTTTACTTAAGAAAATGAAGACATTTCGGACCATTATTTAGAATTTTTACTTAAAAATGTTGTCTAAATTATGGCTAATTTAATTGGTGAAGAATTCTTAAGTCACACTAATAAAGATTGATAATTTTGTATAATATTTGGTAAATTCAAGTTAAGATTGATAAATAAAAGGCAATAAATAATAAGAGAATTTTTTTATGAGATATAAGAAGATGGTAATTTAAAAATAAAAAAACAAATGAATATTTGAAACCAATTCAAATAAGGACCAATAACATAAAATTAGTCGGTAATTAATAAAAAAATTGGTGATCATTCAACTTGGGATTTAGAAATTCTAAAAAGAGCTGGTAACTCAAATTGATAATTCAATCGGAAAAAAGAATCAGCAATCGCTACGATTGAGGTTCAGTAGATTCTGCAAAGAAAGAAAAGTTGGTAAATTTAATACGTTGTTAAGTAAGATAAATAAAAGCCAACAGGTCAAAAAAAAAAAAAAAAAAGCTGATAAATTGAAAAAAAAAAATGAATAAACATTTAAATGAAAAATGGGGGACAACCGGCTATTACCGGTTGCCTCGTCGGTTAAAAAACATAGAAAAAGAAGCCTCTGCCTTTGGGCGGGAAACCTCTCTCTCTCTCTCTCTCTCTCTCAGCCCATCTTCCTCCGCGCTCGCTCCGCCGCTCGCCGCCGCCCGGAGCCCGCTCCGATGTCGAGGTTCGAGTACCCTCGGCTCACCCGGTCGGAGATCCTCTCGTTCCTCGTCGATTCCCAGATCTTCAGCAACGTCTCCGCCCACCACCTCGCCGATCCCACCCCGGACTTTGTCACCGACCTCTACACCCAGCTCCTGATCTACCTCGATTCCTTCCAAGAGTAAGCTTACCCATCTCCATTTCCTGCATTTCATGGATACCCAGTTCCTCAAAATTCGAAATTTCGCGGCTTGAGTCCGCGTAATCTCGACCCGGCCCGTTAAAGGCGCGACCATTTCGCGCGGTTGGTCGTGTTTGTTTTGAGTTATTGAGCATTATTGTACAGGGAAGATGGGCAGATGGAGTTCGCGGCGCTCGAGCAGCTCGAGAACCCAGACTTCCACGTGGAGATGGTGCCGCGGATGAACCTGTACAGCAGGGTCAAGGAGGTCGTGGCCTCGCTGCATTGTCCCACGCAGTTTACCGTGAAAGATCTGCTCAAGCCCAATGGGGAACGGACCGAGATTTTCGTCAGTGCCATTCTAAATTTCTGTTTTCACAAGTGAGTTTGGTGCAGTAATTATGTCGGGAAACCATCGTTTACAAATTCCGTGCCTTTGTGGATTGATTGCTGCAAATTTGAAGTGATGAATAGGGCCTTAATGTTTAAGCTTATAAGAATTTGAGGCATAACAATGCTAGCGCAATGTACACAGCTAAATAATATTTCCTAGATCACCAAGTTCAAGATCTACAACCGCCCCCCTCCCCCACTTCCCCAAATTGTTCACACATCTTTGTTTATGCATCTAGTACATGGGCGCTTGTGGTTTAACTGCATATGACATGTAAAAATTGGCTATCATGCCTGGACAGGCATGATCAAGTTAGTGCAAAGTACACAATGTCTTGTAACGATCATTCAAATTGTTTGTTTGTACGGTACATTTATGTACAGCAAAGCATAACTTTTTACTTTATGTATTAAGGCATAATCCATCTCACTTGGTTTTCTAGATGACTTATATCTGGATAATGAGTATCCAAGGAGTTTCATCTTTCGTATGCACCTAATACATGTTTTTTCCTTTCACATTTTTACCGTTCTCCAGAGACAACAAAATGAATCTATTAAAACCTATAGTAGAAGAACTGAACCTCCTTGATGAGCAACACAAGGAATGGGAGGCTAAGTTATCACAGGTACCCAAAAACTGCAACTGCAATGAAAGCACTTTCTATGCAAGTCGAGCATGAATTCATATAATACATTTGATACAGTTGAATGCAGAGATTGCAGAGTATAATGAAGCCAGAGAGAGGGAATTACCTCTTGTACAAGAGGTAGATAGAGAACTGAAAGAACTGCGCCAGACAATATCAGAACTTAACAATCATCAGATGTCTTTGAGAACTACCTATCGGAAGCTGAAGGATATGACTATAGAAATGGATGCTAAGGTGAGCCCACCATAGTGCATGTTTCTTACTGTTTTTTGTAGGTGTCGTCTTTGCTGTTTCTGCACTCCCTTCTGAATTTACATTGTAGATTTAGATGTGTTGACTTTACGATTTAGAGTCATTACCGGAGACAGGGTCCTCTGGTGCTATTATGATAACTAATTTAATTTTTTTTTAACAAGAAATGCTGGAGCAATGCAAGTAAACTGAAGTTAATGCAGCATCCTGTTCTGGACCATATAATTTGTTTTCTTACTTTGATTAGTCTGAACCATATAATTTGTATGGCATCCATCTTTGTTTTCTGGTTTAGACTTGTAATACTCTGGCTGCTACCATTCTGCCTTCTTCCTCACGGTTTTTGATCTCCTGTTCTTCTTGTAGAAATTACATCTTCAGTCTTTGGGATGTCGTGGCGTATGCCATTATTAGGGTTTTCAAGGTGATTTATTTTGCTGGAAGGTTTTCAAGTTTGAATTGTTGTGAGAAAGGAAGAACTAAGCAGAGAATAATGCGGCAGTGCCATTCACCAAAGATAACTCCTCTTACTGAGTTGTAATGATGTCAGCACAATTTCTGGACTTATAAAGCTTTAGACATTCCTATCAAGTTAGAGCATAGATATCAATCATGGCCGAGTTATCACAAATATTGTCAAAATGTCATTTATTTAATGCATTTTTAATGATACCACATACTTTTTCCCCAGAGAAAAGCCATGACTGTTGGTGATATTCTCACTAAGTGTCTAATAAAGTGATAATCCACTTCACGAGTAAGAAATTGGTGAAAATCCTTATTGAAGGCAATGTAATAGTTGCTTGATTGTCATTTGGTCATGTGCATAGGCTTGTTACTAGGGAATCCCACTTCCTGCAAGACAATTCTGTCAGCAGACCTGTGTTTGTGGGTTCATCTCTTGCTTTAATAAGCAAAAGTTGGTAAACACAATCTGAATCCCTAAAACTATTCTTGAATTGTCTGAACAGAAACAAGTGTGCTTTTGAAGGGCTCCAGTTCCATTATGCATTAAAAGTCGGTAGTTCTATCTTTAAGGGTCCATGGGATGCCTGTTGTATGGTAGCATCGTTTAACTACTAGATAATCTACATCTTTTTTTATCTTTAAAGTGGGTTATTTCCTTCACACCCTACAAACAACCAGCTGCATCTTCATTTCTTAAAGCAAATTGATGATGGAAACTGTCAACCTATAAATATCAAGTACACACAATGAAATTAACTAAAAAAAATTAGATTGTGTCCAATAAATGTGCTTAGCACACCGCATGAACTCCTTAATCATGATATAGGCCTTTCTGTAGGTTGAGCGTCACATGTTGGTCTCGGGGATTCTATCAGTAAGCAGAATGACAGTATAACAATGGAAGCAGAAGCACTAAAATTGAGTGTGTTGTAATTGCAGATTGCCTTGCAACCAATATCTTGTTAGAGTTTCCACACTAAAAAGGAAGTTGCTGTGTAGTATTATGTAACAGGAAAGGTATTATGTGACAAGAAAGTGATATTCACCTTCTGTTTCCACATATAGAGCACGTTAAAGAGTGACCTCAGGAACTTGTTAAGCTTTAATCTAAAATGTTTTGAAAGTTTAAAAGGGATAAACTTTGCATGTTTCAATGTCTTTCTATGTGAATATTTACTTCATAATGTGTTTTGAAGTGTGCAAAGATAATATCACTCTTGGTGGCTTGATTGATATCTCATTATCTGTTAATTTTGTACAGATTGTAGATTGGCTTTTCTCGAGGGTTTGGGAAATTAGAAACGTGCATACCCTAAGATATCAGCCTTAGAGGATCAAACTCTAGTTAGGATAGGGACAGATCACTTCATTTGCACAATGAAAGCACGATAGTTTTTATCTGAAAATCCAGCTGAGGGGAGATGGTCTTTCAGCTGCTGCTTAACATAGAATATCCAGGTTCAATGCTGCAATAACAGTCTGTCTTGCCTGTGAGTACGCGTATCAAGTTTACAGTAGTAGAGTCTCTCTCTTTTATTTTCTTCTTTTTTATCTGTTTGGAAAAGTACTCTAATGAAGTTGACCCATGCTTTCATATCAGACTGGTGATAGTTATGCTTGCATTTGTCTACAAATGGAAATCCTGTTTGCTTTTCTCAGTTATGGCCTAAGGATTAGTTGCAGTAGAAATAGTACTACTCCCCTTTTGACCTGGTGCCCGCTTCATATCAATGCCCTTTTAACTATTTCTTATTGTCATGCTTTTCAGATCTTTAATGCAGAGCGTGAGCTTGTGCAAAGCGTTCAAGCCAATGCAGAATTACGCTCGAAAATAGTCCAGTCACCAGATAAACTTCAGGTGTGCTGGGAAACATTTTTAAGTTCTATTTTTCATCTCATATATTTAAGCTTGTTCCTATGCCTTCTGATATCTATGATTAGTCTCTTATGTCTGCCTTTTTTGAAAGTTTACAAGTATGGTTAGTGAAATCTCCCTACAAGGAATTTGCCAACATCTCATTAAATAAGTAGGGATAGTTACAAACAAGTCCTCAAACTTGTGAACTTCATGCACTCTATCCTAACTTCCATTCATTCATTTAAATGCTAAAACTTTTGGCTTTCATCCACTTCAGTCCTTTTAGCAAATCCTCTATTTTCAAGCGGACGGAAACGCACACATAGCCTTTTTTTAATCATTTTTTTATCCTACATGTTTCTTTAAATTATTTTCAATAGTTTAAACAAAATAATGTAAATTTTGTGACGCTGCGTTCGAAAAAAAAAAAAGACACCACAGGATTGGGATGAGGGTTAAAGCTGCCACCCCCTTTGTCACCAGAAAGGGTTGGTGAACATTGTCAAAGTCACAATGAGGGTGGCGGGCCCTCATTGCCTGCTTGCCTTTGCACAATTGCCACCACTGCGAAAGGGTGCCTGGTGCTCACCACCATCAAGCCAACCCTCGTAAGTGGTAATGCCACCATGCGTGAGGCTGCAAGCCCTCACCCGCACTTTCCAAGGGCTAGTCAGCCCTTGGCACCATTTATACATAACTATTACAAAAGTGTCATGTTGGATTTTCGCATGCCACAAAAGCAAAATTGGCTGAGCGTTCTTTGGAAGGACTTAACTATATTGAGTTCAAAATGTTTAGAACTTGATTGCACTTTTCTAATGTATAGGATTTGACTAACATTTAGGACTGTTGGTGCAATATTGGACACTGGTAAATCACTTACAATGTCCGTAATCTACCAATTACACTTGTAAAATTTCAAAGAACTTGATTAACTGATGTATTGGTAAATTCCTTAATGTTAGTACTTTACGAACATTTATTGTAAAATTTGAAAAAAGTTTTGTAGCTTACTAACTTATTGGAATATGGGTAAATTCCTTCTAGGGTTGGTATTTCGCTTAACAAACTTGTAAATTTTAAAGAAGTTGGTAAGTTACTAATTTAGTAGAGCATTGTTACATCTTTCATAGTCACAGTAAGTTACTAACGACATTTGTACAATTTCTCAGGAGTTGGTAATTTACTATTTCATTTATACATTGGTAAAATCCTGATATTGTTGATAAATTCAAAAGGTTGGTAGTTTAATAATTTATTGGGATACTTGCAAACTCTTTATCTAGTCAGTAGTTTACAAATTATACTTGTAAAACTTCAAAAAACTTGGTAACTTGCTAACTTGTTGGGAGGCTAGTAAATTTGTTAAATAGTCAGTATTTTACTAATTATGCTTGTAATATTTCAAATAATTTCATAAATTACTAATTGTATTGAATGTTGGTAAATATATTACAGTGGTGGAAAAACTACTAATGAACCTTGTAAAACTGCAGAGGAGTTAGTAATCTACTAATTTGTTTGGACATTGATAAAATTCTGATAGTGTCAGTAACTTACTAAGGGATGACCTGAAAAACAAGTTGCCAGTCATATTGTTCTACCAACAGCATTGGAGAACTATTAGCAACTTCAACGAGCTACCAACTTGGAAAACTCCAGATTTGAAGGGCAAGAGACAGTAGAACTTTGCAATTTGCTGCCCCATCTCTTGTCAAATTTTAGAGGTCATGATCGTATGATTTTTTAGCATGCTTTTTTCTGGGGTCTCCTGTCATCCTGTGACTCAGATAGGGGCATCTGTAGAGACGAACTTGTGTATGTGATTTTCTTGTCTGAGTGTGTTGCTACCAAGTACTAATCTGCTCATAACTTTCTGAAGTAGCAATGTTTACATGATAAGAACCCATCATATGATGTCCATGTTTTATTTTTATTTTTATTTTTTTGGTTTTTCTCCTTCACCCTTATCTTTGCATATATAGTATGAGATTCAAGTTGTTTTTGCATGAAGGGGTCTCTGGAAGAGAAAAAATTAGTTCGCGAAGAGGCAAAAAATGCTGAAAACTTAGCAAAGCAATCTTTTGAGGACAAGAATGCCGTTATGGAGGTTTTCACAAAGGTAATTGATACTCTTTCCATATGTTAATCATTATTTCCCAAATCAGGGTTGCCTGCTTGAGGCTTCAATCTGTTTAATTCAAGCTCTCTAGCAGTTTGTTGCATTAAGCTATTATAGAACAACATGATAGTGCATATTCAGGTTTTTCCTAGAAGTCGTCAATGCTCATGCTACTGAGATAATCTTTGGCTTTCTGAGTTTTATGTTCATAATCTTCATCAGTCTTTTTTCTGTAACGTACGATTTATTTAAGGCTTAATCAGTTATTTGTAATATTTCTGACAAAGTGGACTTAAATCTGAATGACTAGTCACAGCTGAAAAAAAGCATTTCACATCTAGTCCTTTTGGTAGGATTTCTGATCATTTGTGTGTGTCCTGACACGTATTAAATCCTAGCCATGTATCGACCTTGTCCTCTTTAATGCAATAAGCTCATTTATTAGAAAGGTTCCTTGGTCTGCTGACCTATATCGGATAGGTTAAAAGCAATTTTATAGAGTGAATGTGTGTGTGTGTGAACAGTTGGCCTGAGTACCACTGTGATAAGTGAAACCATTTGCTTTTGCTACATACATGAAAGAGAGTATGCCAAAAAAACTCCATGCACCTCCACTTATTTCGTGTACCTGCAGTTAGAAGATTGTACTGGAAAGGTCTGATTCTTGCCAGTTTCCTTATCTTCTTTCCAAGTTTCAATTGCATAAGAGTTGGGCTCCTATATGATGCATTCATCATAAGATATATTACATGTCACTATATAGCTAAATGAGAAAGAATAGAAACCTGTTATACTTTGCACTCCCCACTTACACAGGCCATAAAATCATTGTCGTGGAAATTGATTTGCAAAACAAGGCTGCCTCTAGACTTACAGACACTGTTTTCACCATATTTAAATAGACCCCCCTGTGCTTGCCGTAATCGGCAACAGATGCAACCATTTGGACTTTCCTGAATTCAACTGGACTAATCCTCCATGGTTCCATTTGCATTATATTTGACAAGTCCACATAAAAGTGCTTGTGGCCACCTCTACACAAGAATTTTTTTTTTTTTTTTTTGATTCCCTATAATTTGTAAATGGCAGAGGGAGGGATGCCCAAAAAAATATTAAATGGAGATGTCATGCTTGAGCTGCGGTAATTCTTCCTTTTATAGTTTGTCAACCTGAATCTGAAATATTTCCTTGTTTTGCTTCTCTTTTCTCAAATGAGTAAGTACTCAGAGATCAGATAGAATGCTCTTTCAAGAGCGACTGCTAAATATATGGTTAGCTAAGGTACAGTCGGTGATAGTGTACAGTATGAAAAAGTACATGGATAATTATTGCTGAAATTATATGATGGACATCTCAAGAAGATTAAACCTCATCCAACAGTTACTGCAAACTTGCTTGGAGGTTAAATGCATCTCTTCTGCAGAGTTTGAGGGGTCACTTTGTTTTGATATTTGATAGGATTTTCGTGCTCCAATGTGATCAAATAATAAACACTGGAAAACACTATTTTGTCTAGTTCCAAAGAAATCAAGTTTTATGCATTTGGGAGTCTTCTAGAGGAAGTTATGCCCAAAATACTAAGAGGTGGTAAGGAAATATGAGATTGGGTCTTTTAGTATTTCCAAGTGTTTGTTGAGTCCATTGCATTGTTTTATTATTTATAGAGTTATGTCAAGAGTCAGTGTTAATGTTTCTATGTCTTGATTGGGGACTGTTAGTCTTCATCATGAAAAATATATTGACTTGGCATTTGCTTATGTTTGGAAGGTTTTTTTCAAGTTAAGTCTACATAAACCACCCTAAGGCTTTCGTGTGTATTAGTGTTTTAAATAGTGGGTTTTCATAGTTGAACTCGTGGATTAGAATTTCACTTTAACTCTACATCTCTTTGGTGGATTCCATTGAGTGATGAGTTACTGACCTAAATCCTAAGGTGGATTTCTTAGGGGGTGAGCATTTATCCTATCATATGCCCTGTATCATGAGGGATATCTTAGGTGTTGAGCATTTCTGTTATCGCACTGGTATTACTTTCTAAGTCTCCGATCCTTCTGGTATAAGTTGAGGGAATCAACTTATGAATGATTGCTAACCTTGTGTTTCCTCTTTTTAAAGCTAGTGACTACAATCCACAAAATCTCAATAGATTCTGCTCTTCATTCTGTGCTTATTAAATTCTCTGCTCCTCCAAGTGGCTGGAGGGAGGAGAGGAATTTTTTGAGCATATCTCAAGAAATTGGTAGAGTCTCCAGCTTTCAAGTTCTTCCTTGACTTAGGCAAAGGGTTGTTAATATCCTTTCACATGACCTGCTTTCACTTCTTACATGCTAACAAGTTGTCTTCAAAGAAATCTCTATAGACTATCTCTATTTCATTTCTTAATTGTAATAATGAAGATTCAGCACTGGTGTATTGTTCCACTTCTGCTTATTTTTTTAATTTCTCTTTTCAGGTGTCAAAAAAATTGTCCAAGCACTTAATGGTGATGCAAAAGATACAGGAACAGGTGATATCAGGCCTTTTGATTAAGATATTTTTATGCATCGGTGATCGTGACATTATAATATAAGAAATATGATAATGATCTCTGGTTTTCTCTGAGATTTACCATTTATGTAGGCTTTTTAACTGGGGTTTGCGAAAATGCTCTTTTTGGTAGGTTAACTCTGCCAAAGCTATTGATAAAGATTTCAAAGCACTAAAGTCTAAGCTAAGCGATGATGGAATCTTGGATAAATCACATGATGCCAACCTAATTGAGCTGCAGGGAAGAGGTGCTTCTGTTGCTTCTTTTTTGTTCAACACTAGTTTAATTTTCACCACACGCCTTGAGCTGAAATGTGTGTTCTGCCAGAGGAACAATTGGATCAACTGAGAAAGCAGGTAGAAAAGGAAAGTCATACCAAGTGTGAGGAAGCTACAAGAGAATTCAATAACGTGAAGATGGAAATAAAATCTAGGAAACATGAATTGGAGGAAAGACAAAGGAAGGTCGAGAGTGTGGTGGGAGAGGTATTGCACAATATCGAAACTCTTCTTTTATGTCGCAAAACAACCCATCTGAAATTGATAATTCTGGATGATCTTACCTCAGAAATTTTTCAAAGTGGTGATTACGTGTTTCCTTCTTTCTGAGTTTTTAGGTGGATTCCATTACCTCAAGTACCAATTCAATAAGAGAATCCTGTGCAGCTGAACAACAAGAGCTATTGTGTAGATGCGAAGATATTATGAAAGAGGTACAAATGTATTTCATCCTTATGACTCAACACTACATGTATGTACCGCATCTTGAAAATTCATCGGTGTCTGAAGTGCCATTTACTTGCTTGAAGCCTTTCTTATTTTTCCCCTTACCCTGAAATGTAAACAGACGCAGTCTTAACTTTGTTTTGCTAATATGTTGCAAGGTCTCTCTCTCTCTCTCTCTAAAAAAAATCTTATAATAGAATAATGTCACCACTGTTTTAATTTTCTAACCTCTAATCTAATAATCTTAGATGTCTCCCTTTTTATTTACCTAAAAAGGGCTTAATACTTTGGATGGGTTTTTGCAGTTTCACCAATATTCGCACTCTATTGGAGCCGTTCTTCCAATAGCCTAAGTGTAGATGTGGAGATCAAAGAGGAATCGTGTGGTTATGCACCCAAAGAATGGCAACATTTCTTCGGTACAGCTAGCTTGTTGGCTTTGAACTTGCATGAACACAATGCTTTTACTCTCCCTTGAGTTTCATCTATGTACGTATTTACTTTTTCTATCTTAATATTGTGATGGTTCTGATGTAAGTAAAATCTACCACTGATCATGTTCATTGGAACTACAACTGTGGAAAGATTGCAAATCTTTCATTTCATCCATATAACCACTTTATTGAGCGAAAAACTAAATACATTAAGTAAGTTTTTTCCCCCAGATATCAGAAGTCAATGGTGCAGGCAAAGGTGGTGGGGGCATAACCTTCCCAAGAAGCATTGGACGTTTCCTTTTTGAATTGCCTAGCTGACCAGTTAGTACAATTATCGGCTTTTCTGTTAATTAAACAAAACTTGGTGCTTCTGAAATCTTTCACTAGCTCCAGAATTTCAGTGACTAAGGGTCTGCATCCAAATTTCCTTCCAATGAACTAGTTGCGAGGCTATGAATTTTGGCTGCCGCAGCATCAGTTTCGACATCAGATGTTCTAAAGTTTCGGCTTTGGCACAAAATGTGCATTCCCATATGTTTGACTTACAAGGACTACGTTTGAATTTGGAGTTCAATTCGTAGGAGTTGACAGCACTCGATTCGTAGCAGTTAATTACGTCTAACCCCCTGCAGTGTGTTCAGTCTTGCATCATTCAAGAATGCAAGTAGAAACTCAACATGAGTCAGATTGTCGACAAAGAAAACAGAGTGAAGAAGAAGAGGATGAAAACACCAGATGAAAAACAGTCCCATGACATAGACGGGTGTTCGCATTCTCAATCTCCGAGAGAAGGTGCAGATGTACTTCCCATTTGTGCTTCTTCAGTGTTGGCTTTGATCTTGGACTCTCCTTATAATGAGCTAGCATGGTTCTAGTGCTACTGTACTCGTTTTTCAGTCTCTCTATCTCCAGTTCGAGTGACCGTTGTTCCTCTCCACTGTCGTCGCCCTCTCTGTTTACTTCCCTGTAGCCATCATCCTGAGTGAAGACACCACTTGGATTCCTTCTCAAATTTCACCGTCATGGCGGGCAAGTAGCGAATGTCCTCAATAATCACATAATTCATAGAATTTTAGGTATGTGGTATGAGGTATGTGGACTCAAGAAGGACCATATTAACGTAGAATTATCATAGAAGGCAGCAGCAATTCAGCAATTGCAAAATTTATTAGAAAGAATACGTTGGAATCAACCATGTCAAAAATTATATTTCTCCATAAAATGACTGTCCAAAATTATATTTCTCGATAAAACCATCAAATGATAAATGTAGAAATTAGTAAAATACCATAAGAATCAGAAGGGGGTGGATTGTATCATTTAGGTTAAGTAGACAGGATAGTGGATTCATGGTTGAATGACTCACTCATCGTATCAAATAAATCCATGCCCTTGGAAAGTTGCTGATGAACTATTCAGAAAGCAGAAGCAAATTCTCAAAACATCACCTAGGGAACAACATTCTTTTAGGTAATCAATATGAGTTTCCATTAGGGGTGGCAAAATTAGTTAAATACACATTATTTTAACTTATTTGTTACATCGTTATGGATCAATAGTAGCAAGGTCCAATCAGATATGAATTTTATTGGGTCTAAGAAATACATACGCATTATCCACCCATATTTTGCACTTGGGTGGGTTGCTCCGCCACGACCTATCGACTCCAGCCGCCACCACCTCCGGTGGCCACCTCTTTTTTAATTGTTCGTTCCTGCACACACGAGCACAACCTTCTTCATTCGCCCTCAGGGTTGTATTGGGTCGTGCAAAAAACTGTCTGAAATTCTTGCGCTAGTATCGTTGGCGATTGCTCTGTGTTATTACGTTTTTATGCTTTTGATTTTTTCTTTTGGGGATTTTGGTTTGTGGACTTTTTCTAAGGGAAAAAAAATAGTTAATGTTAAGTGATGTTTGTCCACGTCTATATCATAATTTCCAAGTCTAATTGGAACCTGGGTTGGGTCAAGTATTTTATGGGTTAGGTTTGGATTGGACCAACTCGTCCATAGGTCTCTACATTTGTATAACATAAAGAAGAGGGATGAACACCTGGGTTGAATTGGAAACTGGCCAAATCAGTCACTAGATGGTTCTCACGGGATTTGGTCCAATTCCAAGAAAATAACCAATTCGGTCCTGGTTTTTGGGGTGGGACTAGACCGACAAAACCGACCCTGAGTATTTCATTTTTCTTTTCTTTTTCATTCAGCGAATCCTCAATGAAATTCCTCGTGAAAATAGTTATTTTATTCTCCTGTGAAATCATCTTTAGACTTTCCACATACAAATAGTTATTTTCTTTTGGGGAAAAGAAGAGACAAAAAAAAAAAGGAAAATATGTTGGTTCCAGGGCTACATGGGTTAGTTCCCAATTGAGAATCGACCCTACCTAGTCTAGTTTTAGATTTCAAGATGTGAAATGACTAACTATAAAACCGATCGCCCTTGATAATTTATTTTTTTAAAAAGGATTAATTTGGGTTGCACCTCTTTTCGATCCAGACAGGTTTAGCATCAATAACGCAACCTTCTCAGGTCCATTCCGATCTCGGAATGGTAATGACCCATACGAGTAACAAAGTTGAAGGGTTGTAAATTCTTGAACTGGGCAATCTACAAAAATATTATTTAGTCGTATGTTTCTGTCGCAAAAGCATTGTTAAGCCTCAGATTCTTATCAAGCTTAAACATTAAGGTCCCATGCATCATTTTGAATCTGTAGCAATCAATCCACAAAAGGCACGAGATTTGCAAACGATGGCTTCGGTACCGGTTCCTTCGCCGTTTAATTCCCATTGTTTATTTATCTTTTTAAAATAATCAATTTCTCCTGTTTTCCAAAAAAAAAAAAAAAAAAAACTTCTCTTTTACTTTACCAACTTTTGCTTTAAACTTTGGTATGACCAGGTTAAACTTACCACCTATGTTATGAAATTATTAATGAATAATCAACTTATCTCCAAATAAGTAACAACTAATTTTAGGACATCCACTCTCATTACAGTTCCTACGATTTCGGGGGCTAGAAGCACTTGATGATATCGACCTCCAGTTGGATAGGTGGGAAGAATGACTTCCTAGTAGTGGCATATTTGGCTTTTGGAGGGATTTGCTTGTTCTTGGCAACAGCCTTCATAATTGTCTATCTGCTCACGACAAGGTGAGTCTCAATCGTTCAAAACATGATCGTTGCAATAGGTGTTTGAGAAGATTAGCTTGGGGAAATTTGACCATTTGATTTTAATATGTTCCTTTTTAACCTTTTTCCTTTTGTCTTCATTCTTCTTGTTTGATGATATGGGCAGGCCTCTTGGAGATCCATGTTACCTATCTTGGAATAGGAATCCAGCAGGGCGCTGGAACTAGTGCCTAAGTTTCAAAATCTGGATTGCCATGTTCTGAAGGACTCTTTGTAGGCCGTCTAAACGGCTTCCCAAGATCAACATAACTAGAGAATCGAGCATCCTAAAGTCGAAGACGAAGATCTGTGTACCTGATTTGGTATTCATCGTTCTTGGAGCAAAGTGACAGCAATCCGGGCCTTCAATGCTGAAGATCTTCTCCTCTATAACCCTCGAATCCTGGCTTGATGAGACCGCCACTCACAGATTACCTTATTGAGTTGAGAGAGAGTTTTGGAACAGTGAGGGCTAGAGGAGGGACCTTAGCGCTATTTATAGAGTTTTGGACGGGCCATCTCATCACGGGCCAGGCCCAACTCGGCCCACACAAGTCAGGCCCATATTCGACTGTTAAGAAACTTTATGCCTTACCTTATTAGACCAACGCCGTAAAAAGGCAATTACAATCTCAATTAATGTAGCCCACATAAAGAAAACTCTTACATTCTCCCACTTGGGCTATATTAATTGAAACTGTACTGTATGTGTGCACCTTTATGTTGGTCTAGTGGCAATTCTTAATAGTCAATCCTATCCCATAAGGTTTCCAACACCGAATCATGGCGGTAACTGCATGTATTCATACAGAGCCTTCCATGATCACGAATGTTTTCAACTTTATTGATATGGATTCAATATGGTTGTGTGGCAAACGGATAACACCTCATAAAGAGTAATACCTCATGTGTTATCACCATTGTTGGTCACCATTCTCTTATCTTTAAGTGTCACAAAAAAACCGGATGTGGCACTAGAGAATATCTTTATGATTCTAATGGACCCACATATGTCTCATCTTTATGGTTAACATTTCCTTATGTGTAACTGAGACATATGTATAAGGCTAATAACTGGATGCCCCTAGCCTTTACTCAAGATTTACACAGTACCTTGAGATTTTCCTTAGATATATGTACACAACTTAATAACAACTTATACAGAAGGAGTTGACATATATCGAAACGTTACAAAAAGTAACAAAATACAGAAGTAAACTTCATTAGAGCAAACCTGAAATAGCTCCCACTAAACGACAATATCTACCGATTCTCCTAAGCCCATGTTCATGATATGTCGCTCAAATACACAAGGGTGTAGGGCTTTAGTCAGTGGATCTGCCAACATATCATCCGTGGGAACATGCTCTACTATAACGTCACCATTATGTACCATTTCCTTTATGGTCAAAAACTTGACATCCATATGCTTAGACCCTTTGAGACTTCTGTTGTTATTGACAAACAACACAGCAGAATTGTTATCACAATATAACTGTATGGGTCTATCCAAAAAAACAAATACGGTCAATTCCTTAATGAGGTTCCAAAGCCAAATTGCTTGAGTAGCAACTAAAAAACATGCTATAAACTCTGCTTGCATGGTAGAGGAAGATATGGATTTTTGTTTCTCACTTTTCCATGATATTGCGCCTCCTGCCAACATGAATATATATCATGTTGTCGACTTCCTATCATCCTCACAACCAGCAAAATCTACATCTAAATATGCCAACAATCGCAAATCATTGGCATATCTATACATCAGCATATAATCTCTTGTTCTTTTCAAGTATCTCAAGACCTTTTTGGCAGCAACCCAATGATCATGTCCTGGATTCGACTGATATCTACCTAAAAGCCCTGTTACAAAAGCAATGTCTGGTCTAGTGCAAACTTGAGCATACATAATACTTCCAAGTGCATTAGCATAAGGCACATCCTTCATTTGGTTTTTCTCAAAATCTGATTGAGGACATTAAGAGAGACTTAACTTGTCACCCTTAACGACAGGAACAGTTCCTGGTTTGCAATCCTGCATGTTGAATCTCTCCAAAATACGATCAACGTATGCCTTTTGAGATAAACCTAACATACGATGACAACAATCCCTATGGATTTCAATACCAAGAACGAAGGATGCCTCACCTAGGTCTTTCATGTCAAAATTTTTTGACAACATTTGTTTTGTTTCATGCAGCAATCCAACATCGCTACTTGCAAGCAAAATATCATCCACATAAAGTATAAGAAAAATAAATTTCCTCCCATTGACCTTGCAGTATATGCATTGATCTACTTTGTTCTCAACAAAACCAAAAGAAGTAACAACATTGTGAAATTTCAAGTACCACCATCTGGAAGCTTGTTTGAGACCATAAATAGCCTTATTTAGTTTACACACAAACTTACTTGGATCATTTACTGTAAAACCTTCAGGTTGCATCATATAAACCTCTTCATCAAGGTCTCCATTTAAAAAAGCAATTTTAACGTCCATCTGATGTAATTCCATGTCAAAATGAGCTACTAACGCCATGATCACTCTAAATGAGTCTTTAGAAGAAATTGGAGAAAATGTTGCTTCATAGTCTATCCCTTCTCTTTGAGTGAAGCCCTTGGCCACAAGTCTGGCTTTGAATTTCTCAATCTTTCCTTTTGAATCTTTTTTAGTCTTATAAACCCACTTGCAACCTATAGGCTTACATCCTTCCGGTAATTCGATAAGCTCCCAAACACCATTATATTTCATAGACTGCATCTCATCTCTCATTGCATCCAACCACAAACTTGATTGAGGACAGGAAACGGCGTCCATATAAGTCACTGGATCTATAATGCAGCCTATATTGTAATCATGTTCTCCTAAATAGACTATATAGTCTGGTGGTATAGCTGAACGCCTTTCTCTAGCAGACCTTCTAAGTTGAGCCACTGTAACTTCATTTTGAGTTTGAGGAACTTGAAGAACTTCATCTGTGGCCGTCTCATCAATCGGTATTAACAGGTTCAGTTTGTGGCACAGCAGGCTCCATAATTGTCTGCATAGGTAAGGAGAAAGACATAGTCGGTCTCATCATGTTATCATGTTCACTAATTTGTGAGCAATCATGCTTTTCAGCTACATCAAATTCCAGAAACTTGGCCGTCTGTGATTCTACAATCCTTGTTCCTCCACTTGGATTATAAAACCGATATCCCTTTGAATATTCTGAGTAAGATACAAAGTAGCATCGAGTGGTTTTAGCCTCCAACTTACCTAATATTGGATTATTCAATCTTACTTCTGCAGGACATCCCCAGACCTTGAAATGATTCAAACTTGGTTTGCGTCCAGTCCATAACTCAAAAGGAGTCGATGTAACAGCTTTGGTAGGAACACGATTCAATATATAAAGGGCTGTTTTTAAAGCCTCACCCCATAAAAAATCAGGCAAATTAGTCATACTCATCATACACCTTACCATATCCATGAGAGTACGATTGCGTTTTTCAGCCACTCCATTCTGTTCAGGACTTCCAAGCATAGTGAACTGAGCAACTATCCCAGAATCCTCTAAGTATTTAGCAAATGGTCCTTTAATTTGCCCAACATTACCATGTCTACCATAATATTCTCCACCTCGATCAGATCTAACCACCTTTATTACCTTTCCTAACTATTTCTCAACTTCAGTTCGATAGATCTTAAACTTGTCAAGAGATTCAGACTTTTCCTTAATCAGGAATAGGTAACCATACCGAGAATAATCATCGATAAACGTGATGAAATAAAAATTTCTACACAAAGTTGCAGTATAGGGTCCACTGATATCAGTGTGAATGACTTCCAGTAAATCAGAACTTCGAACTGCGGTTTTCTTCTTTATCTTAGTTATCTTTCCTCTACAACAGTCTATGCAAGTCTCTAAGTCACTTTTAAGAGTAGGCAGGATGTGAGTCTTTATCAGCCTTTCTACTCTTTCTTTGGATATATGACCTAATCGTTTATGCCATAACGCATAAGACTGTTCCTTAGGTAGAGATCTTTTGGGAACAATACTTTCAACTGTATTAGCGACGTATATATCATTGGGAGATAAACACAATCTGTACAATCCATTAAACATGTTGCAACATCCAACCTTGTTTGAACTAAAGAACATAGATACTGTATTGTTCTTTATTTCAAAAGAGTAACCACACATGTCCAAACATGATACGGAAACTAAGTTCCGTCTAAAGGAAGGTACATAGAAAGTGTTTCTTAACATCATATTAAAACCAATATCTAAAATCAAAATGACATCTCCCACGAACTCAACGTCGATCTTGTTGTTATTTCCCACAGTGAGCTTTGATTCATCCTGATTTGGCGTCCTTATGTTTGTGAATCCCTGTGTGGTAAATGCAACATGATTAGTTGCACCACTATCTAGCCACCAAGAACTGGATGAGGCTTCAGATAGGTTGGATTCACAGACAAATGCCAAAGAATCATTACCTTTATGCTCATTTTTATACAACCAAGCTTTATAACCATCACAATGTTTCTTTATGTGTCCCCTCTTCCTACAAAAATAGCAAAGGACACCCTCCCTTTTAAAAGGTGCCTTTCTAGGAGCCACAGTGGTGGAGGGGCCAGCAGCTTCAGGATTTCCCCTCTTAGGAGCTATATCCTCTATGATGTGCAATCCATTTTCCCTTTCTATTGGCAGAACTAGAGGCATACAAGGTTAGATGCCCTCTTTCTTTCTTCAGTTTCTCTTCCTCTGCCACCACTCTAACTATAAGGTCATTGATTGACCAAGTCTCATTTTGCGAACTATAGTTCATCTTGATAATTCCAAAGTCAGGAGGAAGAGTATTTAATGCTTGGTGCACAATGCAAGCTTCAGGGATATCAACCTGAAGAATTCAGAGTTTTGTTTGAAGATCTACCATCCTAAGCACATAATCTCTAATTCCAGTCGAACCATCATACTTCATATTAAAGAGTGATTGCATAAGAGTACCTATCTCAGCATTGGAAGAGACACGATACCTAGCCTCCAAAGCTTCCATCATTTCCTTAACAGTACAATCAGTCGGCAAGCCACTCATCAAATGTTCTTGAATTGACCGTTTCATAATGAGCAAGCAAATTCTATTACTCTTTTCCCATGCAGCAAAACGTACTTTTTGGACTTCTGTACTAGCATCAGTAAGATTTGCCGGCCTATCCTCTGTAAGAGCAATGTGAACATTTGCCAACTCCATCCCAAACAGAAAATCCTCTTTCCATTTCTTGAAGTTTGATCCAGTAAGAACCTCAATTGCAATGGAATTGCCATTTACAGAGAAGGTGACTGATTTTACAAGCAATACATATAATTAGCATCATGTGAGTGCTTAACACATATCTCAAGAGCTACATACATCATCATATAAGCACCTTTGGGTAGAATATATGACATGCAATTGTATACTCTTCACATGACAGCGGTCCATGCAAATATATTCTAACATTTCGCGAATTCACCACCTTTGGGTGTATGAACCACTAGGGCTAGTCACTTTTCAACCATATACTGTACATGTATCCATCCATAAACTAACACACAATTATCTCATTTGGGAGTATAAACATGCATCAGAATAGGAGACATCCCTTTACAATATGTGAACAAAGTTTCTCAAAACCAATCAAGTGTGCCACTTTGGTGGTCACAACCCAACTGAATTATCGAAACTCTCTCATATCAGGGATATAACTTTATGACTCACATTTACCTTTCATATGTGATTTTAGACTTGATGACAGGGGCTATTTGTCACTAAAATCACAAGTCATGCTAATTGCATTGCTCCATCCACTAATGCATGCTTTCAATAAATCAACACTGCACATATTTCTCAAGTGATGATATAATCATAGGCATGCATTTGTATTTCCAAAACCATAGAGAAATTCATGAAAATACACTAAAATTACCCCAAAATCACGTGCCTTAGGGTTTCACAAGCATTTTCATATCCATAAAGGCATCAAAAAATGAAAATAAGCACACCACAAGATAGGAAATTCACATACGAGCACGACGACATCAACCACGTGCCCAACGCACGTCACACACGCCCTCACCCATCGCTAGAGTGCACGCCGCGTGAGCTGCACGCGCTGGCGTACCGATCTGGTCCAAAAGCCGGTTACCGGTCCGACCGGTCAACGGTCAAATGGTCGGACTGGTCGACCGGTCAACTGTCGAGCCGGTCAACGGGTCGGGTCAAACCGATTAACGGTCAACGGGTCGGGTCAACCCGGTCAACGGTCAACGGGTCAACCCGGGTCGGGCCAAGGTGACGTCATCCATGACGTCACATGCCACGTGGCAGTCGCACGTAGGGCGGTGCGTGTGACGTCACTATGACGTCATCGCCGACATGTGTCGGCGGAGGTGGAACCGCCGAGGCGGTCCGCGCGCGCGAGCCGCGTGTCGGTCCACGCGTCGGCGCGCGTGTGCCACGCGTCGGGTGCATGCGCGCACGTGAGACGGCGTGGCGGCGCGTGAGGCCGACTCCGAGCTCCGTCTCGGCGCGTGGAGGCGCGTGCGGCCGCTTCCGGCGTCTTCTTGAGGTGTTTTACATACCAAAATGCTCGTATTGACGAGGAGAAGCCATATATGCAATAAAATTTCACTTTTATCGGACCAAAAATCATGAAAAACGAGCAAAACGTTCCGAGTTCAAGTCAAGTCCGAAAATGGGTATCAACAGGAAATTCAGCCACTACCGGAGACATGCTACCCACGAAAAACTCTCAGCTTAGCAAGATTAATCTGACTACATGGTCAAAATCAAGTTTCATTCGGATAATTTCTTCAAAACAGCTTCCTATGTTCGATTTCTAGTTTATGCAGGCTCTGATACCAAATGTAGGCCGTCTAAACGGCTTCCCAAGATCAACATAACTAGAGAATCGAGCATCCTAAAGTCGAAGACGAAGATCTGTGTACCTAATTTGGTATTCATCGTTCTTGGAGCAAAGTGACAGCAATCCGGGCCTTCAATGCTGAAGATCTTCTCCTCTATAACCCTCAAATCCTGGCTTGATGAGACCGCCACTCACAGATTATCTTATGTGAGTTGAGAGAGAGTTTTGGAACAGTGAGGGCTAGAGGAGGGACCTTAGCGCTATTTATAGAGTTTTGGACGGGCCCTCTCATCACGGGCCAGGCCCAACTCGGCCCACACAAGCCAGGCCCATATTCGACTGTTAAGAAACTTTATGCCTTACCTTATTAGACCAACGCCGTAAAACGGCAATTACAATCTATGAAGCATGGACACGTTGTCCATGCTTCCGTGTCGTGTCCGACACGTGTCGGAGCGTGTCGGACACGTCGACACGCTCGGACACGGCCGGACACGCGGTCAACGCGTGTCGAATTTTCCGACACGCGGTCAACTTTTTTCGACACGCGTGTCGACGCGTGTCCGGAAGATTGATGGAGGGCGGAGGCGAGGGAGCAGAGGCCGCGAGCGCCGGCAAGATGAAGCCACGAACGGACCACCGCGGCGGCGAGAAACGGCTAGAGAAAGAGCCGAAGAGAGAGAGAGAGAGAAGAGAGAAGACAAACTCCTGCCGGCGAGACGCAACCACGAACGGACCACCGGGACGGCGAGAGACGGCTAGAGAGAGCGGCGAGGGCTGCCACTGTTGCGATGGATCGGCGACGAGAGGAAGAGGAGAGGAGGGAAGGGGGTCGTGCGACGAGCGGCAAGGAAGAATCAGCGGCTCGCTAGGGTTTTCATAAAGAAACCCAAAAAAATAAGAAGGAGAACTGATGGCGTGAGGGGGAGGAGAAGTGACAGCTTACCTGTCACTGTCAAGTGGTGGGAGGAGGGAAAAAAGTGAAAAAACTTGGGGTGGAGGGAAAAGGACGAATGAAAGAGGGGGTGAATTTTGGGGATTGTTTTTTTAACCGAAAAATTAAATAAATGAAATTAAAAAATAATTTCGAAAAATAAAAGTATTAAATTTTAAATAATGATAAATTTTGATTATGGTAGAAATTTATATATTTATTTAAATAAATTGATTCTAATTTCTTATTAATTATTAGTTTCATCGATAACTTTTGTTAAAATTAAAAAAAAAATGTTCCTCATTAACTATAAATATATCTTTTGAATTTCAAATGAATTGATTTGTTAATATTATTAGTGTAAATTTATTATATGCTCTTTTTTTAATTAATTATTTATTTATGAATTTGAATCAAATTAATTAAAAATAAAAATATTTATTTAATATACAACGTGTCGCAACGTGTTGGAATTCTCTATTTTTTAGAAATGACGTGTCGACGTATCGTGTCGTGTCGGACACTCGTGTCGTGTCGCGTGTCGGTGCTACATAGATTACAATCTCAATTAATGTAGCCCACATAAAGAAAACTCTTACACTCTTGTCATGTATTGTACTTCGGCTTTGTGACGTTCAACACTCTACTATTTATTTGAGTCATTGTAAAGGGAGACTTCATCTTTTGTAGCTTCCTATAACTCGGGATGAATTCATACGTGCTTCTAGTATGAGTTTGTATCCATCATACGCATACACGAACGTCAGTATATACATATGTTTTCACGCATGACCCACCAAACAGACAGGTAAACATGCCAGCTGTGAGGAGCAATGAAGAGGCAATGATTTACATGTATAATTGTCTTTCTGTATATGAATTATCCAGGGCAGATGGGGAAACCAGATGTATTCACACGTACTCGATAAGGTTTGATAAAAATAAGATGAACAGATGAAAAGCGCAGATGCAAATGCAGGTTATGTTTCGAAGTTGACAGAAAATCAAAAGCAGACAGAGATAAAGAATTCGATACAGATGCAGAATTTCGACAAAAAGGGCTCACATACATCTGTAATAATATCTTGAAAGTTTTTCATAGAAAAGATAGAAAAAGAATAGAAATGCATTTGCTAAAAATTTATAAATTTTTGAATTTATTTTTTTTCTTTTACTCACGGATCACCAACCGCCGCCCACCGCTGCACGACCGCTGCACGATGGTCGCATGACCGCAGCATCACTGCTGCATGACGGCCGCACAATCATTGACCGTTGCCGCCGACTACCACCGCAAGAAGGGGCAATGGCCGGTGAGCTAAGGGTGGTGGTCCTACAACGGCGATTAGCGGTCATGCAGCGGCACGAGGTGATCATGCGACGGTTGGCAACAATAGGTTGTCGATGGACAGTGGCAATCGTCAGCTGGTGGGCTATGGGCGGCGGCAACCGTCATGAACAATCAGTTGCCGACGGTAGCCACGGGCGACAAGAGGTAGCCAACGGTTGGCAAGTGGTTGGCGGTGGCCGCAACAAGGAAGAAGGAGAAAAATAGAAAAGAAAAAAATATATTTCTAGAAATTATTCATGAGAACAAGAAGTTACTTCTTTTTCTTTTTTTTTGTGCTTCTGTTTCAAATTTATTCCCTAATCATTTTTCTATTTTGGAGAATAAAAAAATAAGTTGACATTACCAAATAAATTTTTATTATCTTTTTTGTTTTGGAGAAAAAAATAGAAATTGAGAAAAATAAAAACGTTACCATTCAAACCTTTAAACTCCATAAAGCACCGAGACAAACTGAAAGTTCGTCATGCATGGGTCTATCCAATGGTGGATCCAAATTGGGAATTACATTATCAACGACACGAGATATCGCTGCCCTCTCAGTTGTCCCGAAGTCCAATCTCTGCTTGTCCTGCCATACCAGCCTTCAGCGCAGCTGTGACCTTCCTCTGCAATTTCAGTACCCAACGCGTTTCGAAATGACATATAGAACAGCACACGAGAACAAGACAAATCCAATAGCAGTTATTATCCTGTCAATCAGAACCAGGTATTAAGTCAAGGCAATTCCAGGTAAATATCATACATGAATAGAGGAAAGAAAAAAGTTTGTCCAAATCCAGACCTGTCAATCACATCTTGACGTCGCATCGTAGAAAGTAGGTCTCGGGTGTGCATCAACAATGAATGGTGGCCCTTGTACTCACTTTCAGCCTTTCTTAAGACTGCAGTCGATTCCTCTGCAAAATCCGCCAAGAAAATGATACATTCGAGTTTCTTCGAAAGTCATATTTATCTATTTGTAGAGACAAAGTACGAAAAAATAATAAGTTTTGCTAAGATGCAGGCAATAGCAAATGTGTGTCACTATAGATAGATGTTGCGCGTATGAGGGATAAAAACTACCAAAGTACTAATAGCTTTTAAACTTCACTTCCCTGCAAGCTTCCAACCCCAGAAGTGAGGTCGTACTTACCTCAAGTTAAATTGGTCTATAGTCCAGTTAATGTACAATACGCTGCTTTCCATGATTTAATCATCACTTTCCCATATTCTTATAATCTAGGAATATAACTTAGCCATTTTCTGTTGCTTACGGTTCTGTCGCAACAAACTGTATGCGAGTGAAATTTCACTTTGATGCAGGAAGTACAAAAGCAGAATTAATCTCAAAATTAGAATAAAATATACTTCTTCTTTTTCAATATTTGACAGAAAAAGGCTTACTAGACAGTCTGAGGAATCTCTAGCCCTAAGGGTTAATAGTTATATGGCTAGTGAAGGTTTTACGTTATGATGACAGCAAATTTGAACCATGAAATTTTCAACTTCACTAAAGACAGCTACCGTAGTTTGATTGAACTTCCAGTTAATTTTGTCATAATAGCAATTCTAGCTTCTTTCCTGTAGTGACATCTTTATAAATGAGTACCAACTATCAAATAAGTATCGAGTACCATTCTAATGGCAAGGGCCTTAAAAATATGAAATGATTAATAAACATGTTCAAAGTAGGACACATCTCATAATTATCTTAATTTGATGATTGATGCTACATGATTACGATGAGGAAACACAAATCGTAGCCTTACATCACTTAACTAGCCCTTGTCTCATAGTGTCTCTCTTCCTATTTGCAGAAAAGACAAAAGGTTTAATAGCCTAGAAGGAAAACACATAAAAATGCAACATCTTTGCCAGGTGCTTCCTATAATAGAAAAGTGGTACGTTGGTTTGAGACTATACTCCTCTTTCCTACTAATCTTTGCGAGAGGAGCACATTTCCATTGTGACAGAAAAACTGAGGTCACAGCTCATGCGTTTAAGAGAGAGAGAACGGCCAACCCAAAAGGATTTGTGACGAAAAAGTAATGATCAGAAAAGATCTGGAGCTTAGCAGTGCAAGCATGACAACGTGTATTTGCTTCAAAACCTCTTCATAGGAGCAAAAAATACTTACCAACAGTCATGAGCGTATTTGCACTTCCTTCCACCTCCTGCAAAGTGACCTTAGTTTTACAATGATTTTCTTCCTCGTAGAACAACATTAAATACCGGTGATACAGATACCTAAACAAGTGCAGGAAAAGAAGAAGCAAAGCGAGCTGAGTCCTCACCTGGACCATCAGCTGACGAGTGCGGCGAAGGCTTTCTGTGATACTTTCTGCAGCAAATGTCATTCCGGCCCTTGTTCTAACAATTAGTGGTAAATCAGCTACTTGTAGTTTGTATAACAATAGGCAATAGAGATTAACCACATGGACGTCTGGAATTCCAGATACTGCAAGCAATACCATCTCAGAATAATAAAATATTGTGGAGTTAAATAAAAAAAGTAAAAGAATTCATACTATAAATTGCATCTCCAAATTGTTTTTTTTTTTTTTTGACCCGGGAACCACCGTACAGTCGGCAGCTGGCGGCGTAAACTTGGGGCGGACTGAGCCACCACCACAGACCCAGCCACGGGTGAGTCACGCGAATGCGACACCTCTGGGATTTGAACTCCTCTCTTTCGTGAGGAGGAGAGAGCCCGAAGCAAGCTGCGCCACCGCAGGCAGTGGTTGTATCTCCGAATTGTTGATTATTCTACGCCGCCAAAAAGCAGTTCTCTCTAAAATGCATGAAATTAAATGAGTTCATCTTTCTAAGCCCACATTTGGAACACCACATAGAAAAGTCATTCATCGAGCAAAGCAAAAACAAAGCATCATGTAGAGGAGACTGTACATACCTCTTCTTGCGCAGCCTTCTTCAGATTAGCCCTTGCTTGCAAATTAGCATTCCTCAACCTCATTCGCAAGCTGATTACAGAGATGATCTTTATGAATCTTCTACATATTGGTGTTTGCACAACTAGTTTGGTCATGTAAAAATATTTGCATTCAGATTAGTCAGGAATGCACAAACATTGGATGTCAAGCATGTATGTGAACTTTGAAGAGAGTTAACAGGCAAAGTATATTAAGATTGGACCAAAAAGACCACAAATCTCTTCTCAACTCACAAGGATGCAACTGGGGCTTATTCGGATTACTCTTTAACAAAATCCTCACAATTTCGGTTAAACAAGTCCAAACATACATGGACCAACCCTCAATAACAGAAATTCCAAAAACAAAAACTGTCATTAGCTTTCCTCAAAACAAGAATTCTTCCTTCTCGTCTACACTTTCCAACACCCTTTTCTCAAACAAATGATTTGGCTCCCAATTGTAAGTTTTATTCCAGCTGCTAATGACAACATGAACACAAGAAGCAATAATCTTCCAGAGTTCACAAAATTACGCACACATTAAGTTTCAGGTCAACAAATTAAGAACCAATAACTTACTTTGTGGACAATGTAATATGAATTTTTTGGATAAATGGTTTACAAGGCAATGTATGCCCCATATGCTCGATATGCTCGACACTCTCTCTTGAGCGATTATTTCTATAACTCCCGTTTGTTCCTTGATTAATGATTGATGTATATGCATCCAGTTACCTGTTTTCACGTACAAATGTCGATGTACAATGTTAAGATATATGGTATAATGCTTTGGATACACATTCATAGCCGCTATGCTATTGTTTTGAGATTCAATAAATTCTTTTTCCGAGGAGGGTTCATCACAAGATTACCGTTCTTTAACTAATTGGCCGACACAAGATTGATATATTCGTAATCCTAACCTCTATGGGAGAAAAAAGCAACATTACTAGTGTTGAAATATGGAATGACTAGTAAAAAGTTGTTAAACCTTTGACATGTACACCAATTCAATTTTAGTTATTTTGATTTGGTCAATTTAGTTCTAATTTTTTAATGATTTACCTTGCAATACAATGCTAAGTTGTACTGACACTGATATGCGACACGTGATGCGATACAATATGATATGACAAGTTAACATGTCATTTCTTAGAAAAAAGAAAATTCCAACACATTAGGATACATATATTAAATGTATATTTTTATTTCAATCAAATTAATTTGATTCAAATTCACAAATAAATAAATAGATAATAATAAAATTGATTAGAATGAATTTATACTAAAAATCGTGAATCATAGAAAGTAAAAGTTAAAAGAGAAGAGAAGACTAAATTTTCCTCATTTCTCCCTTTTATTATTTTTATTACTATTTTTTTTACATATTTACATTTTGACCCCTTATTTATTAAAAAAAATCAAATTGACT